>CM055120.1:350429517-351629517 GCA_029206835.1 Rana muscosa
TGTCTGTGCTGACATATTCTTAGTTCCTTCATCAGGCCCGCTAGCTTCTTCCTTTACTTTTTGAGCCCTACTAATGTTGTAACTCCCATGCTGCTTACAGATGGCAAAATTGTACACCACACAGCCCGTCTACAATTAAAACTACTTTCCAGGCTACTTTCAACTCTACCACCCCCTTTAAATAATTGTTTCCATATAAAATAAATAAACTACCTAATGCCCCCTTTTCTCAGCTAAACCTGTGATTAGACAATGTTCCGCTTCCGAGTCTTCTCTCTTAGCGTACACAAGGGTAGGCCCTCTTTGGGGCATACTTAGGTGGACTCTTCCTAATCACTCAAAACTATGAGTTTCTCCCAGGATTCAGAAGAGGAGTCTGCAGTCATGAGGTCACCAAGAGGAGACCAGTCAGTGTGGGCACATTTGAGACACTGGGTTACCGCTCCCCACACCTGGAAATGGCACCTGCGAGAGATATGGTTTTGCTTTAAAAAAAAAATGCTAGTCGGAAGAAAAAGAAGTGTCTTGGCAAATTACACATACAACGTCTCTCCTGCTAAAAAAAAGTATACCTGCTAGAATTTATTTTAAAAGTTTAATTGTGCTATACGATTGTTCTGGTTATGTGGATATATCTTGCTTATAGGTTTGTATTTTTTTCCCCTCTATCATTGTATTATGCCCATTGTTAATAATGAAAAGTGAAGTTTACAGTTTGTTTTATAGCATAGTGGTTGGGTCACATGGTAATATATCGATCCACTTAAATCCATGGCCGATAGCTTCTTCTCACAATTTTCTGCATATTTATCTCAAATGAACCATGAAACAAGCAGATGCTAACATGTGGCTTCAATAACCAGCCAAAAGGGAGAAACTGAGGAATGTTAAGTAATGTAGTTTGTGGCTTTCAGCATCTAAACATGGAAGTGTTTTAGATATCTCTGTGGTCAGGAATGTGGATGAAGCCTGCTCTGTCAATCATTGCAGTACGGAACATAATCTAGCTGGTTTGTAATGACAGGCCTTAAAGAGGACCTGTCATAAATGTTCACACAAAAATTCATAGCTCACATGCTAGCTTTGCCAAATCTCATTATTATTGCTAGAATAAAAAAAAAAAACACTGCCCCGCCTGCCTTGTGGCTTGGTTCCATAATCTCTGGCTATCAGGATTATTGGGAGCATTGCATGCAATAAATGGGTCAAACCCAACAGGGGTTCTAACCTTTATCCAATAAAAAGGGACAATTACAACTCCACTGTTCCCAAACACTTAGAGCCGGTTCACACAGGGGCGTCACGACTTTGTGCGCGACTTTGCGAGGCGACTTCAGCGTGAACCACAGCGCGACCCACAGCGCGACTTGAAGTCGCCTCCAGGACAGGGGACTTTGCCAGTGGCCAATCAAAGAGTAATCAGCTCTGGGAGAGGGAGGGGTTTGCAGAGAAAAATATTTGTATTTCCTGTAAAGTTGCTTCAGTTAAGACAGGGGATCCGACTTGGAGGCGACTTTCATTGAAATCAATGGGTACAAGTCGGATTGAAGTAGTACAGGAACCTTTTCTGAAGGCGACTGCAGTAGTGTGCATTAAGACGGCTCCATTCACTGCCATTGATTTTCTCAACCGCGCGACTTCAAGTCGGATCCCAAGTCGCCCCTGTGTGAACCGGCTCTTACCTGCTATCCCTCCTCACAGCTTGCTCCTGCACAATTTACACTGTTCTCCAAAACTTCCAAGCGATTGGCTCTGGCAGCTGTCTGTTAGAAGCTGAGAGAAGGTAGCAGGATGTAGCTTGTTGGCTGCTGTGTTTCAGTGGAGATGATCTCCTTTGCAGCAAGCTAGGCAAGGGAGATACCTACCTAGCTAGAAAATATGGTGTTTCAAAGAAGCAGACTAAACATTATATGTACGGTAAGTCTGCTTTTCTGCACTAAAATGTAAAAAAAAATGTGTTTAGTATCACTTTTCTGTCCAGCTCAGTAGAGTGCTTTAAAAAAGGCCTGGATTCTTTCCTAAATGTACATAATATAAGTGGATACTAACATTTATAGGTACAGTTGATCCAGGGAACATCCCATTGCTTCTTGAGGGATCAGAAAATGTTTTTTTCCCCTGCTGGAGCAAATTAGATTATGCTTTGCTGGTGTTTTTTTTTTTTTTTTGCCTTCCTCTGTATCAACGGTGGGTATAGGCTTGTGTAAATAGGATTGCAAATTTTTTTTTTTTTTTTTTGTTTTCACCTTTTTATTGGTTGAATTAGATGGACTTGTGTCTTTTTTCAGCCAGACTAACTATGTAACTTTTACAACATTCCCAAAACAAGCAATCGTACGAAAAAAATATCGATTTCGGAGCGATTGTACGATAATCGGATCGTTAGTACAGAGCTTTCCAGAGCCGATCATGACAGGTCATCCGATATTATCCAATCGGACATGCACAATTTTTTTATTTTTTTACGTACGATTTTCGTTTAATCAGTACAGATGTCATTTGAAACTGCAATACAAATACACTACAACACATTACATCACTTCCAAATTTTTATTCTGTCAAATGAGAATTTTTGTGACTTTTAGTAAACTCTTCTGGTTCAATCTGAGATTAGCATGCAAAAAAAAAAAAAACGGACGATCATTCGTCTGATAATCTCATTGTGTGTACCAGGCAATACTCTTAGCCATCTTCAGAGCCCATTGCCCTATGCTCTTTAAAATGTGCTTCCACTGGTCTGTTCTGTTACTTTGTTACATTACATCACACTGTTTAACCTATTTTTTTTCTAATTTATTGAAATGTCACAAAATGACATTTCATTCACCTTAAAGTGTTACCAAACCCACAACAGTAAAATCAGTCTGTATATAAAGTAAAGCATGCTTGTTATACTTACTGTGGAACCTAAGGGGCTAATCCTCTGCATTGTGTAAAAAGGCTGTTTGATCCTGCCTCCTCTGATCCTCCCCTTCTTCCACAGTCCCCAATCTATCTGCTGATAGAACGGAGCCTAGGGGGCACTCTGCACATGCTCAGTTTGGTGTGTATTGCTAGAGAGTTTTTTTCTTCTTGGGAGAGTGCATTTGATCAGCACAGGGCCAATCAGCACTCTCCGGACAGAGGGTCAGGGGTCATGCAGCCTCATAGGACAATTAGGGAAGAATGAAAACTCCTCCTACAAGCTTTAACCAGACACCTGATAGAAGTCATGAGACTGCTCTAACAGCTGGTGAGAAAAGGTATTTAGCAGTTTATATTTACTAAAACAATTGCATTTCCATGTTCTGTGTACGGTGGGAGACCAGATATAGTGAATGCAGGGTCTTGGGTTTAGTAACACTTTAAGGCACAATAGTGCGTTGGGTTGTGCTCCGTAAAAATGCATATCTTCCTTCTTTTTTTTTTTTTAGCACACACCAACACAGCAATGAAACATTAGAATATGGGGCAAATTGCATTGTCTGTGCTTTGGGACTGAGTTGGGCAATGTTTCCCAATGCATCCTTACACATATGATGAGAATGGGCCCTTACAGCATTGTGTTTTTCCTAAGGCCTCTTTCATATGAGCCTAGCTGCTTTGATTAAGCTCCAACTTACGGTGTGAAACGCGTAAGTTATTGCCTCTGCATAGCATGGACTGAACTGTTTTGGATTTTAATCACACAATAAAGGTGTTTTATCAGTGTGCGGCCATCCAGGATTTTTTCTTGCTCTTTGGCCTAGCTGCGGACTCATGATCCAGCAGCTAGGCCCATGCGAAAGAGGCCTTGAGAAAAGGACCCATTTTCACCATAAGTGTGGGGATGCATTGGGCTGGCCCACGGTTACCAGTGGCTGCATTGGGAAATGCCCCCGGTTAGCAGCATCTGGCCCGTGGTTAGCAGTGGATCGGAAGTGGATATGGTGCCTCCTCCCCCATGCCTATCCAAAGAGTGATTTCACACTGCAATTCCACTTCACTGTGCTACAACCGCACCCATTCAACACAGTTGTTTTGTGGTTGTGGTTCCACCCCATGCTCATTAATGGAGTGCAGTAGCAATCAGTATTGCCCTATTGACATACCCTATTTTTTAGCTGCAACAATGTATGGGGCTGTCTGGCAGCCATTGCTTGGTTTGGACAGATTGATAGGATGAGTTAAAAACGTCCCTCAACCGATTGGTTTTGCCGCTCGACAGTGTCCCGGCCAAGGGGTAAAAGAGTCTCTCAAACACATTTATTCATGACTGGGGCGTCCAATTATGTCTGTTTAGTAATAATCAGATGTAATTTATCAGTGTGACCCTCGCCAAGTCAATACTTGGAATGGAAAAAGAACTGAAAAGAGCACCTGTGATGAAATCAGTTCGCCTTCTGGGCGTTTGCAACTAATTAATTAGTTATTAATACGAGCACGCCTTGACAGCTTCTAGATTGTACAGATCGCTTCGCACCTTTCGTGATTTGGCTTTCTATTCCCATTCTTCCATTGCTCATAGGGAACGCAGAGCTTTGTCAGGTGTTCTTCTGATTTACAATGTGATCCGTTTGTCCTGCAGCCTCCAAGCATATCATTTAGTGAGGAATGTTGCATAAGGCGAGAATTTGATCTTGTACACAAGAGCTGGGTTGTGGGTGTCAGGCCAGAACTCCGTGCATTGTTCCGGCCTGAATGCGGGGTGACTGTGAATGGAACACACACATTCTGCTAGTTAATAGACTGCACAGCATTTTAATCATACACATGTTGAAATACAGCCACCTGAAAGACTGTGTACAATATCATCTATCTCCTGGAGGATATGGCCATTGCTGACGGACAATAGAGGTGAAATAGGCTTTAGGGTTTAGCATATGACATTTAAATGAAAACAGTGAGGGGGAGGATAGGTCATAAATTTTTTTTTGAAAAAGTGCACCTTTAGGGTAAAAATTAACTCTTGTGTTGCATACGTGGCCTAACTCATTCTTAGGAGCTTACAGCCCCAAAACAATAATCCTAAAGCAGTGTTTCTCAACCAGGGATTGCTACGGGGTCCTTGAGCCATGAGCAACTCGAATGAGTAACCACTGACACCAATGATCTTTTAGCGATCTGTAAAAGTGGAATTCTCCCCAATGACCACAAATGTTAGGAGCATTCTTCCCACTGATTAGCACACTAATGTACTGTCAGCTGTAATTATCAGTAATGCCACGTACACGCGATCGGAAATTCCGATAACAAAAACCGTGGATTTTTTTCCGACGGAATGTTGGCTCAAACTTGTCTTGCATACACACGGTCACACAAATGTTGTCGGAAACACTACAACGAGCCAAGAAAAATGAAGTTCAATGATTCCGAGCATGCGTCAAATTGATTCAGAGCATACGTGGATTTTTGTGCGTCGGAATTGGATACACACGATCGGAATTTCCGACAAGAACTTTTGTTGTCGGAAAATTTGAGAACCAGCTCTCAAACATTCGTTGTCGGAAATTCCGACAGCAAATGTCCGATGGAGCCTACACACGATCTGATTTTCCGACAACAAGCTCGCATCGAGCATTAGGGTTCCCTGAGATCTCCAAATTATTCCAAGGGTTCCTTCGTGTTGAAGAAGGCTGATCTGTAGTTTAGCTCTTTCATGGAAATGGACAGCAGCTGCAGAGTTAAAAATGGCTTCCATGGAGGGTAATGGAGTCTAAACCCTTGAACAAAAATGCAATTTATTGCAGCTTACCAGACCTTAGATATGGTGATTTGCATTAGATTTCTTTTTTCTGACTTTTTTTTTTATTTTTATTGTGCCTTGCCAGTAACACACTTCCCGTTTTAGTATGACAACATTCATTTATTGTACTGTATCTATGTAGGAGCAGAGGTGTAGCCCTAGGACAAGGGGGTGTGTTGAGGCTGCAGAAGATCTCCTCCCTATAATTGTTCTATAGTCCACAGAAGTGAACTGCAGATTGTTTTTTAACACTAGATTTTCAGTCATCATTATTCAAACCAACTTACTCTGAGCCCAGGTCCTCCTGGACTTGCCCCCACCCAACCTCCCCCCCTTTCTTGGCTTGTGACTGGATATTTATAGGTGAAGCAGCACACTGATGAGATTGTCTCTTTGTCACTTTGGTGTCTCCACCAATCAATATGCTCTTTGTCAGCAGAAGACCTGATTGGCTGCTTGTGCTGCTACTTTCGCTTACACTCCAGCCCTGCAGTATAGAGTATATATGCATTGATTTATTTTATTATTGCGATCACAAAGTGATTAGCTATTCTAGGCTCACATAGAAGACTAATGAGCCCAGGAACCATGAGGAGGGTGCAGAGGGGCAGAAGGCTCTGCAGAATTCAGGAAGTACAAAAGCCTGGGGGAACACTACATGCTCACTCTCCTTTTTGCCAATGCAAGTTAGCTCACTTTACTTGTAACCAGTACAATCTTGCTCACTCACCTTATAACCAATGGACTTTTGCTCACTGTCCTTGTAACCAGTGGAAGCTTGCAATCTCACCTTGTAACCAATGGAATCTTGGTCACTCATCTGGCAATCAATGCAATCTTACTCGCCATATGTGTAATCATAAATTAAGCTTGATCCGATTAGTAAATGGTGAAGGGCCAAGCAGCACTTTGTCAGAATTTCCTTCCCTTATTGTTGGAATTCGGGGGAAAGCACCACTGTTTGCCGTGCGAGAGCACAACAGAATTCTAAAGAGAGTTGTACTCTTTATCAATTCCCCAGTCTGTATAATGCACCCCACTACTCTCTAGTTACCTAGGCCAGCTTTACATCACATTGCAGTAGCATGCTGTGTTTTCATTGTTCTTCATCCTGTATGAGGGATGAAACTTTGACAGAGACAGCTGTGTTTATCCCACTACTTGAAAAACTATTAAGGAAGGTGAGGCAGAGAAATAGGATGCGCAAAAAAATAATGTTACTGGCACAACTTGGATCTTTGTTGCAAAATAAAAGGTTTTATTGTAAGATGGCATCACATTGCAAAAATCACATGTCCATGCAAGGTTTAAGGTGTTTTGCAGGTCCCCTTCATCAGGCTCACGATCACAAGCCTCAAAAATGGGTTCTGTGATGTGATCCGGCAACCAAGATCCGCAATGTGCCGGCTACATATTTTTTTTTTATTTCTCGTACGGATACCAGTCGAAAGTTGTAGAATCCTAAACCTACAAAGTCACTTCCAGTATAATGTTTGATGAGAAAATATTGATCAGAAATAGGATGAGGAAACGGTCAAGGCGTCCACTACAATTAACTACGGTCTACCATGTATAGTATGTTCTATTGACTGCATATACACAGATAACGCATACTGTAGGGTCAGGGTTTCTCAACCAGGGTTCCTCTAGAAGTTGCTAGGGGTTCCTTGAGAAATTTCCCACTCACATCGTTGAACATTTTAGCCATCTGTAAGCGGGTAATTCTTCCCAATGATCACTAGTGTAAGGAGCAATCTTCCCACTAACCATCACACATATAGTATCATGATTTAGTAATGTTTAGGAGGGGTTCCCTGAGACCAGAAAGTTGTTTCAAGGGTTTCCTAGCGTTGAAAAGGTTGAGAAAGGCTGTTGTAGGTAATGCCAATTATAGTTGCCATGTTGTTTGAGCAGAATGACATTGCCTGGTCAAAAATAGAGTAGCTCTTTCCCAAGACGTAAGTGTAAAAATGGCATCATGTTCTTATACCAATATTGGTTACAGATCATGCATTTATTTTCCCCTTTTCTAATGGACACACTCTTTTTCGTGTTATTGTTCCCCTCAGTAAAGTTGTCCCACGGATAACTTGCCAAATATACCTAAAGCCCCCAAAAATACCACAGTGGCCACCAAAAATACTCTTCTCTAAACTGACTTGGGCCCCGTATACACAGTCAGATTTTCTGACAAGAAAAGTCCGATGTGAGCTTTTGGTCGGAAAGTGGGCCATGTGTATGCTCCATCGGACTTTTGCTGTCTGAATTTCCGCCAACAATGATTGAGAGCTGGTTCTCAAATTTTCCGACAAGAAAAAATTCGGAAGGAAAGGAAATTCCTATCGTCTTTAGCAATTCTGATGCGCAAAATTCCGACGCATTCTCGGAAACAATTTGACGCATGCTCAGAAGCATTGAACTTCATTTTCTCGGCTTGTCGTAGTGTTGTACGTCACCGCGTTCTTGACGGTCGAAAGTTCCGAGAACTTTTGTGTGACCGTGTGTATGCAAGCCAAGCTTGATCGGAAAAACCATCCAAGGTTTTTCCGACGGAAAATCGGATCGTGTGTACGCGGCAATACAGTTGCCCCAAAGTGAACAACCCCTTTAAGATTTAAACATCTGCAAAAGGAAACATTTCTATAATTGAACGCTGTTAGAAGTCCTTTTCCATGCCGTATTCTTTTTTTATGTGCTACACTTGGCTCGGAGAACACCCACAAATGATCACTCGCCAAACAACCGGTTGCTAGCGTAACAAAGATCCTAACATTTAAGCTGTAATTAGGACTAAATACTGATAAGAAAGAAAATCTCCCAAATAAAACCCGGATCACTTTCTTTTGTGCTAGACACATTTCTTTTTATTGGACCATTTACCATATACTGTATTTATTGGCGTATAACACTCACTTTTTTACCCTGAAAATAAAGGGTAAACTGTGCCTGCGTGTTATACGCAGGGGGCTGTGGAAATTTTTTTTCCCTGAAACTTCCATCTAAAAGATAGGGCGCGTGTTATACGCCTGTGCGTGTTATACGCCGATAAATACGGTATTTATCTGAAACCGAAGATGACTGCATTTTCCTCCAGATCTTGAAAAGGGCCTGTATGGAACAGATTGGAAGACGATAAGTGCTGGAGCAAGGCCAGAGGGCTGGTTCCAGTATTCTAAGCATGTCTTAATATGCTTCAAATACCTTTCCCCTTTTCAGCCACTTGTTTCATCTCCAGGGCAATTTAACAGCACAGAGTGCCGCAGTGACAAAGTGTTTTGACATACCCTCCGGCATTTCAAGTTCAGCTTGTGTAAATTCTACATGTGGGGCGCCCGGGGTGATGACAGGTGGAATTTTATTCTCCATCGTATTTTTTTTTTTTTTAGCACAGTTAACATGAGCTCTTGTTCTCCTTACAGAGCGCCTGTTTTTTACTTGGCTCGCTGGTCAAGCTAATTAATTTTCTTTTTGTGAGCGATAAACAAGATCGCCTTTATCTTAGAATAAATACATTGTTTCTAGTAATTCCTGCGTTGAAAGATGTTCTGTGGCTGAGCGCTGTGACACCAGGAAATTCGGGAAGGAAAAATTCCAGACTTAGAACTTATAAAGAGCTTGATAGTCAAGGCCACGCATCATTTCTGCACATTCAAAGCAGCCATTTTGTATGCTGGTTTCCAAAACCTCTTGCTTACTAATTCACAAGGAAATAGGGACATCTCTATGGAGCAATTTTACAAGCCATTTGGTGTGGCCTGTTGGAAAGGGGGACCAGAAGGACAAAACTAATGTAGAAATGTTGGGGGAACAAAAAAATATTCAGAGAAATGGGATAAATCCATCAATTTCAGATCCCTTACTAGATTTTTTTCTATTAATGGTCGGATAATGTACATGTGATAAGGGATAACATCCATCTTAATATTAACCCAACAAAAGTTACCCTTAGGGCAAGTTCACACCACATGGAGTGCAGTGCTTTTTTTTCTGCATCAAAAAAGCATAGAAAGTAGGTTTATATGGGTTCCAATGGCATAGTTCACCCTAGTGCCATGCAATCCAAAGCTTTTCAGTTCCAGAAAAAAATAGTACAACATGCTGCTTTTTTACTGCACAGAACTGTACTGGAATGCAGTAAAAAGCATAAAAAAGCACTGGACTAGAAAAGCACGTGGAATGGATCTGCAGGGCTTTTTTTTTGTTTTGTTGTGTTGTGTTTAACCACTTAAGGACCGGACCAATACGCAGCATAATGACCAGGCTCCTTTTTGCGATTCAGCACTGCGTCGCTTTAACTGACAATTGCACGGTCGTGCGACGTGGCTCCCAAACAAAATTGGCGTCCTTTTTTCCCCCACAAATAGAGCTTTTTTTGGTGGTATTTGATCACCTCTGCGGTTTTTATTTTTTGCGCTATAAACAAAAATAGAGCGGCAATTTTGAAAAAAATAAAAAAATTTACTTTTTGCTATAATAAATATCCCCAAAAAATATATAAAAAAACATATTTTTTCCTTAATTTAGGCCGATACGTACTCTTCTACATATTTTTGGTAAAAAAAAATCTCAATCTGCGTTTATTGATTGGTTTGCGCAAAAATTATAGCGTTTACAAAATAGGGGATAGTTTTAAGGCATTTTTATAAAAAATAATGTTTTTACTAGTGTAGCGGGTACTTACTTTCCCGGGTGCATTTTTTGAATTTAGCTGTGACCTCAGTGCTATGTTCCTTGCGGTTCACTAGGTGACGCTGTCACCGTGGCCGGGGGGGATGAATATCACTGTGTGCCGAGGTCCTTTTTGTCCTCTCTCGGCGGCGGTATGGTGGGGCGGGGAACCCGCCGGGCTTGCTGGGAGAGGAGATAAAGGGGCCGGCCATCTTGGTCACGGGGTCTTCGTCCCAAGCACCTTCAGCTTGCGGACGTGGGTTCGTGTCCCGTCCTCTAGGAGGCCTCGGCCTAGAGGACCACCGGAGATCGTGTTCCACCCCAGGCACCTGGGATGAGGTGCTTGCAAGAAGGTCCGGAGCTCAGTGCCCAACACTGAGTTCCGCGAGGGAAGGGTCCTAAGGCACTTCGGGATGGAGGCCTGAATCTGAGTAAGACGCAATGGACCGGGGAGAGCTCCTCACTCGAAGACCCGGTGCAGCAGACTGCCGGTGACGGGTGAGTCTCTTGTCGGAGACCGTCCGGAAGGATCCCCTTTACCTCGTGCGGAGACCATATCCCACTCTCCAGGAGGAGAGTGGAGGACCGAATTTGTGTCTGGGCCTATTCACACTCACACCTCCTTTTCTGTTCTATCTATCAAGGGAGTCCCTGTACGGTGTGTTCTAATAAAGGAGTGTTGGACTTTAATGGTGTGAGGCTCAATTCCTGGCGGACGAAGTTCATGGTGACTCTTGGAGGGAGGACCCGGGTGCACAACACAGACCCGAAGGTAAATGAGACATTGCTGATACCACCGGTATTCTACACGTGGCGGAGGCTAGGCGTAGCCCACCCGCTCTCTCTCTCTCCACCCTACCAGATACCCCTAGACAAGAGACAGTGCGAGCCGCACGGAGAGAGGAGAGGGGCAGGCGCTACACTAGTAATGGCGGCGATCAGCGATTTTTTTCGTGACTGCGACATTATGGCGGACACATCGGACACGTTTGACACATTTTTGGGACCACTGCGATCAGTGCAATAAAAATGCACTGGTTACTGTAAAAATGACACTGGCAGTGAAGGGGTTAACCACTAGGGGCGCTGGAGGGGTTAAGTGTGCCTAGGGGCATGTTTCTAACTGAGGGGGGCATGGCTACGAGTGACACGTCACCAATCAGTGTAATCAGAGCGGAGATCGCTGACATTGTCAGTAGGGGAGCGGGGAGATGTTTTGTGTTTACACTAACATCTCCCCGCTCCGAGCCTCCGTGAGACGATCGCGGGGATGCCCCTGGCGATCGAGTCCGCGGGACCCCGACGTCGGCAGTTAAAGGGCCACGTACAGGTACGTGATTGTGCCTGTACGAGCCATTCTGCAGACATATATATATATATATACACAGTGAGTGGTCCTTAAGTGGTTTAAAGCGGAACTTCACTCAAAAAGTTAATTCTCGCTGATTCTCTCCCTCCCCTAGCCTGTAACAGAGTTGTGTTTTTTTCTGGGGGGTGGAGTGAGTAATAATTTTTATTGTTACCTGTTTCCACTTCAGCAATCCTTGCCTAGGTGAGAATGAGATGTCCCTTCCCCCGACCCCTCCAAGGAGGCTGCAGGACCATGCACAGAGTTCATGTATGCACATTGGGGAGCAGTGTGGCTCTTGAGGAAGCCACAACCGGCTCCCATGTCCAAGAAAACTGCGGGGACCCACAGCAATAGGAAGAACCATCTGTGAAAAGGCAAAAAAAAGGCTGACGTTCCTGTTTAATATTTAGTACGTATCTATTCTTTCCAAAGACTGATAGAAAGGTTGGTAGTCTCATTTTTTATTTTATTTTTTGTTATTACAGAAAGAATTACTAGCCAAAAAAATAGAAGAGCCTGCAGAGTCACCTTTAAAACCTTAGGGTTAGGGGAATGAAAGGAGTATATGGTGGCTTGGAGGGAGTGATGGTTTCTGTGTGAGATTCTTAAAAATATATCATAATTTGCTGTTATTTCTGCTAAAGGAGGCTCTATTAAATATTGATGTGATTTTTCTGTTGGGGTGCCCAAATTTATGCACCTGTCTAATTTTGTTTTGATGCATATTGCGCATTTTCTGTTAATCCAATAAACCTCATTTCACTACTGAAATATTACTGTGTCCTTCAGTTATTTGATAGATCAAAATCAAATTGCTGATCCAAACGCCCAAATATTTATAAATGACAATCATGGAAATTGTCAGGGGTTCCTACACTTTTGCATACAACTGTAGAACAGTCATTCTCAGCAGGGTTTAGTGGAACCCTAGGGTTCCTTTAGAGATTGCTAGATTTTTCTTGAGCTGTGGCTGACTGTTCTGCTACCCCAATTTAAGCATTGCAAGTGTGATCTTTAAACTGATCCAGTTGTGGTGAGATGGCTTTAACTTACAAAGTCAGCAATATAGGCAAACATTGACTCCATCCAAATGACATCTTGCAGATCGTACAAAGCTTTATTTGAATACCTATGCAGACCTTCACAGATGAACAACATATAGGTCAGAAAAACTATTTAAAGGCAAACAAACAATGTGTGTAATCATGTGTAACATGAGTGTGATTGAATCCCCATCTTGACTGTACCTACATAGTTTCGGGTCCAGCGCAACTTGGCAAAACCAGCTTCATAACACCAATGATCTTTTTTGCTGGCGGCATTCTGACCACCACTGTAAGGAGGGCATTCTTTGCATTGACCACCAATTTAACTGGCATTTTTACACTGACCCTTTATTAATTATTAAGCAGGGGTTCCCTTAGACCTGAAAATTATTTCAAGGGTTCTCCTGGGGTAAAAAAAATAAGAACCCCCCCCCCCCCCACGTAGCTGAACCCTAATAGCATTTAGTTGGTGCTAATCTGTCTAATGTGTGACTGTCTACCATGCTATGTTAACCTGTTAATAGAATTACACTGATGCTTTGTTTCCATGCTGGCTACTGAGTGTAAAGATATCTCTCTTGGTGCTGCATGTTACATATAGTTACATAGTAGGTGAGGTTGAAAAAAGACATCAAGTCCAACCTATGTGTGTGATTAAATGTCGGTATTACCTTGTATATCCCCGTATGTTGTAGTCATTCAGGTGCTTATCTAATAGTTTCTTGAAACCATTGATGCTCCCCGCTGAGACCACCGCTTGTGGAAGGGAATTCCACATCCTTGCTGCTCTTACAGTAAAGAACCCTCTATGTAGTTTAAGGTTAAACCTCTTTTCTTCTCATTTTAATGAGTGGCCACGTGTCTGGTTAAACTCCCTTCTGTGACTCCTTCGATGTTTGTAAAATGTTCTGCTTCGTGAAGAACTCTAATAAAAGATGTAAAAATTTAAAAAAAAAGTTGAGAAAGGCTGGTCTAAAATAAGGACATGGTGATTTAATTCCACTAAGTACACTAAATTGGTTCCTAGTCTGAGTAATGCTATATAGGAGATTACAAGGGGCTTGGTAAGTCAAATTCAGGTATTTACACTACTTTAAAAAACAAAAAAAATACATGTAATGATTTATCACAAAATGCATAGCAGCATTATCCACTAGACTTCTGGAAGATTTTCCCCCTTCATGACCAGACCATTTTTTGCTATGCGGCACTGCGTTACTTTACCTGACAATTGCACAGTCATGCAATTCTGTACATAAATGTAATTTGTCATTTTTTACCACAAATAGAGCTTTCTTTTGGTGGTATTTGATCACCACTGGGTTTTCATTCTTTGCTCTATAAAATAAAAAGACCGACCAATTTAGATTTTTTTTTTTTAAATATTATTTTTTTTTACTTTAAAACTTATCCCATAAAAAAAATATTAAAAATATTATTTCTTCATAAATGTAGGCCGATATGTGTTTTGCCACATATTTTTGTAAAAAAAATCCCAATAAAGCGTATATTGATTGGTTTGCGCAAAAGTTATAGCATCTGCAAACTATGGTAAATGTACTTATTTATAAGTAATGGCGGTGATAGTGGGTTTGGGATACTGACACTTTGTGGGAATCAGTGACACTAATACAGTGATCAGTGCTAAGTGCTAAAAATATTCACTGTCACTGTACTAATGACATTGGCTGGGAAATGGTTAAACATCTAGGGCGATCAAAGGGTTAACTGTGTGACTAACCAGTGTGTTTATGTTTACCTTAAGGTGCTTTTACTAAGGGGTGTGCTGGATTTTATTCCCTGCTTTGCATGGATACAAAATCCAGCACATCCCCTCCGACAGGGCGGAGCCCTGCATTGTTTACATATGCAGAGCTCCATCTAGTGCGTCTCCTCACCCATCAGCAGGTTGCGGCGGTCATCCATTGGCCGGCACCCGCTGACCGGCTACTGCTGTGACTGGACATGTGCACTGACGAAAAATTTGTTTGTTTTCGTTTATTTTTATTTTTCGGGTCATTCGTTATGATCGCAATTCGTAAATTTTTTACATTCGAGAATGAGAAAGAAAATTCAAAAGAATAACTAACTAATGATAACTATTAATTTATAGGTATTGGAATTTCCTTTCAAATTTGTCTGTTAGTGAATGTAACGAATAAGAATTTATCCTAAGTTACGAATTATCTGAAATAACGAATGCGGCATCTAAACAAATGAAACGGAACGAATTAATAATAAATAATAATAAAAATGTTTTTATTATTGTTCTTTTTTATTAATTCATTACGTTCCATTTGTTTAGATATGGCCTTCGTTATTTCACATAACTTCAGATAAATTTGTATTTGTTACGTTCACTAACAGCCAAATTTGAAAGGAAATTCCAATACCTATAATTTAATAGTTAGTAATAGTTAAGTTATTTCAGATTTTAGAATTTTCAGGTTTTCGGATTTACGAACTTTTGAATTTACGAATTTTCTAATTTTCTAATTTACGTATTTTAGAATTTTCGTTAATTACGGATATTTCCGAATTAACGAATTTGTTGAAAAAAATTATTCGGAACTAAACAAATTGAACATGTCTAGCTGTGACTAATCGTAGCAGAAGCGGTGTGCGCCCCCTACCTGGAAGTGCAGAATCATGTATAAATACGTGATTCTGGACAGAGCGGCCGCCCTGTAGCAGTAAGTCTGCTATAGGGCAGTTAGCAAGTGGTTAAGTATTTTATAAATGCCTGGAGTTTAGTACAGGACCATTTTATGTTAAACGCTGAAGTAATTACTCAATGGATTTAATCACCTTTAATTAAGGAGGTTGACTGCAATATATACAAATTGCTACCAAAGGGCAAATCTATAAATGTAAATTTAATACAATACAGTGAGCATGTAAAATATAAGTCCTAAAAATGTATGTTGCGTGATACATTACAGTGATAGTATGAAATATCCACTGTGGTTAATGTTAAAGAAAAAAAGTTAGTTTTTTTGCCACGTCATTTTTATTTATTGCTGGCATTTTTATGCCATGTATTTTTATGTTATTTTTAAGATGTTTATGCCTCATTAATTTAGAGGTTTTTTTTATGTTTTCTAAAGGAAACTTTTCAACTGTTTTTTTTTTTTTTTTTTTTTAAAACAGCAGCCAAGTGTAACACCACAATATTACACTAAGCTGGTATGTGTAACTTACAAAGTGCAGACCTCTGAACACCTTCCAAATAAAGATGATAGCTGCCTGGGGGCCTGTAATGTTACAAGGCTCGGTAAAGCACTGGCAAATTGTAGTCTTAACGTTGACCTGTTGCCTGTTCATCTCTTTTAAAGTCTGTGGCTCAAATTATTAAACACTGTCAGTCAAACCATAACGGCCCTTCCTTTTTTCTTTTTTTTTTCCAGCTTTTCACATAAAGCTTTGCCCTGACCTTGCATGAGGATTAATATGGATTTGTAGATTTACTGTATTTTTTTTATTATTCTCAAAAATCATTTTAAACCAATTTAGATTTTGGTTTAGATCAGGGATTGTAAAAATATACATTTTCTTTGTGTGTCTACGTTTTTTAAAAGAGGTTTGGTCTGGCATTTAAATTCCGGCAGGCCTGTTGCATCAAAGGTGCAAGAAAATTCTTTTTAGCGGTTAAGCGATTTTATTTTATTCAATTTACTGCCTGAAGTTTATGTGCCAAAAGTGTTGGTTTTTCATTTCATGATTTAATTTCTGACATAATAATGTAATAATAATGTAATATGTACAAATTTAATATGCTGCAGACATTTCAAGCATTTTTTTTATTTTTTTGGTAGTAATTCGCACTGTACGGTTGACCGGCACAATATTGCTCTGCCATGGCCAATCTAATATTATACAACAGAACACCATGGTTTATAAATCTCAAAATGTGTTATTACATGTACCCTTTTAATGTACCAGTTTGAAGGCTTTAGAATATTAGTTTCAATTAGTTTCAGTTATTAAAATGGTTTTGTAAATGTTAAAATTTATTATTAAATGGGCCCTTTTAAATTATCCACTTTGGACACTTTCTAAGAAAACATAATGGCTGAATTCCAGCCTTACCTTTAGTCTTGCACAGCTGTACATGCTTCTCTCCTGTACTGAAACGGCTTACTCTGATTTCACTGAACACAGTAAGCTTCTAACAGTGTGCAGCAAACCAAACAGAGACTGCCTCCTTTCTTGGCATCTCCCCAGCCATACTGTTCATGATCCGCCCCTTTTATTCATTGGATTTTTTTCAATCACAAAGGTGTGTGTGTTACCTAGGTTGGTCTGCATGCAAATGCAGGCTGCTTAGGAGCCCCCACCCCTTTAGACTGATATGCACCCATAAGGGAAAGCCCACTGCTTGTATCAAGGCTGAGGATTATTGAGAATAGTACTGAGGCAGGGTGCTGTTATGTTTTCAGGAAGCTATGTACAGTACAGTGCAGTACAGGCCCCAGGACGACGTCATTTGTGACGAAACGGCAGGAGCGGCATGCTGACGTCACCGCAAACAACGCAAAATCCCGGAAGGAACGGGCAGATATCGAGAGCCAGTCGGCTCGAATACAATTGTCATGCTTTTATTTTACTACCTAATTGTAAGTGTACATCTTTGTTTTTACTAATACATTTTATACAGTACACTATGGTAGCTCTTTTTATCTAACATGGGGAACCATTAATTGCTGACAACACCGAGGATTTCTGGCGCAGAGGACTCAGGAATGTCTGCTGTTTACCATAGAGACCCAGGGCTGGGGTAATAGCCATAAGCGGATGCGATCTCCTTAATAAGAGATCAACATAGCTGGTAAGCGGCATTGATGTAAAAGGTGGAGGATCTTTTTTTATCATATCCCATCACTTCTTCCTTGGTGTTTATTAGTTTGAAGTCACCGTGGATCAGCTTATTGAAGAATTCTTTAGAACTGTGTTTTGGAGCTTTGTACGGTGTGGAACCTATCTATTTTTGTTTCCAATAACAATAGTGATATGGACACTTGGAAGGGAATTCATCCTGTCTTCATGTGATTCATATATACCATCCGGGTCTATTAATCTGCTTTGTTACATCATTCTAGACCAGTGGTTCTCAACCTGGGGTCGGGACCCCCTCGGGGGTCGAATGATGATTTTCCAGGGGTCACTGAATCCTGGGCTGTTCCTGAAGCCCACACCGCTCTCCCAGCCTTTTCTTGGCCGCCCAGCTGGGCTGTTTCCTGGAGCCCACGGCTGTCCACTCAGCCTCTTTGCAGCCGCCCATTCAGTTCACGGCATGGCTGGAGGGCAGAGACTAGAGGTCAGGTGACTGGTGAGGAATGTGAAGTGGGAGGGGCTGACGGAGACCCTATCTCCTGATCCATAGGTTTCACTGCTGCGAGACACCACAAAGTCGGAGACACAGTGAAGCTGGAGACACAGTGAGTAACACTACCTGTGATTATAGATGCCATTAAAAGTCCCCACTACAGTTCTTAGATCAGCAGATGACCTTGATCAAGAGCACCTTAGTTGGCTGATCAGAACTCCCCCCCACACTGCCTCTCATCCCATTCCCCCCACCAGCACTGCCACTCATCCCATTCCCCTCACCAGCACTGCCACTCATCCCATTCCCCCCCCACCAGCACTGCCACTCATCCCAACTCCCTGCCAGCACTGCCACTCATCCCATTCCCCCCCACCAGCACTGTCACTCATCCCATTCCCCCCCACTAGCACTGTCACTCATCCCAACTCCCCGCCAGCACTGTCACTCATCCTATTCCCCCCACCAGCACTGCCACTTATCCCAACTCCCCACCAGCACTGTCACTCATCACACCCCCCCCCCCCCACCAAGGAGTAATACAAGGAATAAAAATAGAGAATACATGGAAAGAACAAGAAAGACGGCTAGAGAGAGGGATAGGGAGGAAAAAACAAGAAATTAGAATAGAGAGAGATAAAAGGGAAAGAAAGGAGAACAAAGAGAAAGAGTGGTACATCCTAAAATGTACCATAAGGGGTTCAAATATTGTACGAGTGGCAAGGACTCGGGGAGAGCTAAATGTCAATGGGTTAGGGGCGCAAATGACTTGTCTTGCCTTGGGTGCTGACAACCCATGCTACTCAAATAATTTTACTGTTGGGGTCCCCACAACTTGGGAAATTTTATCAAGGGGTCACGGCACTGGAAGGTTGAGAACCACTGTTCTAGACCCAGGAAGATGGAAGTCTTCATTGATTGCTCTTGGTTTTATGATTTATACAGTGGGTACGGAAAGTATTCAGACCCCCTTAAATTTTTCACTCTTTGTTATATTGCAGCCATTTGCTAAAATCATTTAAGTTCATTTTTTTCCTCATTAATGTACACCCAGCACCCCATATTGACAGAAAAACACAGAATTGTTGAAATTTTTGCAGATTTATTAAAAAGAAGAACTGAAATATCACATTTGCTCAGTATTTAGTATTTGCACCCTTTTGATCTAATAGAGCCATGAGTCTTTTTGGGAAAGATGCAACAAGTTTTTCACACCTGGATTTGGGGGTCCTCTGCCATTCCTCCTTGCAGATCCTCTCCAGTTCTGTCAGGTTGGATGGTAAATGTTGGTGGACAGCCATTTTTAGGTCTCTCCAGAGATGCTCAATTGGGTTTAAGTCAGGGCTCTGGCTGGGCCATTCAAGAACAGTCACTGAGTTATTGTGAAGCCACTCCATTATTTTAGCTGTGTGCTTAGGGCCATTGTCTTGTTGGAAGGTAAACCTTTGGCCCAGTCTGAGGTCCTGAGCACTCTGGAGAAGGTTTTCGTCCAGGATATCCCTGTACTTGGCCGCATTCATCTTTCCCTTGATAGCAACCAGTCGTCCTGTCCCTGCAGCAGAAAAACACCCCCACAGCATGATGCTGCCACCACCATGTTTCACTGTTGGGACTGTATTGGACAGGTGATGTGCAGTGCCTGGTTTTCTCCACACATACCGCTTAGAATTAAGGCCAAAAAGTTCTATCTTGGTCTCATCAGACCAGAGAATCTTATTTCTCACCATCTTAGAGTCCTTCAGGTGTTTTTTAGCAAACTCCATGCAGGCTTTCATGTGTCTTGCACTGAGGAGAGGCTTCCGTCGGGCCACTCTGCCATAAAGCCCCGACTGGTGGAGGGCTGCAGTGATGGTTGACTTTCTACAACTTTCTCCCATCTCCCGACTGCATCTCTGGAGCTCAGCCACAGTGATCTTTGGGTTCTTCTCCCCCGATAGCTCAGTTTGGCTGGACGGCCAGCTCTAGGAAGGGTTCTGGTCATCCCAAACGTCTTCCATTTAAGGATTATGGAGGCCACTGTGCTCTTAGGAACCTTAAGTGCAGCAGAAATTTTTTTTTGTAACCTTGGCCAGATCTGTGTCTTGCCACAATTCTGTCTCTGAGCTCTTCAGGCAGTTCCTTTGACCTCATGATTCTCATTTGCTCTGACATGCACTGTGAGCTGTAAGGTCTTATATAGACAGGTGTGTGGCTTTCCTAATCAAGTCCAATCAGTATAATCAAACTCAGCTGGACTCAAATGAAGGTGTAGAACCATCTCAAGGATCATCAGAAGAAATGGACAGCACCTGAGTTATATATATGAGTGTCACAGCAAAGGGTCTGAATACTTAGGACCATGTGATATTTCAGTTTTTCTTTTTTTAACCACTTAACAACCACCTGCCGACAAATAACGTCGACAAGGTGGTTGCTTAACTCTGGGAGGACGTTATATAACGTCCTCCCAGAATCGCGCTCCCGCGCGCCCCCTGGGGCGCGCACACGGGAAACTCCGTGGACCCGGCGGATCACGAATCGCGGTAAATCGCCGCTGATAGCGGTTGTTTACCACGTGATCGCTCCGTCAAATGACGGAGCAATCACTTGTAAACAGACCGGCGTCATTTGATGACGCCGGTTCCTCCCTCCCCTCTCTGTACCGATCGGTACAGTGTGAGAGGAGAGGGGAGGGAGCGGATGGCAGCAGCAGCACTGTGGGCTGGATCTGTGACAATTGCAGTCACAGATCCAGCCATCCATCCATCCCTGCTCAGCCATCCCTGGTGCAATACCCTGCCAATACTCTGCAATACACCCTGCCAATACTCTGCAAAATACCCTGTGCAATACTCTGCAAAATACTCTGCAATACCCTGGTGCAATACTCTGCAATACCCTGGCGCAATACCCTGGCGCAATACTCTGCAATACCCTGCACAATACTCTGCAATACCCTGCGCAATACTCTGCAATACCCTGCGCAATACTCTGCAATACCCTGCAAAATACTCTGCAATACCCTGCGCAATACTCTGCAATACCCTGCGCAATACCCTGCGCAATACTCTGCAATACCCTGCGCAATACTCTGCAATACCCTGCGCAATACTCTGCAATACCCTGCACAATACTCTGCAATACCCCGTGCAATACCCTGCCATACTCCGCAATACCCTGCCATAGTCCGCAATACTCCGCAATGCCCTGCAATGCCCGGCAATACTCCGCAATGCCCACTTCCCGCCTGCCGGCCGTCATATGACGTCCTTGACTTTGTGCGGGGATATCTGAATGATGGGAGCAGCTACAGGCATCATTTAGATATCAGCTTTTTCAGCCGGCGATTCCCTACACCATAAGAACAATCATAGCGGCTGTTCCGCCGCTTGATCATTCTTACGGGAGGCGAGAGGGGATGTCCCCCCCCCCCCGCCGCCCTCCGGTGCTTCTACCGACTCACCGCTACGATCAAAGCCAAGATTGTTTTTTTTTTTTTTTTTTTTTTTTTCAGGCTTCCCAGCCTAGAGGTGAGATGTGGGGTCTTATTGACCTCATATCTCATTGTAAAGAGGACCTGTCATGCCATATTCCTATTACAAGGTATGTTTACGTTCCTTGTAATAGGTATAAAAGTGATCAAAAAAATTTTTGGGGCGGAAAAACATGTCAAACTAAAATAAATAAAGTAAAATGAACAATAAAAAAAAATATATTTTTTTTAAAGCGCCCCTGTCCCCGTGAGCTCGCATACAGAAGCGAACGCATACGTAAGTCCCGCCCACATATGAAAACGGTTTTCAAACCACACATGTGAGGTATCTCTGCGAACGTTAGAGCGAGAGCAATCATTTTGGCCCTAGACCTCCTCTGTAACTAAAATCATGTAACCAGTAAAAATATTTAAAGCGTCGCCTATGGGGATTTTTTTAAGTAGCAAAGTTTGGCGCCATTCCACAAGCGTGTGCAATTTTTAAGGGTGACATGTTAGGTATCTATTTACTCGGCGTAACTTCATCTTTCACATTATGCAAAAACATTGGGCTAACTTTACTGTTTTTTTTTTTTTTTTTAAGCACAAAACATTTTTTTTCCGTAAAAAACGCAAATATCGTGCGAGATAAAAAGTTCCAACAACCACCATTATATTCTCTAAGGTCTTTGCTAAAAAACATATATAATGTTTTGGGGTTCTATGTAATTTTCTAGCAAATAAATGATGATTTTTACATGTAGGAGAGAAATGTCAGAATTGGCCTGGGTGCTCCAGAACGCCTGAAGGTGCTCCCTGCATGTTGGGCCTCTCTATGTGGCCACGCTGTGTAAAAGTCTCACACATGTGGTATCGCCATACTCGGGAGGAATAGCAGAATGTGTTTTGGGGTGTAATTTGTGGAATGCATATGCTGTGTGTGAGAAATAACCTGCTAATATGACAATTTTGTGAAAAAAAAAGAGAAAAAAAAAATCTTGATTTTGCAAAGAATTGTGGGAAAAAATGACAACTTCAAAAAACTCACAATGCCTCTTTCTGAATACCTTGGAATGTCTTCTTTCCAAAAAGGGGTCATTTGGGGGGTATTTGTACTTTTCTGGCATGTTAGGGTCTCAAGAAATGAGATCGGCCGTCAGTACTTCAGGTGTGATCAATTTTCAGATATTGGCACCATAGCTTGTGGACTCTATAACTTTCACAAAGACCAAATAATATGCACCAATTTGTACTTATTTTTACCAAAGATATGTAGCAGTATAAATTTTGGCCAAAATTTATGAAGAAAAAATAGTAATTTGCAAAATTTTATAACAGTAACGAAAAAAAATCATTTTTTTACAAAATTTTCAGTCTTTTTTCTCTTATAGCGCAAAAAATAAAAAACCCAACAGTGATTAAATACCACCAAAAGAAAGCTCTATTTGTGTGAAAAAAAGGACAAAAAATTCATATGGGTACAGTGTTGTATGACTGAGTAATTGTCATTCAAAATGTGAGAGCACCGAAAGCTGAAAATTGGTCTGGTTATTAAGGGGGTTTAAGTGCCCAGTGGTCAAGTGGTTAATAAATCTGCAAAAATGTCAACAATTCTGTGTTTTTCTGTCAATATGGGGTGCTGTGTGTACATTAATGAGGAATAAAAATGAACGTAAATGATTTTAGCAAATGGCTGCAATATAACGGAGTGAAAAATTTAAGGGGGTCTGAATACTTTCCGTACCCACTGTATGTAACACATATATTTTATTATTAATTTTACAGCGCAGCTTATTTTATTTATTTGTTATATTGTGTGTATCTCACATTCAAGTTGCAGCGGTTTATCTATTATTATCACCGACAGAGCAGTATTTCACTTTGACCAATGTACAGTACCCTGCTGGCCCTTCCCACCAGCCATAATCTGCCTACATTGCATAGAGAACCAGGGATAATGCGTTACCTAGTGTGGTCTGCATGCAAAACTGTCCTACCTAGGAACACCCACTCCGCCAGACTCTTAAGCCGCGTACACGATCGGTTTTACTGCTGAAAACAGTCCGATGGATTTTTTTCATTGGACAAACCGATCGTGTATGGTCCCCATCGGTCTTTTTTCCATCGGTGTCAAAAAATAGAACATGTTTTAAATTTTTCCGATGGATAAAAAACCGATAGCAAATTCCGATCGTCTATGGGCAAGTCCATCGGTTAAAAAACCCACGCATGCTCAGAATCAAGTCGACGCATGCTCAGAAGCATTGAACTTCATTTTTCTCGGCTCATCGGGGTGTTTTACGTCACCGCGTTTGGAACGGTCGCTTTTTTGACTGATGGTGTGTGGGCAAGACTGATGGAAGTCAGCTTCATCCGTTTTCCAATGGACATATCCATCGGTTTAAAAACCATGGGAAATCCGATCGTGTGTACAGGGCTTTACTCCCTCCCATTAAGGCTTTTTTTCTAGCTGCATAACTCCACTCATAAAGATAAGGTGGTGTTCACTTTCAAATCTCCTCTTATCTCATATTTTAAAAATATTTTATTATTTCGTTTTGGATAGAGCAAGGAAAGATTGGAACCGCTGTTCACTATTTACAGGAGTCTGGGTCCCCGCTGGGATGAGTACTCTTCCCTTTCTGCCACTGAGAAAAAAATGTCATAGAAGAAAAATAACAATAAAAAATCTGCCAAAAGTTTGACCCTTCTTTCATTCATTTGTTCGTACTTTCTTTATTTTGTTCATTTTTCTTTTATTATCTCTATCTTTCTATTTTTCTTCCTTTCTTTTCATGTTCTTCCTTTTTTCTTCTCTTATCTTTCTTTCTTCTCTTATCTTTCTTCCTTTCTTTCCTCTCATCTTTCTTCCCTTCTTTTCTATGTTTTTCTTCCTTTCTTTTCTCTTTCTTTCATCTCTGTTTTTCTTCCTTCCTTTCCTCTCGTATCTTTCTTCCTTTCCTCTCGTATCTTTCTTCCTTTCTTTCCTCTTGTATCTGTTTTCCTTTCTTTCTTTTCTTATCTTTCTTCCTTTCTTTCTTTTCGTATCTTTCTTCTTTTCTTTCCTCTCTTATCTTTCTTCCTTTCTTTCCTCTCCTATCTTTCGTTTTTTTCCCTCTGTTTTTCTTCCTTTCTTTCCTCTTTTAGCTTTCTTCCTTTCTTTCTTTTCTTTTCTTCTCTTTCTTCCTTTCTTTCTTTCTTTCTTTTCTTATCTTTCTTCCTTTCTTTCCTCTCATCTTTCTTCCTTTCTTTCCTCTCCTATCTTTCTTTCCTCTCGTATCTTTCTTCCTTTCTTTTCTCTTTGTTTTTCTTCCTTCCTTTCTTTCCTCTCTGTTTTTCTTCCCTTTTTTCCTGTCTGTTTTTCCTCCTTTCATTCCTTATCTTTCTTCCTTTCTTTCCTCTTGTGTCTTCCTTTCTTTTCTCTTTCTTCCTTTCTTTTCTCTCAGTTTTTCTTCCTTTTTTTCCTCTCTTATCTTTCTTCATTTCTCTCCGCTCTTATCTTTCTTTTTTTTTTTCTCGATCTTTCTTTCTTTTCTCCCTTCCTTTCTTTCTTTCTTTCTTTCTTTCTTTCTTTCTTTCTTTCTTTCTTTCTTTCTTTCTTTCCTTCCTTCCTTCCTTCCCTTCTTTTCTCTGTTTTTCCTCCTTTTTTCTTTCCTTGCCTTCTGTCTGTCTACTTATTTATCTATTTTTCTCTATGTCCACGTTATTTTTCATTATACTCACGTTTCTTTGTTTTTTCTCTCAATCTGCCAAAAGTTTTACTTTATTTCTTTCTTTCTATTTCTTTCTTTCTCTTGTTTTCTTTCTCTTTCTTTCTTTCTATTTTTCTTCTCTTGTTTTCTTTCTTTTCTCTCTATCTTCTGTCTACCTTTATTTATCTTTCTTTCTTTTAATTCTCTTTTTCTTCCCTCTCCCTCTTTTCTCGCTTCCATTTTTTTTTCTTCTTTTCTTCACAAAACCCATTTCCCAGACTATTTGTGATCAATGATCTGTCCTGTCCTTTTCATGTGAACAAAGTCTTGAGCTTCATGGTACTCAACTGAATTCATGTGCATGCCTGAAAGGCATTACCCGTCAATAAACATGAGATTAGCTGTGGCTTGTATATTTCCTGATCAGTACGATTCTTTTTTTTCAGATGGCTCATTGTTATCCCATTTCTCTTTAATGATAGAACATTCTAATGGTTTTGCCATCTGACACACATCTGTTTCAGCTTAAACAATATCGTCATTCATCTCGAGCTGTGAAACTTGTCTGTTATCATACAAGTGAGATTTTTTTATTGAATGTGAAAAATAAAATAGCATGCATTCAATGCGGCAGTGTAGTGCCCCTCTAGCTTTGAGTAGACATTGCCTTTTTATATATTTATGAACGGTTTAGGGTATTTTTGGAGATGTGGCTTAGCCCTGTCTCCTGTACAGCTAAACTCTGCTATCCAGCGAAGTACCGCCTGGGGGAAAAAAATAATTAAAAGTCAGCAGCTCCAAATACTGGAGCTGCTGACATTTAATATAAGGACTCTTAGGCCCCATGCACACGAGACGCTGTTATTTGCTGTTGAACGCGCGTTCAGAGGCAGTTGGACGCTTTTTTCAACTGCCCCTGAACCCATTCAATGTTATCCTATGTGTCCATGCACACACTCTCGTTTTTTGGCGTTTACAAGCAGTTGCGTTTAACCTCGTTTTTTCAGAAGCAAAAAAATGGGTTCAGACGCAAAAGTTTTCCACGTTTCAGACGCTAAACGCTGCTAAACGCGATACCGGCGTTTTTCTGCGTTTGCGTTTATAAGCGTTTTTAAAGGTGACCTATTTTTTAACATTAGAAATCTCAAAAATGATGGCAAATGATGAAAAACTATAAAAAAATATAAAAGAAAACTGTAATTGCTTGCATTGCATTGTGGACAATCCACAACTTGTGGCAGGTAACGTGGCAAGTGGACAATCCACAGCTTGTGGCAGGTAACGTGGCCAGTGGACAATCAACAACTTGTGTCAGGTGACGTGGTCAGTGGACAATCCACAACTTGTGGCAGGTGACGTGGCTAGGTGACGTGGCAGGTAACATGGCCAGGTGATGTGGCATGTGACGTGGCAAGTGGACAATCCACAACTTGTGGCAGGTGACGTGGCCAAGTGACGTGGTAGGTAACGTGGCCAGGTGACGTGGCAGGTAACATGGCCAGGTGACGTGGCAAGTGGACAATCCACAACTTGTGGCAGGTAACATGGCCAGGTGATGTGGCATGTGACGTGGCAAGTGGACAATCCACAACTTGTGGCAGGTGACGTGGCCAAGTGACGTGGTAGGTAACGTGGCCAGGTGACGTGGCAGGTAACATGGCCAGGTGACGTGGCAAGTGGACAATCCACAACTTGTGGCAGGTGACGTGGCTAGGTGACGTGGCTAATGGACAATCCACAACTTGTGGCAGGTGAAGTGGCTAGGTGACGTGGCAGGTGACGTGGCCAGGTGACGTGGCAAGTGGACAATCCACAACTTGTGGCAGGTGACGTGGCCAGGTGATGTGGCAGGTAACGTGGCCAGGTGACGTGGCAGGTAACATGGCCAGGTGACGTGGCCAGGTGACGTGGCAAGTGGACAATCCACAACTTGTGCCAGGTGACGTGGCCAGGTGACGTGGCAGGTGACGTGGCCAGGTGACGTGGCAGGTGACGTGGCAAGTGAACAATCCACAACTTGTGGCAGGTGACGTAGCCAGGTGACGTGGCCAGGTGACGTGGCCAGGTGACGTGGCCAGGTGACGTGGCCAGGTGATACGCTAAATACAAGTACACTGCGGCTCTCTCAGCTGCTGCTACTCACTCTGGTCTCACAAACTGGCTGAAATGGTTAAAATGTACTGTTTTTTGAGCTCAGGGAGGGTCTTATGATGAAACGCTTATAAACGCAAACGCGGTAAAACGCCGCTAAACGCCAATAAACGCAGCTGCAAACGCGGCCAAACGCACGTTTTTAAACGCCGGTTTCAGCGTTTAAAAACATGTGTTCAGCAGAGTTTGCACCTGCGTCTCGTGTGCATGGGGCCTTACCTATCCAGGGAGCCTGCGATGTCTGCACCCGAAGCCAACCCATCCATCGGCTCCAGGTGCAGGCGCCGATGTCTCGTCAGATTAAGCAACCTGCCACAATTTGAAATGGAAGTGACATTCCGTCGTCACCATCTTGCTACACCCCACACTCCTCCACAGTAAGGGTACACTGAGAAGCGGACATCTTGTTACACCCACCAGAGTTTTGCATTTCATACTTATTTTTAACAGTAAATGGTGGGTGTAACAAGACGTCCGCTTGCCGCCTGCTCAGTGTAACCTTACTGTGGAGGAGTGCGGGGTGTAGCAAAATTGCGGCGACGGAACTTCACTTCCGTTACAAATTCTGACGGGCTGCCAAATCTGATGTTCATTCTTTGTTCAACCCCACGAGGATAATAACGTTCAATGTCCTCAGATCCTCCCACGACATCCCCCAGCGGGAACATTATAGCTATCTTCAACTTAAACACTTCCTTCAACACCTCACGAAGGCCCGACCTACCCTGTACACTTTAACCCCCTTTGAAAGCATCTGCAGGGCTAATCCCCACTCCCCGGGATTAATATCCTTACTTTACTCCTCAATCATCTCCTCTAGGAAACCCCCAGTGAAGTCATATCATCTTCAATGGGAGAGAGACTTGGGTAAACGGTTGGATCCAGAGGATTGGCAGATCATGACAATCGCCCTTACGAAAAGTTCTAGGAATGTTCTCATTCTAGAAAATGCATACAAAGTGTTCTATAGGTGGTATTATACGCCAGCTAGACTGGCTCGTTTTAACCCCTCCTATTCCCCTCATTGTTTCCGGGGGTTGTTCGCAGACAGGTACCATGGCCCACATCTGGTGGACTTGTCCCAAAGCTTGCAGACTATGGGTTAGGGTCTACACGCTTCTTCATAACATCCTCCATTCCAACCTCAAAAGGGACCGCTATGAAGCCCTCCTGTGAAAAACCTACCCTTGAGCTCCTCCGCCCAGGACGCCAACTGGCCCAGCACCTTTTCAATGCAACTAAGTTGACCATTGCGAAAGCATGGAAAACCTCAGTACTGCATGAACGACATTATGATTAATGAAAAATTGCAGGCCCTCGCCTCTGATACTCACGATAAGTTCCTTAAGGTCTGGCAACCATGGATATCATACAACCATCCCTCCAGGTTTAACAACCTATTACTTTCAATCTGAAGGTCTCTGGATGTGCCCCCCCCAATGGACTCTTCCTTCCTTTTTCTCCTCCTCCTCTTTTTCTATCTCTATATTCCCCCGTGTTTTCTACGGTCTAACTATTCTTTTTCTTTTTCTGTATATTTTCTCTGACACTCCTGGTTTCCAGGGGTCGGTCCGGTGTAGATGGTAACAGTGAGAAAAGGAGAATGAATAATAAATTAATGATGAAAAAAAACAATCACCAAGCAAATAATAACCTCTCTCTCTTAGCCATGCTCACTATGCAGTTAACCTATGTCTATATGTACCCCTCTGTACAGTTTGGGGTTTCTGAGCCTTTGCCTATCATACGGTTTATCCTGGGATATTACTTGCTCTTTATCACGACAGTGTTGTTGTTTACATTCGATTGATAAATATTGTACTATGCATATAATATCCCTTTGTTGGGACCTTCTTTCCCACCTTATGTTTGATGTAACCATCGCACTGTTGCACTAATCTGTTTTATTTACTTTTCTACCAATAAAAACTTTCTAAAAGAAAGTTGGTTTGTGTAAAAGTTTAATGGCAGTCATAGTGATGTCCTGAAGTATGGACAAGCAGTATAGCCTGTCACATACACGTCTACCTTGCAACTGCACAGTACCAAACCAAGATGTGCGTGTATGATTACATGTCTATGCATCTTTGCTCAGGATGTTCACATGTATGTTTTGATCCTCCAGAAATACGCTTGCATGGTCACAGATGGATCTTTTACACCTAGGCTGGAGTCTAGAGCCTGATGGATGCCCAGTTACAACCTTTATACTGCTAGGGTTTCCTAGCTCTGTGTGAGCTTCTGGGTTGGCATATAATATTTATAGGTGGCGCCAGTGAGATAAGAGCCTGATCATCCAAGGCAACAGAAGACCAGACAGGAGACCAGGGCCCAAAGGATATCCAGGGGTCCCAGCTACAATCTTCATACAAGTGCAATAATCCAGGGGAACAGCGCAAGTGATCAAACCTGTGAACATGAGTATCACTTCACAAGGGAGCATGGGTTTTGCACCTTTCCTGCTGATGGAAAGCCCTGCCTCTTCCAAGGTGGCCCCTTTATACTGAAACACAGTACAGAACAAAGCATGGTAAGTCAGTAATGGGGAAAGGATTAGCTGCAGGGAGGCCACAGGCAATACTGGAGACTAGTGCTTTGTCATCTGCTTGCCTTTTTTGAGCCTTCCATAGTTTGGGCTCCACATTTGAATCCCCCTTCAGAAAGGATTTGACAGGAGGCAAGGAGACGTAGTAATGCCTTCTCACTGCCAGTTTTAGCCTCCTAATTACCAGACTTCCACACTGCAACCACCTTAGTCATCCACTGCTGCCCACTGAGCGTGACAGGGGGTATAATTGCTGCCATGAAGCAAAGCACAATGCCTGCAGTATGAGTACATCCCCAGCTGCTGCCGTCTCAACTAGAAGGGAGGGGAAATGCAGTTTAACCACAGGATTTTACCACCCCAACTGCAAGTGTAAGGGCCTGCGTCATTACATTGCAGCGCAGCGGTTGGTGTGCAGTGCAATCCCACTGAGATGCGCTGAGCTTAGCAGATCACACTTTTTTTTTTTTTTTTAACAAACTTTATGCCACATCTCATAGGGTTCAGTTGCCGGCCATGCGGTGCGAGGCAGTGGATTGTCCCCCACTGCACTGTGCTGAAACAGTAATGCATGTAGTATGTTTTTCAGTGCACCATGCCCGCACACCAGTGCAATGCAGTGGTGTGAATACAAAAATTCTTGCGCTGCTTGCGTGTATAAGCAGCTACAAACCCAATTAGACAAAAGGTGAAATACAAAATAGCAAAAAAATTGTAGCGCTAAACGTGATAAATCAGAAATACGTGACACCCAAGTGACTGAAAAACAATATTATTGTCAATCAGAATTCAACACTAGACGTGAAGAATAGATACAAAAAAAGAAAGTCTCTAATAATGATCCTGTGACAAATAAACAATCCGATATGATCTTGTAATCTTCAAAGAAAATCAAGTGACTGTAAGATGACCACCACCGAATGGAGAGGAGGCTTACCGGAATGAGTGGACCCGATAAACTTATGTCTATAGGGTCAACTCAGGCGTTAAATGTGTGTCCCCGTGGAGATAGAATCCTTGACTGGGAGTCCCACAAATAGATGTTCCACGATTTAGAACGGATGATTGTACCAAATCTCCAAGCCAGGTATAGCAATGATGGTGGCCCAAGATGAAACCATATCAGAATGAAAAAGAAGGAGGGCACATAGCGTGATGCAGTTTAAAGAACTTTTAATTAATGTAGGTAGGAACACTTACATTACATCAGTAGATAAGCGCTTTGGATATATTCAGTGGCAGCAGTGGAGTCTCCCGACGCGTTTCGCAATAGTTTGCATCGTCTAGGGTGTCAATGCAGTGGTGGGAACCGGGCACATAGGAGAAGAGGCATTCTGCCTTGTCTATGCGGTGGGAGAATGCTGGAATAGTCGCCCCATGCAGTCCCACTGCATCTGGTGGGAACCAGCCGTAAACAAGCCCTTCAGGTCCTCTTTAAGAGAAACCTTCTACTCAATGCCTGGATGCAAAACAAGTTAGCTAAAAAATGGTTTGTTTCAATGTATGACACATTTCTTTATGTTTATGTTGTGTGAATCTTTACAATAAGGTTTTCCGCAAAGATCACAGGATATGTGGAAATAAACCAAGACAAATATTTGAACATCGAGGGTCTGTATGTGAGCGGTGGTAGGGGCTGCTCTTACCTTTCCTTCTAAGTTATCCCAGCTCTGTTTACACAGAAAGCAGTCCAGATGTTGGTCACCGTATGGGTCCATATTTTTGTGGATGTTCATTCCACATATCTAGTCGGTGATTTGGATCAATAAACAGAGTGTCCTACTTCACTTTGATCTCCTATTAGGCAGAAAGGGGATTCAAAGCTGAAGTTTAATCTGCTTATATTTTGCTTTTTTTTTTTCTCCTTTTCGCTTGATCAACACGCTAATGAAATTTTTTTTTATTACATACCTTATTTTAAACTCAGTGATGTCATCACTTTGTCTCTGTGCCTCTCTATGCAATGCAGGAAGATCATAGCTGGTGGGCGGGGCTAGCAGGGTGCTTCCCGAAAATATCACAGCACCCTGCCTCAGTGCTCTTCTCAAAAGATCTCATTCCTAAAACAAGCAGTAGGTTGGCTCTTGGGAACTGACAACCCCTTCACACCGACGCAGCTGCATGCATCACCCGGTAATGTTTTTTTAGAGCAGACGGTCGGCTTTCTTGTAATAACAACCAATGCGGCTAATCAGCCGCTCGGCCATTATTACAAGCAGCGGGAGGGGATGTCCCCCCTTCCCGCCGCCTTCCGTGGTCACCTGGGCTCTCCTGTCCCACCGGGAGGCCCGAGCAACCAGCCAGAATGTCCGCTGGCTGGCCGGAGACCCGAACAAAGCCGGAATCAGCTTTGATCAGGTCTTGGATCTACTGACCCGGAAGCTTACGGTTTACTGAAGACTTCAACGCGCCAGTTTTAAAAAAATGACAGCATTCAAAACAGCCCAACTTGGCGTTTTGAATGCATTATGTGCAAAGGAGAGATTTGGGGTCTTATAGACCCCAGATCTCTTCATAAAGAGTACCTGTCACTATTACTGTCACAAGGGATGTTTACATTCCTTGTGACAGCAATAAAAGTGATAAAAAAAAATCAATAAATTAAAAGGACAGTGTAAAAATTTAAAAAAATTAATAAATAAGAAAATAAAAATTAGGGCATCCCATCCCTCCGTGCTCGCACGCAGAAGTGAACGCATACATAAGTCACACCCTCAAATGTAAACGTGTTCAAACCACACATGTGAAGTATCGCCGCGATCATTAGAGCGAGAGCAATAATTCTAGCACTAGACCTCCTCTGTAACTCTAAACTGGTAACCGTTTAAAAATGTAATACATTGCCTATGTAGATTTTTAGGTACCGTAGTTTGTCGCCATTCCACGAGTGTGCGCAATTTTATTTACTCTTTATTTATCTATTTACTCAGCATAACATCATCTTTCACATTATACAAAAAATTGGGCTAACTTTACTGTTTTTTTTTTTTTTTATAGTTCATAAAAGTGTATTTCTTACAAAAAGAAAAAATTGCATTTGAAAGACCGCTGCGCAAATACAGTGTGACATGAAATATTGCCACGATCGCCATTTTATTCTCTAGGGTCTCTGCTAAAAAATTATATTTAATGTTTGGGGGTTCTAAGTAATTTTCTATCAAAAAATACTGATTTTAACTAGTGTCAGTATTTTATTTATTTTTTTATTCTCCTTTAAAGGGGTGTGGCCGTGTCCAGTGCCAGTAATCAGTGCCCATTAGTGATACCAATCAGTGCTGGCTATCAGTACCACCCATCAATGCCCACCAGTGCCGCCTATCAGTGCCCACCAGTGCCTCCCATCAGTGCCCAACAGTGCCACATATAAGTGCCCTCTATCAGTGCCCATAAGTGCGGCATATTAGTGCCGCCTCATCAGTGCCGCCTCATAAGCGCACATCAGTGAAGGAGAAAAATTACTTATTTACAAAAAACGTACTGACCGAAACTAAGAAAAAAAAATTTTTCTCTCAAAATTTTCGGCCATTATTTGTTTTATTTTTTGTAAAAAATAGAAAACCCAGCAGTGATTTAAAGTGGTTGTAAACCCAATCTAAAAAAAAAACCTGCAAGTCAAAGGCATAATGAGCTAGTATGCATAGCATACTAGCACATTATGAATTACTTACCTTGGATCGAAGCCCCCGCAGCGGTCCTCTTCCCCCCCTCCGGCGGCGACATCTCTCCCGGGGGTTACTTCCGGGTATCTCGGCTCCGGTGCTGTGATTGGCCGGAGCCGCGATGACGCCATGCGCGCAGGAGCCGCTGGTAACGTCACACGGACTGAAGCAAGGGCACATAGGTGACATTGCTTCAGTGTGCTTTAGTGCGTATGTGCCGATGACATCATCACATGCAGAGAACAGGGGATATCTCCTAAACCATACAGGTTTAGGAGATATCCTGGGTAGCTACAGGTAAGCCTTATTATAGGCTTACCTGTAGCATAAAGTGGCCGTAAAAGGGTTTACAACCACTTTAAATACCACCAAAAGAAAGCTCTCTTTGTGTGAAGAAAATGATAACAAATTTCACATGGTTACAGACTCGGTGTAGCATGACCGCGCGATTGTCATTTAAAGTCGACAAGCGCTGAAAATTGATCTGGGCAGGAAGGGGGTGAAAGTGCCCTGTAGGCAAGTGGTTAATCCTCATGCTGCTTTCATTAATAAATAGATAGTAAAGTATATCATATTTTAAAACTTATTTTTTTTTTGCATTTCTTCAGTTACTTTCTGGTTTCTTGACTAGGCAAATGTTGTCATACATCCCAGGAGTCTTCAGAATAGGAGGAGGGGTTTTCTTTCTCGTACATCACGGGACACAGAGCGGCATAGTCATTACTATGTGGGTTATATAGATACCTTCAGGTGCTGGCACTGGCAACTTCCAAAACCGGAAGTACCCTCCCCTATGTAAGCCCCTCCCATCCGGGAGTACCTCAGTTTTTTGCCAGTGTCTAAGGTGTTGGCCAAGAAGTAACATGTGTTTTTCACTAAGCTTGCGTACAGGTTCTTTTGGGCCTCAGTAAGCTATTCCGGATCTGACCAAAAAAGCTTCATAGCTAAACGGTCGGTACCCGGGCCTTGCAAGAGAAGAGCAAGGTTTTGCCTGTAATGCCTCTCTTAGGAGGGCTGGACCCTGGGATCCAGAGCTCTGGTCATACCCACGACCAAGATGTTTTCTGTGCAGGGTGCTATACAGGTCCAGGGGAGTGGAATCCTTGGGAACCCGGTCCCTGAAGGTTTAATTACAATGCCTGCCGTGAGAGGTGAAGTTTGGGCTTCTGTGGACCAAACAGAGTCCTGCGGCAAGGAAAAGGTAAGTGGGGGCCCTCAGGAACTTGGTTCTATTGGGGGACCCCCAAGCCTATTTTGTCTTTCTGCCTGTTACCTAAGGTATTCCCGCTAATATTCTGTGCATGCCTGTTACTACTGAGAAAATTTAAAAATTTTAATAGTAGGCAAGAAAAAAAAAAAAAAATGTAAGACCGCGGTACCTGTGTTAAACACTAGAGGCCGCTATGGTTCTTTTTCTTGTAATGTGGATTTTTTTCTTCCGAAGTCAAATCCAGGCAGTTGGTAAGTTCTCTTTGGGAAGCTGTCTCCTCTGCCCTGTTGCTGCGCTCATCCATCCCCGGGCCCTGCGGCAGGGACCCTGGCTCCCATCTAGCTCCTTATTTTTTCAAAAAAGGCGCCGAAGGCATGCACGCGCCTCTCTATATAGAGGCGATCTGGAAAAAGGGGCGGAGCGGGTGGATGACGCTCGGTGTGCGCCGCGGCGCTACTGCGCATGTGCGGGCGTCCAGCATGTTTAAAGGCAATCACAGCTGGCTATTGAAGTGCACAGACAGAGCTAGCAACAGTAAAAAGGCACACAGAGGCGGTTGATGCAGGCATCCCCTAGAAAGGCACTTTAGTAAACACCAACTGTTATATAGCAGCAATTGTGCTAGACTATTCTCAGTAAAAGTGGTGTATTACGGCGGGAATACCTCAGCTTTGGGCTTAGGAATATGCCGTCCAGAAGCTCCGGAACTAAATCTTCCAGGAAGCGAAAGGGGTCTCCATCGGGCTCTGAGGATCTTGGGCATGCTTCTGCTGCACCAGTCTCCCCTGAAAATTCAGAGGTTAGTGACCGTAGAGACCCCGCAGGAGTACCTGGTACTGTGGCTGTCCTCAGTTCACCTGCTCCTGTGTATGTAACAGAGGAGGTTTTTTCCTCAGCTCTGGGAGGATTAGAAGAGAGATTGTCAACAATAATCGCTGCCTCCCTGTTACAGGGAAAGCACGCCCGATCTCCGTCTCCTCCTTCAGAGTACCTGTTAGCGGAGCAACAGTCCCATACAGGGATCGACCTGCCTGAAGGGGATCAGGAGGAGGTTGATTCTGTTATAGAGGAATCAACTGTGGAGGAACCTTTCTCAGCATCTCAAGCTGAAAGATTATGGGTTCAGTCTTTGACTAACATGGTCCTATCAGCATTTAAAATGCACCTTGCGGAACCATCAACCACTACTGTCTCCTCGCTGGGGTCGCTAAAAGCTCCCCAGACTGTCTGTTCCTTTCCACTTCACCCTTTATTGGAAGGGCTCATGTACCAGGATTGGGAACATCCTGATAAAATATTTACTCCCCCCAAGAGATTTCCGGTGGTCTATCCCATGGAGGATAAGTTCATCAAAAAATGGAGGGTCCCTACAGTGGACGCAGCCATCTCTTGTGTGAATAAATCACTGACATGTCCAGTGGATAATGTCCAAATGTTCAAGGACCCAATAGATAAAAAAAAAAAATTGGAGTCCTTATTAAAATCTGCTTTTTCTACAGCAGGCTTGGTGACACAACCAGCAGTGGCAGCTATTGGGGTCTGCCAAGCAGTGAAGGATCAGTTGAAACAGGTCTTAAGGGACTTGCCAGATCAGCAGGCCCTTGCCCTAGCTGATCTACCTAGAGCCTTATGCTTTGCGGTTGACGCCATAAAGGATTCAATCCATCAGGCCTCCCGCCTTATGCTGTCTGTAGTACATATGCGCAGGCTTCTATGGCTCAAAAACTGGTCTGCTGAAGCTCCCTGTAAAAAATTGCTGGTTAGCTTCCCATTTCATGGTGAACGCTTATTCGGGGAAGACCTGGACAAATATATCCAGAAAATTTCCAACGGTATAAGTACACTCTTGCCGGTTAAAAACAGAGTTAGAGGTCCCTCTTTTAAGAGGCCTGCTTCTCCAGTCCCTGGGGCATCGGCTGTGAAACAGTTCCGACGGCCTCCTCAGTCAAATCCCGGGGGTAAAAATCAGGGACAATCGCAGGGTAATAAAAAACCCTGGGTCAGGAGAGGTACAAAACCTCCCCCAAAGTCAAATGCATGAAGGGTTGCCCCCACTCAATCGGGTGGGGGGAAGACTCCAGTTGTTCGCAGAGACCTGGCGGGACACGATCAGAGACAGATGGGTGCTCTCCGCAGTAAGTCTGGGATACAGATTGGAGTTAAAAGACTCTCCTCCTTCCCATTTTATGAGGTCAAACGTGCCAAGGGATCCCTGGAAGAGAGAGTCCCTCCTGTTGGCACTAGAACAACTATTGCTCCAAGGAGTAATTATGGAGGTTCCCCTGGAAGAATGGGGGTTCGGGTTTTACTCAAACCTCTTTACAGTCCCGAAGCCAAACGGGGACGTGAGGCCCATATTAAATCTAAAAGGGCTAAACAAATTCCTGCATATCAGGACTTTCCGGATGGAGTCGATCCGATCGGTGGCCACTGCCCTACAAGGGGAGGAATGGTTAGCCTCGATCGACATCAAAGATGCTTATTTGCACATTCCCATCTTTCCAGTCCACCAAAAATTTCTACGATTTGCAGTAGAAGGGCGCCATTTTCAGTTCAGAGCCTTACCCTTCGGTCTGGCCACAGCACCACGAGTGTTCACAAAAATTCTGGCCCCATTATTGGCCAATCTAAGAACGCAAGGTGTAACGATAATGGCATATCTAGACGACTTGTTGCTGATAGACCACTCAGTGAAAAAACTAGAAGTGGTCGTTCACAAGACAATCAAGTATCTGGAATTTCACGGTTGGATTATCAACCGAGACAAGTCAGCCCTAAAACCAGTCAAAAGTCTGGAATACTTGGGGCTAAGGCTAGATTCAGGCCAGAGGAAAATATTCTTGCCTCGAAAAAAGGTGTTGTCTTTGAGAGATTTGATCCACTTAGTGGGTACAAAAAGACAGCCGTCCATACGCCTGTGCATGAGGCTGCTGGGAAAAATGGTGGCATCATTCGAAGCAGTACCCTACGGTCAATTCCATTCAAGGAATTTGCAAAGGGCCATACTGTCAGCCTGGAACAAGAAAGTTCAGGCCCTAGACTTACCAATGTCCTTGTCCCCTTCCGTTCGCAAGAGCCTCCGTTGGTGGTTGGTTCCCCAGAATCTGGAAAAAGGGAAATCCTTCAGTCCGATTTCTTGGAAGGTGGTCACTACAGATGCCAGCCTTATAGGCTGGGGAGCAGTACTGGAGCAATGGTCTCTCCAGGGTAGATGGTCGGATGCGGAAAAGGCCCTGCCCATCAATCTCTTAGAGATACGAGCAGCCCGGTATGCCCTAGTAGCATGGACATCCAAACTCCAAGGGTCCCCTGTCAGAATTCAATCAGACAATGCCACGGCAGTGGCATATATCAATCATCAGGGTGGCACCAGGAGTCGTGCAGCCCAGAGGGAAGTAAATTGCATCCTGAAATGGGCAGAAAGATATGTCCCAGCCATATCCGCGGTATTCATTCCAGGAGTGGAGAATTGGAAGGCGGACTTTCTAAGTCGCCAACAATTATGCCCAGGGGAATGGTCCCTTCACCCCAAGGTTTTTCGGACAATATGTCAGCGGTGGGGAACACCGGATGTAGATCTGCTAGCATCCAGATTCAACGCAAAGGTGGACAGGTTTGTCTCTTGGACAAGGGATCCCCTAGCTTGCGGCTCGGATGCCCTAGTGTTCCCTTGGGATCAGTTCAAGCTGATATATGCATTCCCACCGCCACAATTGTTACCTCGATTACTCCGCAGAATCGGGGTAGAAAAGAAACCAGTGATTCTGGTGGCTCCAGCGTGGCCCCGAAGAGCGTGGTACGCGGAGATTGTAAAAATGTCTGTGGGGAGTCCTTGGACCCTCCCACATCGTCCGGACCTGCTTTCCCAAGGACCGATATACCACCCTTCCTTACCAGCCCTAGGTTTGACGGCCTGGCTATTGAAGCCCACATTCTAAAAAAGAGAGGTCTCTCTAATCCTGTGGTATCTACCATGATCAATGCCAGGAAGCCGGTATCCAGGCAGATCTACTATAGAATCTGGAAGGCGTACATCGCCTGGTGTGAGGCCAAGAAATGGCATCCACGTAAGTACGTAATAGGTAGGATTCTGGACTTCCTACAGTGGGCTGTAGATAGGAAGCTTGCCTTGAGTACTATCAAGGGTCAGATTTCGGCCTTGTCAATATTTTTTCAGAGGCCCTTGGCTTCGCATTCACTAGTCAAAGCCTTTATACAAGGAGTGATGCGTATTAGCCCTCCGGTTAATATTCCCATATGTCCATGGGACATAAACCTGGTTCTGTCGGTTCTACAGAAACAACCATTTGAGCCATTACAGCATATTTCCTTGGTTCTTCTCACCAGGAAATTGATTTTTCTAGTAGCCATTTGTTCGGCTAAAAGAGTGTCGGAATTAGCCGCTATGTCCTGTAGGGAGCCATATCTGGTTATCCATAAGGACAGAGTAGTGTTGCGTCCTCATCCAGCTTTTCTTCCTAAGGTGGTATCGAGGTTTCATTTGAACCAAGATGTGGTTCTTCCTTCTTTTTTCCCCAAACCTAGTTCAGTAGAGGAAAAATTATTACATTATTTGGATGTAGTAAGAGCAGTTAAAGCTTATCTAAAAGCCACTGCTCAGATTCGCAGAACGGATACTTTGTTTATTCTGCCGGAAGGCCCCAGAAGGGGTCAGGCAGCGTCAAAATCTACTTTAGCCAAGTGGATTCGACAGGTCATAATGCAAGCCTATGGCTTGAGAAGGAGACCGCCTCCGTTCAAAGTTAGGGCGCACTCCACGAGAGCAGTTGGAACTTCATGGGCAGTGCATCACCAGGCCTCCCTGGCTCAAATCTGTAAGGCCGCAACATGGTCTTCAGTACACACGTTTACTAGGTTCTACAAGGTGGACGTTAGAAGTCAGGAGGATGTCGCCTTTGGGCGCAGTGTGTTGCAGGCCGCAAAAGATCCTCATGTCTGATAGCGCTCAGCTTATGTATGGTGTATCCCCCCCCCCTCATTGGGCATTGCTTTAGGACATCCCACATAGTAATGACTATGCCGCTCTGTGTCCCGTGATGTACGAGAAAGAAAATAGGATTTTTATAACAGCTTACCTGTAAAATCCTTTTCTTGGAGTACATCACGGGACACAGAGCTCCCACCCCTCTTTTGGGGACACTTATTGCTTTGCTACAAAACTGAGGTACTCCCGGATGGGAGGGGCTTATATAGGGGAGGGTACTTCCGGTTTTGGAAGTTGCCAGTGCCAGCACCTGAAGGTATCTATATAACCCACATAGTAATGACTATGCCGCTCTGTGTCCCGTGATGTACTCCAAGAAAAGGATTTTACAGGTAAGCTGTTATAAAAATCCTATTTTCTCAGCTAAGCACACTCTCCTGTGTTCCGTCAGATTAGGTGTCCCGTCAGAATTGGTAACGGAAGTAACATTCCATCGCCGCCATCTTGCTACACCCTGCACTCCTCCACAGTAACGATACACCGAGAAGGGGGCAAGCGGACATCTTGTTACACCCACCGGAGCTTTGCATTTCACAGTTATTTTTAAGAGTAAACTGAGCTTATAAGGTGAAATACAGTATTTAGAAATCCGATGGACTGTTTAGATGTTGAATTTTAAAAGCAGCAGCAAACCTGCTGATCTCACAGGCTTGTTAATGTGACCGCTTATATAATTCAACGTGTAAATATATATATTAAGGCTGTTACTGATTAAAATTTTCGTGTTCGATTAATCGATTTTTTTTAGCTGATCTCCTTGCAGGCTGATTCCCAGTGCAGCTACCAACCACTGGAAAAATGAATAGCAGGATACAAAAAACACACAAAGGCAGCGCTCGATGGGAATAGCATTAAAACTTTTATAGTCTTCAAGTAGGTAACAAAATAAAGGTCCCGCCAGCATGCAGATATGAAGGTACAACAAAGGAGCCCTTCAGATGGACACGGCAAGCCCCGCCGGTGTCCGTAACGTCATCGGATCGCCGACGGAACTCCCTGAAGACCCAGGAGCCGGCGGAGAGGTGATCGATCAAAAAAATGTATCGATTAATCGAGGAATTAATAGTTAATTTCCACAGCCCTAATATATATATATATAAATAAAATGATTTTTCCTAGGACATGGCGTGACCCCGATCTAAGTAAAGAGCCGATGACTTGACTCTTTACCCAAGTGATGTCCACACACAGTCGGTCACATGTAAACAAGAAAGTGCCATTTATGGGCTCTCCTCGGCTCACACTGACAGAGTGTGTGGCCAGGAGAGCCGATCAGCGACGTCTCCTCACAGGGGAGACCTGCATAGGTAATCAGGGCACTGATCATACTGTAAGTGCCCTGATTACAGTACAGCCCAGCAGTGCCAATTAGTGATGCCAGTCAGTGCTGCCTTTCAGGGCTGCTCATCATTGCCCATCAGTGCAGCCTATCAGTGTGGCATATTAGTGCCCATCGGTGCAGCCTATCAGTGCGGCATATTAGTGCCCATCAGTGCAGCTTATCAGTGCTGCATATTAGTGCCTCCTCATCATTGCCCACCAGTGCCACTTATCAGTGTCGCATATCAGTGTGGCATATAAGTGCCCATCAGTGAAGGAGAAAAATTACTTATTTACAAAATTTACTGAAAGAAACAAAGAAAAAATCTTTTTCCAAAATTTCGGTCTGTTTTGTTTTTAGCAAAAAAAAAAAAAAACTTAGTGATTAAATACCACCAAAAGAAAGCTCTATTTGTGTGAAAAAAAATATAAAAATTGAAGTGTTTAAGTGTTGCATGACCATGCAATTGTCATTCACAGTGTGACAGTGCTGAAAGCTGAAAATTGGCCTGGGCAGGAAGGGGGTGGAAGTGCCCGGTAGACAAGTGGTTAATAATGCATAGAATGCATTATGACAAAAAAAACTTCTGTGTTTACAATCACTTTAATAATAATAATACATGTAAAAAGAGTAAAAAAGAAAAAGTAAAAATGATGAAAAGGAAATGAGTGAAAAAGGTGAAAACGTTTTTTTATTAATGTTATTATTGGAAAAATAATCAAAAAATTCTTAAAAAGAAAAGGGAATGTAATGTGAAAGAATCAAAAATGAATGAAGGATGAAAAAATAAAAAAGGGGAATGAAAATAAATACAAAGTGAAAATAAGATGATAAGACGTGAAAGAAGTGAATAGGTGATGTATGTGAAGTGAGGGAAACAAAATTAAATGAAAAATTATTTAATATAAAATATGAAGCTAATAAAATTGTCAATTGTGTTGTGCAAAAACATCTAAAAAAAATTCTATATACCTGTAATTTTGTCCCGATACCGAGCATTTGCACAAGTACTTGTACTCGCACAAATGCTCCCAATGAGGCGGAGTCGGAGGCTGCGTGCAACCGGAAGTCAGTGGGCGGAGTCAGCAGAGCGGAGAGCGAGTCTTCAAGGGCAGTGGAACTAGCTAGGTAAGCTGGCAGGGGTGCAGGGCACAGCAGCATCAGGATCGGTGACCGAAGCCGTCACATTCGGGCGCCGTCAGCGGTTGAACATCCCGACACCCATCTTGGTACACCCTGCACTCGGCCGCAGTAAGCCAGCAGCGGACATCTTGTTACACCAAACCCATATAGTTTGGGCTGGGTGTAACAAGATGTCCACTGCTGCTTACTGTGGCCGAGTGCAGGGTGTACCAAGATGGGCGTCGCAGCATAGCATTTCCTCTCATGTCATTTATTGCTGCATTTCAGTGCCTGCCCATCAATGCCATCTATTAGTGCCAGCCAGTCGGTGCCACCTCTCAGTGGCCATCAGTACCAGCCACCTGTCAGTACCACCTATCAGTGCCCATAAGTGCCGCCTATCAGTGCCATCCATCAGTCAGTGCCACCTATCAGTGCCCATCATTCAAACTGTCACATAAAAAAGTATCGGTAATCGGTATCGGTGAGTACTTGAATAAAAGTATCGGTACTTGTACTCGGTCTTAAAAAAGTGGTATCGAGACAACCTGTTCACTGGACATCACTAAACATGGCAGAGAAATTAAAAAAAAATTATGAGAATCATGAACAGTAGGTATTTAATTTAGGGAATTAAGAGATTGCAAAAGGTGCAAAAAAATGTATATTACAAAAAAGTAATGCAAGAAAAAAAAAATCCAGTGAGAATCCTGGGGGAGTGCAAAAGATGTCAATGAAAATTTGGAAGATTCAAAGAACTATCAAAAGAACCCTATGGAGAAGGAAATGTAAAAAAAGGGGGGGGGGGTGCAGGGGGAAATGTTTACTATGCCGTTTATAAACATTCCTTGGTAGACAAGTGGTTAAAGGGAGGGGATTGTGGCGAGCATTCACATTGATTTGTTGTACTCACAGGTCAGACTCTTCTGCCAATTGGTGACAACTAAAGCAAAATTAAAGCGATTTGTTACAATTAGGGCATGTATTGACAGTACAAGTGCTGGCAGCAAAGAGCTGATTATTCAAGGTGGATACCTCAGATTGGAATCCGTAATAAGACAAGTGTTGACAGTTATGTTTACTTCATCTTATTATTACAGAGGGGCTGGCAGTAATTGGGATCACTAAATTTACTGCTGCACCGAATAGCGACGGGAGGGGAGGGACAGGTTTTTTATCAGCTCACGCACTAGGAAGTGATAGAGAGGGAGGAAGAGAGCAGCGGGATGATGGAGGCATGTAAACTGACCACGGTATCGGCAGCCATGATTAATGTGGTCAGCGCACTAAGGGGAAAAACAGGAACAGGCAGGATCGACAAGGTATATTACAACATAGAATCGGACAAATGACACCACACTATGCGGTTTAACATGCTTTAAAGGAACACAATCTTTTTATTTTGGGTTACAAACACTTTAAGCATTCACTCTTGTCGGGGGCCATTTTTGCCCACACAGGATGCACAGATGTTCTGTGCATCTGAGTACAGGCCGTCCCATTCACACCAATTGGGTTGCAGTGGCTGCACAAACACAGCCGCTGCTCCCAATATGACAGCCCAGCGGGTACCTGTCCCTGAACGCAGACCGTGTGAATTTGGTGACACACACCCACATGGATGTCAAATTGGGAGCAGCAGCTGTGTCCGCGCACACGCTGCATGCCAATTGACATGAATGGGACTGCCTGCATGCGGATACATAGAACACCTCACAAGGGTGTATACTTAACTACTTCAGGCCTGCGCTATAGCCAAATGACGGCTTCAGCGCGGACCTGAAAATCCGGGAGCCCGTCGATAGACGGCCTCTCCTTCGCGCGCGGCGCGCGCTGTGATCACCCGAGTCACTGAGATGATTCCGACCCCTTACCACGTGATCAGCTGTCAGCCAATGACAGCTGATCACGTGATGTAAACAAAGAATTGGTAATCGTTTTTTTTTTTCTCTTCACGCTGACAGCGTGAGGAGGAAAAAAAGCCGATCACCGGCTCTTTCACAAGGGACATCGGTCCCGATGAGGAAGGAGGCAGATGTGCCTCATCAGTGCCAGTAAAATGCTACCTTCCAGTGCCCACAAGTGCCACCTATCAATGCCCACAGTGCCACCTATCAATGCCCACAGTGCCACCTATCAATGCCCACAAGTGCCGCCAATCAATGCCCACAAGTGCCGCCAATCAGTGCCTCATCAGTGCCACCTAGCAATGCTGCCTATCAGTGTAACCTACCAGTGCCTATTATTGCCACCCATCAGTGCCCATCACTGCCACCTATCAATGCCACCTATTAGTGCCACTTCTCAGTGCCCACCAGTGCCACCTATCAATGCCCTTCAGTGCCACCCATCAGTGCCCACCAGTTCCACCTTTATCGGTACCCACTAGTGCCGCCTTATCGGTGCCCACCAGTGACGCCTTATCGGTGCCCACCAGTGACGCCCATCAGTGACGCCTTATCAGCGTACATCAATGAATTAACAAAAAATTAAAACCACAGAGGTTGTCAAATACCACCAAAAGAAAGCTCTATTTGTGGGAAAAAAATTATAAAAATGTAATTTGGGTACAGTGTTGTATGACCGCGCAATTGTCATTCAAAGTGCATCAGCGCTAAAGGTTAAAATTGGTCTGGGCAGGAGGGTGGTTTAAGTGCCCAGTAAGCAAGTGGTTAAGTACTGCCGCGTGAACAAAGCTTTATTTTCAGTAGCAGTTTCCTGTTCTAAGCCCAGCACATGCAGTAGGATGGATTTGCAAAACTCAACAGGCCATGCAGTAAAAAGGCAGTATCTGGTTTTGGGCTGGGGTGACAACATATTGCACAGGCATGGTCCACCATTGTCACTGTCAGGACCTTAGATCATGACAGTGATCTTCAGTCCATGCTGGAGCAACTGCATCTATACTAAAAAAAAGTAAAAATCAGCATATCATGAAACTGCATGGTAATTGTATATGACACCCGATGCTTTATTATCTAAATTTCATCTAATTTCATCTAATTTGGCTTCTATTTTAATAAAATACTTTGCAGTAAGTGGAGAAACACAAAGCCTTGGTTTCGGATTGATCGTATTTCACTGTAGGTTTGACCTCTGCTGCAGGTTTGTGCGATGCATCATGAAGTATTTATCACTGAGAGCGATGAGCGACTTCCTGTGAGATCTCAGTGTGTCAGCTCGGCCTATGGCCGTGACATTGATTTCATCTCACTGTCAGTTCCTGTCTTAACAGATAACCATTCTTTCATGCCGGGACATCTGTCAAGATTTTTGTTTCTTCCCTGGGAGTCTAACTAAAGCAGTCGTGTATTAATCATTAATCATGACATAACAAATTAAAAATTCCTTTCTGCGTTTCTGATTCAAAACCATTGAATGCGGGCGAATACAAAGGGAAATTGTTACAGCATGCATGAGAGGAACTAAGAGTAAAAAAAAAAAGTTTGCTTCAAGAAAATGAAGCTTGTTCAGGGAGGGGTTTGTGTGCGCATGTGATTTTTTATTTTTTTGCAGTTAAAGAGAATCTGTCATTAGTCAGTTTGATAGCAGAGGAAAAAAACCTCTCGGGGGATTGAATTATTTTTTTGTTGCTCTCTTACCTTCACTTCCTGTACCAGAAACACAGCAGGAAGTAAGTAGAAATCTCTCCAAAGTGAGGGGGAACCTCTTCGAAGTTTTTTTCTAGGTTGGCTCCACATCCTCCAGCGCCACCACTTGTGTGCACAGATGTGCCGAAAGGCTCCACCCAGCTTTTGGGTCCTGGCAGAGGCCTTCTGCACATCTACTCAGGCGTGGGGAGTTTCCCGCGCATGCACAAACATGGCAGGTTTTGGAACTCCCATCACAGCCTTGCTTTGTGCCACAGGGCTCTGTCGGGACCCAAACACTTTTTGGCAAATATGGAAGTGCTGCTTTGCAGCACAAAATAATAATACTAAAAAAAATATCCAACTATTAGAGAGGGAGGGGGGAGCAGACGGGGCAAAAGTAAGTTCATTTAGGGTGAAAGTTCGCTTTAAGCTGGCCACTCACATAGGGGGAGATTTACTAAAAGGGGAGAACACAGAATCTGGTGCAGCTCTGCATAGTAACCAATTGGCATCCAAGTTTTATTGCGAAAGCTTAATTGAACAAATGGATGTTAGAAGCTGATTGGTTACTGTGCCTAGCTGCACCAGATTCTGTCTGCAACCGTTTTAGTAAATCTCCCCAATAGTTTTCTCCATCCACACTACACAGCATGGATGGACGAATCTTCAGCTGCAGCTATTGTATTTTGACAGCCAGCCCCACCAGCTAACAAAATACCCAAACTGTACCTGCACTGGATGCAGATGCTGTATGACCAATCATTTTCTGTCTGGCTCCTTCAATTTTTCATTTGAGGTGGGGGGTACAACACTCCACAGAAACTGCCCTACTAAAACTCATTAAAGACATAATAACTGCTAAAACAAATGGCCCTTACTTTTAACTTATACTGTTAAACCTTTTTGCTCCTTCTCAAACAACTCCTTTTGGTCTCCAAGACTTTGATCTTTCCTGGTTCTCCTCCAACCTATTTAAGCACCCCTTCAGTGTCGCCTACAACTCTATCTCCTCCTCTCCTCTTCCTGTAGGGTGCCCCAAGGCTCTGTCCCTGAACCCTTTCTATTCTCTATGTACACCTCGTCCCTTGGTCAGTTGATAACGTCCCATGGCTCCCAATACCATATCTTTGCTGATGACAAATCAAACTCTCTACTCCCCACCTCACCCCTTGAGTCTCTTGGCACGTAACTACTAATTGACATATTTCTATGGATTTCACACCACTTCCTAGTCCTAAATCTTTCTTAAAATTAAGTTTATGACTTTCCTGCTGCCCTCCCCTGACTCTTCCATCAAGATCAATAGCACAACTATCAGTCCATAATGCCAGGGTGCTAGGCGTAATCATGGACTCTGTCTTTTAGGCCCCTTTCACATGGACGGCAAAATTGCCGCAGTAAAAAGCATGTTTTTTGTTCTGTGAAATTCAAGGTTTCAGGCAATGCGATTAGCTGCATTTGTACATTGCGATTACCTGCGTTTACGTGCGTTTATTTGCGGTTGCGTTTAGCTGCGGTTAATTATTCCCATAGCAACCTGTTTATTTTAATTTTTTGTCCCTTGGATCTACCCATGATGCATTTCGGTCCTCTGCCATCTATTTCCTGTTTCTTTGTTCACTTGCTGAGTGTGTGTTGGAGTTTAGAGGTGAGAGGAGTGATCGGTGTGTTGTGCCTGAGATTTGCAAAAATGAATGCAAATATGATGAGTTTGCTGGCGATGCTCATGTTGCTGATGATGAGGATGAAGAGGAGAAGACAGATCCAGTCTAGGCGACGTCCCCGCCGTTACTGGGTCCATCCCCTAACCTCACAGCGTCTATCAATTGGCTACTTTGCCCTCGTGTTCGGTGAGCTGCGGACCCATGCGGACAAGTTCTACAATTATACTCGGATGTCCGTGGCAAGCTTCGATGAGCTGTTGGAACTCTGTAGAACACGCCTGAGCAGAACCAGGACCAACATGAGAAGAAGCATTAGTGCAGAAGAGCGGCTGTTACTTACTTTAAGGTAGGTTTTCCATATCTTGAACAGATGCTTAAAATTCATGTACATGCAGGTGTACCAATATTATTGACAATAGTGTGTATGTATGTTCTTGCATAATATAGATATATATATATATTTATATATATATATGTGTGTGTGTCTTTTTTGTATTGCAGATACCTTGCCACTGGTGCCAGCTTCACCTCCCTTCATCATCAGTTCCTAATGGGAAGTTCTACTGTATCGACAATAGTCCATAATACATGTCAAGTTATATGGGAAGAGCTGAAAAGCAGTGTCATGCCGGAACCAACATCCAGTCTGTGGGAGGAAATATCTGAGGAGTTTTGGGAGAAGACCGACTTCCCAAATTGCATTGGGGCTTTAGACGGGAAACATATCTGTCTCATCAAGCCACCAAACTCTGGTTCCCGTTATTTCAACTATAAAAAATATTTCTCCATTGTCCTCCTGGGGCTCAGTGATGCCATTGCTTCATTGCTGTGGATGTGGGAGCTTACGGGAGTTCTGGGGATTCCAGAATTTTCCGTAATTCTATGATGGGCCAGCGATTGGAAAATGGTGAATTCAATGTGCCACAGTCAAGGCCTCTTCCTGGTACTGCTGTGCCGGACCTTCCTTTTGTTGTGCTGGGAGATGAGGCATTTGCCTTATCCACCCACCTTCTCAGGCCCTATACGAGGCATGGTCTCACTGACAGGAGGCGCATTTTTAATTACCGTCTCAGTAGAGCCCGGAGAATGGTGGAGTGCGCATTTGGCATTTGCACTGCCAAATGGCGTGTTTTGATGACAGCCATGCACCTAGAAGTGGATCATGCGGTCAATGTTGTTTTGGCATGTTGTGTTCTCCACAACTATTTGAGGGGTAAGGAGATCGTGCCCACCGAATTCCCGTTAGCGTTACCTGTTTCCGCAGAACACAGAGGTCGTGTTACTGCCACTCGTCCCACGAATCAAGCTCTACAAGTGCGTGAGGATTTCACAGATTTTTTTTTTGACAGAGGATGGACAGCTCCCATGGCAATATGACCATTTGTAAAGAGATCTTTGTTACCCATGTTATATCAACCTTATAATACAGTTTAAATTTGTTCTTGAAATAAAGTAGTTGACAATTTTTTACAATTAAATTGTTTTTATTTTTATATCTTTGCCATGTTAAATAACAAAAAGGTAGAAAAAATAGACACACCTTACAAAACATTGAATGCTTGCTTGTATAGAAAACTATGTTTTCAATTCCTTAGGAATATAGAAAATTTTCTTCTATTTTCAAGTATAAATTGACCATGTACCCCCCCCCCCCCTAAAATATTGAGTATTTCTAAAGTGCTGTTAACCATATGTTTGACTATATGTGGACACTGTGAGTGCAGTAAACAGCTTTGAAACATTTTTTCACAACTTTACGAACTGTTGTGTAGCGGCTGTTTGATAACAATGTCCAAATGTAAGCAAAGAATTTAAAAAGGTTTTTTAGTGCTTAAAGCTGACCATACACCTATAGATTATCTGCATAATGTCTATGATTAGATGGAATAATATTTGTCCATGTACACTGCACTGTGTAGATGGGGGGGAGGGGATCTCCCACTGGGCCAAGCTTCAGTATCTTTCTAGTCGTCCATCCGAGTAGCAAGATATGGAAGCTTGGAACAGTGGGAGATTTTTACATCCGCACAGTTTAGCGGAGATGGAGGAATCTGTTCCACTTTTTCCATCTGAACATAGAAAAACGGAAGATAATCTATAGGTGTATGGCCAGTCTGCTGAGGCATGGCCCCATAGAGAAAGTGTCAAAAACCTAACCTTCGTCTCCTTAATTTCGATTTCGCCATGTATGCTGCACTGTGTAGATTGGGGGATCTCCCACTGGGCCAAGCTTCAGTATCTTTCTAGTCGGCCATGCTGGCTCTCAACCTAAACAATGCTTTGGTACTGTGAGAGCCAGCGTGGCCGAGTAGCAAGATATGGAAGCTTGAAACAGTGTGAGATTCTTACATCCGTACAGTTCAGTGGAGATTGAGGTAGGTATCAATAAAATTCAAGTAACAAAACATAAAAAATTAAACAGTAATATAACAAATTAGAAGGTCAAAACTACAAGTTTTCATACACCGGATAAGGGGGAGCAGGGGAGAGTGGCTTGGTTCAGTGCCAACATCTATGGGTGATCCTGATCCTGATTGGGAAGATGAGGGTGAAGTAACTGGGTGTGGCTGCACGTGCATCCTTTGATAACCAGGATTAGGTGGGTAAGGTGTATACATCGGTGGGGTCCTGCATAAGGATTAATGGCAGGTGTTGTGTCATGGAACTGCTGATTGGCCATTGGTCTACTCAAAGAGCCACTGGGTGAATTAAAACCCATAGCCCATGGCTGAAATTTTGGATATGGGCATGTATATCACCCCTGACCTCAGTGCGCTTATCAGGAGGAATCTGCCTGACTACACAAAGCAACATTTTCAAAAACATAACATCTGGGTCTGAGATATTGAGGAATTCATCATCTTTGGCCTGGTTTTGCGATTGGTTTCTCATTTCTGCTATAATACGGTTAAAATATTCCTCAAAAGGTGTCTCTTGTTGAGTACGTTTTTGACGGCTGGTGGAAGTAGACTGTCCTCTCCTACCTACATTTGCCTGCAAATAGATCAAATATATAGATTATGCTTCTGATGTTGAGATCACACTTACATAATAATAAACATGATGCTTGCACAATTATTAAAGTCGTGTCCGAGCTTGCAACACCTGTTTTCAATAGATCAGACACAGGCACTTGTTTTAGCCCTGAAAACCTGTTGTCACTGTATTGGCAGCCAGACCTCCAAAACCAGAAGTACTGAAGTGGTACTTTGCCCAAAAAGTAAGCCGTTGTTGTTTCTCCTTAAGAACATCTATGTACCAACACCAGCTGCCATTACAATATGTAAGTAATATGTATTTTGTGGACGGAGATTGTGACTAGGGTTGTCCCAATACTAGTATCGGTACCGATAACGAGCATTTGCCTGAGTACTTCTAGTCGGGCAAATGCTCAACTGTTTTTACAATGTTTCAGTTTATGAATGAAGAGAAGCCGCTGTCTTCTCTCCATTCATTATCAGTGCAGCGGAGGCTGCTGAGAAAGGGACTGGGGAATCTGTGTCCCTAGTCCCATTCCCTGTCTCAAAGGGGAGATGTCAGAGGTCTGTTAAGACCCCTGATATCTCACCAAAGAGAGGGCTGATAAAAAAAAAGAATAAAATCAAAATTAATTGTAAAAAAATACAAAAACTAAAAGAAAACACACTGACACTGTCCCCCCCCCCCCCCCATTAAAAAATGAAAGCATTGTAAAAAAAAAAATTGTAAAAACCATCATTGTGACGTTTTGAAAGTACATACCACAGGTTCTTCAGTGGATGGTTGATATTCTTGGGATGAAAGTGACTCTGAATTGGTTTCTTGACTGGTGTCTGCGTCATCTGGTGACGAACTTTCACGTCTTGCGCTTGCTCTCTCAGGAACACTTGACACAGTTCTAATAATAACAAAATTACAAGTTTAAAAATAACATGAATACTGTCATGTGTACACTACAGAATAGCCCTCTATATAGAGCAGGGTGGGCTTAGACACCTTTCACACTGGAGCGGTGACGCAACCAAAAATCCTGATAGCAGCATCCTTGGAGTGGTGAAGGAGCGGTGTGTATACCGCTCCTACACCTCTCCAGCCCACTCAAATCATTAGGACAGTGCGGCTATACTGCCCACAAATTTGTTAAAAGTAAAATATATAATATATATACTTACGAGCGCATCTCGGTGGTGCGCCTCAAAAAAGACAAAGCCTCTGCATGGGGGTTAGCCCTGCGACGAGTTGAGGGTGCTCCGCTTCTCTCCGCAGACTTCTCTTCATTAACTTCTTTCTTGTACCGGTCACGTAGGGACCTCCAACGTGTATAAACCTCTTTTCCTGCAATATATATATCAAACATAACGCATGTTAGGAAAAGTCGAGAGAGATCTGCTCACCCCCCCCCCCCCCCCACCCAAGAAAAAACTTAAGGGAAGACACCAACCATTTGATTTCCCATTTTCAAATTAGGTTTGTTTGCAGCATTGCACAATTGTCAGTGACGCAGTGCTGGATCGCTAAAAAATGGCCTGGTCATTTAGGGGGTAAATCTTCTGTTTGTGGTTATTATGGGAAACGGCTATGATACATGTGTACCCTGCTTCATAGACACAACAAACATTGCACTCACCTCAGTTATCCTGCTCAGTGGCAGACATATTGTCCCAGTTCGGTGTGACAAATTTGTATACTTCCTCCCACTTGGATCTCTTCAACACTCGATCGGCATATCCTGGGCATTCTGAGTCCCATAACTCTGGTCGGGAATGCACAAGGGATATTATGGCCTCATGTGATATATCTCGCGCCGCCATGCTGCCTTCTCCTCTTTCCAATATCCCTCTGAACTTCCTGTGTCATTTCCCAGGTACACCTACTGGTTATGATGCGCTTCCGGGTGATTTTTTTTTTTTTGCTCACGCTGCTATCCGCAGCTGACTCAAAAGACTGCGATTACATGCGGTTGTTTGCAGATAGCTGCGCTACATCGCACCTGGACGCATTCAATTCTATTTTTTCTATTCGCACGGAACCGCATGTAACGAAATCGCAGCTAAACGCTGTGTGTGAATGGGGCCATAGGAAAGCATTGTGTGCTTTTAGCTGCGGTAGAAAAATAGAAAATCCGCAGCTAAAAGCACCATTCTATCCGTCCGTGTGAAAGGGGCCTTAAGCTCAAAATTCAATGACTGCCCAAATCTTGCCCCCTTCACTTCTCTTATATCTCCAAAATATGCCTCTTTTTAACCAATGACAGCACCAAGCTACTAATTCACTCCTTTGTTATCTATTCCCTTTATTATTTCAACTCACTCCTCAGTGGCCTACCACTACACAAACTATTTCCTCTTTGATATATAATGTACAGGGGTTGGACAAAATTCTGGAAACAAGTATGGTAAGAGAACAAATTTGTTACCTAATATAGTGTTGGCATCCAAGAGGGCCTGAATTCTCCTAAGGAATTGACAAATTGTATAGTGGATTATGGAATCTGATGCCACTCTTCATGCAAAAATCTGGGTCACAATCCAGTGCAATGTCCTTATGTCTATTTCGGTCATTTGACCATGTGGACCGCGATTATTCTTATCAGACAAAATTTTCCTGGAAACTGTATAAGCCGTCATAACCTTTGATGCTGTTCCTCACGACGCTGCAAATACATTGGCAAATTCAGTCTCAGAGGCACCAGCTAAGTGGTCACTAACAATTTGTCCTCTTTGAAGCTCAGTAAGCTCTGACATTACTCCATATTACTAGCAGCGCACGCAGTGAATGACGAAAGTGAGGCTTTCCACCTGTAAGCTAGGTGTCCCATCACACAGCGGAAGCAAAAGAATGTTACATCACTTCCGCTTTCAATGCAAAACATGACGTCACTTTCACACCTGCAAATCCTGTAGTGTTTCCAGATTTTTTTCAAACCCCTGTATGCTGCTGCCAGACTCATCTTTGCTCACAAAGGCTCAGTTTCCACCACCTTCTCTGTCATTCCTCCATTGGCTTCAGCTAGCCCAACAAATTAAATTCAAAATCCTAACAACATACAAAGCCATCCCCCAACTGTCCCAAACCGTCCTTTTTGCTCCTCTGGAGACTTCCTGCTCTCTAGGTCCCTCATCTCTTACTCCCATGCTTGCCTCCAGAACCTCTCCAGAGCCTCTCTGTTCCTCTGTAACCCCCTACCCCAACTTGTCCAGCTATCTCCTACTCTGTCTTTTTAGGTTATTCCTGAAAACTCCTATGGGAATAGAAGCCTATCCCACTTCCACCTAACTCCTGAACTTTATTTTCTCCATCAACTCAACTCAACACATTTATTACCTTTTGTGTATCAATTGCCCCACCCTTTTTAGATTGTAAGCTCTCAAGAACAGGGCCCTTCTAACTCCCTTGTCTTGAACTGTAATGTAAGGACAGCCATAGATGAATCGTTTTTTTTTTTTTTTTTCGATTTTCGATCAACCAGGGAGCTGATCGAAAAAAAAAGAAAGACAAAGGTATTCCCCCATCCACTGTGCTATTGTGTTCTGACAGCAGGTAATCCTCTCCTATCAGAACACACTGATCAGCACTGCAGCCGCTTTTCAAATAAAGGTTTTCCAACAGTACAGTTTTACAGAAATCGATCATTGGATTGACTTCTGTTGAGTGGGAATGGCCAAAGATGGTTCAAAATGGGTCCGAAGCGGCTGAATTTTGATCCATCTACGGCCAGCTTAAATGTTACATAGTCTGGTTGAAAAAAGACACAAGTCTATCAAGTTCAACCAATAAAAGAGAAAAAAATAAATACATATATTTATATATCCTTTAAAAAAATCATACAATCCTATATACACAATCCTATACCCAGAGTTGATCTTGAGGAAGGCAAAAACCCCAGAAAAGCATGATCCATTTTGCTCCAGCAGGTGGGAAAAACCCCTCCTGATCCCCCCGAGAGCCAATTGGATATTCTCTGGATCAACTTTACCTATAAATATCAGTACCCAGTCATAATATGTACATTTAGGAAAGAATCCAGGCCTTTTTTAAAGCAATCTACTGAGCTGGCCAGAACCACATCTGCAGGGAGTCTATTCCACGATTTCACAGCTCTTACTGTGAAGAAACCTTTCAGTATTTGGAGATTAAATCTTTTCCTCTAGACATAAAGAGTGATTACAAAATGTACGGCCCCCCTTCATATTGTAAAGTGCTGCACATCCTGTTGGCACGATTATTTCTTTATTATAATAATAAAAAAACTAGCTTACCGACAGGAAACTGAGAATACTTGGTATGTTTGATTTTCATGATGTCATGTACTCACACTGACAAAATCCATCTTAGGATCATTATACACGTCACAATCTGACCAAACAATGGGGTTGATTTACTAAAACCGGAGCGAGCAAAATCTGGTGCAGCTCTACATAGAAACTATTCGGCTTCCAGGTTTTTTTTTTGTTTTTTTTGTCAAAGCTTAATTGAAGAAGCTAAATTTAAAAGCTGATTGGTTACCATACCATGCACAGCTGCACCAGATTTTGCACCCTCCAGTTTTAGTAAGACCCCTTTCACACTGAGGAGTTTTTCAGGTGGTTTAGCGCTAAAAATAGCGCCTAAATACCGCCTGAAAACTCCTGTCCCTGCAGTCTCAATGTGAAACCCCGGGGGCTTTCACACTGAGGCGGTGCGCTAGCAGGACCGCTCCAAAAGTCCTGCTAGCCGCATCTTTGGAGCGGTGAGAGGAGCGGTGTGTTTACCGCTCCTTCCCATTGAAAGTAATGGGAAACCGCGGTAATACCGCTGGCAATGCGCCTCTGCAGAGAGGCATTGCCGGCGGTATTAACCCTTTTTCGTCCACTAGCGAGGGTTAATACCGCACCGCTAGCGGCCGAATACCGCCGCAATTCCGCGGCAATTCCGATAGTATAGCGGTAGTATACTGCCACCGCACCCACCGCCCCAGTGTAAAAGGGGCCTAAATCAGCTCCAATCTCTGTACAGTGAATTTTAGTTACAAAAGCTGATCTGAGGACCTACCTAGACCATCCAATCAGACTGGCCCTTACACTACATTTGTTTTTGGTAAATCTAAAGGCGATTGTACAATCATGTTGTAATGTATGTGGTGAGCCTTCGCTATTATCTACAATGCGGTTTCCCCTTGAACATAATGAATGGAGTAGCCATGTATTTCAGTTGTCCTAAAACCACTCGTCAGCTGGTTTTAAGAGTACGGCTGAGCCAACGTCCCTGGGTGAAATGTATCCGTTATAAAATGTTCTCGTACATACTGGGATCAGATTGCCTACTTTGGTTCCCATTTAGATTTATTGCCCTACTTTGTATTGTATTTTCAGGGAAATTTAACGTACTGGATTTGTTGTTCAGCTACTGTGTTTCTGGCACTGGGCTTGTAACGCAATCGTCGCAGTTGGTGGGAGATCCCAGCCAAGAACTGCCAAGTTGATCGCCTTCCCGTTTTTTTTTTTTTAGGATTCTTCAGATTTTAATGTCTTCTGCATAACACTTACTTTTTATCTTTTATTTGTAATATGTATAATTTCTATACATTTATTTGCACATTCAAAATCAAACAAATGCGTATCGCAGAGAATCTTGTGTTTGTGAAATAGTGGCGGCTGTGTTGTTGAGTGGACTGTTCATAAATATAACTTTTTATGAACACATTCCTGACATGTCACATTATACATTTGTAAGAGGCTCCCTGTTTTATAATTAAAAAGAAGACATTAAAGCAGAACTAAACTGTATCTGAGCACCACAAACAAAGGATGCTATTTTATTCAGTTTTATTATTCTAAGTAATCTCCCCATCCACCCATGTCTCCATGCTTTATTTGTTTGAGAAATCGCTTTGGAAAATACCCTTATAGCATTTCTGGCCACTTTAAGTAAGGGCAGATAATGCATGTTGCATTTACTTCCTGGAATCTACCAGCCCTTAGCTCAGGCATGCAGGCAGGAGGGTGTGCTTAGCTGTGAATGCCCCTCCTTCCACAAAGACTTCTTAAATGTAGGACATCATTTTGGCCTAGGCCAGAAACCAGGAGGCAACTGAAGAAATGTTAAAAAAAAAAAGAAGTAAAACAAGAATATAGATTTAGATTATTCCTTCCTATCTTTTAACTAACGCTAGCAGCATAAGGATTAAAACTAGAAAATTATGATTAAGAGAGAAAGACGCCCTCCCCCCCTTCAGGTAAAAGAAAAAAGCCCATGAAGGCTCCTGGCGTGTATGACATCATTGTAGCCTAGACCAGAAACCAGGAAGCTACTAAGAAGCTACTAAGAAACATGCCTATAGATGGGAAATAGTCTGGAGGGGGATGAGCAGTACTGATAGGAAAAAAAGGATGAAAAAAATATTAACAAATATCCACCTACATTTTTTTCACACCCCTACATAGCATTTCCTTCCGAAACTGGCAGGAATATTAACCTCTTTCTTTCTTTTACCTAGAGACAATCTCTTTCCATAATCTTCGGTGACTACATAATTTCTTTTCTATCCCTGGAGATGAGTCCTTACGATCTCTGGTCTCCAGGGATAGCAAATTGGCCGCTATCGGTGCGGTTTTAACCCCCGCTAGCGGCCAAAATAGGGTTAATACCACCGGCAATGCGCCTCTGCAGAGGCGCATTGCCGGCGGTATAGCCGCGGTTTCCCTTTGCTTTCATTGGGAAGGAGCGGTGGAGGAGCGGTAAACACACCGCTCCTCTCACTGCTCCAAGATGCTGTTGCAGGACTTTTGGAGCGGTCCTGCTAGCGCACCGCTGTTTAGGGTCGGTTTGCAATAGCGCCTGCAAACCGCCCCAGTGTGAAAAGGGTCTAATACCAATCAATATACTATTTCTCCTTTCTTTTCTTTTTTTCTTTTTTTTTTCATTCTATAAGATATTTCTATACATTCTCTTCCTCTTTCCTCTTCTTTAAATAATTTCCTTTTTTTCTTACGACCTATTTTTTTCCCTTATTCTCTGTCGGTAGTATTATAACAGGAAAGCCCTGAACATGGAAGGGGGACCCCCCCTGGCAAAGCCATCATCATGTTGATGAGGACAAGTGCCTCTTGCCCACAACCCTGGCTCAGTGGTTGTGGGGGTCTGCAGGTGAGGTGCTCATCGGAATCTGGAAGCGCCTTAAAAAACAAAGGGGCCCCCAGATATTGCCCCCCACATGAATGATTAGGGGGGAAGCTAGTATCCCTATGCATTCACAAAAAAGGTATAGAGTAAATAAGCAAACTGGCGCTTTTGCCTAGCGGGAAGCTGTCACGTTTAGTTGTGGTGGTAATACCGATGCTAAATGTTTTGCTCATTTAATTTGGTTATTCACCAATCTCCAGACAATCAAAATTTGTCCTGAACCAGAAGCTCGTTCCTACTGGTAATCTGCAATTACATTTTAGATCTTGGCTTCAGACCAGTGGTCACCAAACTGCAGCTCAAGGGCTGTATGTGTTTTTTTGCTTGCCTTTTATGCGGCCCTTGGGAAACCAAGACACCAACAGTGGGGCATAATTCCTCCTTTGGGCATAGACAATGTGGTATAATTCTTCCCACTGACACAAATGATGGGGCATCATTTCTTCCTCTGACACCATGACGGGGCACTATTCCCCTCAATGACACCAATGATGGGGAACTATTCCCCCCCACTGACACCAACGATGTGGTACTATTCCTTCCAGCACTATTCCTCCCACTGACACCAACAATAGGGCACTATTCCTCCCACTGACACCAACAATGGGGCAGTATTCTTCCCACTGATACCAATGAAGGGGTATCATTTCCTCCTCTGACACCATGACGGGGCACTTTCTTTCTCGTACATCACGGGACACAGAGCGACATAGTCATTACTAATGGGTTATATAGATACCGTCAGGTGCTGGCACTGGCAACTTCCAAAACCGGAAGTACCCTCCCCTATATAAGCCCCTCCCATCCAGGAGCACCTCAGTTTTTTGCCAGTGTCTAAGGTGTTGGCCAAGAAGAAACATGTGTTTTTCACTGAGCTTGCGTACAGGTTCTTTTGGGCCTCAGTAAGCTATTCCGGATCCGACCAAAAAAGCTTCATAGCTAAACGGTCGGTACCCGGGCCTTGCAGAGAAGAGCAAGGTTTTGCCTGTAATGCTTCTCTTAGGAGAGCTGGACCCTGGGATCCAGAGCTCTGGTCATACCCACGACCAAGATGTTTTCTGTGCAGGGTGCTATACAGGTCCAGGGGAGTGGAATCCTTGGGAACCCGGTCCCTGAAGGTTTGATTACAATGCCTGCCGTGATAGGTGAAGTTTGGGCTTTTGTGGACCAAACAAAGTCCTGCGGCGGGGAACAGGTAAGTGGGGGCCCCCAGGAACTTGGTTCTATTGGGGGACCCCCAAGCCTAATTTGTCTTTCTGTCTGTTACCTAACGGTATTCCCGCTAATATCTGTGCATGCCTGTAACTACTAAAAAAATGTAATAATTTTAATAGTGGTCAAGAAAAAAAAAAAAAAAAAAATATATATATATATATATATATTTAATATATTAGACTGCGGTACCTGTGTTTATCCACTAGAGACCGCTGTGGAACGTTTCTTGTCATGTGGACTAGTCTCTTTTCATCAGAGCAAGTCCAGGCAGATGGTGAGTTCTCTTGTGGGAAACTGCTTCCTCTGCCATGTTGCAATGCTCGTCCATCCCCCGGCCTGCGGCAAAGAGGGGCCCTGGCTCTTGTCCCTAGTTCCCTTTTCGAAATTAGCGCCGAAGGCGCACGTGGCCGCCTCTATATATAGAGGTGAGCCGGGAAAGGGGGCGGAGCCTGGGGGATGACGCTCTGTGCGCGCCGCAGCGCTTCTGCGCATGTGCGGGCGTCCCAGCATGTTAAAAACCACAATTTTGTGTTGTGAGCTGGCTATGAAGTGCAGTGACAGAGCTGGCAACATTTAAAAAAGGCATACAGCAAGCGGTTGATGCAGGCATCCCCATAGAAAGGCACATTAGTAGACACCAACTGTTTTTATAGCAGCATTTGTGCTAGACTATTGTCAGTAAGTGGTGTATTTCGGCTGGAATACCTCAGCTTTGGGCTTAGGAATAATGCCGTCTAAAAGCTCCGGGACTAGAAATTCCAGGAAGCATAAGGGGTCTCCATCGGGCTCTGAGGATCTTGGGCATGCTTCGGCTGCACCAGTCTCCCCTGAAGAATCAGAGGTTAGTGACCATAGAGCACCCTCAGGAGTACCTGGTACTGTGGCTGTCCTCAGTTCACCTGCTCCTGTGTATGTAACAGAGGAGGTTTTTTCCTCAGCTCTGGGAGGGCTGGAAGAGAGATTGTCAACATTGATCGCTGCTTCCCTGTCACAGGAAAAAAGCGCCCGATCTCCGTCTCCTCCCTCAGAGTGCCTGTTAACAGAGCAACAGTCCCATACAGGGATCGACCTACCTGAAGGGGATCAGGATGAGGTCGATTCTGTTTTAGAGGAATCAACAGTGGAAGAGCCATTCTCAGCATCACATGCTGAAAGGTTATGGGTTCAGTCCCTGACTAATATGGTCCGATCAGCATTTAAAATGCCCCTTGCGGAGCCATCATCCACTTCTGTCTCCTCGTTGGGGTCGCTAAAAGCTCCCCAGACTGTTTGTTCCTTTCCGATCCATCCTTTACTGGAAGGGCTCATTTACCAGGATTGGGAGCATCCTGATAAAATATTTACTCCCCCCAAGAGATTTCCGGTGGTCTATCCCATGGAGGATAAGTTCATCAAAAAATGGAGGGTCCCTACAGTGGACGCAGCCATCTCTTGTGTGAATAAATCACTGACATGTCCAGTGGATAATGTCCAAATGTTCAAGGACCCAATAGATAAAAAATTGGAGTCCTTATTAAAATCTGCTTTTTCTACAGCAGGATTGGTGACACAACCAGCAGTGGCAGCTATTGGGGTCTGCCAAGCAGTGAAGGATCAGTTGAAACAGGTCTTAAGGGACTTGCCAGATCAGCAGGCCCTTGCCCTAGCTGATCTACCTAGAGCCTTATGCTTTGCGGTGGACGCCATAAAGGATTCAATCCATCAGGCCTCCCGCCTTACGCTGTCTGTAGTACATATGCGCAGGCTTCTGTGGCTCAAAAACTGGTCTGCTGAAGCTCCCTGTAAAAAGTTGCTGGTCAGCTTCCCATTTCATGGCGAACGCTTATTCGGGGAAGACCTGGACAAATATATCCAGAGAATTTCCAGCGGTAAAAGTACACTTTTGCCGGTTAAAAATAGAGTTAGAGGTCCCTCTTTTAAGAGACCGGCTTCTCCAGTCCCTAGGGCATCGGCTGCGACAGTTCCGACGGCCTCCTCGGTCAAATCCCGGAGGTAAAAATCAGGGACAATTGCAGGGTAACAAGAAGCCCTGGAGCAGGAGAGGTGCAAAACCTCCCCCAAAGTCAAATGCATGAAGGGTTGCCCCCACTCAATCGGGTGGGGGGAAGACTTCAGTTGTTCACAGAGACCTGGCGGGACACGATCAGAGACAGATGGGTGCTCTCCGCAGTAAATCTGGGATACAAATTGGAGTTAAAAGACTCCCCTCCTTCCCACTTTATAAGGTCAAACGTGCCAAGGGATCCCCAGAAGAGAGGATCCCTCCTGTTGGCACTAGAACAATTATTGCTCCAAGCAGTAATTATAGAGGTTCCCCTGGAAGAAAGGGGGTTCGGGTTTTACTCAAACCTCTTTACAGTCCCGAAGCCAAACGGGGACGTGAGGCCCATATTAAATCTAAAAGGGCTAAACAAATTCCTACATATCAGGACTTTCCGGATTGAGTCGATCCGGTCGGTGGCCACTGCCCTACAAGGGGAGGAATGGTTAGCCTCGATCGACATCAAGGATGCTTGTTTGCACATTCCCATCTTTCCAGCCCACCAAAAATTTCTACGCTTTGCGGTAGAAGGGCGCCATTTTCAGTTCAGAGCCTTACCCTTCGGTCTGGCCACAGCACCACGAGTGTTCACAAAAATTCTGGCCCCATTATTGGCCAATCTAAGAACACGAGGTGTAACGATAATGGCATATCTAGACGACTTGTTGCTGATAGACCACTCAGTGGAAAAACTAGAAGTGGTTGTTCACGAGACAATCAAGTATCTGGAATATCACGGTTGGATTATCAACCGAGACAAGTCAGCCCTAAAACCAGTCAAAAGTCTGGAATACTTGGGGCTAAGGCTGGATTCAGACCAGAGAAAAATTTTCTTGCCTCAAGAAAAGGGGTCGTCTTTGAGAGATTTGATCCACTTAGTGGGTTCAAAAAGACAGCCATCCATACGCCTGTGCATGAGGCTGCTGGGAAAAATGGTGGCATCATTCGAAGCAGTACCCTACGGTCAATTCCATTCAAGGAAGTTGCAAAGGGCCATACTGTCAGCCTGGAACAAAAAAGTTCAGGCTCTGGACTTACCAATGTCCTTGTCCCCTTCCGTTCGCAAGAGCCTCCGTTGGTGGTTAGTTCCCCAGAATCTGGAAAGAGGGAAATCCTTCAGTCCGATTTCCTGGAAGGTGGTCACTACAGATGCCAGCCTTATAGGCTGGGGAGCAGTACTGGAGCAATGGTCTCTCCAGGGCAGATGGTCGGATGCGGAAAAGGCCCTGCCCATCAATCTCTTAGAGATACGAGCAGCCCGGTATGCCCTAGTAGCATGGACATCCAAACTCCAAGGGTCCCCTGTCAGAATTCAATCAGACAATGCCACAGCAGTGGCATATATCAATCATCAGGGGGGCACCAGGAGTCGTGCAGCCCAGAGGGAAGTAAATTACATCCTGAGATGGGCAGAAAGATATGTCCCAGCCATATCTGCGGTATTCATTCCAGGAGTGGAGAATTGGAAGGCGGACTTTCTAAGTCGCCAACAATTATGCCCAGGGGAATGGTCCCTTCATCCCGAGGTTTTCCGGACAATATGTCAGCGGTGGGGAAGACCGGATGTAGATCTGCTAGCATCCAGATTAAACGCAAAGGTGGACAGGCTTGTCTCTCGGACAAGGGATCCCCTAGCTTGCGGCTCGGATGCCCTAGTGTTCCCTTGGGATCAGTTCAAGCTGATATATGCATTCCCACCGCCACAATTGTTACCTCGATTACTCCGCAGAATCAGGGTAGAAAAGAAACCAGTGATTCTGGTGGCTCCAGCGTGGCCCCGAAGAGCATGGTACGCGGAGATTGTAAAGATGTCTGTGGGGAGTCCTTGGACCCTCCCACATCGTCCGGACCTGCTTTCGCAAGGACCGATATACCACCCTTCCTTACCAGCCCTAGGTTTGACGGCCTGGCTATTGAAGCCCACATTCTAAAAAAGAGAGGGCTCTCTAATGCTGTGGTATCTACCATGATCAATGCCAGGAAGCCGGTATCCAGGCAGATCTACTATAGAATCTGGAAGGCGTACATCGCCTGGTGTGAGGCCAAGAAATGGCATCCACGTAAATACGTAATAGGTAGGATTCTGGACTTCCTACAATGGGCTGTAGATAGGAAGCTTTCCTTGAGTACTATCAAGGGTCAGATTTCGGCCTTGTCAATATTTTTTCAAAGGCCCTTGGCTTCGCATTCACTAGTCAAAGCCTTTATACAAGGAGTGATGCGTATTAGTCCTCCGGTTAATATTCCCATATGTCCATGGGATCTAAACTTGGTTCTGTCGGTTCTACAGAAACAACCATTTGAACCATTACAGCATATTTCTTTGGTGCTTCTCACCAGGAAATTGATTTTTCTAGTAGCCATTTGTTCGGCTAAAAGAGTGTCGGAATTAGCAGCTATGTCCTGTAAGGAGCCATATCTGGTTATCCATAAGGATAGAGTAGTGTTACGTCCTCATCCAGCCTTTCTTCCTAAGGTGGTATCGAGGTTTCATTTGAACCAAGATGTGGTTCTTCCTTTTTTCCCCAAACCTACTTCGGTAGAGGAAAAGTTATTGCATTCTTTGGATGTAGTAAGAGCAGTTAAAGCTTATCTAAAAGCCACTGCTCAGATTCGCAGAACGGATACTTTGTTTATTCTGCCGGAAGGCCCCAGAAAGGGTCAGGCAGGGTCAAAATCTACTTTAGCCAAGTGGATGCGACAGGTCATAATACAAGCCTATGGCTTGAGAAGGAGACCGCCTCCGTTCAAAGTTAGAGCGCACTCCACGAGAGCAGTTGGAACTTCATGGGCAGTGCATCACCAGGCCTCCCTGGCTCAAATCTGTAAGGCCGCAACATGGTCTTCAGTACACACGTTTACTAGGTTCTACCAGGTGGACGTTAGAAGTCAGGAGGATGTCGCCTTTGGGCGCAGTGTGTTGCAGGCCGCAAAAGATCCTCATGTCTGATAGCGCTCAGCTTATGTATGGTGTATCCCCCCCCTCGTTGGGCATTGCTTTAGGACATCCCATTAGTAATGACTATGTCGCTCTGTGTCCCGTGATGTACGAGAAAGAAAATAGGATTTTTATAACAGCTTACCTGTAAAATCCTTTTCTTGGAGTACATCACGGGATACAGAGCTCCCGCCCCTCTTTAGGGACACTTATTGCTTTGCTACAAAACTGAGGTGCTCCCGGATCGGAGGGGCTTATATAGGGGAGGGTACTTCCGGTTTTGGAAGTTGCCAGTGCCAGCACCTGACGGTATCTATATAACCCATTAGTAATGACTATGTCGCTCTGTGTCCCGTGATGTACTCCAAGAAAAGGATTTTACAGGTAAGCTGTTATAAAAATCCTATTATTCCCCTCAATGACACCAATGATGGGGAACTATCCCCCCCACTGACACCAATGATGGGGAACTATCCCCCCCCACTGACACCAATGATGGGGTACTATTCCTTCCAGCACTATTTCTTCCACTGACACCATGGGGAACTATTCCTCCTATTGACACCAGCAATGGGACACTATTCCTCCCACTGACACCAACAATGGGGCAGTATTCATCCCACTGACACCAATGATGGGGCAACATTTCTTCCTCTGACACCATGATAGGACACCAATGATGGGGAACTATTCCCCCCCACTGACACCAATGATGTGGTACTATTTCTTCCAGCACTATTTCTTCCACTGACGCCATGGGGAACTATTCCTTCTATTGACACCAGCAATGGGACACTATTCCTCCAACTGACACCGACAGTGGGGCAGTATTCCTCCCACTGACACCAACAATTCCTCCTATTGACACCAACAATGGGGCACTATTCCTCCCACTTGAGACAACAATGGGCCAGTATTCTTCCCACTGACAAAAACGATTGGGGCACTATTCCTCCAACTAATACCAGTGATGGGGAAATATTCCTCCTTTACTGAACACAAGGGTGCTATGTAATTTTTTTACTCCCACTAACTACAGTCTGGCCCCCCTAAACTTTGAAGTACAGTAAATTGGCCCTTTGTTTAGAAAGGCTGGAGACCCCTGCTTTAGAAGATTTGACACCATGGATTTTTTCTCATGCAAAAGGTCCATAATGTCTTTTTTACCTCCTTTCCATACAGTGAGGATGGCTAATATGCAGTCCAGCACCTGACACCTTGAAAAGTGAGTGTGTGTTCTTTGAAACAGGTTGTTGTAATTCTGAAACAACATATTGGGCTGCAAATACTGCTTAGTGCATCTCTTGTGTGTATGTTCTATCTTCCTTGCAGCTTGGGATCTATGCTGTGAAGTCTGTGTGGGAGCACCAAACCAAAAACATGCATCTGCAAAATCGATTGGCAGGGGCAAACCGAGACTGGAGCCAGCAGACAGGCTGACTCTGCCTGTATTAGGTTGTATGCGTAAAACAATCATCACGGAACGTTATCCGTGGTCGGGCAGAGCCGGAGGAAATGGACACCCACCAGCAGCACCGTGACAGTTACTACCAGATATAAGATCTGATTTTCTGTTGTCCTGCTTTGTACAGCAATGTAATAGTTCTTGGCGTCAATTTGGTCATGTGACTTTGGATGTGAAATAACCACATGCTAGCAGATGTTCAGACCTCTTAAAAGGGGAAAGACTGATGAAAAAGCAGAATATTTTATAGTTTAAAACAGGAATTATTAAGAAAAAATAAAAGGAAATGAAAGGCAAAACATATACCGTATTTATCGGCGTATAGCACGCACGCAAGTGTAGGAGGGAAGTTTAAGGGGAAAAATTTACATTTTAAATGCCCATCAATGCAGCCTTATCGGTGTCCATCTGCAGCCTTGCCCATCATTGCAGCATGATCAGTGACAGTGTCTATCTGCAGCCTTGCCCATCATTGCAGCATGATCAGTGACAGTGTCCATCTGCAGCCTTGCCCATCATTGCAGCATGATTAGTTGGTGCCCATCTGCAGGATGTGCCCAGGTTTGTGATGGGTTTATTTTAAAACATCATCCCGCATAGTCATGGACTATGTAGCTTTAGAATAGCTAACAATCTCTAGACTTGCAGGTGGATTACTATGACCCAAAGTATTGCATTGTGGGCCAGGCTGATGATATGTGTCTTTTAGATATGACAACATAAAAAAGTGGAGAAATTTCAAGCCAAAGGTGATTTTTTTTTTTTTTACCCCTGCTACTCGAGGGAACGAGCGCCACAGAGTTGAATTACCTGTGTACTCGGCTCATCTCGCAGTCCCGCCCAGTCCCGCCCCTTGGCCCGGGTCCTATGATGGACATAACACTGGTCCAATGGCGGGACGTAAATGCTAAGAGGCGGGACTGGGCGTGACTGCGAGCGGAGTACACAGGAGATTCAGCTCTGTCTATTTCGGCGGCGCTTGTTCCCTCCTTCCCCTCTGAGGCAGCCGTTTGGCGTATAGCACGCACCCGCGATTTTCCCCTGATTTTAAGGGGATAAAAGTGCGTGTTATACGCCGATAAATATGGTATATAAGCATAGTTACATAATTAGTAAGGTTGAATAAAGACACCAGTCCACCCAGTTCAACCAGAGTGGGTGTGGGTGCGTGCTAACAATTCTCTCTATTATATTATTATTTATTTAGGGTACCTATATAGCGCCGTCAATTTACACAGTGCTCCACACATACATCGCACACTCACGTCGGTCCCTACCCTCAAGGAGCCCACAATCCAAGGTCTCCAACTCGCATTCATATACTAGGGCCAATTTTGGACAGAAGCCAAAATCTTTGGAGTGTGGGAGGAAACCAGAGTACCCGGAGGAAACCCACGCAGGCACAGGGAGAACATGCAAACTTCAGGCAGGTAGTGTCGTGGTTGGGATTTGAACCAGCGAGAGTGCTACCGCTAGGCGAGAGTTCTACCCTCTACATCACTGTGCCGCCCTCACAGTATTTTTTATTTTTCTCTTAGTGATCAATATAATCTCTAAATTCAGCTGCATAAGGGACTCGGAGAGGTGGGTGTGGAGAAACTGATCTTCCCAGTAAATGGCTGTGCAGTCTGGCCATTGTTGGACAGGTAGACTGTTTTCCCAGCACAACCAGAAAACTGACCACACTGAGATGGATGTGCTCTCATGCCTGTGTGGTCAGTTTGAAATAGGAGAGCTGGGGGGACTGGTAGGATCACCAGGGATTTGACACAAAGAAAGCAATATAAAGAGAACAAGATACTTTTTTTACCACAAGTACATGGTACAACAGACACATATCAGGAATATGAGATGTTGGGGTAACATATTCGATAAACTTTTTTTTTTATCCAATGACAGAGCAGTATTGTGTCTCATGCAAAAAGAGTAGGAAGAAGAGTTGCTGCTACCGTGTTCGTAAGTTCAGTTGTCGCATTCTGCATACTTACCAATATGTTTGGCCAGGTCCGTGTCATCCCCATCCTTGGCTTGAAATCTGACTTTCTCTCCTCTTACTCCTCCCCACTCCCGCTTACAGAATTCGATTTTTTTTTTCCAGAGAACACATTTTTTTTTCTCACTTTTAATCTGTTTGCTTCCTGTATTATTGCCTAGGCAAGGATTTTGTTTCCAAGGCAAGATTTGCACATCTCACGCATGCGCACCCCCGCGGCAGGTCTGCGCATGCATAAACCCCCATGCATGGGCAGAAAGCAGCAGCTCTGTGGGACCTGAGAGGTCTATGGCAGGTCTGCTCATGGACAGGGGGACTTGCAGGATTTTGCGCAAGTGCAGACACATAATAACTAAGCGCGCGTGAAGTGTGCGAAACGCGTCTACCCAGCATTCTGATTCCTGTAGTTTTTGGGATGTCCAAATAAAAAGGATTTTGATCTACAGTGGTGTGGGGTCATTTCTTCTAATTGCAAGTGCAGACACGCCGTGGGTCTTCCCACTGTGTGTCTGTGCATGCGCAGGATATCAGTAAAGATGGCAATGCGAGAGAAGAGTGATGAAGAACTTTGGGCTGGATGCAACGCTGGACTCCTTGGACTGGTACGTCGTGTATTTTTTTTTCTTTTTTTTTTACATACGGGAACAATTTTATACACCCCCAAAAAATATTTTGCTAGAGAGGGTGGAGAAAAATCAGGTTTCCTACCCCGCTAGACAGAGATGTGCTGTGTGGCAGAGCTGTGTAAATCTGAGGACTGGATAGCAAGTGAAATATCTCCCATATGTACTGTATTTCTTTTGTGTATTTACCTGTTAGCTTTGAGTTCAGCTTTAAACGGCAAAAAATATGAGCCAATCAGGTAACAGTTTTCCAAAAATTCTTACATGCAATTCTTTTTTATATTTTTCTAGATCCCATTTTCTCTGGTCCAGTTTCCGTTGTGGGAATATCTAAAGGTAAGGAAGAAAGGTTTCTAAATCCTCATGTACCGTTGGAATATGTTCTCTCCTAGTAGAAGGTAAAATGCTGTTTCGTGCGGCTGGATTGTTTGGACTAGATTGTGCATGTTTGATATATTCACGGAATGTGATTCTATATTCCCAACTGAAATTCAAAAAAATAGTATTTGCACATAAAGTGATTCTCCTGGACCCGAGGTGTGTGAGGATCAGTCCACCTGGCACAGATGTTTAAAGTAAACTTGTCATAAGAAAAATGAAGAAGCTGCCGTTGCTGCAAATGTCAGTTGATTGGGTGTTATGCTAACCTGCTGACTTCAATACATTAATGTATATCAAGGCAACACTTTTTTTTTTTTCAGATTTATATAGAGTAGGAAGGGGATTAGAAACCCTGTTGTGTTTTTATTGTAGTCTGTGTCTCAGGGAGATTCACTCTCTCTGATCGTCCTTGGCCACCAGTATCACCAGGAATAAAAGTTGAGGGTAAGTCTAAAATTCTGAGTTGTCACCAGAACAGAATAGAGGGAGAATCTTTCAATAGGGACACTTGTTCCCATGACTGCTATGTAAGACCCCTTTCACACTGGGGCGGTTTGCAGGCGCTACTGCGCTAAAAATAGCGCCTGCAAACCGAGCCTAAACAGCGGCTGCTGTTTCTGCAGTGTGAAAGCCCCGAGGGCCTTCACACTGGAGCGGTGCGCTAGCAGGACCGCTCCAAAAGTCCTGCTAGCCACATCTGCAGAGGCGCTTTGCGGTGGTTTTTAACCCTTTTTTTCGGCCGCTAGCGGGGGTTAAAACCGCACCGCTAGCGGCCAAATATAAATTTGACTTTAGATATATATTTTAAAGTGATACTAATGTCTAATTTTTTTTTCTTTAAAAATAACAAACATGTTATACTTACCTGCTCTGTGCAGTGGTTTTGCACAGGGCAGCCCAGATCCTCCTCTTCTCTGGTCCCTGGCCAGAGCTCCTGGTTCCTCCCTCCTGTCGAGTGCCCCCACAGTAAGCAGCTTGCTATGGGGGCAGCAGAGCCGCAGCTCCCTGTGTCCATTCAGACATAGAACCACTGTTCGGTTCTGCCCCCTCTCTCTCCTGATTGGCTACCTGACCTTGAGTGACAGCAGCAGGGGCCAAAATGTTGAAGACGATGATAAAGCTGGACTTCAATTGCAAAAACTTTTTAACGCTGAACTCTGGGAGAGGCAAATCTCCTTAAAGTGGAGCTCCACCCTAAATTACAAGTTCCTCTCATCGGAACCCTCCCCCCCTCTGGTGTCACAATTGACACCTTTCAGGGGGGAGGGGGGTGAAGATACCTGTCTAAGACAGGTATTTTCACCCACATCCAGGAGTCCTCTCTCCGGGAATCTGCGGGAGTGACGTCACTTCCCCCAGACTTCCCGTAGTGTTCTGGGAGACACTCGGCTCCCAGAACACAGGAGCACCAATCAGAACGGCGCAGCGCGACTCGCGCATGCGCCGTAGGGAACCGGGCATGAAGCCGCAGGGCTTCACTTCCTGGTTCCCTCAGCGAGGATAGCGGAGGGAGCAGCAGAGCAACGAGCGATTGCTCGTCCTCTGCTGTGGACGTCGCTGGACTCCAGGACAGGTAAGTGTCCAAATATTAAAAGCCAGCAGCTGCTGTAGCTGTAGCTGCTGGCTTTTAATATTTTTTTTTCCCGGCGGAGCTCAGCTTTAACTACAAGAGTTATGTGTTTTCTTCTATGAGTCTCATGCCGAGTACACACGACCGTTATTCATGTAATGGAAAAAAACAAAGTTTTTCTCGACGTGATTTTTCGTGTTTCCTCTCAAGCCTGTCTTGCATACACACGTTCATGGAAAAAAAAAACGCTTGAGAAAAGCGCGGTGACGTACAACGCGTACAACGGTACTATAAAGGGGAAGTTCTATTCGAATGGCGCCACCCTTTGGGACGCTTTTGCTGATCCTCGTGTTAATAAAGTTTGGTGAGAGACGATTCACGCATTTCAGTCTTCGTGCTTTTCAGTCCATTACAGCGTGACGAATGTGCTGTTTCCATTACAAACGCTAGTTTTACCAGAACGAGCGCTCCCGTCTCATACTTGATTCTGAGCATGCACGTTTTTTTTCCCCTCGTAAAAACATACACACGACCGTTTTTCACAACATTAAAAAGAACGACATGAAAAACGACGAGAAAAAATAGAGCAGGTTCTAATTTATTTTCAGGCATTTTTCCCGTCGAGGAAAATGCTCTGGAGCAGGGGTCTCCAAACTTTCTAAACAAGGGGCCACTTTACTGTCCTTCAGACTTTAGGAGGGCCATTGGAAGTAGAAAATGTCGAGAGGGGGTAAACAATACCATTCCTTTGGTGTCAGTGGGAGGACTAGTGAACCATTGTTGGTGTCAATAGAAGGAATTGTACCCTTTTGATAGTGTAAGTTGGATGAATAGTGCCCCATTGGTGGTTTCAGCAATAAAAATGATTCGCCATTGTTGGTGTCAGTGGATGGAATAGTGCCCCAAGGGCCGGATATAGGCAAGCAAAGGGCCACGTCCGGCCCCAGGGCCGCAGTTTGGAGAACCCTGCTCTGGAGCATACACACGACCGTTTTTCACGACCATTATTAAAAATTGCATTTTTCTCGTCATGAAAAACGGTCGTGTGTACGCGGCATTAGTGTGCTTTTATGTATTTCTTTCAGATCTGTGCAGTAATAGTGTGAGACTTTACATCTGTGGAGGAGCTTCCTGTAATAAAGACCAGTCACTGCTGCTGTCTCTCCTTGTACACAGTGACTGGTCTTGTCTCCACCCCCTTCTGTAGTTTTCTGCAGGCAGCCTGTAGAGGGTGGAGCCTGCTGGTCCCCTCCCACAGCTCTTCTCTCTGTATAGGCTATATACAGAATTTTGGAACATTTATTTGATTTTCATAATGTTAGGGGGATCAGATTGACATTCATTTTCGATCGGAAGCAGCAGGAGCAGGGCCGGATTAAAATTTTAGGAGCCTATAGGCAGAGAGTTCTGAAGCACCCAACCTCCAGTAAGACCGACTTTTTTTCTCTTGATAAAATACAGCAAAGGTGTGTGAACTTCCAGCCTGGTCCCTGAATGACATTTGGTGTGGAGTCTTATCTGGTGTCATTGAACAGGTGGCCAATACAAGTTTTAACCCATACCGATTCCTGAGGTGGTGATGGAAGTTTGAATTAGGAGGAATTTATCTTGCAAGGCTCATTTGATTTACTGTTCTGGTGAGTTTGAACCCCAGCGGGGGACCTTATATCACATCTGTGGTGAAGATTGGGAGCTGGTGTAGGGTGCACGATTCATCCATCTCTTAGAAACACCTACCACACTAAGAACTGTGACTTTACTGCATCCTTTGTGATTTTATTTCTTTTCCACCATACCGCATACATTTTTTGAAGTTGGACATTATCCAATACTAAGCGCTGTTTTATCAAATAGACTCTGTTCTTAATTTTTTGATACATTTTATATAAGTGCTATAAATATGCATTGATTACTGTATAAATATGACTGGCAGGGAAGGGGTTAACACTAGGGGGCGATCAAGGGGTTAAATGTGTTTCCTAGGGAGTGATTCTTACTGTGGGGGGAGGGGACTGACTGGGGTAGGTTACCGATGGTTGTCCCTATATACAAGGGACACACCATCGGTCTCCTCTCCCTGACAGGACGTGGATCTCTGTGTTTACACACAGAGATCCACGTCCCTGGCTCTGTGACTGCCGATCGTGGGTACCTGGCGGACATTGCGGCCGTCAGACACGCGCATCGGCACCCGCGTGACACGGGGGGCACAGATTTTCCCCGATGCGTGCCCGCGGTGGCGCGCAATGAGGAAGTAAACAGGAGGACGTCCAGGGACGCCCTCCTGGCAATTGAGCGCCACAATGTAGGCGTCTTTTGCCTATAGCGCGGGCGCGAACTGGTTAAACAGCAACGTCGGTTTGTTTTTTATATCAGAAGCTACAAATGCTGCAGCTGCTGACTTTTAAAAATCAGGTACTCACTAGTGTCTGGGGTCCAGTGCTTTCTTCCTGCAGCCGCTTCTTACCGCGGTGGGTCACTTGCACCGCCATCTTGGATACAAGTAGCCAGCTGTGGCTTACTGGGGAACCACAGCTTGCACCCCTCTGTGCATGCGTTATCTTGTGCTTTTGTGTATGGTCCTGCAACCTCCTGGGACATATGACATGTCCCAGAAGGATGCGGGAGGGGGTGGGTCAAGGGACGCCATCCTCACCTAGGTAAGGATTGCGGAAGTTGGAGCGGGTACCAAATAAAATCAGTACTTGCTCCCCCAAACCAATGGGATTTCACATTTCGGGTGAAGTTCCGCTTTAAGTCGTTCAAACCAAACGGGTACCCAGATAAAACTGAATTTATTCCCAAGTATTGCATCAAGTCATTATGACAGTGGGGCTCATTAAAGGACGGATTCTTCTATCAGGTGCAGAGAATGTCGTGTGTTTGTACTGCGGCCATCAATTTGTCAATGCCACAAGTTCTTCCACTGCAGAGTTTCCCCAGAAACACAAGCTGCTAGGATAAGTATTCATAAGTGGCCTGTTGGGACCAGCTTCCCGAAGCCAAACGCGAATCAAAGACTTCTTCTGTGTTTTTTGTCTTTAAATACACGCAGAGAATTTGTCTATAGCACATCCTGCAAAATACTGAACGCATATGGGACCCACGCGCCTCCCTCCACTGCCATCCATCTTGTTCCTGTATGTTTAATGATTACTTAATATCAGCTGGCGCACTACCAAGGGTATCATTTAGATTTAGTATCATTAAAATAGACACACGGCCTGTATACACAGGGACGTTTTATCAGATTGGAATATCTATTGGGTTACATTCTTAAAGCTGAAATCTGGGCTAGAACAAATATCCAAACGCAAAAGGCATATATGAATGAATATTGGTGTCCATTGTGTATTTCTTTCAGATCTGTGCAATAATCCTGTGCTTTACCTCCGTGCAAAAGTTTCAGTAAAAAAGACCAGTCACGGCTGCTCCTACTCCTTGTGTAGGGTGACTGGTCTTGTCTCCGCCCCCCTCCTGTCGTTTTCTGGAGCCAGTTGGGCCCCTCCCACAGCTCTGCTCTCTTCATAGGTTATGAAGTATGATGACGTTTGCAAAGACATTTGATGCACACAAACTGTATTTATATTAGACATGTGCAATTCGTTTTGTTTCAAGAAGAAAGATAAGGGGTGTAGTGGTGGCGCTGCTCTTACATAAAACCAATCTGCTGGAAGCCAGATAATGGTAATAATAAAAAATGTGTACAAATGAGCAACAAAGCGGGCTCTGCCTGGTGTTTACTGTTGTGGAGGTGTGTTCAGAACTTGTGTTGAGTGAGACCTCAAATAAAATGTAAATCCAATCAAATAAACAGATTAAGATAAATTGGATGTCTCTGCCAGGTGTTTGCTTAACCTTAGCGATGGCCTTCAGAAGGTGATAGTGTTAATGAATGTGCAAGTGAGTGAAGAAATTGGTTGAAGATAAATAAGTGGTGTGAATATTCCAATTCCGGCTCGGCTGGGTGTTTGCTAACTGAGGACTAGCTATTGGAAGTGCTGTGGAGCAAATTGATGCTACCAATGTGGTGCTGCAAGAGATGCGGTGTGAACCAATAAAATACAATAAATTACAATGAATTAGAATATTGTCTCGGCCGGGTGTTTACTAAACCCAGCTGGGATTATGCTCAGTCCCAGGTGATTGAGCAGTTGAAAAGAGTGTTTAGGTGTGCCGTGAATGTGATTATCCGTGACTGTTTAGGATGTTGCACTCACCAGATCCTTCATACCCTCAGGGGGTATGATGCAGTCACAGTATATGCCACTGTGTAGCAGTCTCGGGAATCTGGGGTGGCTCCTATGGTCCTTTGTGGTTCTCCGAGAAGGTGAGGGTTGCAGCACCACATTGGTAGCATCAATTTGCTCCACAGCACTTCCAATAGCTAGTCCTCAGTTAGCAAACACCCGGCCGAGCCGGAATTGGAATATTCACACCACTTATTTATCTTCAACCAATTTCTTCACCCACTTGCACATTCATTAACACTATCACCTTCTGAAGGCCATCGCTAAGGTTAAGCAAACACCTGGCAGAGACACTCCAATTTATCTTAATCTGTTTATTTGATTGGATTTACATTTTATTTGAGGTCTCACTCAACACAAGTTCTGAACACACCTCCACAACAGTAAACACCAGGCAGAGCCCGCTTTGTTGCTCATTTGTACACATTTTTTATTATTACCATTATCTGGCTTCCAGCAGATTGGTTTTATGTAAGAGCAGCGCCACCACTACACCCCTTATCTTTCTTCATATCCTTGCTCCCCCTATCCAGGAGGTAGCAATAAGTAGAGGCAGCAGTTCTGACTACTGCATTGTGTTTGAAGTCCTTTGCGCGGAGTCACCTTACCTTTCTTCGTTTTGTTTCAAATTTGTTTTTTAACGAATTTCGACAAATTCGGAAGTATCTCAATTAACTAAGACCTGTTTAACAAATTTTTCGGAATATTCGTCAATTCGAATGTTCGAAAACACAGAATTTCCAGATTTCAAATTTTCGAATTTCTGAATTTCTGAAATTCGAAAATCTGAAATAATAACTTGCCTATAATTTAATAGCTAGTAATAGTTATTGGAATTTCCTTTCAAATTTTAGTTATTGAACGTAACGAATACAAATTCATCTGAAGTTACGAATTTTCTGAAATAACGAATGCCGCATCTAAACAAATTGAACGTAATGAATTATTAATAAATAACAATAATAAAAAAAACTTTTTATTATTATTAATTATTAATTTGTTCCGTTCCATTTGTTTAGATGCGACATTCGTTATTTTCTGATAATTCGTAACTTCAGATAAATTCGTATTTGTTACGTTCAATCACAGCCACATTTGAAAGAAAATTCCAGTACCTATAATTAGTTAGTTATTTTGAATTTCCAGATTTACGAATTTTGAATTTACCAATTTTGAATTTACCAATTTACGAATTTTCAAATTTATGAATTTACAAATTTACGAATTTCGATCATAACGAATGGCCTGAAAAACGACACAAAAAACGAATGTAACGATAATGAACAAATTTTTCGGCAGTGCACATGTCTAATTTATATCCTTTGCGGCTATTGAGGCTTATACCAAAAACTGAGTTCCAGGCACAAAGAATGTATTTTAAATATATTAATCAAAAGCAGCAAAGGATATAAATCCATGTTTTGTACATCAAATGCCTTTGCATACCCAGTCATTACCTTGTAAATGTAGCAGGAACATCTGATCTGTAAAAGGGACCCAGCAGATTTCACCCACTAAGGGCTTCCTGTAGAAAACTACAGGAGGGGGCGGAGACAAGACCAGTCACCCTGCACAAGGAGAGAGAGCAGCAGTGAGCGGTCTTTATCACAGGAAGCTTTGTACAGAGGTATATTTTCACACTGGATTACTGCACAGATCTGGAAGAAATATACAAAGCACACCAAGATTCAAATGAGAACAAACGATAAGGCTCCTTTTACACGGGTGCCTCCGCATAACGGAATCGGCTTGCTCAGTGGGGGATCGCTCTGCTGATCCCCGCTGAGCAGGCAGGTGACAGGTCCGTGTCTGCTTCGCTGTGCAGAGCGGACACGGAGACAGTCTTGCTCTCCTCTATAGGGAAATCTGGAGGAAACGGACCACCTGTCCGTTTCCATCCAATAAGATCCGCCAGACGGATGGAAAATAGGACCACCATCTGTCTGTTTTTGGTGGAGAGGATTGGATCGGATGGCAGCGGGTCTCAGTGGACACGCCACTCCATAGAGGAGAATGGAGGGTCCGATCAGGTCCGCCAGTTTTTCACACGGACCTGATCGGACAGCCCGTGTGAAAGGGCCCTTACTCTTGTATTTAGATATTTGTTTGTACCGGAGTTCAGCATTAAATGAAAGTTTTTGTGATTGAAGTCCAGCTTTATTGTCGTCATCAATGTTTTTAGACTGTTGCGGGGATCATGAGGAAGTTTTCGTAGTGGGCTGACCCAGGTTTTTCCTCTTGGGGATTCCAATTCGGTGCCTGGATAACTAGAAGATAACACTTTGTGGGCATTTCTGGGTCTGTCCAAAGGTCCATTTTCGTATTTTCCTGGTGCAGATCCTGGGGAAACCTTCTGGGGGAATCCTATGAGATACTCAGACCACCTTCTCTGATTCTCTACTCTCCAACTCTCCTGGAAGGAATACCAGCACACTATCAATTTAAACCAGGAATTCTGGAATCCTTTCTTAGGAAAACAACAGGAAATAAGTATAAACATCTCCAAAGTGCAGGGAAATCTCGTCTCCGTTACCAGGATGGGTGTCTCTATTGGTAGATTTCCCCTCTCCTATTCGGTAAAAACGGTAAGATGTTGGATGTTTCATCACTTTCTGTTTTGGTGACAGTGGCCAACAAAAAAAAAAGATGAATATCCTGGCTGGTTTTAATACACCCTATCTAAAGTTTTGAAAAGGTTTTGGCATTAGATACACTTTAACGTAAAGTGTTATTAAACCTTTTCTTGCTTCCTTCCCTTTCCTTCCGTTTCCTTCCCCTTCCTTCCCCTTATATGAGCAGCCATTCTTTGCAGCAAAATTGGCTTTGTAAAGTTTGGTGTCCATAACTTCTTCTTCCAGGGTGGCTCTGCTGCCTTGCAGGGTCTCTTTGGAGCCCCCCTGATGTATGGTCTCTTGAACAGGTTTTCCTTATTCTGTGCATGCACATGAGTTGTTCAGACTGTGTACACGTGCAGTGTGGCAAGAGGGCCTTCACATTTTGCCCACTCAGTCGCTGTGCATAGAGTGTGCAAGAGCAGTGTGCCAGGATCCTTAGCAGTGTGCTGCTTGGGTGCCATGCTAGGGATACGCATATGCAGAAGGGTCCATTTTGTGTTTAGAGCACACATGCGCAGTGTGATGGGTGAGCAAGGAGTCATGGGATCTGTAGTGCGCATTCCTGAATTGGAAGTTCATGGCCGTGCTGTGCTAACAGAAACTTACAGTGAACATGAATTTAGGTAAGTACTGGGTACATACATGAAGCAAAAATGTTGTGGGACATTTAAACCTGCTTGCTTAGAATACAGTATAACTAAACTAGTCTTCCAATAGGAACACTAGTTCTGGTGACAGTCACTTTTTAGAGATATCCTCTCACTTCCTGTTTTGGCCATGGAACAGGACGTAAAGCGAAATCTCCCCAATAGGACACAGATATATAAAAAAACTGACAGGGGTTATAACCCTCCATTATTTTGCTTTTAGTTCTATTTTTAAGTTAAATACAATCGCTTAGCATTTAGTGCTACGTTAACTTTTTTTCTCGTGTAAAGAAATGAAAACTGAAAGCTTTCCTTATAAAATGATTTAGAAAATGGTTTACCAATGTCCCCCTTTCCTGTAGGTATGAATGGCAGGTAATTACAGTGTATTACTGACATCATGGCTAGCCTTCAATAATAGAATTATGTAGTGGGGATTATAGGCTTATTCCAGATCTCTTATATACTCTATTGCAGTATAATTACTTTATTGTGAGATGACACTGAACACTGTAGATTATGGATCAGTGTGCATGTCATACACACACATTCCACAAAAGTGTTTGTGCCTGGGGCGAATGATAATTGTGCGACTCTCCGAGAAATTAGAACCAGTTTTCTGGCCTCTTTCTTTGCTGTCAGGGTGCGTTTTACCCATTCGTGATTTCCTATTTTTATTTTGGAGTGAGTGGACCTGTCCCTTATCCGAGGACTGGACAATATTGGACATAAGCATTCTGGTATACAGACCTCTAGTGTTGGATGTAAGTTTGTGCAAATGTATTTAGTGGTGTTGCTAGAAACACTGTGCCATGGTGACCAGGCTGGATCTTCTCCTGGATTGGTATTGGATTTTATGCAAGCAATAAGGGCTCATTTATACAGGGGAGGGGTGGTTAAAAGCAGTCAAAACAGAGAAATGCAGTCGCTCAGGGCTATACTCATGCATCGGCTGTGATGTATTGTGTGTGTGGCCTGATAAGTTGCATTCAGCAGATGGTATTGCTGCCGAATGTGACCAATTCAAGTGAATAGGGGAATGCACCTGGTTGCAGCCCAGTGGGTTGGCATTCTGAGGGTTAAAGCAGGTGATGAGAAGGCAGTGGATTGCTTTTTAGGGGGGCAATAGTACAGTATATACAGGATTTACCATTGTCAATTAAGTTTTGTAAGCTCCGTTATCGGCACCCATGTTTCTCTTCTTAGTGCATCGCTAACCTGGAAGAACTCCACAGCTGGTGAAGTCAAAACTCCCAGTCTGCTTGCTTGTTCCAGGAGTAATTTACTGAAGGATGAACTAAAGCGAACCTGAAGTTTGCTCATGCAGGGCCAATGGGAGGGAGGAGAAATACCTGGTACTTCCAGGAATGGGACTCACTGCCCTTCCTCCCATGTGACAGCAGTGCGGGCCACCCTATCACCCAATGCTTGGTGGTTGGCCACCCTATCGCCCAATGCTTGGTGGTTGGCCACCCTATCGCCCAATGCTTGGTGGTTGGCCACCCTATCGCCCAATGCTTGGTGGTTGGCCACCCTATCGCCCAATGCTTGGTGGTTGGCCACCCTATCACCCAATGCTTGGTGGAAGTCCCACCCTATCACCCAATACTTGGTGGAAGTCCCACCCTATCACCCAATACTTGGTGGAAGTCCCACCCTATCACCCAATACTTGGTGGAAGTCCCACCCTATCACCCAATGCTTGGTGGAAGTCCCACCCTATCACCCAATGCTTGGTGGAAGTCCCACCCAAGCCCGGCGTCCATTTAACAAGGTCCTAATGCCAGGGGGTGGGAAGGATTGGCTGATCATGTAACCGATGTGATCGGCTGTCATACTGGTGACATGATCAGGAGCCCATGCTACCATTGTAGTGGGATCTGGAGCTACCCTGCTATCATTAGCAGAGACCGAGAAGAGACCGCTTTATCACTGTGATGGGAGCACACAGAGCGCATGCCCTCAGCACAAAAAGCTCTGCCATCCATGGATAACTGTGTGGCGTGTGGGCCTTAAAGCCCACCATCTTTCCTGCAGCACATGTCTGTAGCATGGGAGGCTGGAAGTTAAAGTGAATCTGTGCTTTCCCATGCAAGATAAAGCAAGGGAAGTCACAAGCTGCAATGAAATCAGAGGTGCAAATCCCACTGATCTGCTGAAGTAACGTGATTTCAAAGCCACACTGGTGTGAACCAGGGCTTAAGGTTTTGTTCACACCAGTGTGTTGCACAAAAATGTGCTGCCCCCTTGGAGACCCAGTGCATCTTGCTAACGCACACGCCAAATCACATGGTACCGCAGTTCCATGCCTTTTGGTGTGGCTCAATTTTTAAAATGTGTAAGGGAGTTCTTTGTGCATTTCTTGCATGTAGGGGAGCCCATTGAAATTAATGGGCTGCCTCAACTCAACACGCAAAAAGGCGTGTGCAGTCCGTCGCACCTGTGAGGTGTGAATGGAGCCTAAGAATTTTATGGATCAATATGCATAGCTACATGCCACTGTTGGTTTGTTTTTTGAACTTTGGGGTCGACTTTTAATGCTGTAGTTCTATAAGCCCAGGCTGGTGTGGTGATGCACCTCCAGGAGGTGTGTCCATGACAGTCAGAGATCACAGGAAGGGGTTGAATGATGCTGGGTGTCAGTCAGCCCTGCAATGGGCAGTGAAATACGGCAGCGGATGAAATAGAGTGCAGTGCCTGAGTATTTATAGAATGAGTATTTTTTTGTTAAGGTGTTTGTTACCCCAGCATTTCATATTCCTTATATGTGCCTGCTGTACCATGTACTTGTACTTTGTATTGCTTCCTTTGTGTGAAATCCCTGGTGTTCCTGCCAGTCTCTCTGCTTTCCTATTAAAAAATGACCACACTAAGCAGGAGAGCACAGCCTGGTCAGTTCTCCTAGCTGTGCTGGGAACTTGGCCTGCTCTCCTCTTATGAGCAGACTTGTGCTGACACGCCCCCCTGCACAGCCATTCACTAGGAAGCTCAGTGTGCTGCTGTTTGTCCTCCCCCAGCTCTTATGCAGCTCTTATGCAGGGGGAGAAAGGTATTTATAATGTTTTTTTTTTTTATATCTGTACAAATGTTTTTGCCTTCTATTTCAAAACTGAATAGGTTATTTTCCAAGTGATTGTTTACAAATACTTTAACACGACGGGGGTGAGTAAAAAAAAACAAAAACAAACTGGGGTTCTTCTTTAAGCCCTGATATGCTCAGTATTAAAGACAAGCCGGCAGTGGCAGCTTCTCCTATATTTCTATCCTCACACATTTCCTTTATGCATTTGTTCAGATCAAGACGTAAAATACTTAAAATAAATCTGTATGCTGTGCCATTAGCGTCTCCCAGCTTGTAACTGTTATTAAAGCCTTCGCACACAATGCATATGATGTAAATTTTGGGGGTATAATGGCCCTTCCAAAAATAAGTCTGATGTGCCTTTAAGAGAGGTTTGTTGTTCCTTGGAGTCTGGCAGGGAATTCTGGGAGTTGTAGTTCCACAACAGCTGGTGAGTCCCAGCTTTCCCAGCCAGACCCGCAGAATTTCCCGTGACCTCTTACATCAATTCTCATCCATAAAATGTGGAGGATTGCAAATGATCTCAGTTATTCAGTGACTTTCCTTTTTTTTTTCTTTATTTCTCTTCTGTTTCTCGTTCCAGGATCTCTGGTCATGGAAGCAGGGCCGTACGCTCGATTCTTGGCAGTCTGCAGTCTGTGGAGCTTTTGCAGGTGCAAAGGATTATATGTTAACCCGGAGAAGCGGGGGGGACACATATGAGAGGGGGAAATAAGCGAAACAGTATTAAGTTCATTCGATGCAGCATTCTCTTATAAAGACGGTTTGTTCAGAGCAGTTGTGGGCCGTTTGTGGCCCACCAGCTGTCAGAGGACTACAAGTCTCAGCATGGCGCAGCGTGTTCCTCAATATTTAAAGCTGAACTCCAGGTGAATAGCTAAATACATAGATGAGGGAGCTGGATTGCCTTACCTGTCTTTCCAGTTCTGAGATTTATGCAGCTCTGCCAAACAACAAAGTCTTGCATAATGGGGAAAGACCTCATTTTTCACAAACAGCTATAGAAAGCCGTAAAAACCCGACAGAGGTCACAATCCTTTCCATACTTTCCTGAAGGCTTTTTCACACTTTGTTTTCCCACAGTAAAAAAATTTGATCTTTCCTGCCTTGAAGTGTACACTATATTACCAAAAGTATTGTGATGCCTGTTCTATCGGGTTGAGGTCAGGATTCTGTGCAGGTCAGTCAAGATATTCCACCCCAAACTTGCTCAGCCATGTCTTTATAGACTGTGCTTTGTGCACTGGTGTGCAGTCATGTTGGAACAGGAAGGGGCCATCCCCAAACTGTTCCCACACAAGTTGGGAGCATAGAATTGTCCAAAATGTCTTGGTATGCTGACGCCTTAAGAGTTTCCTTCACTGTAACTAAGGGGCCAAACCCAACCCCTGAAAAACAACCCCACACCATAATCCCCCACCAAATGATTTGGACCAGTGCACAAAGCAAGGTCCATAAAGATATGGATAAGCGAGTTTGGGGTGGAGGAACTTGACTGGCCTGCACAGAATCCTGACCTTAACCTGATAGAACACCTTTGGAATGAATTAGAGTGGAGACTGCAAGCCAGGCCTTCTTGTCCACATCAGTGCCTGACCTCACAAATGTGCTTCTGGAAGAATGGTCAAACATTCCCATAGACACTCCTAAACCTTGTGGACAGCCTTCCCAGAAGAGTTGAAGCTGTTATAGCTGCAAAGGGAGGGCCAACTCAATATTGAACCCTACAGACTAAGAATGGGATGCCATTAAAGTTCATGTGCGTGTAAAGACAGGTGTCCCAATACTTTTGGTAATATAGTGTTTGTACACCCTAACAAACAACTTCTCTTATTTTCTCCTTTTTTGGTCCTTAAAAAAAAAACACACACAAAGTGTTATCTGTTTAAGAATATCCGTTGTTTCTGGCAGAGATCTTGTGAGCTGATAACTTTCTGTGTTAACTTCCTTTGTAGAAGGAGGAGTTATGATGATGAGGGATTATAGGAATGAGGAAGGTGGAGGAGATGAGGAGTACATGGGATGAGGAGGAATTATAAAGATTGGGAGAGATTTTGGAAATGAGAGGGGGAGGAGATGAGGAGTGTTATGAAGATAAGGAGGGGTTATGGAGATAGGAGGGTTATGAGGATGAGCAGGGGTGGGGGGGAAGAGGTGTTATGAGGAGGGGGGAGGAGATGAGGGGAGGGGTTATGAGGAGGGGGAGGAGATGAGGAGGGGTTATGAGGAGGGGGAGGAGATGAGGAGGGGTTATGAGGAGAAGGGGGAGGGGATGAGGAGGAGGGGGAGGAGATGAGGGGGGGGATGAGATGAGGGGGGGATGAGATGAGGGGGGGATGAGATGAGGGGGGGAGGAGATGAGGGGGGGAGGAGATGAGGGGGGGAGGAGATTAGGAGGGGGAGGAGATGAGGAGGGGTTATGAGGAGGGGGGAGGAGATGAGAAGGTGTAATGAGGAGGGAGAAGGGGTTAATGGGAATGAGGAAGGTTTAAATAGCCGCTGGATCGCTTTTACATACGGTGAAAAGGGGTTCCCTAGCTTCCTTCCGTTACCTTTATGAACTCTCCCATCCCACTGGATAGCCGAGGACTGGAAGTTCCCTTGATCATCTCTATGGTCTTAGAAATCGGAGGCTACAAAGATTTTGACACTTCCGGATTCCCCCAGATGTAAACAAGCCATTACTGGCTTGTGAAAGGATCTGATCAAACCGATCTTGGTTTGATTAGATGCTTTTAAGGGCAGAGGAAGCAATCTGGGGTCTAATAGACTCCAGATGTCTCAGTAAAGAATCCCTGTCACTGCCCATGGACAACATCCCTTGTGATAGCAATAAAAGTGATAAAAATAAAAAATGTAAAGTGGAAGTGTAAAGCACCCCCCTCCCTCCCCCCTCTGGTGTTTGTGCTCAATGGTGAACACATACGTAGGTCACGCACGCATATGTAATTGGTGTTCACACAACACAAATGAAGTATTGCCGCAAACATCAGAGTAAGAGCAATAATTCTAGCACCAGACCTCCTGTGTATCTCTAACCTGTAATTGCTGTTAAAGCGCCACCTATGGAGATTTTTAGGTACTGTCGTTTGGCCCATTCGACGGGGCGCACACATTTTTTAAGTGTGACATGATGGGTATCTATTTACTCAGCATAAGGTCATCCTTTAGATATTACCAAAAATAGGTATTATATAGTGTTTGTGTGCACTAAAATTCACTAAAATGTATTTTTTCCCCAAATTTCTGTTTGAATAACTACTGCACAAATACTATGTGACATAAAAACTTGCAACACCCAGCGTTTTATTCTCCAGAGCCTCTGCCTAAATATATATATAGATATATATCTATAGATCTACATATCTTCTAGATTGTAAGCTCTAGCGAGCAGGGCCCTCTGATTCCTCCTGTATTGTATTGTAATTGTACTGTCTGCCCTGATGTTGTAAAGCGCTGCGCAAACTATTGGTGCTATATAAATCCTGAATAATAATAATATATATCTCTCTCTCTCTCTCTCTCTCTCTATATATATATATATATATATATATATATATATATATATATAGATATAGATATCTATATATAGATAGATAGCTATATATAGATATATCTATATAGTTTAGGGGTCGTAAGTAATTTCTAGCAAATTATTTTTACATGTAGGAGAGAAGTGTCAGAATTGGCCTGGGTGGCAAGTGGTTCTAGAACTGTTAAAGAGCTAAATGTGGCAAGATTTGGATATGGGGCTGAAGGAAAGGCCAGAGATTATACCTAGCACTCCAGCAAGAGAGACTAGGGCAGGGGTAGCCAACCTGGGGCCCTCCAGCTGTTGAGGACTACAAGTCCCATCATGCCTCTGGGAGTAATTGTAACTGCCAGCCTTGCAATGCCTCATGGGAAATGTAGTTCCACAACAGCTGGAGGGCCCCAGGTTGCCTACCCCTGTACTAGGGCTTGCGCCAAAACGCGTCAGCTGTTTGATTTTTAATGCTCATATGTGGCCAATAAATTTTTGCATCAAGGACTTGTATAAGAGGGACTGATAATTGTGTTGTTGATCTTGATGAAAAAGTTGGGAGAAGGGTCAAGTATTTTCCTATATATAAAATGATAAAAGTTGTTGTCTTCTGTAATGGACCATTGTTGAGCATTCTTTCATGTATGGCCATCGATGACCGAGTGGCCCAGCTGCGTTTTTGGAGCTAGGCATGCTGGGACTTGCAGTTCCACGTCAGCCAACAAGGTTCCTGTTTACCCAACAATGTTCCTAACAGTGACATCTCCTCTTGTTTTGTATCACAGAGGTCACTCCAGAAAACGTATTCAGTTAAAAAAAAAAGGTGTTGGAGGTTGAAAGACAGCAATTTGTTTTTTGACAAATTTGCGTTGGTGAAAACAGAAGAGCTGTCAGTCATCGGAGCCTGTAATGTGCAGGAAGGGGAGAGGGAGAGCTCCTTTGTGAAGGTTTGGTGGAGGACTCTGCAGCTGTCTGCCCCCAGCTGCTCTTCAGGGCTTTCTATGACTCCTGCAGAAAGGCCATGATTCACAGGCTGGGTGACAGCTCTGACAGCCCTGCAGATTAACAGCTGTCAGGAGACTGGGAGAAATTCACTGCCAGTGCCTGCAGGCTGACAAACCTCCTGTGTAGAGCAGCAACGGGGGACCAATCATCTGGCCAGCGGAGGAGCAACAAATATGACATCACTGATTAATGCTACGTTTATTTAAGGCCAAACCTCACCTTTCCGACAAATTTCATCTCACCAGCCAGAGCCATAAATCATCAACTCTGTAAATAGCATTCATTACCTATCTTGTTTCCTTATGTGTGTACAACCCTCCAAGGAAAACTAAAAGAAGTTTTCATTTACTATATTTAGCTTAAAGGATAACTCCACTTTTGTGGAAAACAATTCTATAGAAAGAAAAATAATATAGCATAACCCTTTCAATCTGCAGATGCTGTTATTTTCTATAAAAACCAATGCAATAGGGCAACCTGGAGGAGTTCTGTACACTCAAAATAAAAATGTACCGTATATACTCGAGTATAAGCCGACCCGAATATAAGCCAAGGCACCTAATTTTACCACAAAAAACTGGGAAAACGTATTGACTCGAGTATAAGCCTAGGGCAGTGTTTCTCAACTCCAGTCCTCAAGGCGCCCCAACAGGTCATGTTTTCAGGATTTCCCTCAGGTGAAACAGCTGGGGTAATTACAAAGGCAGTGAAACTGATAAAATCACCTGTGCAAAATAATGGAAAGCCTGAAAACATGACCTGTTGGGGCGCCTTGAGGACTGGAGTTGAGAAACACTGGCCTATGGTGTCCATCTGCATGCCTCACTGTGCCTCACTTTGCTTCACTGTGCCTCACTGTGTCCATGACAAGACTGACGTTTAACATGGGAGTCTATGGAAGGGGTACCCAGGTTTGAAAAATCAGTGCTCCCCGGCCGTAGGTCCCCCAGACAAAAAACTTTGCACACTTATAGAGGAGAAATGGGGCAACATGTGTGCCAAGTTAAGGGTCCATGGGACGTATGACCGGCCGGTACCGGGTCCCCAAATCACTGGAGAAATTTTGGAGTCTATGGAAGGGGTGCCCGGCTTTGAAAAATCGGTGCTCCCCGGCTGTAGGTCCCCCGGACAACAAACTTTTGCACACTTGTAAGTGAAGCTACATGTGTGCCAAGTTTGGGGTCCAGAGGACCTACGGCCGGCCCGTACCAGGTCCCCAAACTCCGGGTGATCAGCCGCAAAAAGGTGACTCGAGTATAAGCCTATGGGGGCATTTTCAGCACACAAAAAATGTGCTGAAAAACTCGGCTTATACTCGAGTATATACGGTAATCTATATTAGTTGACCAGTTCTTAGATGTGGGGGCTGCATTCGTTTTTATTTTTTACCCAGTTTTCCATTTGTCTTTACCTGCTGATCCTGGCAGTAAACCTAGCCATAGATAAATTGTTTTCTTTTTTCATCAGCCAACCAGCTAATTAAAGTGGTTGTAAACTTTTACCTATAGGCTGTGTTATTTTGGCAGCTAAAACATTTTAGTCGACTAAATTAATACTATTTTAGTCGACTCAAATATGACTAAAATGAAAACAATTGAAATGACTAAAATACGACCAAAACGTACACACGCCCAGGTTTCTTGGCAAGAAAACTGCTGGGAGAGCTTTTTGCAGAGAAAACCGGTCGTGTGTTTGGTTTCTCGTTGGGAAAACTGCCGGAAATCTCGCCGAGAAAATTGGAGAACCTGCTCTCTATTTTCTCGTAGGGATTCTTGTCGGCCTGTTTCCCGACGAGAAAACCGCGTGTGTGTACGAGGCTTGTAAGCTTATCTGTCCCCAGGTAAGCCGGCGCATGCTCAATGAGACTTTGACGCATGCGCGGTAGCTTACAGGGGTAGTGTAGGGTGTAGCAAGATGGCGGCGACGGCATCGAATGTGACGAGCGCATGCTCGTCGTAGTCGATTACGTCACCGCGTTCTTGCCATTCAAAAGAACGGCGGTTCTTTTGAATGTGCCGTGTGTACACTCAGCGAGCAAGAAAAGCTTGCCAGGAATCTCGTCGGGAAAACCGACGTTTTTTTTTTTCCGACGAGATTCCCGCCTGTGTGTACAGGGCTTCACACTGGTCTGTAGTGCACGTTCATACCTCAATACCATAAATAATAACATACTGTATTTGACTTTTCACTCCAGCAGTATATAATGAGTTTGGAAATGTTAACTAATGCATTACAATTTAATTACACCCATTAGGTTTTAGTCAACCAAAATGTACTGGAGATTTAGTCGGCTAAATACGACTAAAACTAAAGCAATTGCAGAAGACTAAAATGGGACTAAAACTAAAATGCCATTTTAGTCCTAAGACTAAGACTTAAGCCTCGTACACACGGCCGAGAATCTCGTCAGGAAAAAACAAGTCGTTTTTCCTGACGAGATTCTTGGACAAGAATCTTGTCCCGGCCGAGTGTACACACGTACGATTCAAAAGAACCGCCGTTCTTTTGAATGGCTCAAACGCGGTGACATCATCGACTACGACGAGAATGCGCTCGTCACATTCGATGCCGTCGCCGCCATCTTGCTTCACCCTACCTATGTCTAGGAAGCTACCGTGCATGCGTCAAAGTCATTTCGAGCATGCGCGGGTTTCCACGGCGACAGGTAAGTGTACACACACTCGGGTTTCTCGTCGAGAAACAGGCCGACGAGAATCCCGACGAGAAAATAGAGCGCAGGTTCTCTATTTTTCTCATCGAGATTCTTGCCTGTTTTCTTGACGAGAAACCTGAAAGCCGCCTACACACGACCGATTTACTCGGCAAGAAAGCTCTGCCAGCAAGTTTCTTGCTGGTTCTTGCCGAGAAAATCGGTCGTGTGTACGAGGCTTAAAACAAAATCAAAATTTTCTGTCAAAATTAACACTGCCTATAGGTAAGCCTAGAATAAGGCTTACCTATAGGTAGTGGAAATATCTCCTAAACGTGCGCCGTTAAGGAGATATTTACCTGGTAGTGCACCGATGATGTCATCAGCGCATGCGCTGTGAAGAAACGGACCTCCGAGCCGTTTCTTCACCTGCAAGTGCTGTGACTGACGGCTCCCTCGCGCATGCGCGGGAGTAACGTCACGCGGCTTTAGCCAGTCACAGAGCCGGAGTCCACGGCCCTGGAAGGAAGAGGGGTGAAGATGGATGCGGCCACCAGCTGGGACATCGTGGGCTTCATTTGCAGGTAAGTGACACATAACGGGCTGGCTTGCGGTGCATACTAGCCCATTATGCTTTTACTTTGCAGGGGAACAAAGACGAAGTAAAACCCATCAGGGTTTACTTAATCTTTAAAAGACAAACAAATGGATTCCCCCATCCACACATTCGAGGCAGATGAAGGAATCCTAGGAGAGCTAGAACTCCTTCGCTGTCAGAATACACTGATTAGGGATGGGCCCGGTGCTCGATTCGAACCCATGTTCGAATCGAGCATCGGGCGTTCGCTCGCTCGTCGAGCCCAGAACTATTTGGGCCGTTCGCATCACATTCGTGTGATGCGAGCGGCCCCGCAATGCATTGCGGCCGGCGCAGTGCATTGCTGGCTGATGATTGGCCAAGCATGCACTGTGACCCCGCATGCTTGGCCAATCACAGCGCCCGAAACTCGGAGAGCAATAATTGGCTACAGGCAGGACGGCTGTAGCCAATTACAGCTCAGGGGCTTTAGTACACGCCCCACCATTTAAAAGGCCGCCACGCCATCGGCCCCGGTCACATGAGTTCCGGCTTTAGGAGAGATTAGTCTGCTGATTCTGTCTTTGCTTGATACTGAAAGATTTGCTCTTCTTTGCTAAACCATTGGCTATTTCTTTGCTAAACCATTGCTACCTAAGTCATTGATCGTTCATTGCTGCTGATTGCACAGTTAGTGTGTTATTAGCTGCTGCTGGGGATTAGTCTGGTGCGTGCTTACTGTTAGTACAGTATTGCAGTAGTACCAACCGCAGTGCTGTTAGCACAGCATTGCACCCCAACAGCACCCATAGGACTTCTAGTGTGTTAGTGGCAGCAAACAGAGCTCCTATATTTTCTTCTCAGCAGCACCCATAGGACTTCTAGTGTGTTAGTGGCAGCAAACAGAGCTCCTATATTTTCTTCTCAGCAGCACCCATAGGACTTCTAGTGTGTTAGTGGCATCACACAGAGCTCCTATATTTTCTTCTCAGCAGCACCCATAGGACTTCTAGTGTGTTAGTGGCAGCAAACAGAGCTCCTATATTTTCTTCTCAGCAGCACCCATAGGACTTCTAATGTGTTAGTGGCATCACACAGAGCTCCTATATTTTCTTCTCAGCAGCACCCATAGGACTTCTAGTGTGTTAGTGGCAGCAAACAGAGCTCCTATATTTTCTTCTCAGCAGCACCCATAGGACTTCTAGTGTGTTAGTGGCAGCAAACAGAGCTCCTATATTTTCTTCTCAGCAGCACCCATAGGACTTCTAGTGTGTTAGTGGCATCACACAGAGCTCCTATATTTTCTTCTCAGCAGCACCCATAGGACTTCTAGTGTGTTAGTGGCAGCAAACAGAGCTCCTATATTTTCTTCTCAGCAGCACCCATAGGACTTCTAGTGTGTTAGTGGCAGCAAACAGAGCTCCTATATTTTCTTCTCAGCAGCACCCATAGGACTTCTAGTGTGTTAGTGGCAGCAAACAGAGCTCCTATATTTTCTTCTCAGCAGCACCCATAGGACTTCTAGTGTGTTAGTGGCAGCAAACAGAGCTCCTATATTTTCTTCTCAGCAGCACCCATAGGACTTCTAGTGTGTTAGTGGCATCACACAGAGCTCCTATATTTTCTTCTCAGCAGCACCCATAGGACTTCTAGTGTGTTAGTGGCATCACACAGAGCTCCTATATTTTCTTCTCAGCAGCACCCATAGGACTTCTAGTGTGTTAGTGGCAGCAAACAGAGCTCCTATATTTTCTTCTCAGCAGCACCCATAGGACTTCTAGTGTGTTAGTGGCATCACACAGAGCTCCTATATTTTCTTCTCAGCAGCACCCATAGGACTTCTAGTGTGTTAGTGGCAGCAAACAGAGCTCCTATATTTTCTTCTCAGCAGCACCCATAGGACTTCTAGTGTGTTAGTGGCAGCAAACAGAGCTCCTATATTTTCTTCTCAGCAGCACCCATAGGACTTCTAGTGTGTTAGTGGCATCACACAGAGCTCCTATATTTTCTTCTCAGCAGCACCCATAGGACTTCTAGTGTGTTAGTGGCAGCAAACAGAGCTCCTATATTTTCTTCTCAGCAGCACCCATAGGACTTCTAGTGTGTTAGTGGCAGCAAACAGAGCTCCTATATTTTCTTCTCAGCAGCACCCATAGGACTTCTAGTGTGTTAGTGGCAGCAAACAGAGCTCCTATATTTTCTTCTCAGCAGCACCCATAGGACTTCTAGTTTGTTAGTGGCATCACACAGAGCTCCTATATTTTCTTCTCAGCAGCACCCATAGGACTTCTAGTGTGTTAGTGGCAGCAAACAGAGCTCCTATATTTTCTTCTCAGCAGCACCCATAGGACTTCTAGTGTGTTAGTGGCAGCAAACAGAGCTCCTATATTTTCTTCTCAGCAGCACCCATAGGACTTCTAGTGTGTTAGTGGCAGCAAACAGAGCTCCTATATTTTCTTCTCAGCAGCACCCATAGGACTTCTAGTGTGTTAGTGGCAGCAAACAGAGCTCCTATATTTTCTTGTCAGCAGCACACATAGTACCTATAGTGTGTTAGTGTCAGCACCCATAGGACCTACAGTGTGTTGTGAGCACACATAGGAGTTCTATTTTTTATACTATATACACTACCGACTACAATGGCTGGAAGACCGCCAAGGAGAGGCAGAGCGTGCCGAGGCAAGAACACAGGGCAGGCAGGCTCTGTTTCTAGAGACAACAGTGCTGGCCGTGGACGTGGTCGTGCATCGTCATCAGCACGTGGCCATGGGACACGCTTGTCTTTGTTTTCGGCAGCTGGACATGTGGAGCCGCATCATGCCGAAGGCTTGGTAGAATGGATGACCAAGCCCTCCTCATCCTCCTCATCCTCTCTCACCCAGGCTCAGGGTACTGGCAGAGCAGCTGCCAACGCGTACTCAATGGCATCATCAGCCACCCCTTCCCTAGACCCACCATGTCCTCCTGAGGAGTCCCCCGAACTGTTTGAGCACAGTGTTGGGTACATGCTCCAGGAGGATGCCCAACGATTCGAAGGCTCGGATGATGATACCCAGCTTGAGGAAGTCAGTAGTGTGCGCGCAGAGAGAGGGGATGCTGAAGGACAGCAATCTGGCAGTAGTGTTCCACCAGCTGCAGCTTACTGCCAGGTTTGCTCTAGTGGTGAAGAGGGAGGGGATGATGAGGTCACTGACTCCACGTGGGTGCCTGAAGGGAGAGAGGAGGAGGAGGAGGAGGATGCAGCGTCACATGTCCAACGAGGCAGGATGCCCCCTGGAGGCCAGCTAGAGGCCAGCACAGCAACTGTACCACACCGCAGAGCTCCGCCTGTGCAGGGCGCTGCCTCTGCACGTTATCACAAAAGTTCTTTGGTGTGGGCCTTTTTTGAGACGAGTGCATCAGATCGCACCACTGCTATTTGCAATATTTGTCTCAAGCGTATCTCGCGTGGCCAAAACATCAGCCGCTTGGGCACCACAAGCATGAGCAGACATATGTCGACCTGCCATGCAGCTCGTTGGCAAGCACACATAAAAGACCCACACCAAAGAACAAAGCGGACCTCTCCTTGCTCCTCATCAGCTGGGATCTCCATCCCCACTATATCTTCAGTCCTCTCTGAAAGCTGCTCTGAGAGGACTGAAGGTGTAGAATTAGGTGTGTCACAACCAAGTACTTGCAGTACACCGACGTCCGATTGTAGCAGGCAAATTTCCCTGCCCCAGCTGCTGGACCGTCGAAAGAAGTATACTCCCAGCCATCCACATGCCCAGCGGTTGAATGCTAGCTTGGCTAAATTGCTAGCACTTCAACTGCTGCCTTTTCAGTTGATAGACTCGGCCCCCTTCCGTGAGTTTGTTCAATGTGCGGTTCCTCAGTGGCAGGTTCCCAAACGCCACTTTTTCTCACGGAAGGCGATTCCGTCTCTCTACTGGCATGTGGAAGGCAATGTCCATGCCTCGCTGGACAGGGCGGTCAGCGGTAAGGTGCATATTACCGCTGACTCATGGTCCAGCAGGCATGGACAGGGACGTTATCTTTCTTTCACGGCCCATTGGGTCACTCTATTGGTAGCTGGGAGGGATGCAGGACAAGGTGCAGTAGTGTTGGAGGTTGTTCCGCCACCACGCCTCCAAAATGCTACTACTGGTTGTGACACACCTCTCTCCTCCACCCCCTCCTCTTCTTCTTCCTCCATGTCCTCTTCGAGTGCTCTGTCCTCGGAACCAGCGGTGCTCCGTAGGCGTACAAGGGGCTACGCGAGTACGCAGGCAAAAAGATGCCATGCCGTGCTTGCGCTGGTGTGTTTGGGGGACAGGAGCCACACTGGGCCAGAGGTTCTGGCAGCTCTGCAGGGGCAGGCCGAGAGGTGGTTGACGCCACGCCAGCTTAAGCCAGGAATGGTCGTTTCTGATAATGGCACCAACCTCCTCTCCGCCCTGCGACAGGGGCAGCTCACCCATGTGCCCTGTATGGCTCACGTCCTCAACCTGGTGGTGCAGCGGTTCTTGGGCAGGTTCCCAGGCTTACAGGATGTCCTGAGGCAGGCCAGGAAAGTCTGTGTGCATTTCCGCCGATCTTATAATGCCAGTGCTCGGCTGACTGAGCTGCAAAAGGAGCTGAACCTGCCCAAGAACCGCCTAATATGTGACATGCCCACCAGGTGGAACTCAACGTTGGCCATGCTGCAGCGACTGCACACGCAGCAGAGGGCCATCAATGAGTACCTTTGCGACTACGGCACCAGGACAGGGTCAGGGGAGCTTGGCTTTTTTTCCCCACGCCAGTGGAGCATGATCAGGGATGCATGCACTGTCCTCTCACCATTTGAGGAGGCCACGAGGATGGTGAGCAGTGACAGTGCATGCATCAGTGACACTGTACCTCTTGTCCACCTGTTGGAGCATACGCTGCGTGGGATAATGGACAGGGCACTTGAGGCAGAACAGAGGCAGGAAGAGGAGGACTTCCTTGTCTCTCAAGGCCCCCTTTATCCAGACAATGTTCCTTCTGTCCCACCCATCACACAGGAAGAGGAGGAGGAGGAGGAGGAGGAGGATTGTGTGAGCATGGAGGTGGAGCCTGGCACTCAGCATCAGCAGCAGCAGTCTTTTAGGGATGATGTACAGTCCCAACAAACCAGTGGACTTGTACGTGGCTGGGAGGAGGTGGCTGGCGATCATGTCATCCTCAGTGACCCAGAAGACTCCGGACCGAATGCCTCAGCTAACCTACGCTGCATGGCCTCCCTGATCCTGCAAAGCCTGCGGAAGGATCCTCGTGTTCTTCGGATCAAGGAGAGTGACCATTACTGGCTGGCCACTCTCCTTGATCCACGGTACAAGGGTAAGGTTGCGGACCTTATCTTGCCGTCGCAGAGGGAGCAGAGGATGAGACATCTCAGGGAGGCCTTGCAGAAAGGTCTGTGCAACGCGTTCCCAGAAACTGGGAGGTTACAAACTCCTGGTCCTGGACGACAAGTTGCTGAGGCTTCGGTCAGTAGCAGAAGGAGCGGTGGGGAAGGTGGACGTCTGACCGATGCGTTCAGACAATTTTTTAGTCCGCAGCCCCAAGGTATGATCGGTTCCAGCAACCATCGCCAGCGTCTGATATACATGGTGCAGGAATACCTAGGGGCAAGGTCAGACTTGGACACCTTTCCCACCGAAAATCCTCTGGCTTACTGGGTCCTGAGGATGGATCACTGGCCAGAGCTTGCACAGTATGCAATTGAGCTACTGGCCTGTCCTGCATCCAGCGTTCTTTCCGAACGCACATTCAGTGCTGCTGGAGGATTTGTCACCGATCATAGGGTGCGCCTGTCCACCGACTCGGTTGATCGACTGACCTTCATAAAAATGAATCAGTCTTGGATCACCACCAGCTACCAGACACCTGAAGCGGATATAACGGAATAATTTATAATGTCACATCCCTTCAAGACTGCCTATGCTGATGCTGAGTGACTGTCCTGTTATGTTCACTGACTATCCTCTTCCTCCTCCTCAATGATCCATGCCACCACACCAGTGCCTAAGGCACAATTTTTCAGCCCCTGTATAACAGGGGCGTGTAATTACAATTTTTTAAAAAGATGCTTCGCAACAGGTGTGACTGCTGTGCTCAGAGTACAGTATCTGTGAGGGGTTGCAGTGTTGTGGCACCAGCACCAGTGCCTAAGGCACAATTTTTCAGCCCCTGTTGGGGCGTGTAATTACAATTTTTAGGCAATGCTTTGCAACAGGTCTCATTGCTGTGCTCAGAGTACAGTATCTGTGAGGGGTTGCAGTGTTGTGGCACCAGCACCAGTGCCTAAGGCACAATTTTTCAGCCCCTGTATAACAGGGGCGTGTAATTACAATTTTTTAAAAAGATGCTTCGCAACAGGTGTGACTGCTGTGCTCCAAGTACAGTATCTGTGAGGGGTTGCAGTGTTGTGGCACCAGCACCAATGCCTAAGGCACAATTTTTCAGCCCCTGTTTAACAGGGGCGTGTAATTACAAATCTTGATCTAATAGTTCACAGCAGGGCCCATTCCTGCGCCCACCAAGAGTAACTATGAGGGCCTACAGTCTTGTGGCAACACCGTCCACCACCACCACCACCACCAAAGGCCCAATTTTTCTGCCCTGTTCAACAGGTGCATGCAATTACAAATCTTGATCTAATAACTCACAGCAGGGCCCATTCCTGCACCCACCAAGAGTAACTGTGAGGGCTTACAGTCTTGTGGCAACACCGTCCACCACCACCACCACCACCACCAAAGGCCCAATTTTTCTGCCCGGTTCAACAGGTGCATGCAAGTACAAATCTTGATCTATTAACTCACAGCAGGGCCCATTCCTGTGCCCACCAGTCTTGTGGCTACACCAACATCTAATAGGGCAAATTTCTGCAGAGTATATACGGCAGGCCCCTACTTTCAAACATCCAACTTACAAACGACTCCTACTTGCAAACGGCAAGAGAAAACAGGAAGTGAGAGGAAATCTACCCCTAGGAAGGAAAATTCTATCCTGTTAGATTTAATTTGGGAAAAAGGTATCTCCTCTCTACTGATGCTTTATCACCAATCCTTGTTTCAATTAAAACCCCACTTTTCCAAAAACATTTGTCATTGGGACGGAAAGTGAGGTGACATGTTCTGAACAGATGTGCAAAGACAGCAAATGTTACAGGGGTGATAACCCCTCCCTATGTTCTCCAAAAAGCTTAAAAATGGATTTTTTTGGGATGTAGCTACACTTCATAATGTACCTGTTCAGATTCTACTTAAGAACAAACCTACAGTCCATGTCTTGTTTGCACCACCTATATACTGCTGTTCAGAGTATATAGGGTTGTAGGTATAGGGTTTTATTTTGGGTGCGGGGTCCCCCTTAGTATCCATACAAGACCCAAAGGGGCTGGGGTGGGGGGGGGGTGATGGGGTAGCCATGCCATTTTTCTCAAGGATTTTCAGCCATATGGCGGCCAGGACAAGACATGACATTAAAGCCGCAAGTGGTTTTAAATGGCTTCTTTTTTTCCTTTACAAATGTCATTTTGTGCAAGGACAGTTCTAAACACGGGAAACACATGCCACTTCACAGGCATACTTTAGACACCCCCCAGGTACCATATTTAAAGGAAAATTTCACTTTTTTTTTTTCACTTTATGCATCATTAAAATGACTGCTCCCGAAAAAACTTTAGTTTTTAAAATTTCTTTTTGCATTGATATATGTCCCCTGGGGCAGGACCCGGGTCCCCAAACCTGTTTTATAACATTAACATGCATATTGGCCGTTGTAATTAGCAATTTTGATTTCGAACGTTCGCGTCCATTATAACGAATAGGGTTCGAAAATTCGCGCGAACTTTCGGTCCGTTCGAAGGTTCTGGTGCGAACCGAACCCGGGGGTGTTCGGCTCATCCCTAACACTGATCAGAGATGCAGCACTGATCGAATGAAACATTTCCAACATTACCATTCGAGAGTAGCTGATTGTTAAGCCTAATACACACAATGAGATTATCAGATAAATGATCGTCCGTTTTTTTTTTTTTTTTTTTGCATATTAAAAACAAATAGGTTACTAAAGTATGAAAATTCTCGTAGTGATGTAACGTGTTGTATTCTATTCGTATTGTATTTTCAGACGAAAACTGTACTTATTATTAATTGAAAATCATACAATCTGGTATTGTACGAGAAAAATGTTCGCGTTTGTCCCTTCGGAAAATTTTAGACGACAGCTGTGTCCTAACGATCAGTTTATCGTACGTTCGCTTCGAAAGCGGTATTTTTTGTACGATATTCTGATCATGTGTACGGGGCTTTAGGCTGGCATCACATGGAGCGAATTTCCTTCCTTACTTCACAGGTTGTAGGAAAGAAATTTGCTTCCAATAACACAGACCGTGTTGATGCGGGAATCCCTCCTACCAGGCCATTGTCTGCTCTTAGCAGGGTAAAGGGGGGGAGCAGGGTAAGCCGCCAGGAGAAGACAGTGATTATCGCTAGCAGCTATAGCCTCTAGTGATAATTGCAAGAGAATCTAGCAGGCTGGTTGTACCCAAGTTGATCGATCGATTAACTTGGTACATTCAGCCTGCCCATTAACGGTTTGAATCTCGGTCCGGTTCCTGCTAGATTGTCTTCTCTCTAGCAGGATTGGCCATAGATCGACTGAACTGTCCGAATTTCAATCCATCTATGGCCAAAGTCATTCTAAATGTACAATTTTTTTTCTTTAAAATAACAAATGTCAATCCATGCGCCACTCAGGCAAGGTAATGATTACCCTATTTTTAGTATTGCTTTTGCACCCCTGCGTGGGTAGTACTAATTTCATTTGTGTTTTTGTTTTTTATTTTAAGTTTTAGTTGGTTTATTTAAGTTTTTTATGTACTTTTGTTTATGTATGTGAAAGCTTCAATAAACACATTTTCAAAAATAAAACAAACAAACAAAAAAAATACGTCATAATTACCTGCTCTGTGTAATAGTTTTGCACAGAGCAGCCCCAGTCCTCCTCTTCTTGTGTTGCCGGCACTTCTGGCTCCTCCCTCCTTCTGAGTGTCCCCAGAGCAAGCGGCTTGCTATGGGGGTATTTGTGCGGGCTCGCTGTCTGCTTCTATTGACACAGACAGCAGGAATCAGCCCTGCCCCCCACACCTTCGTCACTGGCTGTGATTGACAGGAGCAGGAGCCATTGGCTCCTGCAGCTGTCTCTGAGCCAATAAGGAGAGAGAGAGAGCAAAGGGAGCTTCTGTGCTTGTGCGCATTACTGGATCAAGATCAGTCTTTCCTGAGCGCCCACTTCCAAATGAACATGGTAGCACATTAACATAGCTATGATGGGCGGCACAGTGGTGTAGTGGGTAGCACTCTCGCCTAGCAGTAAAAAGAGTCGCTGGTTCGAATCCCAACCACAACACTACCTGCCTGGAGTTTGCATGTTCTCCCTGTGCCTGTGTGGGTTTCCTCCGGGTACTCTGGTTTCCTCCCACACTCCAAAGACATGCCCGTTGGCTTCTGTCTAAATTGGCCCTAGTATATGAATGTGAGTTAGGGACCTTAGATTGTAAGCTCCTTGAGGGTAGGGACCGATGTGAATGTACAATGACGGCGCTATATAAGTACCTATATAATAATGATGCTTGGATTTGCAGTGTGGCAATTTTAATGACGAGTGTGACAGGCACTGCCTGCTTACTTTGCTCATTGAAGTCAATGGGACTGTGACACAACCTTGAGCCAATGCAAAAGCTCTCTACGGCTGAAAAAAAAAAATTTGCCTCCTCTGCTAACTGCCTTCACAAAGGATCAGTTTTCAGAGGGGCGGTAGGGAATCCCACATGTGTGAAAGAGGCCTTAGGTATCAGTGAAGTGGGTGGAGTTGGGAATTCCCACTACACTTCCAAATAGTGTTCCCAGAACTAGAAAATCAGGGGGATTTCAGCAGATGGGTGACCTGGTACATAAAAAGCCAGGTAGACCACCCTGGGCAGGCAGGCATGGTGTGCTATATATATTTTATGTCTTAGTTTTTTATTTCTAAGCGTACCTTTAATTGCTCTAATTTTATATCTGTTTTGATAGATACAGTATGTGCATGTGATGATGTCATAGTAACTGTGGCATTGTTTTGGAAACCTTGTGGTGTTGCAATCTCTGTAATAGTCTCCCTAGTGGATACAAAGCCAGGTGGACAGCTGCTGATTAAACAGTGACCCCTGTCTCCTCTAGCACCGTCCTTTTCTCTTCTTAGAACCTTGTGACAGGAGTTCATGAAGTCAACACGCTAAACATAACTCTGACATTTCTCTGTCAATTCCAAGGGAATATGTCTATGAGAATAGCTGAATTGTTCGATGGTTTGTGAATATTCTTAGAGACAGAACAGCTCCAGCATCCCAGAACCTCTCCATCTGCTGACCGTTGGCCCAGAAGGTATACAGCAAGATTAAGGAAAGGGTACAGTGCCTTCAGAATTCACAGGGATCCTCCTATTGGCTCTCTAGGGCTTCCTTGCTGCCCTACACTCCCTAATTTTAGAAGAGTTCTCCAGAAAGAAGCTCTTTTTTATGTAGCCTTGCCAAATGCAAATATTGCAATTTGACGACAATTCCATGGACAGAAACATTTGCAACTTTTTAGAAACAAAAAAGAGTGCCAATGGTTCAGGTTGTCAAAAAATAGTTTCTTGCAGGTGGTTGTTTTGGAGAAATTATATCTGTATTACCATTTGTTTTCTGAACTAGGGTTCCTCCAGAGCAGTGGCGGTGCGTCCATAAGGGTGCACAGGCGGCGTCCCCTCTCTCCAGCCACCCCCCTTTATGACCAATGGATAGAGTCATGCAAAGCATGACTCTATCCATGGCTGCCGCTGTCACCCCCTATTCAGGCACCCGGCCCCTTTACAGCGACGAGGGGTGTTTTTGAAGCACCTGATCAGAGCCATAGGTTCTAATAGGCTTCAAAATAGGTGAACTGCAAGCGCTGTGCTTGGTGCTCGCAGTTCACCCAGGTGTGTTGGAAAAGCGAATTAATATTTTCTTTTCTAACACTGAACCGCCTCTCCACCAATCAGGTGCTCGGGTCTGTTACCCATCACCTGATTGGCTGAAATGACAGGTGCCGCTATTGGATGACTATTAGGAGGAGAGGATGGGAGATGAGAACGGGAGGACCCTGCTCATCGCCGGAACCCGCTGCCCCACCGAGACAGGGTAAGTGCCGGCAGGGGGGGGGGTCACAGTGGCAGCATTTGATGGGCACATTGGTGACATTTGATAGGCACAGTGGCAGCATTTGATGGGCACAGTGGCTGCGTTTGATGGCACAGTGAGGCTGCAATTGATGATTTCTTTATCGTACACCACGGGACACAGAGCTAGTCATTACATAATGGGCCAAGGGTCACCAGCGGTGACTGGACTGGCACAACCAATGGAAGACAGCTCCCCCCCACACAACCCCTCCCATCAGGGAAGTACCCCAGTTTTTTCGCCAGTGTCGAAAGGTGTTGGACGCGTTAGGAGGTGCTAAAGGAAAGCTCTACCAAAGAGACCCTCTGGGGGTAAAAGAGCTATGCTTTCGGATCCATCCAAGACGCCTACAAATGAGCTGAATCTGGATGGGATCCGGGCCTCATCCATGAGGCGTCGCCTGTAATGTCTCTCTTCGGAGGACTGGGCTCTAAGATCCAGCACTTTCGCTATTTCGCTATAAAGTCCTGGTAAGAGTCTTGTACAAGGCCCAGGGGAGAGGTATCCTTTAAATAGGAACCCATATCCCTGAAGGTTGGCACACATAGCCCACCGTGAAGGGTGAAGTTTGGTATCTGTCTGAAAACTTTCAGCAGAAAAACCTGCGGCGTGGATAAGGTGAGATTAGAAGGTCCATAACTAGGTTGGGACCTTTTTCAAAAAGTGGATGTCTTCTTTTTTTCCACCACTGGGGGGAGTAAAGAGCTGAATATACTCACCTCACTCTGTTCAGTGTCGGCTTCGGCGAAGTACACTGCTCGTCACCTCCGCTGCTGAGCTTGCTTGAGCACCCCGCTCCTCCTTCCGGTGGCCGATACAGACACCTGCAGATGCAGGTAAGTGGGGACAGGGGCTGATGAGAGTCCTCTCTCACTATGGCCACCACCATAGCGCTAAAGGCCGCGCGCGCGGGAGCGCGCTTTATCGGAGGGGGGGGGCCGAAGGCGTGCGCGGGCACGTGGCGCGCGCAGGCACAGAAACGGCGCCAAATTTAAAAGACTGTCAGTGTAAAAAGCACTGCAGCAGCAAGCAAGCTCGTTAGTTCTCTTGTTCCTGGCAGAGAAACACAGCAGCTATACAGGGACGTAAGACTCCATGTGGTTGGATTGGGTACTTCCTAGAAGACATCCATGTTATGCATAGTTATGTGTTAAAAGTTGCATACTTAATGTATTTGCTAAACTGAACACGGTAGTATATGCATTTAGGTACCTTATATTTTGTCTAAACAGTAAGTCTTCCAGGGGAAGTAATGCGGACAAAAAGAGATAAAAGAGCACCGCCGCCTGAGACAGGGGGCTCTAGCTGTGCTGACTCGGTACCTTCCTCTCCTGTGTTGCCAAAAGCACCTGTACAGGATGAGCCATTACCTCTGTCAGGTATGGCGGCTTCCCCAGTGAAGCCTGGGCCTGCATATGTCACTGAGGACACTTTATCAGCTGCCCTAAATAATCTGGAGGAGAAAATTGCTACTTTAATCGCTAAATCCTCTAAAAAGGACAATAAGCGAAGCAGATCTCCTCCAGTATTGGACCTCCCTTCAGAAGTACCTGAGGAGGATGAGGAGGAGGCTACATCAGCAGAGGATGAGGAGTCAGACGGATCAGGGATATCGGATGAGCCTTTTTCGGTATCCCAGATTTTAAAGTCACAGGTGCAATGCTATGCAGGAGCCGTGCGAGCTGCATTTAGGTTACCCTCTTTGGAGGTAACAGAATAACCTGTCTCCTCCCTAGGATCATTAAGATCCCTGCAAGGTGCATGCTCCTTCCCGGTTCATCCGTTACTAGAGGATCTATTGTACGCAGACTGGCAACATCCAGATAAGCGTTTTTCACCTCCAAAAAAGTTTAACATTCTTTATCCTATGGAGGAAATTTTTTTAAAGAAATGGAGCCTGCCTACGGTAGATGCGGCTATTTCTTGTGTAAATAAAAACCTGACATGTCCAGTGGATAATGTACAAGTGTTTAAAGATCCTTCTGAGAAGAAGTTGGAATCCTTACTGAAATCCTCCTTCCTTTTGGCCGGCTCAATTATCCAACCTGCAGTAGCAGCAGTCGGTATGTGTCAGGTCGTCAGCCAACAGGTAAAGCAGGGGCTGAAGGAGCTGCCTTCAGAGCAGGCTAAAAATTGGGAGAATTTGCCTAAAGCCTTATGCTTCACAGTGGATGCCATGAGAGATTCTATCATACAGGCATCACGCCTTACACTCCAGCTGGTACAGATGCGCAGAGTACTTTGGCTTAAGCATTGGTCAGCGGAAGCCCCATGCAAAAAGTTGTTGGCAAGTTTCCCGTTCCATGGCGAACGCCTTTTTGGGGAAGATTTAGAAAGATATATCCAAAAGATATCAAGTGGTAAAACGACACTTTTACCTGAGAGAAAGAAAAACAAGAGACCTTGTTTTAAACACACTCTCTCCCCAGCTCCCGGGAAATCTGACTCCAGCCAGTGGCGACGGCCTTTTCAGCCGCCCAAAAAAGCCAAAGAACAGGCTCAGAAGAACAAGAAGCCGTGGGGTTCAAGAGCTAATAAGCAAGCCCCCAAAACCTCTCATTGAAGGGGCGCCCCCGCTCGGCCGAGTGGGGGGAAGGCTTCGTCAGTTCTCAGCGACTTGGCGGACAGAAACCCAGGACAAATGGGTGGTATCCACAATATCCTCAGGGTACAGACTGGAATTTCGAGAGATCCCATCTTCTCAATTCCGAAGTTCAAGACTCTCCAAGGATCCACAAAAAAGAGGATCCTTCTTCAAAGGTTTGAATCACTTAATAGCTCAAGGTGTGGTTACAGAGGTACCCCAAAAGGAGCAAGGTTCAGGTTTTTACTCAAACCTCTTTGTGATTCCAAAACCGAACGGAGAAGTCAGACCCATCCTGGATCTAAAAAATCTAAAACCAGTTTCTGAACGTTCGCCATTTTCGAATGGAAACGATTCGATCCGTGGTCGCTACTTTAAAAGGCGGAGAATTCATTGCGTCCATAGATATCAAAGACGCATATCTACACATACCAATCCTCCCCGCTCACCAAAGATTCCTAAGGTTTGCGGTAGAAGATCGCCACTTTCAATTTGTGGCCCTGCCATTTGGTGTAGCCACCGCGCCCAGAGTATTCACAAAGGTGCTAGCTCCTCTGTTAGCAAACCTAAGAACACGGGGCATTGCGGTAACAGCCTATCTAGACGATCTACTATTAATAGATCAGTCAAAGGAGGGATTGGATCACGCTGTAGACACTACAGTAGGATACCTGGAGCATTTAGGATGGATTATAAACTTACAAAAATCCTCTCTCCAGGCCCAAAGAAGGATAGTGTACCTGGGCATGATCATAGATACAGCCCAAAACAGGGTATACCTGCCAGAGCCAAAGATACAGTCTCTGAAAGACCTGATCCACAAGGTCAAAGCAAACAAGAGGCCGTCTATTCGCCTTTGCATGAGACTATTGGGAAAGATGGTAGCCTCCTTCGAGGCGGTCCCTTACGCCCAGTTTCATTCGAGACTACTTCAAGGCAATATTTTAGCCTCCTGGAACAGAAAGAGCCAAGCTCTGGATATACCCATGCGCCTGTCCTCACAAGTACGCCACAGCTTCAATTGGTGGCTAGAAGCCAGGAATTTACGGAAGGGAAAGTCCTTCCTCCCAGTGGCCTGGAAGGTGGTATCTACGGATGCCAGCCTATCGGGCTGGGGTGCAGTATTCGAGGAGGCTTCTACCCAGGGAACCTGGGCCAAGACTCAGGGGATCCTGCCCATCAATGTGCTAGAGATCCGGGCGGTATATCTAGCCCTCAAAACCTGGACATACAGGTTACAGGGCTACCCAGTTCGGGTTCAATCCGACAATGCTACGGCAGTAGCTTACATCAATCACCAAGGAGGCACCCACAGTCGGGCAGCCCAAAGAGAGGTGAACCGGATCTTGGCATGGGCAGAAGAGCATGTACCTTGCATCTCTGCAATCTTCATTCCAGGGATAGAAAACTGGCAAGCAGACTACCTGAGTCGTCAGCAGCTGCTACCAGGAGAGTGGTCTCTTCACCCAGAGATCTTTCAGGCCATATGTCTGAGATGGGGAAACCCAGATGTAGACCTGCTAGCTTCCAGGTTCAACAAGAAATTGGACAACTTTGTGTCCAGAACGAGAGATCCTCTAGCCTACGGGACAGACGCTCTAATAACTCCATGGAATCAGTTCTCACTGATCTATGCATTCCCTCCGATCCCTCTTCTACAAAGACTGCTTCGCAGGATCAAGGAGGAGGGAATACCAGTAATCCTAGTGGCCCCAAACTGGCCCAGGAGGCCTTGGTATGCCGAGATCGTAAAAATGGCGATAGGAAGGCCCTGGAAGCTTCCACTTCGACACGACCTGTTGGCACAGGGTCCAGTATTCCACCCTTCCTTACAAAGGCTAAATTTGACGGCCTGGCTGCTGAGACCCACATTTTGAAAAAGAGAGGGGTCTCTGGCCTGGCTCTTTCTACGCTCATTAATGCTAGAAAGCCAGCCTCCAGACTCATCTATCATAGAGTCTGGAAAGCATACGTTTCCTGGTGTGAATCCAGAAGTTGGAATCCTCTGAAATATGAAATAAGTAGGATTCTTGCTTTTTGCCAGTTAGGAGTGGATATGAAATTAGCCCTTAGCACCATCAAAGGGCAAATATCGGCTCTATCAGTCTTCTTTCAGAGACCATTGGCATCTCACTCCCTAGTTCGGACATTCATTCAGGGGGTACTGAGGATAAATCCTCCAGTCAGGTCTCCCTTGTGTCCATGGGATTTGAATTTGGTATTGTCAGTGTTGCAAAAGCAACCTTTTGAACCTATTCGCCATATTCCTTTAATTATATTAAGTAGGAAATTGGCCTTTCTGATTGCTATAGCTTCTGCTAGGAGAGTATCAGAGCTAGCAGCTCTTTCTTGTAAAGACCCTTATCTAATTTGTCACAAGGACAAGATCGTACTACAACCCCATCCGGCTTTTCTGCCTAAGGTGGTGTCGGCTTTTCACTTGAATCAAGACATTGTTCTGCCTTCCTTTTTTCCAAACCCGCGGACGGCGGGGGAAAAATTATTACACTCTCTAGATCTAGTGAGAGCGGTAAGGGTGTATCTGCAAGCAACCGCTCAGATACGTAAAACAGATGTTTTGTTTATTTTACCAGATGGTCCCAAGAAGGGCCAAGCGGTATCAAAATCCACCATTTCCAGGTGGATTAGACAAGTAATTGTTCAAGCTTATGGTTTAAAGAACAGGACTCCTCCTTTTCCTGTTAAGGCGCACTCTACCAGGGCGATAAGTGCTTCATGGGCAGTGCACCACCAGGCTTCGATGGCTCAGATCTGTAAGGCTGCAACTTGGTCCTCAGTCCATACATTTTCCAAATTCTATCAAATAGATGTGAAAGGACATGAGGATTCCGCCTTCGGGCGAAGTGTGCTGCAGGCAGCAGTATAGGGCTTCTGGTCCGCAAGCGGCCGGTTTGATCTGTGTCTCCCCCCCTTCATATGAGCATTGCTCTGGGACGTCCCATTATGTAATGACTAGCTCTGTGTCCCGTGGTGTACGATAAAGAAAATAGGATTTTTATAACAGCTTACCTGTAAAATCCTTTTCTTGGAGTACACCACGGGACACAGAGGTCCCACCCTTCTTATGGGAACCTTACTGCTTTGCTACAAAACTGGGGTACTTCCCTGATGGGAGGGGTTGTGTGGGGGGGAGCTGTCTTCCATTGGTTGTGCCAGTGTCCAGTCACCGCTGGTGACCCTTGGCCCATTATGTAATGACTAGCTCTGTGTCCCGTGGTGTACTCCAAGAAAAGGATTTTACAGGTAAGCTGTTATAAAAATCCTATTTTTTTTTCAGAATTTTTCAGTTTGTTTGCGCCCCCTCAAAAATTTTGAGCACCAGCCGCCACTGCTCCAGAGATTGCTAGGGGTTCCATGAGCAATGTCTGCCTCTCAGATAAGTTCCCACTGGCGCCAGTGATTTTTCAGCTATCTGTGAGGGGGCAATTCTTCCCAATGTCCACAAGTGTAATTCCCCCGTACACACAGGCAGAATGACGGGAGAGATTTGCCGGGTTAAAAAAAAAAAAAAAATAGCCGACATTCTGTCCGTGTGTATGTCGGTCTGTCAGACATGCACGCTGGAAAACCAGCAGCCGATCAGCGACCAATCACCTAGCATTAGTCTAATAAAGTAATTGCAAACTGTTACTGTTTTATTTACACCGACATTGTTTCTGATAATGCCAATGTAATGTAGTAATGTTGAATCAATAAACATTAATCCGAATGTATGTACAGTATCTCACATTTTTTTTATATTTTATGATATCTTTTCATGTGACAACACTGAGGAAATGACACTTTGCTACAATGTAAAGTAGTGAGTGTACAGCTTGTATAACAGTGTAAAATTAGATCTCCCCTCAAAATACAACACAGCCATTAATGTCTAAACCGCTGGCAACAAAAGTGAGTACACCCCTAAGTGAAAAAGGCCAAAATGGGCCCAAAGTGTCAATATTTTGTGTGGTCACCATTATTTTCCAGCACTGCCCTAACCCTCTTGGGCATGGAGTTCACCAGAGCTTCACAGGTTGCCACTGGTGTCCTCTTCCTCTCCTCCATGATGACATCACAGAGCTGGTGGATGTTAGAGACCTTGCGCTCCTCCACCTTCCATTTGAGGATGCCCCACAGATGCTCAATAGGGTTTAGGTCTGGAGACATGCTTGGCCAGTCCATCACCTTTACCCTCAGCTTCTTTAGCAAGGCAGTGGTCGTCTTGGAGGTGTGTTTGGGGTCGTTATGTTGGAATACTGCCCTGTGGCCCAGTCTCCGGAGGGATGGGATCATGTTCTGCTTCAGTATGTCACAGTACATGTTGGCATTCATGGTTCCCTCAATGAACTGTAGCTCCCCAGTGCCGGCAGCACTAATGCAGCCCCAGACCATGACACTCCCACCACCATGCTTGACTGTAGGCAAGACACACTTGTCTTTGTACATCTCACCTGATTGTCGCCACACACACTTGACACCATCTAAGCCAAATAAGTTTATCTTGGTCTTATCAGATGACAGGAAATGGCTCCAGTAATCCATGTCTTTAGTCTGCTTGTCTTCAGCAAACTGTTTGCGGGCTTTCCTGTGCATCATCTTTAGAAGAGGCTTTCTTCTGGGACGACAGCCATGCAGACCAATTTGATGCAGTGTGCAGCGTATGGTCTGAGCACTGACAGGCTGACCCCCCCCCCCACCCCTTCAACCTCTGCAGCAATGCTGGCAGCACTCATGTGTCTATTTCCCATAGACAACCTCTGGATATGACGCTGAGCACGTGCACTCAACTTCTTTGGTCGACCATGGCGAGGCCTGTTCTGAGTGGAACCTGTCCTGTTAAACCTCTGTATGGGGATGCTGCAGCTCAGTGCAGGGTCTTGGCAATCTTCTTATAGTCTAGGCCAGGGATATGCAATTAGTGGACCTCCTGCTGTTGCAAAACTACAAGTCCCATCATGCCTCTGCCTCTGGGTGTCATGCTTGTTATTGTCATAGTCTTTCTATGTTTCATGGGACTTGTAGTTCTGCAACAGCTGGAGGTCCGCTAATTGCATATCCCTGGTTTAGGCCATCTTTATGTAGAGCAATAATTCTTTTTTCAGATCCTCAGAGAGTTCTTTGCCATGAGGTGCCATGTTGTACTTCCAGAGAGTGAGAGCGTAACACCAGATTTAACACACCGGTTTCCCATTCACACCTGAGACCTTGTAACATTAATGGGTCACATGACACACGGGAGGGAAAATGGCTAATTGGGTCCAAGTTGGACATTTTTCACTTAGGGATGTACTCACTTTTGTTGCCAGCAATTTAGACGTTAATGGCTGTGTGTTGAGTTATTTTGAGGGGACAGCAAGTTTACACTGTTATACAAGCTGTACACTCACTACTTTACATTGTAGCAAAGTGTCATTTCTTCAGTGTTGTCACATGAAAAAGTATATTAAAATATTTACAAAAATGTGAGATACTGTATATATCTATTCAGTCATATCTGACTCTTTGGGCATCATGTCCGATATGCTTGAAAGACCTTTTCCATAGAATTTTATTGATGATTTGTATTTCGAGGTGGGTCACCAGTCCTTTCCTTAACCCTCCATAACTACCCATTATTGGGATTGGCATGCAGAATTTGATAACACATGCATAGCCAAATTGTACACACAAACTGGTGCAAATTTAGACCATAGCCAAAGATCCCACCAGGTAGAAACCCACCCAAGCAGGGGGAGAACTGGCAAACCCCATGTAGATCGTGTCCTGGCCAAGATTCGAACCAAGGTTCCCAGTGCTGTCCGGTATAAGTACTAACCACTAAGCCACTCTTACCACCCTTAGGCCAGCCATGACAGATCAGTACAACCAGCCTGTTTTTTTTTTCTTGTGCAATCACTGCCGGCGGCTATAGCTTCCCGCAGTGATCATTGTATTCTGAGGAATGGGAAACCTCCCCTTGTCAGAATACAATAGCTCCATGGGAGGGATTCCCCAATCAACACATTTAGAATCCAGCAATTTTCTTTCTTTCAACCCACGGGAGAGCAGCAGCCTATTATAACTTACACAGTTTGTATTTATTTGTTTCTTTTATTTTGCCATGACTATTCTTAACTGGATAGATCCAGCAGCAGAGCTGAACGAGTTTTCAGTGAGGAGTCACGTGACTCTCTACAACTCGCTTTTTATGCAGCCATCTCATTCTTTGCTGGTTGACTATCGTACTGGGCCACTATGTGCAAAACGAGCTACACAGTGAAGGTAAGTATGATATGTTTGTTATTATTTTTTTTTAAAAGGGAACCTTTAGTGTCCCTTTAATAGTCCCTGCCGTTCAGGGGTAAAATGTAGCCATCAGATTCTCTGAAGTTTAATCGGTGGACTGGAACTACATAGTATGATGGGAGAAAAAGGGGTGCCACCGTAGGATATCATCATTTTATGCGCGTTTAGGATATAATGTTTAAATACAACCTGGTTAAAAAAATAAATAATACGAGTACAAAAAAAAAAAAGGTCACAGAACTTTTTTTCTAGTAGGAAGTAGAATGACCTCTCGTGTGTTTGATGTAGTTTATATATAAACATCTAGACTGAAAATGACTTGGCAGAGGTTGTGGGAACTGTACAGTCCTTAACGTCTTATTTGTGTTTTTCCTGCTCAGGTGGGGTTGCAGCTGCAGTCACGACACCGCTGGATGTAGCGAAGACCCGCATCATGCTGGCGAAGGTAGAGAAGACATGAGTCACCTGCACACACCTGTGTGACTCCTCTACTGGGGAAAAATAATGGCGCCTGAAGCAAAACACATGGGATGAGTGTAAAAAGCCTTGTGCTATTTATGAAACAAAGGCATGGAGGCAAAAAAAAAAAAGAAGCAAGGATTCGAAATCGGGAACAAAATCAATTTCTTTAACCTTAAAGATCGTTCTGCATTTGCACATGGTGGACCAATGCTTAAAATCTTTTTTACATTTAGCAAGACAGTATAACCATACAGGTTATGTTGGATAATGATAAATCTGGTACTGTGCAGTACACTTGTAAAAATGCACCTAGTGTCAAATTCTCGGTAACCTCAATTCATAAATGTGAAAAACAATATATAAACAAATAGATAAATTAATTGCTCAATAAATACATTGTGCTTCAAATCTGTAAGTGCACAGCCCATTAAATATTCATTTTCTGCAATGTTCAAATAATAAATCAAGATGCCAACAATATCTCTTCTCAAATTTCTTTTCTCCAATTCATTATAATAATCACATCTCAAACGTGTCTTTGCAGTTCATCAGTGCTCCAATCATAATGTACATTCACAGTTCATCGCAGTGCTTTAACCATGAAATAAAGTTCATCCAGTGTATATAACGTGCTTTCTATATAAAAGAGATACAGTATTGTTGATAATACCGTGTTTCCCTGAAAATAAGCCTGGGTCTTATATTAATTTTGCCAACAAAAGACACAGTAGGGCTTATTTTCGGGGTAGGTCTTACCATGTAATGTGTCTTCTCCCCCCCCCCCCCCCCCCCTCTTCCTCCCTGGCTTTCAGGAATCCCCAGTGTGAACTGAGTTAAAATGCTTGTAAAATCTTATATTTACTATTTTACAGTATTATATAATGTACAATGTGTGTGTTTCTGTAATATAATTGTGCCAAATACCTTTGTTGTAGCACCGCTCTGCGCTTCTGTGACCCGCCGGAGCTCTCTTCCCCACAATTATGTTACAGAAACACACACATTGTGCATTATATACTACTGTAATAGAGTGGATTATAGGATTTTTCAAGCATTTTAAACTAGGGCTTATTTTCGAAGTAGGGCTTATATTGCAGCCCTCCTGGAAAATAACACTAGGTCTTATTTTCGGAGAAACACGGTAGTTACATCTTGTTCTATTATTTAAACATTGCACAAAATAATGTTTAATGGGCACACACTTATAGATTTCAAGCACAATGTATTTATTGAGCAATTAAGTTATTTATCTATTTGTTCATATTTTGTTTTGTACATTTATGAATTGCACTAAATAAATTGAGGGGGCTGGTCTGGGATTTGAGGGAAAGCAAGGCCTGGTAAGGCCAATTGTTTCCATCCCAGGGGACTTTAAATGAGAAACATGGAATGGTAATTAGGGATGAGCTCCGGCGTGTTCGCACACTCCATGTGCAGAGCCCACCAGGAAGTCGGCACGGCGCTGCGCTAATCACAGGCAGGGAGACATGTCCCGATGCGCGGCTGCAGAGACCGGGAAATGTCTCCCTGCCTGTGATTAGCGCAGCACCGTGCCGACTTCCTGGCGGGCTCTGCACATGGAGTGTGCGAACACGCTGGAGCTCATCCCTAATGGTAATGCCATGTATTTCCATCCCCTATGACTTGCACTAGAAATTGAGGTTAAAGTGAATTTGACACTAGGTGTATGTCTACAAGTGTATAGCAGTGTTTATTTTGTCGAAGAAAATATTTTCAACGACTAAATATGACTAAAATACGACTAAAGGCCCGTACACACGATCGGAATTTCCGACGGGAATTGTGTGATGACAGGCTGTTGTCTGATAATCTGACCGTTTGTACGTTCCATCAGACAATTGTTGTTGGATTTTCTACCAACAAATGTTGGATAGCATGCTTGAAAATTTTTAAACAACAAATATGTGTTGTCGGATTATCCGATCGTGTGTACACAAGTCCTTTTGGAAAAAAATTCAAAGTACAAACACGCATGCTCAAAAGCCATGCTAACCATAACACAACATTAGCAGAAGATGCCCAAAGGCTGGCGCTAAAGAGCTGAAAAACCGCAACAATTCTTTTTCCGTTTTGTATTAAAGACAAGTTCTCGGCCAACGCCCTACGCTTTGTCCGGGTAAAATCCGATCGTGTGTACCAGGCTTTAGCCTTAATGTACACAGGACATTTTAAAACCTCCCCTGAATGATTTAACTTGACAGATAGTAAAACAACGTTTAAAAACGTCCATTTTGCCACGTTTCTGTTTAGGAGCGTTTCAAATTTTTTTTTTTCAAATACCGTATATACTCGAGTATAAGCCGACCCGAATATAAGCCGAGGCACCTAATTTTACCACCAAAAATTGGAAAAACCTATTGACTCGAGTATAAGCCTAGGGTGTCCATCTGCATGCCTCGCTGTGCCTCACTTTGCCTCACTGTGTCCATGTGCATGCCTCACTGTGCCCATGCCTCACTGTGCCCATGCCTCACTGTGCCCATGCCTAGACTGACGTTTAACATGGGAGTCTATGGAAGGGGTGCCCAGTTTTGAAAAATCGGTGCTCCCTGGCCGTAGGTCTCCCAGACAAAAAACTTTGCACACTTATAGAGGAGAAATGGGGCTACATGTGTGCCAAGATTCGGGTCCAGGGGACCTACGACCGGCCGGTACTGTGTCCTTAAACTCACCAGAGAAATTACCGTTTAACATTGGAGTCTATAGAAGGGGTGCCTGGCTTTAAAAAATCGGTGCTCCCCGGCCGTAGGTTCCCTGGACAACAAACTTTGCACACTTGTAAAGGAAGAGTGAGGCTACTTTTGTGCCAAGTTTGGGGTCCAGGGGACCAACGGCCGGCCGGTACCGGGTCCCCAAAGTCCGGGAGATCAGGCGCAAAAAGGTGACTCGAGTATAAGCCGAGGGGGGCATTTTTAGCACAAAAAAGTGTGCTGAAAAACTCGGCTTATACTCGAGTATATACTTTAGTCCACAATGTAGCTCCATTAAAAACGACTGTAAACGAAACGTGGCTAAATGCGAGTTCACAAGCTTTTACAGGCATTTGCCGTTTCAAATGCCTCTGAACATCCGTCCTGAACGTATTTTTATGCTTTTCAAAAATTGTTTCTAAACTCAACTGCCTAGAAACAACTATAAATGTACTGATAAGATAACATAGAGGAGAGTTCAGGGGCAACTGAAAACGCCCAACTGCTCCTAAACATCCGTTTACCAGCAGCCGTGTACATGAAGCCTAAAACTATGACTAAACTAAATTGACATTTGACATAAAAATTAACACTGCAATACCACAAAAGAATATGTAGGGGGCATCTACTAAGCTGCTAAAAGAAAAAATAAATAATAAAAAGGCTTTTCTTATTTTTTTCTCAATATTTATTGTTAGCATTATATTCAGGTAATATGTGCAATGGCATGACAGCCAATAGAGTTTTTTTTTTTTTTTTAAAGTTGTCAAAAAGCAATATACCGGTATTTGTTTGTTTATGAAACTTGGTTTAATTTATAAACACGGTATGCCCTGTTTCCCCGAAAATAAGACTTATCGCTATTTTTCAGGAGGGCTGCAATATAAGCCCTACCCTGAAAATAAGCCCTAGTTTGAGGTGCTTGCGTGCTTTTCGAGGAAATGCGGTATAATTACGGCAGTGTGCTGTGTGTGTGTCTCTGATCTCCTGGCTGTCAGCGGGGGATCTCGGCCCCCCTCCCTGCAGTGTTCAGAGCAGAGAAGACGGCTTGGGGCAGACGATGGAAGCGCTGAGCGGCGATTTACAGTAAGGGTGTTTGCACGGTTGTATTGCAGCAGCACCTTTTGCATAATATGATCCTTTTACTGGTGTTCATACTGGGGGATTCCTGCATGGCAAGCCCTACCCTGAAAATAAGCCCTAGTGAGTTTTTAGTGTTCAAAATAATATAAGACGCAGGCTTATTTTCGGGGAAACCCAGTATATTGCAATGGCTAAATCTGTGTCTGTAGTGCATGTTCAACCTTAATACCATAAATAATAGCATGTAATTCGATTTTTACTTCAGGAGTATATACAGTGGAACCTTACGAGCATAATCCGTTCCAGGAGAATGCTCGTAATCCAAAGCAATTGCATATTAAAGCAAGTTTCCCTATAGAAGTCAATGGAAACGGAAATAATTTGTTCCGCATTGACTTCTATGGCATGCAATACCGCATGTGGCCAGAAGTGGGGGGCGTCGGAGAGCCTCGGAAATACTCGGGGACAGCTCGGCTGAACTCGGAAACCCTCTGGAACGGAGTATTTCCGAGTTTTTTCAACTATTTCCGATCGGCATCGGCGCCCCCGCACCTCTGACCAAATTCGGTACTGCTCACCACTGTGGCTTGAATCCTGCTCGTTTTGCGAGACAACACACACAGAGTCGGGATTTTCCAAAAAATAATGCTCGTATTGCGAAACGCTTGTTAACCGCGTTACTCGCAATTTGAGGTTTCACTGTAATGGTATTGGCAATTTTATAGAAATGCTTATATAATGAATTACAGTTTAATTAAGCCCATTAGATTTTAGACGACTAAAATGTACTGGAGATTTTAGTTGACTGAAATAGGACTAAAACAATTCGGATGACTAAAATAGGACTAAAACTAAAATGGCATTTTAGTCCAAAGACTATAACTAAAACGAAATCAAAATTTGATGTGAAAATTAACACTGGTGTATAGCGCAGCACCAGGGACGCAATAGGGGTATTCTGTCTGCCTGTCTTGGAAATCTACTTTAGAAAAGCTATAACTGGCAATGTATGATGAGTCTTTTGCTTCATTTGCAGGCTGGATCAGCTACTGCAGGAGGAAAGGTGTTACTTGCCCTCTCGGATATATGGAAAACACAAGGCTTTACAGGGTATGAAACTGTGATTATTCTTAGTTTACGTGTAAGTGTATAATCTTTTCAAAGCTGACAGAGGAGATCAGTCTTTTCCGCAATTATCATAACCAAAATTTACATTTTGGCTGGAGTTGTGCTTTAAAGTGGAACCAAACTCTCTCAATCAACATTAATTATGTTTAATCTTTATGCTTAATAAATAGATAGGAAGATATATTTACTTGTTTTAAACTTTTTTTTTTTACATCAGTTGCTTCCGGGTCTCTGGCTATGTCCTACATCCCAGGAGTCTTAATGGGCATTTTTTTATCTGGAGGAGGGGCTTTCTCAGCTAAGCCACACCTTTATCAGCGTTTTTCAGGCGCTGGCAGTGTGAAAGGGCGATTTGGAAGGGGATTCTGGACGCAGAAGTTTTTTACCTTAATACAGAGAATGCATTAAAGTGGTTGTTAACCCACTTCTGTTAAATACTCCCATCCTCTCTGTATCATTATAATAATTGTCCCTGTCCCTGTGCCTGTGTTCTGTAAAAAATCTGCCCGATTGTACCGATATAAGCTCCGCTCCAGGCACTCAGGTGATTCATCACCTCTCTTCTCTCTTCGGCTGACGGCTGCAGTGGGCGTGGCCGAGCTCTCCCGCTGACATTAGTTAGGGAGAAGGGGGAGAGAGAGAGCCATCAATCAGCTGAGCGCTGTGAGCCGTGCTCATATAGGTACAATCAGGCACATTTTTAATTTTTTACAGAACACAGGGACAATTATTATAATGGTACAGAGTGGATGGACGTATTTAATAGAAGTTATGAGAGCAGATATGAGAGTGGGGGGGGGGGTGTCACTGGTACAAGCAGAGAGGGAAGGAGGGGGAGAAGGACACGGGAGACAGATAGCAGGCTGCGGATGAGGGAATCATGCAAACTGACCACGGTGTCAGGGCTCAGCAGCCATGATTATTGTGGTCAGTTTGCAGAGGGGAGGGTATTATAGCCAGGCAGGATCAGCCAGGTATTTCAGGTGATACAGGGGGTCCAAATGACACAGCACAAGCACTGAGGTCTATAACATGCTTTAAGGGAACGGGATCTTTTTTTCTTTTTTGGTTAACAAATGCTTTAAGGTAAAAAAAAAAAACCTTATGGCTTTAGAACCACTTTAACGTGAAACTTCACTCTCCCTATCAACATTGATTATTTCTAATCTTCATGCTGCTAGCATTAGTAAATAGATAGGAAAGTATATCACATTTACTTGTTTTAAACTTTTTTTTTTTTTGTAGCAATACCCCCGCAGGGGCCGCTGGTTTAATATTTGGGTCTGCCGTTACCTTACTGCTCACCACGTCCGTCTAGGGGTCTTCCTTGAAGAGTTGTCCAATAAATGGCTGCACCCAACACTTAGTCTCTTTTTCTCAAGGGTTTATTTCAAGAACTTCAGATGGAGGGTTGGGGAGATTATGGAACCTTAGGTTTTGCGGATTACGGGTATTTTCCTTTATCCAGAGGACCAATAACTTCCACACTGGATGGAGCTTCCACCGGATAGGCCTCTCTCACTGACCTAGCAGCCGGTGCAAGCGCGGTCAAAAGTCTCTGCCACAGACTTGTGTAACACACACTTGGTAAAGTTCCGAAAAACAACACACAGCGCCAGGATCTTTCAGCCAAGCCGGCAGCACTGTGAGGTAGATTTTCGATCCGGAGTCCTCAATTGCTCGGTCCCTTCCCACAGGCAAGGCGACACAGCACCATCAGTAACGGAGCCTCGGGGGGTCCGCATTCCCCGAGGCATAAAACTGCTAACACATCCCTGAGGCCAGAAGGGCCGTCAGGGCAGGATCGGAAGACCCCGCCAAAACGGTATCTGCCCTTTAAGTACCCTCTTCCAGAATGCACAGCGGGTGACCAAACCCACTGAGCTGCTTCTGGGCAAGAGGTACCCAATACATCCAGCCAGCTGCAGTTCCAACCTCGACCTGTGGTGACAGCGACCCCCAGAGGAAGGTGGAAGATGTGCAACTCAGCTGAACTGGAACAGAGACCCATAATTTGGTACAATTATTCTGAGTTGAACTATAACTCAGACAACTAAATGTACACTAGCACATACCCAATAGGAGCAGGGCGCTACATTTTTTTTTCCATTTCTTCAGTTGCTTCCTGGTTTCCTGTCTAGGCAAATGATAACATACAACCCAGGAGTCTTCAGGAGGGGAGGAGAGGAGGCGGGGTTTTCTCAGCTAAGCACGCTCTCCTGCATGCATACTTGAACTAAGGGCATGAAGTAAATGCTACATGAATCATTTGCCCTTACTCAAGATGGCCACAGCCAGAAATGCTAGGTGGTGTTTTTCAAAGTTATTTCTCACCAAAATAAAGCATGGAGACATGGATGGATGTGGGAGTTTGCTTTTAATTTTAAAAATGAATGAAATGGTGCTTTTGGTTTGTGGTGCTCAGATGCAGTGAAGATCCACTTTAAATTTGAATCGGCTTTTTTCACTTTTTGAATCCATTTTTTTTTTTCACTTTGGTTGAAGTTTAGTTTTAAAGTAACTTGGTAAGAACTGGCACACTAGAAAACGATTCTTGCACCACAAAAACAATCCAAATAATCAATTTTGTAAAAGTTTTAGTTACATTTACTTTTATCAGATGTATTTAAAAAATGACAGTACGATCGAAGAGATCAGAAAGAAGATTATGAGCCCGAGTCTGGAAGGACTAGTCACCGGGGTGTGAACATGTCAAGTGTTTAACCTCTGACCTTCCCGAAAGGATAATGCATTGGACATTTTTGTAAAGTGAAATTAAGCAATTATGTGATTTCGTCTGTCTAGCCAGCTGCACCCAGCCTCGACCATTACGCTGTTTTGCCTTATATATTCCATATGGCAATACTGAAAAAATAGATCTGATTTCATTTAAGTTTCTCTGCTCTTTGATCCACAAAACTCCTCGCAGCTGACGGATTTTAACTGTTAAATGATGGGTATCAGTTTTTTCATATGCATAGCTTCATTTGAAGCCAAGTCAGACGCAGTTTCCTTTGCCAGTTACGTAACACTTGAAAAAGTTGATTATTTTTAAAGGGTTACTATAATGTACTTGTATAGCGTTAATTTAATGCTGAAGTTTTAACTGCCTATATTTTGCCTTGGAGTTTGGCTCTCTGTCGCTGTCCTTAAAGCTGAACTCCGGCCTCACCATTCACCTGGGCTGAAATTGCTTACTCTTATTTTACTGCACACTGCAAGCTTCTCACAGTGTACATTGGAAGCTGGGGCAAGTCAGTCAAAGCCCGCCTCATTTCCTAGCTAAGGGACAATCAACATCTACTAGAACCCCACCCCAACCTTACTATTTCTGGAGCACCCCTTTCACTTATGTAAAAACTAGTGCTGCGCTAAAAAAATTTATGTCTGTGAATCGTGACCTAATAAATCTCTTATACAAAATAAATTTTTAAAAAAATCCAAAAAAGATGTTCTACATTCCACAAAAAGTCCCAATAATTAAATCCAGTGAATCTTTGTTGAAGTGCTTTTAAGATAAGTTTAACACCAGGTCCGTGTCGCCACCAACCACCAACACCCAGGTGTGATAACGTATCTGCTTACCGGATTAACATGACCCTCTTTCTCAAGAGAAGTCATGTAAAAATCATTCCAAAGCTGTCACTCAATGACCCCAACACTCTCTAATCACCTGGAGTCAACCATTGAACATGCCAACCAAGACTCAAAATGGGGATAATCAAGTAAGAAGAGAAGGGCCCCTTCATAGTGTAATAAAAGACTAGTAACGTATTAATTAAGCCAGTAAATACACTCATAATAGTTAAAAACAACATGTGCATGTAAAAATATCACCAAGATGGCAACGATCTCTTTCTCCATGGACACAGTGACATTGGCACAAGGCTCCGCCCCAACACGTTTCGTCTTTAAAAGAACGTCTTCCAAGGGCCAGGCCCCTTCATTCATTTGATTTCAGATCTTTTAATAATAGAGGCTGAGCATCACATGTGGGGGTTACCACCGCTTTCTGTTATCTGGAAGCTATGTATAGCACCCTGCTGACTCCTCCCACTAGCCATGATCTTCCTGCATTGCATTGAGAAGTACAGAAAATAAATAAAACCTTAGCGTTCTCAGTATATACCTTATTATACACCCAGTGATGCAATTAATGGGTGTAAAATAAGGTATACAGTATACTGAGAACGGAAATTTTTTATTTAATAATTTAATTAGCGTGTTTATTAGGGGGGAAAGGAGGAACCTGAGAAGGCAAAATATAAGTAAATGAAACTCCAGCTTTGGAATATTTTCTGATCCACAGCCCGGAACATGCATGCAGATTAGAAAGTCAAAACTGAAGTCAGAACTGATCTGCATACCTATTAAATATAGTGACCAGGAAAGCTGCTGGATTGCCATGACATCCCAGCCGATTTTTATTACTAGAAGTTAGTAATGACAGCCTTCATATTCTTAGTTTAGGTTTCCCGTAATCCATTTTGTTGAACAAGCCGCACCATCTGCCATCCGCTCCCTATCCTTTCCGTTCAGCGCACAGGCTCGTCAGTGTTCTGTAAAACCCATTGGTAGCTGGTTCCTGTAAATCGCTATCTGGATGGCCCATCTGGGAAGCTTTGCCCAGACAATCCGACATTGTGAAAGCTCAGGAACGTATTTTGAAAATATTTTTCAGCACTCCTCTGGGAATTTGCTCCCTGCCAGCCTCATGCAAATTACTCGGCTTTGGAGTTGCAATTATGTTAATAGGTTTAAGTGCTGTCTAGTGAATCCTTAAACTGTTTCCAGCTGGTGCTCGATGTGAGCCGCGTTCATTACCCATCCGGAATTTCAGAGACTTCTGTCAGGGCCACGAGCAGCACAGATAAATCTTTTATGTTTGAATTCCTGCTCTGTGTTCTGATTGGTGGGCTCTCTGCTTCTGTCTGTAAAATATACTCTTGATGCTGGGCCATTGCTATCGCAAATTGGAGTTTGGTTTCAGGTTCGCTGCAAGTACAGAAAATACCTGTTGATCCATTCATCCCTTCCTTCCTCACTTCTTCCCTTCCTTCCTCACTTCTTCCCTTCCTTCCTCACTTCTTCCATTCCTTCCTCCCTTACTTCCTCCCTTACTTCCTCCCGCCCTTCCCTACTCCCTCCCTTACTTACTCCCTTCCTTCCTCCCACTCTCCCTTCTTTCCTCCCGCTCTCCCTTCTTTCCTCCCGCTCTCCCTTCCTTCCTCCCGCTCTCCCTTCTTTCCTCCCGCTCTCCCTTCTTTCCTCCCGCTCTCCCTTCTTTCCTCCCGCTCTCCCTTCTTTCCTCCCGCTCTCCCTTCCTCCCGCTCTCCCTTCTTTCCTCCCGCTCTCCCTTCCTCCCGCTCTCCCTTCTTTCCTCCCGCTCTCCCTTCTTTCCTCCCGCTCTCCCTTCCTTCCTCCCGCTCTCCCTTCTTTCCTCCCGCTCTCCCTTCCTTCCTCCCGCTCTCCCTTCCTCCCGCTCTCCCTTCCTCCCTCCCCCCTCCCTTCCTTCCTTCCTCCCCCCCCTCCCTTCCTTCCTTCCTCCCCCCCCTCCCTTCCTTCCTTCTTCCCCCCACCCTTCCTTCCTCCCCCCCACCCTTCCTTTATCCCTTCATCCCTCACTTCCTCCCTCCCTTCCCTCCTACCTTCAACCATCCCTTCCTCACATTTGATATCACTTTCTCCCTCCCTCACTTCCTCCCTCCCTCCCTTTATCCCACCTTTCCTTCATCCCTTCCCTTCTACCTCCAACCACCTCTTCCTCACTTTATCCATCCATCCCTTTATCCCTCCTTTCACTTCCTCCCTCCCTTCCTTTCTCCCTTCCTTCCTACCTCCAACCATCCCTTCCTCACTTTATCCATCCATCACCTTATCCCTTACTTCCTTCGTCCCTATATCCATCACGCTATCCTTCCCTCCCTCCATCCCACTCTTCCTCCATCCCGCTCTCCCTCCCTCCATCCATCCATCCCTGCCTCCCTTTCTTCCCTCCCTCCACCCTTGCCTCTATCCCTGCCTCCCTCTATCCCTTCCTCCCTCTCTCACTTTCTCCCTCCCTCACTTTCTCCCTCCCACCCTAACTTCCTCCCACCCTTCCTTCCTCTATCCCTCACTCCCTTCCTCCCCCCAACCTTCCCTTCCTCACTTTATCCATCCATCCATCCCTATATCCATCACTTTATCCTTCCCTCCCTCCCTCCATCCATCCCTGCCCCCAGTTCTTCCCTTCCTCCTCTCTCTCTTCCTCCCTCCCTCCATCCTTCTATTCATCCACCCCTCTATCACTTTATCTATCTATCTATCTGGGCGTGAACTGACAGCACCGCTTCTTGTGCATTAAACATTCAAGCAGTGTTGTCAGCCTTGGATAATTTCTTCCCCCTGGACTACAGAACACCTTCCCCTCTCCTTATCTCCATTAGATCAGGAGATGCTGTTCTGAGCAGAGAATGATGTAACGTTAAAGCGGAAATCTCTAGGCAGACATAAAATATACAAGATAATGCAGTTCTATACTCAATGATACATAATAACCGTTTTTTTAAATGCAAGCACCTGAATTTGGAGAATGCTGATAGGAAGAAAAATCAGGGTGACAGAGAGATGAGCTCATCATTGTACAGCTTTCATTGTCCAGTCACAGGCTGGAGGCAGAGACAAAACAGCCAGCCTAGATGAAACCCACATCCTCTGCCTTTCAATCCCAAAGACTAAGGACATCTACTGGTGCAAAAGAAGTACTGCGGGGGACAGCTCTGGATCAAAGGTAAGTACAGCCACGAAAGCTACTTTTTAAAATTTTATCTTTAAATGGCCTATTCCATTTTTTTTGTCTTTATTTGTTTACCTGAGTTCAAGAGTCATGTAGCAGATTAGTATAGTCAGGTACTTCAAATATCTTTAACTGAGAGAGATTTAATCTCCAAATACAGAAAGGTTTCTTCACAGTGAGGCCTCGTACACACGGCCGAGATTCTCGTCGAAAAAAACATGTCGTTTTTTTCGACGAGATTCTTGGACAAGAAAATTGTCCCGGCCGAGTGTACACACGCTCGTTTCAAAGAACCCGCGGTTCTTTGAATGGAGCGACCGCGGTGACGTCATCGAATACGACGAGCATGCGCTCGTCACATTCGATGCCGTCGCCGCCATCTTGGTATACCCTACGTATGCCTAGGAAGCTACCGCGCATGCGTCGAATTAATTTCGAACATGCGCGGGCTTCCGGGAGGACAGGTAAGTGTACACACACTCACTTTTCTCGTCGAAACATGCCGACGAGAATCTCGACGAGAAAATAGAGAGCAGGTTCTCTATTTTCTCGTCGAGATTACTTGTCGGTTTTCTTGACGAGAAACCATACACACGAACGAGTTTCTCTGCAAAAAATCTCTGCCAGCAAGTTTCTTGCTGGTTCTTGCCGAGAAACTCGGTCGTGTGTACGAGGCCTAAGAGTTGTGAAAATGTGGAATAGACTCCCTCAAGAGGTGGTTCTGGTTCTGGCCAGATCAGTAGATTGCTTTAAAAAAGACCTGGATTCGTTCCTAGGTGTACATAATATAACTGAGTACTAATTTTTATAGGTAACGTTGATCCGGGGAATATTCGATTGCCTCTCGGGGGATCAGGAAGGAATTTTTTCCCCTGCTGTAGCAAATTGGATCATGCTTTGCTGGGTTTTTTTTTGCCTTCCTCTGGATCAACTGTGGGTATAGGAGTGTGTATATATGATTGTATTATTTTTTATTTTTTTTAAAGTAGGTGTGTGTGTGTGTGTGTATTATATTGTCAAAAGTATTGGGACACCTGCCTTTACACACACATGAACTTTATTAGCATCCCATTCTTGATTCGTAGGGTTCAATATTGAGTTGGCCCACCCTTGGCAGCTATAACAGCTTTTACTCTTCTGGGAAGGCCGTCCACAAGATTTAAGAGTGTGTCTATGGGAATGTTTGACCTTTCTTCCAGAATCTCACTTGTGAGGTCAGGCAGTCTCCACTCTAATATATCCCAAAGGTGTTCTATCAGGTTGAAGTCAGGACTCTGTGCAGGCCAGTCAAGTTCCTCCACCCCAAACTCGCTCATCCATGTCTTTATGGACCTTGCTTTGTGCCCTGGTGCACAGTCATGTTGGAACAGGAAGGGGCCATCCCCAAATTGTTCCCACAAAGTTGGAAGCATGAAATTGTCCAAAATGTCTTGGTATGCTGACGCCTTAAGAGTTCCCTTCACTGGAACTAAGGGGCCAAGCCCAACCCCTGAAAAACAACCCCAAACCATAATCCACCCTTCACCAAATGATTTGGACCGGTGCACAAAGCAAGGTCCATAAAGACATGGATGAGTGAGTTTGGGGTGGGGGAACTTGACTGGCCTGCACAGAGTCCTGACCTCAACCCGATAGAACACCTTTGGGATGAAATAGAGTAGAGACTGCGAGTTAGGCCTTCTTGTCCACATCAGCACCTGACCTCACAAATGCGCTTCTGGAAGAACGGTCAAACATTCCCATAGACACTCCTAAACCTTGTGGACGGCCTTCCCAGAAGAGTCAAAGCTGTTATAGCCGCAAAAGGTGGACCAGCTCAATATTGAACCCTTTGGACTAAAGCCTCGTACACACGATACGATTTTTGGCCAACCGAGCGTCAGAGTCTTGTCAAAAGGGCGTGTGCTTGGATTTTGTCTGGCATACTAACGGCACACAATTGTCGGCCAACAAACACGAACGTAGTGATGTACTACATGGAATTTCAGCTCTTGAGCGCCACCCTTTCAGCACCTTCTTCTGATGTCGTGTTTGGTGAGCATTGACTCTGAGCATGCGTGTTTGTACTTTGGACTTTTGTGTGACGGACTTTTCTACAGACAATACGAAAATCTGACAACAGACCGTTGTCCGCCGAAAATTTACTAGCCTGCCATCCAACATTTGTTGGCCGAAAGTTGGACAACATTTGTCTGAAGGAGCGTACTAACGGTCGGATTTTAGGCCAACAGTCTGTCATCAGACAATCCCCTGCCAACAATCGGATCGTGTGTACGAGGCTTAACACTGGGATGCCATTAAAGTTCATGTGGGTGTAAAGGCAGGCGTCCCAATACTTTTTTTGTTTTGTCTTTTTTCTTGTTCATACATCACGGGACACAGAGCAGCATAGTCATTACTATGTGGGTTATATAGAATTACCTTCAGGTGCTGGCACTGGCAACTTCCAAAACAGGAAGTACCCTCCCCTATATAAGCCCCTCCCATCCGGGAGTACCTCAGTTTTTTGCCAGTGTCTAAGGTGTTGGCCAAGGTTAACATGTATTCATCTGGGCTTGTGTACAGGTTCTCTGGGCCTTAGCAAGCTATTCCGGATCCGACCAAAAAAGCTTCATAGCTAAACGGTCGGTACCCGGGCCTTGCAGAGAAGAGCAGGGTTTTGCCTGTAATGCCTCTCTTAGGAGGGCTGGACCCTGGGATCCAGAGCTCTGGTCATACCCAAAACCAAGAGACTATCTGTGCAGGGTGCTATACAGGTCCAGGGGAGTGGAATCCTTGGGAACCCGGTCCCTGAAGGTCTAGTACAATGCCTGCCGTGAGAGGTGAAGTTTGGGCTTCTGTGGACCAAACAGTCCTGCGGCGGGGAAAAGGTAAGTGGGGGCCCCCAGGAACTTGGTTCTATTGAGGGGACCCCCAAGCCTAATATGTCTTTCTGCCTGTTACCTAAAAGGTATTCCCGCTAATAGCTGTATATGCCTAAGAAATCCTAGAAATGTCTTTTCATAAAGGAAGTTTTAAAAACTGTAAACCTGGAAATATTTTTCATAAAGGAGGTTTTAAAAAAAAAAAAAAAAGACAAAAGTGCGGTACCTGTGTTTGTCCACTAGAGGCCGCTGTGGAACGTCTTTTTTCTTGGGACTATTCCTTCCATGGTGAAAGTCCAGGCAGATGAGTGAGCTCTCTATCAGGGAAGCTGCATTCCTCTGTCATGCTGCCAAGTAGTTTCCTTCCATCCCCGAGTCCTGGTGAAACAGGGACCCTGGCTCCTCTCCCTACAGGGCGCCAAGAGCGCACACGTGCACGCGCGCGCACACACACGCTTTCTTTTTATAGATTTAGCTTCAAAAAAGTGGGCGAAGCCTGGCGGATGACGCGCTCTGTGCGCCCAGCGCTTCTGCGCATGTGCGGGCGTCCCAGCAAGATAAAAGGACTCAGTCCACGCTGCTTGCTATGGACACAGAGCATGAAAAGGAGCTGGTAGCATGGTATAGGGGCTTACAGCGGGCGGTTGATACAGGCATCCCCAGAAAGACGCATTAGTAGACACCCACTGATGTACATAGCAGCAAATTGCATTAGACTATTTCAGTAAAGGGGTGTATTGCGGCTGGAATACCTCAGCTTTGAACTAAGGAATATGCCGCCTAAAAAACTCTGAGATATACCTCTCAGGAAGTGTAGGGGGTCTCCATCGGGCTCTGAGGATCTGGAGCAGTCATCTGCACCCTCCTCCCCTGAGAAATCAGGAGGTTAATACCCATAAGGAACCCCCGGGAGTGCCAGGTACTGCGGCTGTCCTCAGTCCACCTGCTCCTGCATATATAACAGAGGAGGTTTTTTCCTCAACTCTGGAGGGATTGGAGCAGAGATTGGCAGCATTGATCGCTTCTTCTCTACAGGAAAGAAAGCGCGCCAGATCTCCATCACCTCCATTAGAGTGCCTGTTGGCAGAGCAACAGTCCCAGGAAGGGACCGACCTACCTGAAGGGGATCAGGAGGAGGTTAGCTCTGTTTTTGAGGAATCGACAGTAGATGAACCATTTTCAGCATCACAGACTGAAAGATTGTGGGTCCAGACCCTAACTGACATGGTTCGATCTGCATTTAAAATGCCTCTTGTTGAACCATCAACTACTGCTGTCTCCTCATTGGGGTCGCTAAAAGCTCCCCAGGTTAATTGCTCCTTTCCAATACATCCATTATTGGAAGGACTTATATACCAGGACTGGGAACATCCTGATAAACTATTTGTTCCGCCTAAGAAATTTCCGGTGATCTATCCCATGGAGGAAAAGTTCACCCAGAGATGGAATGTTCCTACGGTGGATGCAGCCATCTCTTCTGTGAACAAATCACTGACATGTCCAGTAGATAATGTTCAAATGTTCAAAGATCCAGTAGATAAAAAATTGGAATCTTTATTAAAATCTGCTTTTTCCACAGCAGGGGCTGTTACACAGCCAGCAGTGGCAGCTATTGGGGTCTGCCAAGCTTTAAAGGATCAGATGAAAATGGTCCTGAGGGATTTGCCAGACCAGCAGGCCCAGGCTCTGGCTGATCTGCCTAGAGCATTATGCTTTGCGGTTGACGCCATCAAGGATTCTATCCATCAGGCCTCCCGCCTCACGCTGTCTTTGGTACATATGCGTAGGCTTCTGTAGCTCAAGAACTGGTCTGCTGAAGCTCCCTGTAAGAAGCTCTTAGTTAGCTTCCCATTTCATGGGGAACGCCTTTTTGGCAAGGACCTGGATAAGTATATCCAGAAGATTTCCAGTGGTAAAAGTACTCTCTTACCGAGTAAGAAGAGGTCTAGGGGTCCATCTTTTAAGAGGACTACCTCTCCTATCCCTGCGACGTCTGCTACTAAGCAGTTCCGACGGCCTCCTCGGTCAAACTCAGGGGGTAAAAATCAGGGACAGTCACAGGGTAATAAGAAACCCTGGATCCGAAGGGGTACTAAACCAGCCTCCAAGTCAAGCCTATGAAGGGCTGCCCCCACTCAAACGGGTGGGGGGAAGACTTCAGTTGTTCGCAGAGACCTGGCAGGAGACGATCAAAGACAGATGGGTGCTCTCCGCAGTAACTCTGGGATACAAGTTGGAGTTAAGAGTCTCCTCCTTCCCATTTTATGTGGTCAGGCATGCCAAGAGACCCTCTGAAAAGAGGGTCTCTCCTATTGGCGTTAGAACAACTATTGCTCCAAGGAGTAATTATGGAGGTTCCTATGGAAGAGTGGGGGTTGGGTTTCTACTCAAACCTTTTCACAGTCCCGAAGCCAAACGGGGACATAAGACCCATATTGGACCTAAAGAGTCTAAACAAATTTCTAAACGTCCGGTCTTTCCGGATGGAGTCGATCCGATCGGTCACCGCTGCCCTACAGGGGGAGGAATGGTTAGCCTCGATCGACATCAAAGATGCTTACTTGCATGTTCCCATCTTTCCAGGTCATCAAAAATTTCTACGCTTTGCAGTAGAAGGGCACCATTTTCAGTTCAGAGCCTTACCATTCGGTCTGGCCACAGCACCACGAGTGTTCACAAAAATTCTGGCCCCACTATTGGCCGATCTAAGAACACGAGGTGTAACGATAATGGCATACCTAGACGACCTGTTGTTGATGGACCACTCAGTTGCCAAGCTAGAAGTGGTAATTGTCGATACAATCAAGTATCTAGAATCTCACGGTTGGGTCATCAACCTGGACAAGTCAGCCCTACAGCCAGTGAAAAACCTGGTGTATCTAGGGCTACGGCTGGATTCAGACCAGAGGAAGATTTTCTTACCTCTAGACAAGGTATCCTCTTTGAGGGGCTTGGTCCGTCTGCTTTGTGCAAAAAGACAGCCGTCCATACGCCTGTGCATGAGGCTGCTAGGAAAGATGGTAGCATCATTCGAAGCTGTGCCATACGCCCAATTCCACTCAAGGAATTTACAGAGGGCCATATTGTCAGCCTGGAACGGAAAAATTCAGGCTCTAGACTTCCCGATGGCTTTGTCCCCTTCCGTTCGGAAGAGTCTCTGCTGGTGGTTGATCCCCCAGAATCTCCAGAAGGGAAAACCCTTCAGTCCGATATCTTGGAAGGTGGTCACTACAGATGCCAGCCTTATAGGCTGGGGGGCAGTACTGGAGCAATGGTCTCTCCAGGGCAGATGGTCAAATGTAGTAAAAACCCTGCCCATCAATCTCTTAGAGATACGAGCAGCCCGGTATGCCCTAGTAGCCTGGACATCCAGACTCCAAGGGTCCCCTGTCAGAATTCAATCAGACAATGCCACAGCAGTGGCATATATCAATCATCAGGGAGGCACCAGGAGTCGTGCAGCCCAGAGGGAAGTAAGTCACATCCTGGAATGGGCAGAAAAGCATGTCCCATGTATATCAGCTGTCTTCATTCCAGGGGTGGAGAATTGGAAGGCGGACTTTCTGATTCGCCAACAGTTATGCCCAGGGGAATGGTCCCTTCATCCCGAGGTCTTCCGAGCAATACGTCAGCGGTGGGGAACACCGGATGTAGATCTGCTAGCATCCAGATTCAACGCAAAGGTGGACAGATTTGTCTCCCGGACAAGGGATCCCCTCGCTTGCGGCTCGGATGCTCTGGTGTTCCCTTGGGATCAGTTCAGACTGATATATGTATTACCTCCGCTACAATTGTTGCCTCGACTCCTTTGCAGAGTCAGGTTGGAAAAGAAGCCGGTGATCCTGGTGGCTCCAGCGTGGCCCCGAAGGGCCTGGTACGCGGAGATCATCAAAATGTCTGTGGGTAGTCCTTGGACCCTTCCACGTCGTCCGGACCTGCTTTCGCAAGGACCGATATACCACCCTTCCTTACTAACTCTAAGTTTAACGGCCTGGCTATTGAATCCCACATCCTAAAGAAGAGAGGTCTCTCTAACTCTGTGGTATCAACTATAATCAATGCCAGGAAGCCTGTATCCAGGCAGATCTACTATAGAGTTTGGAAGGCGTACATCACTTGGTGCGAGGCCAGAAAATGGCATCCACGTAAGTACGTTATAGGCAGAATTCTGGATTTCCTGCAGTGGGCTGTAGACAGGAAGTTTGCCTTAAGTACTATCAAGGGCCAGGTTTCGGCCTTATCAATACTATTTCAAAGGCCCCTGGCTATGCATTCACTTGTCAAATCCTTTATGCAAGGGGTGACTCGTATTATTCCACCGATTAAAGCTCCCATATGCCCATGGGATCTAAATTTGGTTCTGTCGGTTCTGCAGAAGCAGCCGTTTGAACCTTTGCGGCACATTTCCTTGGTTCTACTCACCAGAAAATTGATATTTTTAGTAGCCATATGCTCGGCTAGAAGAGTGTCCGAATTAGCCGCCATGTCCTGTAAGGAGCCATATCTGGTTATTCATAAGGACAGAGTAGTATTACGCCCTCACCCAGCCTTTCTTCCTAAGGTGGTATTGAGGTTTCACTTGAACCAAGATGTGGTTCTTCCTTCTTTTTTCCCCAAACCAAGCTCGGTAGAGGAAAAGTTATTGCATTCTTTGGATGTAGTAAGAGCAGTTAAAGCTTATCTAAAAGCCACTGCTCAGATTCGTAGAACGGATTCTTTGTTTGTTCTGCCGGAAGGCCCCAGAAAGGGTCAGGCAGCATCAAAATCTACTTCAGCCAAGTGGATTCGACAGGTCATAATACAAGCCTATGGCTTGAGAAGTAGACCGCCTCCGTTCAAAGTTAGGGCGCACTCCACGAGAGCAGTTGGAACTTCATGGGCAGTGCATCACCAGGCCTCCCTGGCTCAAGTATGTAAGGCAGCAACATGGTCTTCAGTACACACGTTTACTAGGTTCTACCAGGTGGACGTTAGAAGTCAGGAGGATGTCGCCTTTGGGCGCAGTGTGTTGCAGGCCGCAAAAGATCCTCATGCCTGATGGCGCCCAGCTTATGTATGGTGTATCCCCCCCCTCATTTGGCATTGCTTTGGGACGTCCCACATAGTAATGACTATGCTGCTCTGTGTCCCGTGATGTATGAACAAGAAAGTAGGATTTTTAAAACAGCTTACCTGTAAAATCCTTTTCTTGGAGTACATCACGGGACACAGAGCTCCCACCCCTCTTTTGGGGACACGTATTGCTTTGCTACAAAACTGAGGTGCTCCCGGATGGGAGGGGCTTATATAGGGGAGGGTACTTCCGGTTTTGGAAGTTGCCAGTGCCAGCACCTGAAGGTAATTCTATATAACCCATTAGTAATGACTATGCTGCTCTGTGTCCCGTGATGTACTCCAAGAAAAGGATTTTACAGGTAAGCTGTTTTAAAAATCCTACTTTTAACCAGACTATGTAACTGCTTGTTGTGCATGGATTAAGACTCTTTGCCTTTCTTCCCTGCGCAGACTATTTGCCGGCGTTGTCCCCAGGATGATGGCCATCAGCCTTGGTGGCTTCATTTTCCTCGGAGCCTATGACAAAGTCCGCAGTTTGCTTCTATGATGAATCCTGGAGGATCTGCAGTAGGGGATGATGTGTGGACTTACCCGGCAATACACAGGGACAGAAGGAGAGGAGTCGGCTGCTAAGCAATTTGGATGAAGGGTTGTCATCACACAACATCACAGCTGAGACATCCAATGTACCAAGCGCAACGACCTCAAAAGAAACTCTTCCACTTACAATAACAAAACCATTCTCTTCAATCTGACATCTCCTTTTTGTAAGCATGTTGTTGTTTTCTGGGGGATTAGATAAAGCTCTATTACAGAGGAGATTTCTTGATTCTGTCACTGAATGATGGAGAATTGCTGCTGCTAACCTGCAATGGATTATAGGATTTTATAGGATGTGGCAGTGACTGTATGTAAGTCTCAACAGCCACATTGTGTTGAGATTTTTAGGTTGCCTACACACAATACAATCTGATTGTACCAATCTAATTTAGATTTCAACAACTAGGTACTGCAAAGATCCTACTTAAAGCTGAACTCCTGCCACAAAGTGGGGTCAGATTTGTCCGCCGCAATGTCGCAGTCCCGCTAAAAATCGCTGATCGTCATCATTACCAGTAAAAACAATAAGAAATAAACATCTTAACATCCCTAAATCTATCCCGTAGTTTGTCAACTTTTCAATCAATATACGCCTATTGCGATTTTTTATTTTTTTTTACCACAAATATGTAGAAGAATATATATCAGCCTAAACTAATGAATGCATTTGTTATTTTATATATATATTTTTGGATATGTATTATAGCAGAAAGTAAAAAGGAAAAAAAAATTCACAATTGTCGGGTCTTTCTTTGTTTATAGCGCAAAAAATAAAAACTGCAGAGGTGATCAAATACCACCAAAAGAAAGCTTTATTTGTGGGTAAAAAAGGACGTAAATTTTGTTTGGGTACAGCGCCCCCAACCGTGCAATTGTATGTTAAAGCGACGCAGTGCCGTATCGAAAAAAATGGCCTGGTCATTCATTATTTCCAGGGCTCAAGTGGTTAAAGCAGTAGTAAACTTTCGAAAAAATATAATAAAATTTCCTCCTGTAAAGTAATATCATGTGCTAGTTTGCATCGCATACTAGCACATTAAGAAAGACTTACCTGGAAACAAAGCCCTCCAGCAGCACGCTGTCACCACTGACAGGGCTTCCATCTTCTACCGGTCTTCCTTTGGGGTTCGTGGGCTCTGGCCGCTTGAATGGCCAAACCGCAATGACGTCACTCCCACGCATGCACGCAGGCAGAGGCGGCTCTCTAATTAGGCAAATTAGGTGGTCGCCTTAGGCCTCATACACACAGGGGCCTCTCTTTCTCCCTTCTTCCTTTTCTTTCTTTTTTTTTTTCCCCCTTCATATTTCTTTCTTTCTCTTTTTTCCCTTCATCTTTCTTTTTTTCTTTCTTTCTTTCTTTCTCCCTCATGGGCATGAGTGGGGCCTCATGTCTAGGTTTTGCCTAAGGCCTCGCAAAGCCTAGAGCCGCCTCTGCACACAGGAGTCACGGCCGGGCCACAGAGCTCTGAAAGAAGGGCATGAGTATGCAGGTAAACTTACCAGTACGTAAAAATCAAAAAGTGGAGTTTATTACCGCTTTAAAGTGGAGTTTCCACCAAAAATACAAAATAGCATTATTGTGCATATAATAGCCTAAAAAAAACATTTGAAAATTATTTTATTTTTTTACTCCCCTGGAAGTACCTGTTGCTATGCGGTCCCACGAAATCTGCCTTTTGAATCACCTCGGATTCTGACATCATCTCCCTCAGCTCCCTACTGCTCCAGGGAAATGTGTGTCATTTCCCAGCATGCAGTGCGCTTCCCCTATGGCTAGAATCACTCGTCAATACAATCCAGGAAGTAAATGCTTGTGGGCTTCACATGCCCACAAGCAAAATGAAAACTTCAGCAAAGATTTTTTTAAAGTCTCTTTATGCAGTAACTCGGCAGATCGGCAGCGGTTTTTAACCACTTAACGACCGCTCACTGTATATATACGTTGGCAGAATGGCACCGACAGGCACAATCACGTAGAGCATACGTGATTGCCTTTGTACAGTTGGGGGGTCCGATCGGACCCCCCTCCTATACAGTGAGCGGTGGCTAAGTGTCCGGGAGCGTTCCAGGATGAGGGGGCAGCCATTCGTTTCTGGCCACCCCCTCGCGATCGCTCCCGGCGAATGGAAATGCCCCCTCTGTCTGTGTCAGACAGAGGGAGCAGGAGGAAGTGATGTCATCTCTGGTGCGGCGCTCACATATACCGAGCGCCGTACAAGAGAAGATATCAGGTCAGTGCACACAACACTACACTGACACCAGGACACATAGGGACATAAATCGCCCCCCCCAGGCCCCCCAGATCACCCCCCAGATCACCCCCCCAGCCCCCAGTCACAGTGTCACTGATTGCAGTGACCATTTATTTAGTGATCACTGCAATCAGTGACATTTGTGACTGTAAAAGTGTCACCAAAGTTTAGTCTTAGGTCCAGTGTAGCCCCCTAACCCCCCCTAATAAAGGTTTAACCCCCTGATCACCCCCCAGATAACCCTTTCACCGCCTATCACCACTGTCGCTTAGCGATCATTTTTCTGATCGCTGTCTTAGCGTCAGTGATGCCGATCGGCAGCCAGTAATTTTTTTTAGGTTCGCCGCAGGTTTTTATAGCGTCAGGTACCCCAATATATTATCTAATAAAGGTTTAACCCCTTTGATCGCCCCCCCAGGTAACCCTTTCACCCCCTATCACCACTGTCACTAAGCGATCGTTTTTCTAAACGCTGTCTTAGTGTCTGTGATGCAGATCGGTAGCCGGTAATTTTTTTTAGGTTCGCCGCAGGTTTTTATAGCGTCAGGTACCCCAATATATTATCTAATAAAGGTTTAACCCCCTTGATCGCCCCCCAGGTAACCCTTTCACCCCCTATCACCACTGTCGCTAAGCAATTGTTTTTCTAAACGCTGTCTTAGTGTCTGTGATGCAGATCGGTAGCCGGTAATTTTTTTTAGGTTCGCCGCAGGTTTTTATAGCGTCAGGTACCCCAATATATTATCTAATAAAGGTTTAACCCCCTTGATCGCCCCCCAGGTAACCCTTTCACCCCCTATCACCACTGTCGCTAAGCAATTGTTTTTCTAAACGCTGTCTTAGTGTCGGTGATGCAGATCGTAGCCAGTAATTTTTTTTAGGTTCGCCGCAGGTTTTTATAGCGTCAGGTACCCCAATATATTATCTAATAAAGGTTTAACCCCCTTGATCGCCCCCCCAGGTAACCCTTTCACCCCCATCACCACTGTCGCTAAGCGATCGTTTTTCTAAACGCTGTCTTAGTGTCGGTGATGCAGATCGGTAGCTGGTAATTTTTTTTAGGTTCGCCGCAGGTTTTTATAGCGTCAGGTACCCCCATATATTATCTAATAAAGGTTTTAACCCCCTGATTGCCCCTAGTTAACCCTTTCACCAGTGATCACCATATAAGTGTTACGGGTGACGCTGGTTAGTTAGTTTGCTTTTTATAGTGTCAGGGCACCCGCCGTGTATATAACCCAATAAAGGTTTAACCCCCTGATCGCCCGGCGGGTGATATCAATTAGGTTTTAGCGTCAGAGAGGGTCTGCGTCACACCCCAGGCAGCGTCAGGTTAGTGCCAGTAACGCTAACACCCACGCGTGAAGCATACACCCCCCTTAGTGGTATAGTATCTGAACAGATCAATATCTGATCTGATCAGATCTATACTAGCGTCCCCAGCAGTTTAGGGTTCCCAAAAACGCAGTGTTAGCGGGATCAGCCCAGATACCTGCTGGCACCTGCGTTTTGCCCCTCCGTCCAGCCCAGGCCACCCAAGTGCAGTATCGATCGATCACTGTCACTTACAAAACAAAAACACACATAACTGCAGCGTTCGCAGAGACAGGCCTGATCCCTGCGACTCCAGTGCTGTAGGAGGTGATTTCACCACCACAGTTAAAAAAAAAAAAGCAAATATGCCGAAGCATTGGGGCAGCAGGGGCGGAGGAGCGATTTTGCTCCTAATGCCGCGTACATACGGTCGAAATTCCGACGGAGGCTTGCCCGTGGAAAAGTCCGACCATGTGTGTGCGGCATAACTTTTTTGCGGGAGGATGCCCCCATGCTTCGGCATATATAAATGGTGCGTGTATGCCCATCATTGGAAGTGGGTGGATGAAGGGCGGTATTCTAATGGTGGGCATACCCACCGATCAATCTCTTTTTTCGTTCAGCCAACTGGCTGCATGAAATAAAAAGATTACAATACATGTCCAACAAGGACCAGCAACGTACTTGTATGTTGCTGGACTTTGAATGTTTATACCAGAATGATGCCTGCGGGTTTAGGTATCATCTTGGTATCATTCTTTTCAGCCTGCGGCCGGCTTTCATGTAAAAGCAATCCTAGCGGCTAATTAGCCTCTGGACTGCTTTTACAAGCAGTGGGAGGGAATGCCCCCCCCCCCCCGGATATAAAAAGCGCCATTGGGAAATTGGGAAAGCATTTTATCACACCGATCTTGGTGTGGTCAGATGCTTTGAGGGCAGAGGAAAAATCTAGGGTCTAGAAGACCCCATTTTTTTCAAAAAAAAGAGTACCTGTCACTACCTATTGCTATCATAGGGGATATTTACATTCCCTGAGATAACAATAAAAATGATAAAAAAAAAAAATACTTGGAAGGAACAATTTAAAAATAAAATAAAAAAGCAAAATTAATAAGAAAAAAAAAAGAAAAAAAAAAAAGCACCCCTGTCCTGCCCTGCTCTTGCCCAATGGCGAACGCAAGCGTCGGTCTGGCGTCATATGTAAACAGCAGTTGCACCATGCATGTGAGGTATCACCGCGAAGGTCAGATCGAGGGCAATCATTTTAGCAGTAGACCTCCTCTGTAAATCTACTGGGGTAACCTGTAAAGGCTTTTAAAGGCTTTTAAAAATGTATGTAGTTTGTCGCCAATGTGCGTTTGTGCGAAATTTTAAAGCATGTCCTGTTTGGTATCTATGTACTCGGCCTAAGATCATCTTTTTTATTTCATCAAACATTTGGGCAATATAGTGTGTTTTAGTGCATTAAAATTAAAAAAAGTGTATTTTTTAACCCAAAAAATGCGTTTGAAAAATCGCTGCGCAAATACTGTGTAGAAAAAAAAAATGCAACACCCACCATTTTAATCTGTAGGGCCTTTGCTTTAAAAATATATATAATGTTTGGGGGTTCAACATAATTTTCTTGCAAAAAAAAAAAATGTTTTCATGTAAACAAAAAGTGTCAAAAAGGGCTTTGTCTTCAAGTGGTTAGAAGAGTGGATGTAAGCTTCCTAATGTTGTGTATAAAATGCCAGAACAGTTCAAAACCCCCCCAAATGACCCCATTTTGGAAAGTAGACACCCCAAGCTATATACTGAGAGGCATGTCGAGTCCATGGAATATTTTATATGTTGACACAAGTTGCGGAAAAACGACAATTTCTTTTTTTTTTTTGCACAAAGTTGTCACTAAATGATATATTGCTCAAACATGCCATGGGCATATGTGGAATTACACCCCAAAATACATTCTGCTGCTTCTCCTGAGTACGGGGATACCACATGTGTGAGACTTTTTGGGAGCCTAGCCGCGTACGGGACCCCAAAAACCAAGCACTGCCTTCAGGCTTTCTAAGGGTGTAAATTTTTGATTTCACTTCTCACTGCCTATCACAGTTTCGGAGGCCATGGAATGCCCAGATAGCACAAAACCCCCCCAAATGACCCCATTTTGGAAAGTAGACACCCCAAGCTATTTGCTGAGAGGTATTGTGAGTATTTTGCAGATCTCGCTTTTTGTCACAAAGTTTTGAAAATTGAAAAAAAAAATATATATATATATATTTTCTTTCTTCATTTTCAAAAACAAATGAGAGCTGTAAAATACTCGCCATTCCTCTCAGCAAATAGCTTGGGGTGTCTATATTCCAAAATGGGGTAATTTGGGGGGGTTTTGTGCTATTTTGGCATTTTATGGCCTTCGAAACTGTGATAGGTAGTGAGGAGTGAAATCAAAAATTTGTGCCTAGAAATCCTGAAGGCGGTGCTTGGTTTTCGGGGTCCCGTACGCGGCTAGGCTCCTAAAAAGTCCCACACATGTGGTATCCCCGTACTCAGGAGAAGCAGAAAAATGTATTTTGGGGTGTAATTCCACATATAACCATGGCATGTGTGAGCAATATATCATTTAGTGACAACTTTTTGTAATTTTTTTTTTTTGTTTTTTTTTTTTGTCATTATTCAATCACTTGGGACAAAAAAAATTATATTCAATGGGCTCAACAGGCCTCTCAGCAATTTCCTTGGGGTGTCTACTTTCTAAAATGGGGTAATTTGGGGGGGTTTTGTGCTATTTTGGCATTTTATGGCCTTCGAAACTGTGATAGGTAGTGAGGAGTGAAATCAAAAATTTGCGCCCTTAGAAATCCTGAAGGCGGTGCTTGGTTTCCGGGGTCCCGTACGCGGCTAGGCTCCCAAAAAGTCCCACACATGTGGTATCCCCGTACTCAGGAGAAGCAGCAAAATGTATTTTGGGGTGAAATTCCACATATAACCATGGCATGTGTGAGCAATATATCATTTAGTGACAACTTTTTGTAATTTTTTTTTTTAGTCATTATTCAATCACTTGGGACAAAAAAATAAAAAGTTCAATGGGCTCAACATGCCTCTCAGCAATTTCCTTGGGGTGTCTACTTTCCAAAATGGGGTCATTTGGGGGGGTTTTGTACTGCCCTGTCATTTTAGCACCTCAAGAAATGAGATAGGCAGTCATAAATTTAAAGCTGTGTAAATTCCAGAAAATGTACCCTAGTTTGTAAACGCTATAACTTTTGCGCAAACCAATAAATATACGCTTATTGACATTTTTTTTACTAAAAACATGTGGCTGAATACATTTTGGCCTAAATGTATGACTACAATTGAGTTTATTCGATTTTTCTTATAACAAAAAGTAGAAAATATCATTTTTTTTCTAAATTTTCGGTCTTTTTCCGTTTATATCGCAAAAAATAAAAATCGCAGAGGCAATCAAATACCATTAAAAGAAAGCTCTATTTGTGGGAAGAAAAGGACGCAAATTTCGTTTGGGTACAACATTGCATGTCCGCACAATTTACAGTTAAAGCAGCGCAGTGCAAAATTCTGAATTCACCTCTGGTGCTCTAGCTACCAAATGGTCCGGGGCTTAAGTGGTTAAAATAGTAAGTCATCTTATACAGTATGTACCACTGTATTGAATGCTGAAATAACATGCTTTTAAAAAATGTAATTGGAACCCGACTTTAAGTACATTTATCTTTTTTGTGGCTATTGAGGAATGTATTTATTTATTACAGGTACTTGTATAGCGGCGTCAGTTTATTTAAAGAAAATTTTTGTGCTCCGAGTTCAGCTTTATATGTAATATTTACTCTGTTTCCCAAAGTATACATTTAATCTTGCATAATTTATATAGATAGGTCTCCAACCCATGAGACCACCAGTTTTTTTCATGTTTCGGTTTTCAATGCTTCTGGTGGTGCCATATGCCTGTGTCCCCCACCGTATGCTGTTGTTCCTTCCTCCAGCTCCTTGGTCATTCCTGTAGTGACATAGAAGATGGAGGAAGAAACAATGGCACGAGGCGGAGGACTCGGGTATCTGACACTTCCAGAAGTGCAGAATGCCATACATTTAAAGGTGCGCCAGCACTGAAACAAAGGGCAGATAAGAGAGACGGGCCACCTCACTACTTCTCCTGCAGGGAACCAGTGGTTAGAGACCTGGCAGGGTGTTTTTATGCTGGCCACATGCAATCTTATGTGGTCATGTAATCTCTATTAGATTGACCTAAATTCTATTTAGTGTGAGGGCCTTCCTGGCTGTATTTCCATTGAATAGATCCTCATACTACATTGTTGTTGTTGGTAAATCTAAAGCTGCCCACACACAATACATCACATTGTGCAATTTTTATGCATTCTTCTTAAAGCGATTTTTTTATAAATTTTTTTAAAGTCAGCAGCTACAAATACTGAGGCTCCTGACTTTTAAAATAAGGACACTTACCTGTCCAGGGAGCCTGCAATGTCGGCACCAGAAGCTGATCTGTCACTCGGCTCCCGGATGCTGCTGCCGCCATCTTCGGTAAGGGAATCAGGAAGTGAAGCCTTGCGGCTTCACTTCCTGGTTCCTTCATGCGCATGTGTGACTCGCGCTGCGCGTTCCCACTGGTCCCTGCTGTCTTCTGGGACCTGTGTGTCTCCCAGAAGACAGTGGGGGGGACAGAGGAGGCGCTGGATGTGACGTAGATACCCACGGGTGGCTCGGGTATCTATGCCCGGAAGTGGGAGCAAAATACCCCTTTTAGACAGGTATCTGCTCCCCCCTCCCCCTTGAAAGGTGCCAAATGTGACACCGGAGGGGGGAGGAACCGGAAAAGGAGAAGTTCCATTTTTGGGTGGATCTCCGCTTTAAGGCTGGTTTCACACAGGCTTTGTCCATAGTCTGCATCCGCCTGCTCAGGGATCTCCCCACTGAGCAGGCGGATGATAGGTCCATGTCTGCTTCGCTATGCAGAGCAGGCACAGACAAAGCCCTGCTGTTTTCTATGGGGCTGTCAGATGGAAATGGAGCGTCTGTACATTTCCATCCGACTGTGATCCCATCCGATCCCGTCCGCCAAAAACATTTCGGATAGGATGACAGTTGGATTGAAACAGCGGGTGTCGGCATACACATGTCCACTGACATCTGCCATTCCATAGAGCGATAATGATGGTCCGATCAGGTCTGCCTGAAAAACTGACAGGTGGTCCTGATCGGAAAGCCCATGTGAAATTCTTAGGTTTGCTACAGATGTGTAGTAAGCGAGCCTTCATAAACAAGTCAGTTTAAGCTGAAGCAGATAAGTCATTGCATTCCATATCTGATAGCAAATCTAAAAAAGAGTGTACCATCAAATTGTAGTGTGTGTGTCCATCTGTTTTTTTTAGGGCTGTTACTGATTAAAATTTTCGTGTTCGATTAATCGATTTATTTTTCTTTTTTAATCGATTAATTATAACGCACATACAGATCCAACTACTTTTAGCTGATCTCCTTGCATGCTGATTCCCAGTGCAGCTACCAACCACTGGAAAAATGGATAGCAGGATACAAAAAACACACAAAGGCAGCGCTCGATGGGAATAGCATTAAAACTTTTATAGTCTTCAAGTAGGTAACAAAATAAATATTGCACTGGAGATAAAATCGATGTAGCTACATTGACTGTAAAAATGGTGCGAGTAATACCAAACGGTAGCAAAAGCAGTCATAAAAACATGTAGCTAAGTATGATACTGGTATAAAAATGTGTACAACGATACCACTGCTGAATCCAGATGAGGAGGGGTTAACATCAGTCCGTCGACATGTAGATGTCCTGTGAAGGGAACTATCACAACTCCCAGTGGATGGCTGTAGAATCCCAGGTTGATAGAGGGAAGTGATGGAGGGAAGTGTAACAGCCCTTGCGTGTGGCAGATAGTAAGGTCCCGCCGGCATGCAGATATGAAGGCACAGCAAAGGAGCCCTTCAGATGGACACGGCAAGACCCGCCGGTGTCCGTGACATCACCGGATCTCCGACGGAACTCCCTGAAGACCCGGAAGCCGGCGGAGAGGTGAGTACCGATCAAAAAAATTAATCGAGAAATTAATAGTTAATTTCCACAGCCCTAGTTTTTTTTATTCCAGTAATTCCAGGTGCAGAGTACTGGTAATTCTGTCTCCATGACCTAACTCCAAATATATCTGGTGCTGAAAGAGAGAACAGTCAGTTGATTCCCCCATCCATGCCAAACAACGTGGATGGAGGAATCTCACTGACTGCTATTGTTTTCAGACTGCCTGAATACATGAACAGGGATTGCATCTGATAGGACGCAGGCAATCATTTTCCACCCAGCTTGGTCAATTTTGAAATTGACTTGTGTTGAGATGGATGTTACCAACAGGGCCACTGACTTGAATTTTATCCGATTCAGCAGAAATTGGCTGCAAGGTGTCTGCTGCCAAATTCAGATTGCTTCTTCAGACTTGAATCTTTCTGTACTTTAGAAAATATATATTTTTTTTAGGCTTTTTTTTTTTTTAAATCTGTAATCAAAAAAATGATGCTTTCCTTTATGGTGTACAGTTGTACAAATGACATATATTGTGCTGAAGAAATATTGTTTGACGGCCGTACAGTAGCCAAATCCAGCAAGCACTGGTCAAGTCTTGGCTATCAGATCTCTGATAGAGTTTTTTAAAAAGCATTGTTACAATATCAGCCTTAATATTTGTATTATTTTATGAAAATTGTCTTTTGGATAATTGTACTGTATTCACAGTGTTGATTATTAAAAAATATATATATTTATTTTCAAAGACTTAAGAAGTTTTAATGTTCCAGGCCTGCATGACAGCAAAAGGAAGTCCGGTATGGTGTCCCTGGGCTCCTCTACAGAGCAGCCATGAATAGTTAGAGGTAAGCTGTGTCCACCGCTTTCCCTCTAACCCCTCAGGGCTCATTCACACTTGTGCATTGTAGAAACGCACGCTAAATAGTGCTGATGCATGGCCACACATCTTTTTTAAGTGTATTACCATGCATTCTAAATGGCACCCAACACATTGTGAAGCGCAGAGCCCCATGCACAACAGCACACGCACCATGTTCTGTGTTGTGCGGAAGTTTTTTGCTTTTTTTAAATGGTCATGCATGTTTTTTTTTATCTGTTGTGGTTCGTTGGCAGATTTTTAAAATGAAGCCTGAAAGTGCATTTCCACTTTTGCAGCCAAATTGGGAAATCTCTACTTCGTATTTGTTACATGGACCCTTTCACATAGCGTAACTTAAAAAAAAAAAATGCAGCTTCCTTTTTATAGATGTTCTATTCTGAACACACTACAGAGTCCTACAAGGTTTATAAATCTTTTATTTAAATTGGTGGGGGAGCCCCCCATAATTATATTATCTCACAAAAGTAAGTACACCCCTCACATTTGTGTAAATATTTTATTATATCTTTTCATGTGACAACACTAAAGAAATTACACTGTGCTACAATGTAAAGTAGTAAGTGCGTACAGCTTGCATAATGCCCCTTTTACACCAGCGGACCATATGTCCGCTTTTTCATCTATCCGTTTACGGATGAAAACGGGACATACATTGGTCCCTATGAGATCGCGGGTGTCAGCGGATGAACATCCGCTGACACCCGATCTCCTCCGTGTCCGCAATCCCCCGATTCTGCAGATGGAGGAAAATCCTATTTTTCTATCTGTCTGCAGAGTGGATCGGATGAACTCGGACAGACGGTCCGTGTTCATCCGATCCCCCCATAGGGGAGAGCGGAGATCTGACAGGGTGGTCCCTGCACAGTGTCGGGGACTGCCCTGTCATCCACCGGCTTGGCGGAGCGATCCCCGCTGAGCAAGCGGAGGTTCACGGGGCGGATCCTCACGGATCCGTCGCGTGTGAAAGGGGCCTAACAGTGTAAATTTGCTGTCCCCTCAAAATAACTCAACGCACAGCCATTAATGTCTAAACCGCTGGCAACAAAAGTGAGTACACACCTAAGTAAAAATGTCCAAATTGGGCCCAATTAGCCATTTTCCCTCCCCGGTGTCATGTGACTCATTAGTGTTGCAAGATCTCAGGTGTGAATGGGGAGCAGGTTTGTTAAATTTGGTGTTATCGCTCTCAATCTCCCATACTGGTCACTGGAAGTTCAACATGGGCACCCCATGGCAAAGAACTCTCTGAGGATCTGAAACAAAAGAATTGTTGCTCTACATAAAGATGGCCTAGGCCAGTGATGGTGAACCTTGGCACCCCAGATGTTTTGGAACTACATTTCCCATGATGCTCATTCACAGTGTAGTTGAGCATCATGGGAAATGTAGTTCCAAAACATCTGGGGGGCCATGGTTCGCCATCACTGGGCTATAAGAAGATTGCCAAGACCCTGAATTTGAGCTGCAGCACGATGGCCAAGACCATCCACCAGCTCTAACAGGACAGGTCCCACTCGGAACAGGCCTCGCCATGGTCGACCAAAGAAGATGAGGGCATGTGCTCAGCATCATATCCAGAGGTTGTCTTTGGCTCTTCTAAAGATGATGACCAAGAAAGCCTGCAAACAGTTTGCTGAAGACGAGCAGACTAAGGACATGGATTACTGTGACCATGTCCTGTGGTCTGAGGAGATCAAGATAAACTTATTTGGTTCAGATGGTGTCAAGCGTGTGTGGTGGCAACCAGGTGAGGAGTACAAAGACAAGTGTGTCTTGCCTACAGTCAAGCATGGTGGTGGGAGTGTCATGGTCTGGGGCTACATGAGTTCTGCCGGCACTGGGGAGCTACAGTTCATTGAGGGAACCATGAATGCCAACATGTACTGTGACATACTGAAGCAGAGCATGATCCCCTCCCTTCTGAGACTGGGCCACAGGGCAGTATTCCAACATAACGACCCCAAACACACCTCCAAGATGACCACTGCCTTACTAAAGAAGCTGAGGGCAAAGGTGATGGACTGGCCAAGCATGTCTCCAGACCTAAACTCTATTGAGCATCTGTGGGGCATCCTCAAATGGAAGGTGGCTTAGTCATGGTGGAGGGGAAGAGGACTCCAGTGGCAACCTGTGAAGCTCTGGTGAACTTCATACCTAAGAGAGTTAACGTGGATGTAAACCCGATTTTTTATTTTTTTTTGCTGTCACATTGTATAAGTATAAGATTTCCTATCATCTGTGCCCAGTCTTGCCACAAAGAGTTAATCCAGCTCTGAGGAATCCTCTTTTCTTTTTTCAATAAGATAAACGGACAAACAGGAGAACTTTTGTCCGTTCCGCCCCCTTGCTGTGAATGACAGGTTATTTACATATCTCATGCACTAAGCCTGAGACAGGCATTATTTTTTAATTCCCACCCCCACTTCTTTTCTGAGGTCATGTGGTTACTTTTCTGTATTTTGACTGGATGTTGGTGATCATAGCAGAAGTTCAGTGTAAGGAATACACAGGAGAAAATGCATGTTGACAAGGGGAGTGTAGAGGTGGGCGGGGAGTCTACTCACATCATGACTCCACCTACCGAGCTCCAGACAACAGATCCACCCACAGAATCTGCAGTTTTTCAGTTCTTATAACAGACAGAGGGGAGACATTTGACAGATAAGGATACATGCAGGAGGCATCTATATCCTTATAGATCAGCACTATGGCAGTAGTTTAGAAAGGATGAGAGTGGGTTTACATCCACTTTAACGCAGTGCTGGAAACACGATATTTAAGAGAAAAGGAAAGAAAATTGACTATAGAGGTGAATGTATGACGGCTCCCATTTATATAAAACTTTATCCTTTATTGTAACACTTAAAAACATACTAGTAAATCACATATATGATACAAGTCACACAAGCGTAAAAGGGGCCTTATGGTGGTGAGCAGTGGAGACAGGTAGCAGGGATTGTAGCCTACACTTACTTTTTACCTGCCGACATAAAGACTGGCTTATATGAATATTTGCTAATACAAGAAGAGCCTAGCATTTGAATGTAACCTGTTTGCTGCACTAATATTGGGAACTTTCCAATACTTCTCATGCTGCCATGTTGGAACTGATTAGGAATAAGTACTACTTTTGCACTATTTAAATGGCGACTGAACACGGGTACTCATGTGAGGGAGGGAGAATCTGTCAATGTGAGAGACATTATCTACTAAGCATATATAAGCTCAAAACCTCCTCTTGCTCGGGAGTACCTTTTGAAGCTTTACAATGCATATATCTGTGTGACGGAGGTGATATGCAATAAAACAATCATGGGAACACCCCTGTGTCTATAGGTTGGATTCTCTAACTTACCTCCTGTAGACCACCGTTGATGAAACACCCTTATTAATAAGCTCAGTTTTAAGTGCCATATTTTGGAGAAAAAGTATAAACACATTCCCCTTTGGAATACTCTGTGGATGTTCCAATCCAATAAACGGAAGGACTGATAAGACGTGAAGGGGATCATATATGATTGAAGTGTTTCCAGGACAGGTTAATGTCTCCAATGTGAAATTACCACTGACATTTGCAATGTCTATTGAATGGCTTTTCGGTTAGAGAATTATACCTTGATTGGGTGGCCACCCACAGTTGTTAATATGGTATATAACCAATTACAGGCAGTCCCCGGTTTACAAACAAGACAGGGAATGTAGGTTTGTTCTTAAAGCGGAGCTCCACCCTAAAGTGGAACTTCCGCTCATCGGAACCCTCCCCCCCTCCGGTGTCACAATTGACACCTTTCAGTGGGGAGGGGGGTGCAGATACCTGTCTAAGACAGGTATTTTTACCCACTTCCGGGAGTCCTCTCTGTGGGAAATCTGCGGGAAGCACGTCACTTCCCGCAGAATACCCGTTGTGTTCTGGGAGACACTCGGCTCCCAGAACACAGGGGACCATTCAGAACGGCGCAGCGCGACTCGCGCATGCGCTGCAGGGAACCGGGCAGCGAAGCCGCAAGGCTTCACTGCCTGGTTCCCTCACCGAGGATGGCGGTGGGGGCAGCAGAGTGATGAGCGATTGCTCGTCTTCTGCTGCCGACGTCGCTGGACTGCAGGACAGGTAAGTGTCCTTATAATAAAAGTCAGCAGCTGCTGGCTTTTAATATTTTATTTTCGGCGGACCTCCGCTTTAAGTTGAATCTGTTTGTAAGTTGGAACAGGTAAATTTTTTAAGTGTAGCTCTAGCCAAAAAATCTATTTTTAAGCTTTTTGGAAAACATAGGGAAGGGTTATCACCCCTGTAACATTTGTTTTGCGGTCTGTGTCCCTGTTTAGAAGATTTCACCTCACTTTCCGTCCCAATGACAATTGGATTTTGAAAATTTTGGATTGTTAGGGAAACCTGGACTGGTGATAAAGCTTCAGTGGAGACACCTGTTTCCCATGACGACACTTACAGGAGTGAATTTCCCTTCCTAGGGGTGGATTTCATCTCACTTCCTGTTGTCTCCTTCTGTTTGTAAGTAGGAGTCGTTTGTAAGTCGGGTGTTTGTAAGTAGGGGACCGCCAGTAACTCTTTTTAAGCACATTAGTGAGCCAAGTGAGTGGAGCAGGATATGATTCTTAGCATAGTCTTGTGTTTTGCATCATATATGTGATTTATGAGTATGTTTTAAAGTGTTACAATAAAGTATAACATTGTATATAAATAGGAGCTGTCATATATTTACTAAACGCAGTACAGTGGAACCTCAGATTACAAGCATAATCCGTTCCAGGAGAATGCTCGTAATCCAAAGTACTCGCATATCAAAGCGAGTTTCCCTATTGAAGTCAATGGAAACGAAAATAATTTGTTCCGCATTGACTTCAATGGCATGCAATACCGCATGCGGCCAGAGGTGGGGGGGGGGGGCGCTGGAGAGCCTCGGAAACGGCCGGAAAGGCCCAAGGACACCTCCGCAAACCTCGGAAAGGGTCGGAAACTGAGTATTTCTGTGTCTTTCCGAATGGCGCAGTTCGGCTCTGGCGCCCCCCCCCACCACATCAGGCCAAACGCGGTACTGCACACCGCTTTGGACTGAATCCTGCTCGTTTTGCGGGTCAACACTCGCAAACCGAGTTAGGATTTTTTTCAAATACAGTGCTCGTATTGCGAAACGCTCGTTAACCGCGTTACTCGCAATCCGAGGTTCCACTATAATAGTGTTCAGTCGCCATTTCAATAGTGGTAAAGTAGTACTTATTCGTCATCGGTTCCGACTATGGTCGACCCGATACGACTTTTTGAAGACCGAGTACAAGTACCGATACTTTTTTCCAAGTACTCGCCGATACAGATACTTTTTTTAATGTCATGTGACAGTGGCACTAATATGCAGCACTGATGGACACTTATAGGTGGCACCGATGAGGCGTGGAATGTGTCAGTAGTTTATTTTGTTTTACAATTTAATTGTTAAAAAAAAGTTTTGTTATTTTTGACTATAATATATATATATATAAATATATATATTTTTTACAATGCTTCTTTTTTTTTGGGGGGGGGGGTGCACAGTGTATGTCAGTGTTTTTTTATTTAATTTTTTATTATTTTTACTTTTAAATATTTATTACAAGGCTTATTTTTATTTTTTTAACTGAACCCTGTTGAGGGGTAGGGGGGCTTTGGTGAAACATGGAAAGGGACTAAGGATAGAGATTCCCCAGTCCCTTTCTCAGCCGCCTCAGCTGCACTGAAGAGGAATGGACAGGAGACAGCGGCTCCTCTCCATAAACTGAAGCATCGTAAACAGTTTACGATGCTCAGTTATGAATGGACAGAGTCGGTGATCACTGACTCTGTGCATTCAGAAAAGGAAGGAGCAGGTAAATGACAGATTTACCGCCTCCTTCCTCTGCTTGCTTTCCATTCTGAAAGATCTGGGATAGGAGGATCGGAGGAGCACACAGAGGGCTCCTGCAAATGCTCGGTATTCAGCACTAGTATCGGTGCAACCCTAGTTCTGACATGGCAGTATGAAAAGTTTCACTCATGCATAATGGAGAGAAGTATAGGAAAGTTCCCAATATTAGTGCAGCAAACAGGTCACATCCAAATGCTAGGCTTTTCTTGTATTAGCAAATACTCATATAAGCCAGTCCTTATTCAGGTAATCAGTAATTGTAGGCTACAATCCCTGATACCTGTCTCCACTGCTCCCCACCATAATCCAGCAAGAATGTATTCAAGCATACACAATAAGTATTACCTGCCTGAATAAGGACTGGCTTATATGAATATTTGCTAATACAAGAAGAGCCTAGCATATCATTTATATTGTCAATTTTCTTTCCTCTACTACTAAATATCGTTTTTTATTATGAGATGAGATTATTTGGAGATGAGATGGCGTGATTAATGAGAAGGGGTTGAGCCCATATCCATTATTTGTTGGTTTGTGCAGTACTATTCTGAACCCTCAAACAATGAAAAATCCTAGGTAGCGATCTTTGTTTATATGGGGGCTGGCTAGCTTTGTTTGCCATAAATAACCCTGTCTGTACTGTGCAAGCAGATATTCATTATAATTGTAACTCGATTTGAACACGGTCTGACCTAACAAAGAGTTAAAGGTGTAGAGTTTGAGCTTGTTGCATTGAATGGTAATGAGGACAGACCTGGGACAGGCTCACTCTAAGACCGGCTATTTATTATACAATTATCTTGTACAGTTTTCCTTTAGATTCATCAAAACCATATAATATGAGAGCAAACGACTGTATAACCTCAAGTGTAAGCCAACCCGAATATAAGCCGAGGCACCTAATTTTACCAGAAAACTTATTGACTCAAGTATAAGCCTAGGGTACACAATGCCCATCTGCAGCCTCACTGTGCCCATCTGCAGCCTCACCTTGTTTACGGTCCCCCGCTGTGTCATGCAACTTTTCGGCGGTGTTCTGTCAAACAGCGGCTATCCACTGTAAGAAAGCCCCGCCTCCTCCTCCTCCATGATAGACGGAACACTGATTCAGTTTCCCAGCATTCTATCAGTGTTCCGTCTATCATGGACGAGGAGGCGGGGCTTTGTTACAGTGGCGGCCGCTGTTTGACAGAACACCGCCGAACAGTTGCATGACACAGCGGGAGACGTCACTCGAGTATAAGCCTAGGGGGGCCTTTGCAGCATAAAAAAATGTCCTGAAAAAGTCTGCTTATACTCGAGTATATACGGTAAACACTTTTGATTTTTATGCAATCAGGCAGGCCCTTACACTACATAGTTAAAGGTAAATCTAAAGGAAATTGAATAATAAAATTGTATAATGTATGGCAAGCTCAACATTGTTCAAAAAACCTTGCAGTCACCCATGCCACCTCCTTGTGAGAAACATCTAAAAAGGTAAGAAATATTTTTTACATTTTTTTAGGCAAGCTGTGTGAATGGGAACACACACCAAAAATAAACAAGTAACAGGGTTTTCTCAAATTTGAGTAAATACGCTTTATTGCACTGCAACTGAACACTTTAGTGTGAATGGGCCCCCGAGTGTTCTTCAGTGAGTGAAAGATCAGATTTGTTGCCTCAGTACAAATGTTTCTTCTGGTTTGTTACCTTATGTTCAATGTTCAGCATTGTGATGTGCACCCAATACCCCGTCCTGCTCCTTTTGAGTCACTGTCCACAGATCCCTGATGTAATAAGACCCATCCGTCACTCTGACATGATTGGAATTTCTCCTGTATAAGCTCCTAAAGGCTAGACAGGGCTCCTCCTTTGAACACTGATATTTTGGTATTTGCAGAATTTCTGAAAGCTTTCTAAGCCCTGAATGTTCAGCATTAAGACCTGGAATGTTACCGTCAAGGTGTGTTACATCTGACTCGTGTCACCTACAAAATTAAAGTGACCCTGCACCCATCTATCATCATAAAAGCTGAATAAAAGTTTAAATGCTTCCCTATCCTGCTGCTTGCATTGCTCCAATAATTAAAAATGGTCCCCCAAGTCTGATGGAAACCTGACATTTCTGGGAGTGTCCATCTCCTGTGTCCCATGCACTGGTTCCTCCTGCCAACCCCAACACATTGCAGGATACAGTAGAGGTATGGAGGCCAGCGGCAAGGCAGGGACCCTGGAGATGGACACTCCCAGAATAGGGATGAGCTTCGTGTTCGAGTCGAACATACGTTCGACTCGAACATCGGCTGTTCGATCGTTCGACGAAGATCGAACGATTTGGGCCGTTCGCGCCAAATTTGAGTGACGCGAACGGCCCACAATGCACTACGCCATCGCAGTGTCATCCAGGCGCTGTGATTGGCCAAGCATGCACTGTGACCCCGCATGCTTGGCCAATCACAGCGCCGGCAGCGAGGAGAGCAATGATTGGCCACAGGCAGGATGCCTGTGGCCAATTATTGCTGAGGGTGTTTAGTACACGCCCCACACTATAAAAGGCCGCCAGCACGGCGGCCTAGTGTAGTGTGTTCCGGAGCAGGGAAAGAGAAGCATAGGCAGGGACAGTGACATTTATTTTTTCTTGCTTAACCTGGATTCCTTTAGTTTAGGGAAAGAGAAGGATAGGTAGGGAGAGTGTCAGTGTGTTTTACTGTGCGAATCCTTGTTTCTAGGGACAGGGAAGGACAGTGAGGGAATTCTCCTTGTGCTATAGTGTGCTTTAAAAAAACATTTTTTCTAGGGACAGAAAACTATAGGTAGGGAGAGTGTCAGTGTGTTTTACTGTGCGAATCCTTGTTTCTAGGGACAGGGAAGGACAGTGAGGGAATTCTCCTTGTGCTATAGTGTGCTTTAAAAAAACATTTTTTCTAGGGACAGAAAACTATAGGTAGGAAGAGTGTCAGTTTCTTTCACTGTGCGAATCCTTGTTTCTAGGGACAGGGAAGGACAGTGAGGGAATTCTCCTTGTGCTATAGTGTGCTTTAAAAAAACATTTTTTCTAGGGACAGAAAACTATAGGTAGGGACAGTGTCAGTGTGTTTTACTGTGCGAATCCTTGTTTCTAGGGACAGGGAAGGACAGTGAGGGAATTCTCCTTGTGCTATAGTGTGCTTTAAAAAAACATTTTTTCTAGGGACAGAAAACTATAGGTAGGAAGAGTGTCAGTTTCTTTCACTGTGATAATCCTTGTTTCTAGGGACAGGGAAGGACAGTGAGGGAATTCTCCTTGTGCTATAGTGTGCTTTAAAAAAACATTTTTTCTAGGGACAGAAAACTATAGGTAGGAAGAGTGTCAGTTTCTTTCACTGTGATAATCCTTGTTTCTAGGGACAGGGAAGGAAAGGGAAGGAAAGTGAGGGAAATTCTCCTTGTGCTATAGTGTGCTTTAAAAAAACATTTTTTCTAGGGACAGAAAACTATAGGTAGGAAGAGTGTCAGTTTCTTTCACTGTGATAATCCTTGTTTCTAGGGACAAAGAAGGAAAGTGAGGGAAATCCTCCTTGTGCTATAGTGTGCTTTAAAAAAACATTTTTTCTAGGGACAGAAAACTATAGGTAGGAAGAGTGTCAGTTTCTTTCACTGTGATAATCCTTGTTTCTAGGGACAGGGAAGGAAAGTGAGGGAAATTCTCCTTGTGCTATAGTGTGCTTTAAAAAAACATTTTTTCTAGGGACAGAAAACTATAGGTAGGAAGAGTGTCAGTTTCTTTCACTGTGATAAACCTTGTTTCTAGGGACAGGGAAGGACAGTGAGGGAAATTCTCCTTGTGCTATAGTGTGCTTTAAAAAAACATTTTTTCTAGGGACAGAAAACTATAGGTAGGAAGAGTGTCAGTTTCTTTCACTGTGATAATCCTTGTTTCTAGGGACAGGGAAGGAAAGTGAGGGAAATTCTCCTTGTGCTATAGTGTGCTTTAAAAAAACATTTTTTCTAGGGACAGAAAACTATAGGTAGGAAGAGTGTCAGTTTCTTTCACTGTGATAATCCTTGTTTCTAGGGACAGGGAAGGACAGTGAGGGAATTCTCCTTGTGCTATAGTGTGCTTTAAAAAAACATTTTTTCTAGGGACAGAAAACTATAGGTAGGGAGAGTGTCAGTGTGTTTTACTGTGCGAATCCTTGTTTCTAGGGACAGGGAAGGACAGTGAGGGAATTCTCCTTGTGCTATAGTGTGCTTTAAAAAAACATTTTTTCTAGGGACAGAAAACTATAGGTAGGAAGAGTGTCAGTTTCTTTCACTGTGATAATCCTTGTTTCTAGGGACAGGGAAGGACAGTGAGGGAAATTCTCCTTGTGCTATAGTGTGCTAAAGCATTCCTCATCAACCATCTTTGAAATCCTTGTTTTTTTGGACAGTCAGGGAAATTGTCGTTGTGCTATTCTGTGCAAAAGCAATCATCCTCAACCATATTTAGAAATCCTTAAGTAAAGGGACAGAGAAGGACACCTGAAGGTAGCCCTTATTGCTTTTTTCCCATCTCCCTGCAGGCCATCTATTAGAATGTCTGGAAGGCAAACAAGGAGAGGCAGACAGTCAGGAGGCAATAAAAGAGGGCAAGCAGGCTCTGTGTCTGGGGGCAACAGTGCTGGTCGTGGACGCGGTGCATTGTCATCAGCACATGGCCATGGGACACGCTTGTCCTTCTTTTCGGCAGCTGGACATGTTGAGCCACATCATGCCGAAGACTTGGTAGAGTGGATGACCAAGCCCTCCTCCTCCTCCTCATCCTCTCTCACCCAGGCTCAGGGTACTGGAAAAGCAGCTGCCAAAGTGTCCTCTTCCCTGGTATCAATGTCAGACTCATCATCAGTCACTCCTTCCCTAGACCCACCATGTCCTCCTCCTGAGGAGTCCCCCGAACTGTTTGAGCACAGTGTTGGGTACATGCTCCAGGAGGATGCCCAGCGTTTCGAAGGGTCTGATGATGAAACCCAGCTACAGGAAGGCAGTAGCGTGAGAGCAGACAGAGGGGATGCTCAAGAAGGACACCAATCTGGCAGTCATGTTCCAGCAGCTGCAGCATACTGCCAGATTGGCTCCAGTGATGAGGAGGGAGGGGATGATGAGGTCACTGACTCCACATGGGTGCCTAATAGGAGAGAGGAGGAGGAGGAGGATGAGGAGGAGGCACATCTCCAACGAGGCAGGATGCCCTTTGGTGGCCAGCGTAAGGGCAGTACACCGACGGAATCACACCGCAGAGCTCCGCCTGTGCAGGGCGCTGCCTCTGCCCGTCATTCAAAAAGTTCTTTGGTGTGGGCCTTTTTTGAGGCTAGTGCATCAGATCGCACAGCTGCTGTTTGCAACATATGTCTCAAGCGTATATCGCGTGGCCAAAACATCAGCCGCTTGGGTACCACATGCCTGACCAGACATATGTTGACCTGCCATGCAGCTCATTGGCAAGCCTACCTCAAAGACCCACACCAAAGAACAAAGCGGACCTCTCCTTGCACCGCATCAGCTGGGATCTCCAACCCCACTATAACTTCAGTCCTCTCTGAAACATGCACTGAGAGGAATGAAGGTGTAGAATTAGGTGTGTCACAGCCAAGTACTTGCGGCCACTCTGCTAGCAGTACACCGACGTCCGATTCTAGCAGGCAAATTTCCCTGCCCCAGCTGCTGGACCATCGAAAGAAGTTCACTCCCAGCCATCCACATGCCCAGCGGTTGAATGCTAGCTTGGCTAAATTGCTAGCGCTTCAACTGCTGCCTTTTCAGTTGGTAGACTCGGCCCCCTTCCGTGAGTTTGTGCAATGTGCGGTTCCTCAGTGGCAGGTTCCCAAACGCCACTTTTTCTCACGGAAGGCTATTCCGGCTCTCTACCGGCATGTGGAAGGCAATGTCTTGGCCTCGCTGGACAGGGCGGTCAGCGGTAAGGTGCATATTACCGCTGACTCATGGTCCAGCAGGCATGGACAGGGACGTTACCTTTCTTTCACGGCCCATTGGGTCACTCTTTTGGCAGCTGGGAAGGATGCAGGACAAGGTGCAGTAGTGTTGGAGGTTGTTCCACCGCCACGCCTCCAAAATGCTACTACTGGTTGTGACACACCTCTCTCCTCCACCCCCTCCTCTTCTTCTTCCTCCATGGCCTCTTCCTGTGGTTTGTCCTCGGAACCAGCGGTGCTCCGTAGGCGTTCAAGGGGCTACGCAAGTACGCAGGCAAAAAGATGCCATGCCGTGCTTGCGCTGGTGTGTTTGGGGGACAGAAGCCACACTGGGGCAGAGGTCCTGTCTGCTCTGCAGGGCCAGGCCGAGAGGTGGTTGACGCCACGCCAGCTTAAGCCAGGAATGGTGGTTTGCTACAATGGCACCAACCTCCTCTCCGCCCTCCGACAGGGACAACTGACCCATGTGCCCTGTGTGGCTCACGTCCTTAACCTGGTGGTGCAGCGGTTCTTGGGCAGGTACCCGGGCTTACAGGATGTCCTGAGGCAGGCCAGGAAAGTCTGTGTGCATTTCCGCAGATCTTATAATGCCAGTGCTCGCCTGGCTGAGCTGCAAAAGGAGTTGAACCTGCCCAAGAACCGCCTTATATGTGACATGCCCACCAGGTGGAACTCAACGTTGGCCATGCTGCAGCGGCTGCACACGCAGCAGAGGGCCATCAATGAGTACCTGTGCGACTACGGCACCAGGACAGGGTCAGGGGAGCTTGGTTTTTTTTCTCCACGCCAGTGGGGCATGATCAGGGATGCATGCACTGTCCTGGCACCATTTGAGGAGGCCACGAGGATGGTGAGCAGTGACAGTGCATGCATCAGTGACACTGTACCTCTTGTCCACCTGTTGGAGCACACGCTGCGTGGAATAATGGACAGGGCACTTGTGGCAGAACAGAGGCAGGAAGAGGAGGACTTCCTTGCCTCTCAAGGCCCCCTTTACCCAGACAGTGTTCCTTCTGTCCCACCCATCGCACAGGAAGAGGAGGAGGAGGAGGAGGATTGTGTCAGCATGGAGGTGGAGGCTGGCACTCAGCATCATCAGCAGCAGTCTTTTAGGGATGATTTACAGTCCCAAGAAACCAGTGGACTTGTACGTGGCTGGGAGGAGGTGGCTGCGGATCATGTCGTCCTTAGTGACCCAGAGGACTCCGGAGCGAATGCCTCAGCAAACCTACGCTGCATGGCCTCCCTGATCCTGCAAAGTCTGCGGAAGGATCCTCGTATTCTTCGGATCAAGGAGAGGGACCATTACTGGCTGGCCACTCTCCTTGATCCACGGTACAAGGGTAAGGTTGCGGACCTTATGTTACCGTCGCAGAGGGAGCAGAGGATGAGACAACTCCGGGAGGCCTTGCAGAAAGGTCTGTGCAACGCGTTCCCAGAGACTGGGAGGTTACAAACTCCTGGTCCTGGACAACGAGTTGCTGAGGCTTCGGCCAGTCAAAGAAGGAGCGGTGGGGAAGGTGGCCGTCTGACCGATGCGTTCAGACAATTCTTTAGTCCGCAGCCCCAAAGTATGATCGGTTCCAGCAACCATCGCCAGCGTCTGATAAACATGGTGCAGGAATATCTAGGGGCAAGGTCAGACTTGGACACCTTCCCCACCGAAAATCCTCTGGCTTACTGGGTCTTGAGGATGGATCACTGGCCAGAGCTTGCACAGTATGCAATTGAGCTACTGGCCTGTCCTGCATCCAGCGTTCTTTCGGAACGCACATTCAGTGCTGCTGGAGGATTTGTCACGGATCACAGGGTGCGCCTGTCCACCGACTCGGTTGATCGACTGACTTTCATCAAGATGAACCAGTCTTGGATCACCACCAGCTACCACACACCTGATGCTGATATAACAGACTAATTGATTTTAACATGTCACATCCCTTCAAGACTGATGCTGATGCTGAGTGCCTGTGCTGTTATGTTGACTGGCTATCCTCCTCCTCCGAGTCCTCAATGATACGATTGATGATGATAGCTTGGAAGATCATTTTTGTTTATGGGTGCCGCCACCAGTGGCTAAGGCCCAATTTTTCAGCCCCTGTTTTACAGGGGCGTGTAATTACAATTTTTTTAGCAATAATTTGCCATAGGGCTCATTGCTGTGCTCCAAGTACAGTATCTGTGAGGGGTTGGAGTGTTGTGGCACCAGTGCCTAAGGCCCAATTTTTCAGCCCCTGTTTAACAGGGGCGTGTCATTACAATTTTTGAAGCAATACTTTGCAACAGGGCTCATTGCTGTGCTCCAAGTACAGTATCTGTGAGGGGTTGTAGTGTTGTGCCACCAGTGCCTAAGGCCCAATTTTTCAGCCCCTGTTCAACAGGGGCATGCAATTACAATTCTTGATCTAATAATTCACAGCAGGGCCCATTGCTGCACCCACCAAGAGTAACTCTGAGGGCTTACAGTGTTGTGGCAACGCCACCACCACCACCACCACGAAAGGCCCAATTTTTCAGCCCCTGTTCAAAAGGGGCATGTAATTACAATTCTTGATCTAATAATTCACAGCAGGGCCCATTGCTGCACCCACCAAGAGTAACTCTGAGGGCTTACAGTGTTGTGGCAACGCCACCACCACGAAAGGCCCAATTTTTCAGCCCCTGTTCAAAAGGGGCATGTAATTACAATTCTTGATCTAATAATTCACAGCAGGGCCCATTCCTGCACCCACCAAGAGTAACTCTGAGGGCTTACAGTGTTGTGGCAACGCCACCACCACCACGAAAGGCCCAATTTTTCAGCCCCTGTTCAAAAGGGGCATGTAATTACAATTCTTGATCTAATAATTCACAGCAGGGCCCATTCCTGCACCCACCAAGAGTAACTCTGAGGGCTTACAGTGTTGTGGCAACACCAACACCACCACCACCACCACCACGAAAGGCCCAATTTTTCAGCCCCTGTTCAACAGGGGCATGCAATTACAATTCTTGATCTAATAATTCACAGCAGGGCCCATTGCTGCACCCACCAAGAGTAACTGTCAGGGCTTACAGTGTTGTGGCACCAGCACCACCATCAAAGGCCCAATTTTTACTACCACTGTTCAACAATTATATGTAATTAAAATTCCTGATATAATAGTTGACAGCAGGGCGTTCCAGCACCAACCAAGAGTAACTGTGAGTGCTTACAGTGTTGTGCCAACACCAACAACTAAGGGGCCTATTTCTGCAGAGTATATACGGCAGGTCCCTACTTTCAAACATCCAACTTACAAACGACTCCTACTTGCAAACGCAAGAAGACAACAGGAAGTGAGAGGAAATCTACCACTAGGAAGGAAAATTCTCTCCTGTAAGAATAAATATGGGAGAAAGGTGTCTCCTCTGTACTGATGCTTTATCACCAATCCTTGTTTCAAGAAAAACACCACATTTCAAAAACAGTTGTCATTGGGACGGAAAGTGAGGTGAAATGTTCTGAACAGGGGCACAGACAGCAAAACAAATGTTACAGGGGTGATAACCCTTACCTATGTTTTCCAAAAAGTTTAAAAATAAATTTTTGGTCTGGAGCTACACTTAAACAATGTACCTGTTCAAAATTACAAACAGATTCTACATAAGAACAAACCTACAGTCCCTGTCTTGTATGCACCGCCTGTATACGGCTGTTCAGAGTATATAGGGCCTTTTTTATTTTATGTGTGGGGTTCCCCTTAATATCCATACAAGACCCAAAGGGGCTGGGGTAGGGGGGGGGGGGGGTCATGGGGTAGCTATGCCATTTTTCTTAAAGATTTTCATCCATATTACCGGGACCAGACATTACATTAAAGCCGCAAGCAGTTTTAAATGGCTTTTTTTTCCTTTAGAAGTGTCATTTTGTGCAGGGACAGTTCTAAACACGGGAAACACGTGGCACTTCACAGGCATACTTTAGACACCCCCCAGGTACGATATTTAAAGGAATATTTGACTTTTTTTTTTCACTTTATGCATCATTAAAATGACTGCTCCCGAAAAACGACCGTTTTTAAAACTTCTTTTTGCATTGATACATGTCCCCTGGTGCACAACCCGGGTTCCCAAACCCTTTTTAGGACAATAACATGCATAATAGTTGTTATAATTAGCACTTTAGAATTCGAACGTTCGCATCCATTGTATTTAATAGGGTTCTAATGTTCGTACGAACTTTCGGTCCGTTCGCGGGTTCTGGTGCGAACCGAACCCGGGGGTGTTCGGCTCATCACTATCCCAGAAGGACCAGGGAACTACTTGTACTGATCAAAGCAGTGAACAGCAGGAGAGGTATTTATATAGTCCCTTCATTGCACATAACTTAATTTTCATATATTTGATCAGTGACAGCTTCATTCAGGCAACAACCATGTGAACAGCATAAATGATGAGTAATTCAATGTTGTGATCATCTTTCCCTGATGTGTTACACCCCAAACTCGCTCATCCATGTCTTTATGGACCTTGCTTTGTGCATTGGTCCAAATCATTTGGTGGCGGGGAGATTACCGTATATACTCGAGTATAAACCGACCCGAATATAAGCCGAGGCACCTAATTTTACCACAAAAAAAATGGGAAAACTTGTTGACTCAAGTATAAGCCTAGGGTGTCCATCTGCATGCCTCACTGTGCCTCACTGTGTCTATGTGCATGCCTCACTATGCCCATGCCTCACTGTGCCCATGACTAGACTGATGTTTAACATCGGAGCCTATGGAAGGGGTGCCCGGCTTTGAAAAATCGGTGCACCCAGGCCGTAGGTTCCCCAGACAACAAACTTCGCACACCTGTAGAGGAAGAGTGGGGTTATATGTGTGCCAAGATTGGGGTCCAAGGGACCTACGGCCGGCCGGTACCAGGTCCCCAAAGTCCGGGAGATCAGGTGCAAAAAGGTGACTTGAGTATAAGCCGAGGGGGGCATTTTCAGCACAAAACAATTTGCTGAAAAACTTGGCTTATACTCGAGTATATACGGTATGATGTGGGGTTGATTTTCAGGGGTTGGGCTCGGCCCCTTAGTTCTAGTGAAGGGAACTCTTAAGGCGTCAGCATACCAAGATATTTTGAACAATTTCATGCTTCCAACTTTGTGGGAACAGTTTGGGAATGGTCCCTTCCTGTTCCAACATGACTGCGCACCACAGCTGATCACTTATAGTTGAATGGGCCCCAAGTTTTTTCCAGCTTCTTCCCCTCTCCACCAGGCCTTATTTATCATTCAGCTGCTCCTCCTCACCTTCTCCCAGCCGTAGGGGTGATAATAATTGGTTGTAGTGAACACCCTAAACAGGCGTTCTGATAAATAATATCCCCGGAGACTTTCTGAAAAACAACCAGCACACAATTTTCACTAAGTTTTTTTTTTATTATTATTACTTTTTTCAACTGGAACCTTTGAATACCTTTCAACAAGGAGATAAAAAAAAAAAAACTTTGCCACTTTAAAACATTTAGCAAAGACAATCGATTGGCATTTGTTAGAAACATTTTTAATGTACAATTTTGTAGCACGTATTCTATAAATAAATAAGTCTGTACACAAATGTAATACTTCCATTTCACATTGCCTCACAGAAGCAGCATTTTCTCAGGAAAATAGCAATTTGTTTTCGTTGGTGGCAATTAAAATGTATATATATCCAAAACAATTTTTTCTTTAAGTGTTGGATGTATTGAAAACCCTTATCAGGTTTTTATTGCTGTCTGTCTCCACTGGGGATATTGGGAAGCCCAAAATGTAGGGCCTCATACACACAGGCAGTTTGGCCCATCAGCGTCCTGGAGGCACAGCGTTTTTGGGTATCCTGGATGCACAGGTGCAAAGACTAGTCCCATTGTAACAAAATCTATGCTAGGCTGAAATATGGGGCAGTTGGACACTTGTACCTTTTAGTAATTCGGCGCTAGGGGTATATGTCCCTAAATGTGAGTACCACCAGGTACAGCATCCAGTCGCCCTGGGTTCCAGTCTGTCGGCACCTGTGCTTCCTGAGCGCCCAAAAATGCCAGAATTTGACGCGATGGACCAAACCGCCCATGTGCATGTAGCCTAACTTATAACCAGAATGGAAAGTGAAGGTAAATCTTTCAATGGGGACATCTGTTCCAGTGACAACCATCTAAGAGGGGATTTCCTCTTACTGCATGGTGCATCTCTGGGACACAAAGTAAAGGAAAATCTCCCCAATGGGACAAAGATGGCAAAAACCAGTAAAGTACATATTAATGGTAGAGGTCTAGGGTCTTAGCTTGCTAATGTATTCTATATTGTATGGATACATATCATCTACAACACTTGGTAGACATTGCTATGCTAACCATGCATGTATCAAATAAGGACTCTTAAATTAAAATTATCATGAGCAACCCCAATCCCTTTTTCCACCAAAGAATGTTGACTGGTCCTACTAATCTAGATTTTTGAATTTGTTTTGTCTATATCAAATAGAGTGTTTGCGCAAAAGCTGGTTTGAAATGACAAAATCTATGATACATGGTCAGCATTATCACATGATAGAGTTGCTAAATGGTGTAATCGGGGTCAAAATCTCTGAATATCAGAGCTGTGCCGTGAAATAGTTATTCCATAAACTGAACTAGACTAAGTTTCACCATACATGTTACGTCTGACCATAAAATTACCCTTAAAGACCTAGCTAAACTATCCAATCAGTATCAAATCAGGCAGGTCCTTGCACTACATACTTCTAAAGCCTCATACACACAATCGGACTTCCATCTGATTTTTCTGTGGATTTTGGTACGAAGGGCGTTGGCCGTGAACTTGGTATGCATACACACGGCAGGACTCTTTCAGCCAACTTTCACCAAATCACGTGTTTTTTCTGCTCTTTACCGCCACCTTTTGGGCAACTTCTGCTATTGTTGGTTGATCTTTAGCATTGGTTCTGAGCATGCATGTTTTTACTTTGGACTTTAGTCCGATGGACTTGTGTACACACGATCGGATTTTGCTCCATCGGACAAGTTTGTCTGTTTTTACAGCGAACATTTGTCCGATGAAAAACAAAACATTTGTCCGATGGAGCATACACACGGTCGAATTGTCGGCTGAAACAGGTCCGTCGGACATTTGTTGTCAAAAGGTCAGATCAAGTGTATGGGCCTTAAAGGTGATTTTACAATCAGTTTGTAGGGTGTGTGGTCAGCTTAAACTCCAAAGGGTGCTGTTTAAAGGTACATTTTTTGCAACATAAATTGTTCTTTTCCAGATAATAATTTAAAAATCTGTTGTGCATGGTATAAAACTTAGACCCCATACACACTATTAGATTTTCTTCAGATTTTTGTCTTCAGATTTATAAAACCATGTAGTGCAAGGGCCTGCCTGATTGCATACAAATTGAAACTCTTATGCCGCGTACACACGATCATTATTCACGGCGGTTAAAAAACCGCCGTGAATAATGTCATTAAAAACGAGGGAACAGCTTGTTCCCCACACACGGTCGTTTTTCACGTCGTTTTTTCTCTTGTCGAGAAAAACGACCGTCTGTGGGCTCCGCGGCAGTGTTTCCCTATGGGAAACACTGCCGCGGAAAACATGTCGAAAAAAACGACGAGAAAAATTAGAACATGTTCTAATTTTTCTCGTCGTTTTTAATGCCGTTTTTCTCGTCGAAAAAAACGACAGAAAGCCCACAGACTATTGTTTTTCTCGTCGAATGGGAAAAATTTTGTTTTTCTCGACGAGAAAAACGGCCGTGTGTACGCGGCATTAAGGTTTGATCTCATATTATATGGTTTTGGTAAATCTGAAGACAAAAATTTGCAGAAAATCCAATAGTGGGCCTTAATGACAGGCCTAGCTGGAGAATGTCTGTGCTCCTCATAGCAACCAATAAGATCCCAGCTGTCATATTTCTATTGCTGGATAATTAGCATTTACTCTGATTGCTATGAGCCACACGACTAGTTCTCCCTTGCTCTAGTTTCTATACAGGAAGCCTTTAGAACATACAATGAAGGAAAGAAGCAAGGTGATTTGAAAGATTTACTAGTTCACATTATACTAAAGTAACAAAAAAAAAGATCTAACCAGCCAAGTTGGTGAATACAAGATAAAACATTCACATTTCTCCTATCGGCTGTAACATCATGGATTGGAGTCTCAGACTGTCCAATGTTACAGCTTGTGATGCCGCACTCCTTTAGAAGGAATCGTGCAATCTTGGCCCTCCGCATACACACAGCGATACGTGTCCCAAAGTGCAAATTCATGCTATTTACAGTGTGAGCGGCTAGCGTATTAGACCTCATGCTCACTAAACGGTTAGCCCCAATGCACGAGATCCTGGCATTTTCATGCGGGCGGAAGGCACAGGTGCACCATTCAGCCTCGCTGCCAGCAGCCGGTAAAACTCAAAGAGTCTGACAGGTGCTGAACACCAAGGATGGATGCCTGGAAAGCAGATCGCTTGTGTTCTGGGTGCATACTGCCTTCAGCCTAGGTTCACATTTGAGCGATTTGTTATGCGATTTGAGAGATCAAATCGCATGACAAGTCGCAGCCTATTGGTGGCAATGGCACTGTTCCAATCGGTGCGACACCGATTTTGCTGCGCCGCAATGATATGCAAAAGTAGTTCCTGCACTACTTTTGCCGATTTCAGGTGCGACTTTAATAGACATCTGTGCATGAAGCCACACAGATGTCTATCAAGTAGCACCTGAAATTGCACTGACTTTGAAATTGCGCTACTTCAAGTGAAGTAGCGCGATTTCAAAGTAGCATCAATGTGAACCAGGGCTAAATGATAGTACCACACGTACATCGCCAAGCCAGTTTTCATCTTCTAAGAGCTTTACAGGCTGCTGGCAGTGGGGCTGGTACCTATACACCTGTGCCTTCCGCCTGCACCAAAACACCAGGATCTCATGCACCAGGGCTAAACACTTATTGGGTATGAGGCCTTTATTGGCAGAAATCCCATTCATTTCTAGGCTCTTTTAAGGGGGACTCCTCAACAGGATGTGACAACTCCGAAGCCAATCAGATTATCCCATTTATTCTTCCAGTACAAATAAAACCATCTGATTGTTGCTATGAGGAACACATACAGTTCAGCTTTCAGACTGAGCAGGAGGCTTATGGATGTGAGCATACCAACAACTCATAGGCCCTGTTTACACCTCTGTATTGATGAGTTTTGCAATGGTATCCACTCTCATTGTGCATTTGTGGGGGGTTTTTTGCGCGCTTCTGTTCATTTCTAATGGCGCTCAACCCACATTATTGGGCCAAAAACGCAAATGTCCTAACTCCCTGCAACAAATACCACTGCAGACACCTGAACTGTGATGGTAAAAAAATGGGCATATATTTTCCTGATGCACTGATAACACACGCCAGCACATCAAGACGCACAATACAACATATGCTGTAATGTAGGTATGAATGTGCCACGAGACAAGCAGAGATGTGGATCAGAGTGGGGGTGTGATATTTTATTAATTTAATTCATATTGCTTCACTCAACAGCCAAGTTCTCTCTGAAAACAGTGAAGTCATCTTCTGAAATCCCTTACAGTCTTCCCTTTTAACAGCAGATTCCGTGGTGCCTGAAATTACTTTTCTCATATTGGGCAATTAGACAACCAAAAAGAGTTAAGTTTTGTCTGCTGTAAACTACACTAGGCATATTATTGCTGTACTGTATAGAAATAATAGATGTAAATGGGGCTTAATACAGTATTGATGCAAATTATTGACAAGGAAAAAAGGTATTGAATTCATAAAAGGACGCCTTTGATGTCCTAATAAAATTGGGTATTTTTTCACCCTCTTGACTGGATACTTCTGCATTTGGAATGTGATACAAAAAGGTAATATTTTTCTTTCCCTTCCATGTTCCCCACATTCAAAATGTTCCAATTGAAGATACAGAGATAACATTTTAAGTGCAATCTACTCTATGCCTCTTAAAGTTTTCCTTTTACTGCACCCAGCAGAGTCCGCCATTGTGCAGGCTGAAGGCTTACTCTTGAAATCACAAAGAACCAAGTGACAACCACTGCCACAGAATCTCGTATGTCACCAGATTCTTAGCTTAGGCGACTTCAGCCCAAAACATGGCTGTGAAAGTACTGGGGACACGTTAAGGTTTGTGCAAGCCATTGTATTATGCTTCCAATTATTTACTGAGGTGTAGATCGTGGCAGCTGCTTACATTAAGCTTTATTTGAAAGATTTGGGGGAAGTAAGAGTATATGTTAATGACAAGTATCTCCCTGGCTCCATTGAAAAGCTTCTATTGGAAGGATGAGAGTGCAATAGAACTTAAGTCCAGAAAAAAAAACATCTTTCAGGAGCTCAACTTCTCCTTCATCAGGGCTTGTGTGTTGTCAGGGAGTTCAGACTTCTACTGGACAACATTTGCAAAACAAAACTGGATTTCACCAAAATGATGTAGGCCGCGAAACTGATAGGCTGTCAGTTTAGCATCCTGGAAATTTTGGTGATATCCAGTTTCATTTTGCAATTGCTGTTCAGTATAAATCTGAACCCCCAGCCAGCACATAAGCCCCAATGAAGGTGGAGTTGAGCCCTGAAACATGTTGGTTTCTCTGATCTTGTGTTGTGATAAAATTCTTAGTGGGCTTACTCAAGCTTTGTGGCACTCTTCCCAATGTTTTATAGACTGCTTCGGGATAACCCAGTTAAAAGAGAGCTGCCTCCTAAAAACTAGGTTCTGGTTTCTGCCTACTTTAAAGCCCAGCACTCCACCAACACATACCTGATTTGAAAAGCTTGGGCACTTTGAAAATGCAGGTTCCTTTGGCCCCACACACTTCTGGTCCCTGAACACCCCTCTGTGTAGTAGCCCCTATAGAGGTCTATGGGTAAAACTACTTCAAGCATTATGCAGATTAGTGCTCAGAAACTCAGCCAACTATACAAAAGTGTTTAAGCTTTTGAACACAGCCAAAGAGGCAATTTACCACATTCACCCACCAAACCTTACCCTATATTGGGAAGACTGGCAGAACAAAGCATTAATGAGGGTCATAAGGCAAGGACTAAGCATCATCTCTAGCTGCTCCTTTATTTAGTATGGCCCAAGATGTGATAGGCATTAATGCCAGATGTATGCTTCTTTCCATGCAGGCCCAATGCAGTCATGTAACGCGAGGCCACAAACCATGGTGGTGGAATAGCAGAACATGAAGGGCTGAAAAGAGGCCAAAATCCATGCCTCCATTTAAATAAATATTTTGCTGGTGAGCCAGTTCAGCGCTTAAATTTACAGACATTTAAAACAATGTTCCCAAACAACATTTTTTTTAGACCCCTTTCAGACAGGTGTTCCTAAAAAACAGGTGGCCCTGACCAGAAGGTCAATTTAACCCTATGGACAGGTATGTGTAAACTTACACCCGCCTACCTCCAGGTCTGATTAGGCCCACTAAAAAAAAAAAAAAAAGAAAATCAAAAACAAGAGAGGACTCCTTCCTCTACCATTTAGGTGAAGGGGACTAGCGATAGAGGGTGTAAATGGAGTCCGTTTACTTCTGGCCACCCATAGAGCAAAGCAGGGTTTGTCTGTGTCCACTCTGCAGATACTTAGTGGACACAAATACGTCATCTGCCTGCTCTGCTCCAATCGGCAGGGGATCATCGCACAGATACTTTACTGATCACAATGGAACCTGCCCCATGTGAAAGGAGCCTTAAACAGATGTTGTGAAACACCAGCTTATTGCGCCTTTACACCTCAGTAAATAAGCATACATTCATTCATACGATAAGGCACCTAAATCACGCCTCAAATGCGATTTTGCAAACAATGCGTTTCACAGCCTTTCCTGCGTTCATGCACTAACGATTAAAATAGACTCTTTAGAAGATATAGGTATATATTTATATCTAGCTTTTAGATATTTACATATTTATATATTTATGAAAACTCTTATGTACAATGTACAAAATAGATTTTTTTTCCGGTCTCACTACTTACAAGTCTTTTGCATTTTTGTGCCGTAAATGCAGTTAGACGTTTTGAGCTACCAACACTTGAAAGTTCATAAAGTACTTTTAGCCCAGCGATACGTTGTTGGACTTCTTCCTTAGCCTCACAGAAACTTTTGATTCGTACCTCATATTTATTTCCGTTTTACCCCTCTAATAGCAACTTAAGGGGTTGAGGTAGACGGATCTTTACTGGTTCAGTGCAAAAAATTTTAAGTCTTTTTTTGTTACTCCTTTGCACATAGCAGTCATTTGAAATCGTCTGATCCACAGTGTGGTTTGTGCTGGGCAGTCAATGCGTGTCCATTGGAGAGCGGCGGCTCTTTGGCTGCCCCCTCATTGTGAAGAGTGTCCGCTAAGTGTGATTTTTGCTGTAGAAAACAGTCCTGAGCTGGAGGCTGGTGATATAAATCTGGAGAAGGCGACCTGATTATTGGCTCCAGGTGTGAACCTGTAAAGATAGTAAATGAGATCAGTCTTAACCACTTCAATACAGGGCACCCTCTTCTTGCCCAGGCAATCTTTTTGTTTTTAGCGCTGTCGCACTTTGAGGCTCGGTTCACACCTATGCGAATTGAATGCGCGTTTCGCCGCATCCAATTCGCATAGCAGGAGAATGTGACTGGCTCTCTATGGAGCCGGTTCACATATCTCCGCAGTGGGTCCGGTGCGGTGTGCCGGAAAAACGTGTGCCTTTTCTGGTGCGTTTCAGGTTCGATTTCAGCCCAAAATTCGGGCTGAAATCGGACCTGAAACGGTGAACCAGCACGCACCGGACCCCTGTTGTGAGCCGCATGCGGCGACGGTGTGAACCGAGCCTCAATGACAATTGCGCCGTCATACAATTCTGTACCCAAACAACATTTTTATAATTTTTTTGAGACATATAGAGCTTTCTTTTGGTGGTATTTATTCACCACTGAGTTTTTTCTTTTTCTTTTTTGCTAAACAAATGAAAAAACATCAAAAATGTTGAAAAAAAGTTTGTTTCTGTTACAAAATTTAGTAAAGAAGTACATTTTCTCCTTCACCGATGTGCGCTGATGAGGTGGCAGTAATATGCAGCACTGATGGGCAGCCTTTATGGGCACTGATTGGCACCATTGGTGAGCACTGGTAGGCATCACTGATGGGACTGCACTGATCATCAATGCACCGATTATCAGTGCAGACTCCCCTTGTTAGGAGAGCAGAGTATTGGCTCTCCACTACTCACACGCTGTCAGGGTGAATAGAGGAATTCTGATAAACTACACTTCCTTTTTATACTGTGATCAGCTGTGATTGGACACAGTTGATCACATGGTAAAAAGCCTATGTCATAGGCTCTTTTTTTATTTTTATTAAGCATTTTACAAGGGTAACACTCAGAGCACATAACCAGGGACAATGTGATCCCATATATCGTTATATTATTGGAACAAAGATTATATCAATCCTACATAACACTTCTTGCAAGCTAAAATTACATTTCAATGTAAATAAATATTTCTACCTATTCTTCCAAAGCATCTATACTGTGCTCTCAAGTATTCCACAGTGGCAAAGGTCTGCCCAGAAACATAGATAGAGGAAAATAAAAAATTCATAGGTTCTTTACTGTGATCGGAGATGTGGTGTGTCTGAGCGACGCACCGCACCACCGATCTGGGGTGCGCACAACCGGCATGTGAGGGACATTATATGACGTCCAGTCACAACAATAAAACCCTCGCCTAGCCGTCATTTTGCTATAGGCCGGGTGGGAGGGTGTTAACAGTGAGTTTATTCTGCTTAAAGTGATGGTAAAGTCTTGTTTTTTTTCCTATAAAAATAACAAACATGTCATACTTACCTGCTCTATCCAGTGGATTTGCACAGATCCTTCTCTTCTCGGGTCCCTCTTCTGTGATCCTGGCCCCTGTTGAGTGCCCCCACAGCGAGCAGCTTGCTATGGGGGCACCTGAGCCGAGTCACAGCTCCCTGTGTCCATTCAGACACAGAGCCCTGACCCGATCCACCCCCCCTCTCCTGATTGGCTAGCTGACTTTGACAGCAACGGGAGCCAATGGCGCCGCTGCTGTGTCTCAGCCAATCAGGAGGGAGAATCTGGGATGGCTGACCACGCGTGGACATCGTTGGACCTCGGGTAAGTGTTAGGGGGGCTGCTGCACACAGAAGGCTTTTTATCTTAATTCATAGAATGCATTAAGGTATAAAACCTTTTGCCTTTACAATCACCTTAAATCTTGCCTTCCCTGATTCTTCCCTCTCCCCTCATCAACATGCTATTGACAATTTTACATTAAGACCTTATCGTTTTCACTCTATTCCTTATGTTAGATCCAGCGATGTCATAATTTCTCTATGCAATGCAGGCAGGTCAAGGCTGGTGGGATGGTTCAGCAGTGTGCTATACAGATCTCCCTGAAAACATCACGGCACCCTAAGTCCTGATGCAAGCAGTGGGCTGGGTCTTAGGAGGAGTTCTGTAAATATCAGTGAGTGTCAATCTGGAGGAGTGGGCATTCCTAAGCAGGCTGTATTTGAAAGCTGGCCGCCCTAAGTAACGCCCATGTGTAATAACGAGTCTTTATGATTTAAAGAACTGAAATGTAATGAATAAAAGCAGTGTCACGGTCAGGTTGTGGTGAAAGGGGCTAGATTGTGCTGGAGGTTTTTAAAAGAAAATAACATGGATTAAATTCATATATCCTTTTATAGGAAGATTGTGAAAATTAATGGTGTGGTAAAAGGGTCTCTATAACTGTGTTGGGAGAAGGGGACCAATCCTCTCAATTACCTTGTGAATCAGACACCAAAACGTGCGTCTGAGGTCCACTCAAGAAAGGAATCCTCTCGTGGTTGCTGGGGTACACAATTTCACAGGCATCCATCTTGTTGTAGCTTACGGCTCCCAGGTTCGAAAGACCGTTTGGTGTTGTAGAATGGTCAATGTCATTTCTGAAGCCATCATGGCCATTCCTAGGTCTTTCATATGAACAGTCCAGAGGCTGTAATGTCTGCGGACAATAGTCGGGGTCCTTGGTGTACATAGCGCGGCCTTCTAAGCAGTCCGTACACACGACCTGGTATCCATAGCCTGTATTGACAGCAAAGAAAGACTCTTAAATGACTAATTCGATATCCTGGACTGACAAATATATATCAATTATTCATGAGTGCACACAGGTAATAAAGATAATAAATAAATCTGTTTCCTCCCACACTCCAAAGACATGCTGGTAAATTAATTAGCTCATGTCTATATGGTCCTAGTATGTATGAATGTGAGTTAGGGACTTTAGATTGTATGCTCCTTGAGGGCAGGGACTGATGTGAATGTAAAATAAAGCGCTGCGTAAATTGTCGGCACTATATTGAACAGGGGCATTAAAGACAACATGTTTCTTTCTCCTGCATGGGCAAAGCACAGGTTCACTTTCAAAAGCTTATGCCGATGCTGTATTAATAGTTCGGGACGTCCGTTACCTGGGCTTTCTGTGCTGAACAATCCACTGGCTCTTTTACAAGGCTCATCGGAGTTGCATCCTACACAGGGCCGTGGTTGTCTGTGGCCAACATTACAGGCCTCCACATCAGTATTTCCAGAGCAGTCACTGGAACAGATGCCTGAAACAAGAGACCAGTCTGTCATTCGTCATACAGAATGAGTAATAGTGATGAGCCCCTGTACCAACATAGTAGAACCCAACATTTTATTGGTGCGCATCACAGACACTTTCAGGTCTAACCGCTAAAAAGCTTTAATAAAATTTATATTAATTTATTCAGGACTATGTCACTATATAATTAGATTATCAGAATCCTCATAGGTCAGCAGGTCTATACTAGTAGACTTTTGAAAGACAATTTGTACAAAAATTCTCAGTATATTTGATGACTTAACACATTGGGGGTTATTTACGAAAGGCAAATCCACTTTGCACTACAAGCACTTGGAAGTGCAGTCGCTGTAGATCCGAGGGAGACATGCAAGGAAAATAAAAAACAGCATTTTAGCTTGCACATGATTGGATGATAAAATCAGCAGAGCTTCCCCTCATTTCAGATCTTCCCCTCAGATTTACAGGGACTGCACTTCCAAGTGCACTTGTAGTGCAAAGTAGATTTGCCTTTCGTAAATAACCCCCATTGTTTGAATGTATGTAAAAAAAAAATGTTTTGCCTTTTAACATTCAATTTTGGAACAATGGACTTTCCCAAATGATAATTACATACACTGTTAGAAATTTATTTATTCAAGAAAAGTTTTGATTTCGCTTCTTAAAATTTTCTCGTCACTGCCATCGAAAGTGAATGCCAATTGGACCCTACTAACGATTACAAAATCAATCATAGAATGAAACCCTTTGAACAAGATTGTACTAATGTGTGGCAAGCTTAAAGCCTAACTACAGGTTTAATGTCCCTTTAAATAATTTGTTGCGCTTTCTAAAGCACACTGTATTATAACTGTATGCAGTCCCATCTACATACAGTATACAGCGCTGTGTTCCTACAGTGGGGCAAGAACTTCCCATCTCGCTCCCAGAACAAAATGGGCTTAGTGCTGCTCAGCCAAAAACGGGAAGCTTTGTATTCTATGAATGAATACAAAGATTCCGCTAAGGCGGAGTTTGTGGTTTCATCCTTCAGCCTCTCTGCATCAGCCAATAAGAGGAAGGTTTCTTTTATTCACAGAATACAAAGCTGTCCATGAATGGCTGAGCCTGACTATTTTTATTATTTTTTTTTTAGTACAGGAGCAGCTTGGCCCAAAGGAACTATTTAAAGGGACATTAAATGTGGAGTTAGACTTTAAATTTGTCATTTTGATCACTGTATTTATTCTGGATCATACCTTGAGAAGACAGATAACTTGGCACATCTGGAGGAACAATGGTTTCGTCTGTAAAACACAATGAACAAATTTTGTTAACAATGTTTATTTCACCCATAGTTCGATCTGCAAAGCTGAAGTCCACCTTTTGTTACCAATACTTTTAATTTTCAGATAATTATATATCCATATAATTATCTGAAAGTTAAAAGTATTGGTAAGCACTTCTAGGGAGAAAAAAAAAAAAATCATCCTTATGCTGATTGTCCTCAATCCAGGAGCGCCAGCACTATAAGCCAAACAACCACTGGTGAAGAACACTCTGCTGTCGTCTTAACATGTTTCAGGCAGAAGGTGCTGAGCCATGGCAAGAGGAGGATCTCACAAATTTAGTGTGCACATGGGAAACGGCTAAAGCTCTAAACAGTTGCGCCAACCTTTGTATACATGGCGTAGCAAGGATCTGTGAATAGCTCAATTTTGTTCCATAATATATGAATCTGTTCAGCAACAAACACATATTTTAGCAGGTAAAGCAAACATTTGCTTTGTCTGTACAGGGCAACACAACACTTCTATTTTAATGACCCCTTCCCCAACAACACACAGGGGGAGATTTACTAAAACTGGTGCACACAGAATCTGGTGCAGCTGTGGATATAACCATTCTTCGTACTGCAACTTGGTTCAATTTGATAATACAACTTGATTGGTTACTATTCAGAGCTGTGTGCACCAGTTTTAGTAAATATCCCCCATACTCTTTTTTGCTCTTCTACTTTTCAATTCAGTGGCTGAGTATGGGTGGTCGGGGCGTTTAAAAAGGAAAGATATATAAAGGGAACCTGTTTTTCCTGCATGTGCAACACACATTGTTCACTTTAGGGATTGTATGAGAGAGAGAGAGAGAGAGAGAGAGAGAGAGAGAGAGAGAGAGAGAGAGAATTTGAGGTTCTGCCTCAAAGCAGCTTTCCCTTTAACACTTTATATTACACTAGGACAGAAGAAAATGGAGAGAAGGGGTCAACTTAACCGGACAAAAGCCAGAATGACATGAAGGTTACCTGTATTGGTGACGCTGTATTCCTCACTCTTCTTTCGGGATTGGTAGATGATGCACACCCACACGAGAGATGTTAAAACAATGCTACACACAACAGCGATGGTGATGATCCCAAACGTCATGATTCCCTCCATTTTAATGGTCTCCAACACACAGCCGCCGCCCGAAGTAGGGAAGATACTAACTTGGCTGTAAGCGCGTTCTGTCCCAAGCGTGTTGGACATTTCGCAGGTATATTTCCCAGCATCTTCCTGTACCACATTGCGTATGATGAGCAGCTGGTTACCCGGTGTGAAATGGTGCCTTTCTGTTACTATGATGGGCCCGTCTCCTTTTAGCCATGTTATCCGTGGTGGAGGGCTGCCATTAGCTTTGCACTGTAATGCCAAAGTGGCCCCTGCAGAAACCATGCGGTCTTCTAGTGGATGAGCCAAAAATGGCATTTCTGAAAAAGAAAATTTGAATGGGGATTTTTTGGTTAATACCATATTGTATCCAAACAATGCAAAACATTATAAAATCCGAACTATGTAATATATGTATGAATTCCACTCAAGGAAACCATTTGTTATTGCTATCTTTCACCTGGAGGCCATTCAGCTCTTGCACAATTAAGTATTCTAAAGCTATTTACAGCACCTAAGACTAGTTATACAGATTCATTTCTGAAGTGTAAGTGACAAGATCAGCGAATGATCAGTAAATGTGCTCACAATTTCAGTAATGGCACTAATCTCTTTGGACTACCTGGCCATCAGCATGCTGGAAAAACAAACTTAAAGTGCACAAAAGAGATCTAAAGGATATGGATCATTTTATTTTTATGAAGGCACTGGCTAAACCTACAGGCAAAGAGCCAAGGACCATGATCCACAAAACCCATTGTCCTCCATTTAACAAAGCAACCTTTAAAGGGTGGTACCCTTTAAAAGCTGAAATCTAATTGGCTTTTTTTTTGATATGACAAATTCTAAATCTTTTGTAGTTTGCCCTTTATTGGAACTTTCAGAAAACTTACCGAGTATAGTCAGTGTTGCATTCGCAGAAACTGATCCAGCAGAATTTTGTGCCGTACAGCTGTACACCCCCATATCCTCGATTTTGACATCTGTAATGAAGAAGACGTCGTCTTCAGGCATAACATGCATGCGCCTCTCCCGAGCAGCAGGGAAATCCGTGCCGCCGTCTTTCTGCCAAGCAATCTCTGGGGTGGGGTGGCCGTCTGCTGCACATTCCAGCCTGGCAGTTGTACCTGTCCGTATGGTGTTATCTCTTGGAGTTTTGATAAATGATGGCAGAACTAAGATTACAAAAAATAAATAAAGTGAGTGTGTTGTGTGCAGATACTAAAGACAAAAAGATCTACAGAATAAATATATTTACAGTTTACTGTCCCTACTACAATCTCACATACGTCAACTACCCTACCTGTTTCAACCAATCACCTTGCTCTTTATTTTTAATAAATAATAAACAGTGAAAAAATTAACACATATTGGCTCACTATCTTATTAAATAAAGACAACTATTCTGTAAACTAGGAGACATAACAAGTCAGTGGAAATGTCTTACGAGTGAAGGAAGGTCCTAAATAGACAGTTGTCACTTGAACAGGTGTCCCCTTTTAAAAACATTTCTTCTCAGCAACTGTGCTGAGTAAACTGTAAAACTTTTGGCTTTCCCATAACGTTCTGTCCTGGTGACAATGGCCATCAGGACAAATGGTGAAAGTAGATGGATACCCTTAGTTTGGGACATTGTCAGCAATAGAAACCTGGGTTAAGCAATCAAAAATTCACATGACTGCACTTATGTGTAATCCAGCATAGAATGTTTAGATCTAGACACACCATGCAAACTTAACCTGGATTCTTCCACTCTAATGTGTTTGCATACTCAATAAGCTTGATCAAAGGGGTCTCTACAATGAAGGCCATTAAGTGGGGGAAACGCAATAGATTGGGAGGATCTAGGCTGGGTTTGTATGGGCTTTCTGGATCAATAAAGCTAGTTTGAGAAGCTGGATTGCATGAAGCACATTCTTGTTCATCTTTGTTTAACCAAGAACAGGAGTGGGGCAGACTCTAGAAAGGCAACTGGCACCCACAAATTGGAAGACACTGGGTCATGGTTTAGAGTGACATCGATCTTTTCTTTGGATAGCAACAAAAATATGACAAGGATTTTAACCATTCTCAACCAATACGTTGTAGCTGGAGATCTATTTCAACATTATAGAACCATGAAATGTGCTCACCATTTACAACCAGTCCAGCTTTATTTGAGTACGTGGAACCAAAGTGGTTGGTGATGATGCACTGGAACTGCCCCTCGTGCTCAAAAGTGACATTACGCAAGTGCAAAATGGTGGTGTAGACCATCACATCTCCACCCTTCTCCCTGATGTTGGCAAAGTTTTCTATCTCTGCGTTGTGCAAGATTTCATTATCTTTCTTCCACACAAATGTCATTGGTGAACTGCTGCTACTGGCAGCTGAACAGGAGAAGCGGATATCTTTTCCCAGCACAGTCATAATCTTCTCTGGCTGCAGCATGATGTGTGGTTTAGGCAGATCATCTAAAAAAAATAAAAAAAAAGGCAAAAGATAGTAGACGATCATTGTGTGACCATTAATGACCTGGTGTTGTGTAGCAAAGACATAAACCAGATTGCAGCCATTTGTATTATTCACCTTAGAAAATTCACTGACTGCTTCTTCAACATGACCAATCACAAAAAAACACAACTGAACAGTATACATTGTCCATAGAGCTTTGTAAAGTATGTGCATTATATAAAAATACTGCAGGTTCAAATCACAAAAAGGATAAGTATGTGACTGAAATTTTCAAATCCAATAGGTGAAAATAACTCACTGCATATTGCTGAGGACATTTTAATATTAGGACATTTACCTGCCCAGGAAACCCACGATGTCGGCACTTCAGCCGATCTTCGGATCAGCTGTCGGGTGCAGCCGCCACCATTGCCAGTAAGGCAACCCTGCAGTGAAGCCTTTTGGCTTCACAGCCAGTTCCCTACTGCGCATGCGCGAAGCGCACTGCGCTTTCCAATTGGCCCGGCAGCGGAAGAGGAAGAAGCAGAACTTCCTGAGAGACGACGCCGCGGCCCTGTCTCCCAGAAGTGTCCTCCCTCCCCCCTGAAAGGTGCCATATGTGGGGGGATTAGACGAACAAGCGGAAGTTTCACTTTTGGGTGGAACTCTGCTTTAAACTACAGTCCCATCTGAACAAGAGGCAGGGAGAACAGACTCATTCAGTTATGTATGAAAATTTTAGCTTAAGCTATTGAGCTCTGCTAACAGTTTTTTTTTTTTTTATCCCAACACAGCATCTAAGAATAGACAGAAAAAGTGAAAAAGAGCCAACAGCTCTGTTTGCAGAATGAAAATATTGGTATGAAATTTTATATGTAATAATTATACTAAACAGACTAGAAAAAAAATATATAAATTATTTAGCCCTGAACATAATAAAAAAACATGAATAAGAACCAGTGGCAGCTGGTTCTTCATTTGTTGGGGTCCCGTTTTTTGTGGACCCGCCCCGAGTCCACCCTTTTTGAAGCCTATTAGAGCCTCAGGCTCTAATCGTGTGCTTCCAAAAAAAAAACCCCATTGGAATCCTGCACCCCTTATGGACGAGCCACCCCTGATAAGAACACTCTACATTCTTATTAAGATCTGCTCATTATGTATATGGTTGCTGTGAGGAAGTTACATTTAATTCTGGCATCACAGTATTATTATGAGATGTTGAATGACAGCTGAAGTTGTCACACTTTCTACAACCTATCCTTAAAATTGTTCTGTAATACAATGAAATCCAAAGCTCACATCTGTTAAAAAATAAAATATCTCCCCCTGACAAACTTTTGATTGCTTACATGAATCTATCCTTTTTTCTAGGATGTTTTTATTATTTTATCCATTTATTGACTAATGCTTGTTTATTCCTAAACATAATCTTTTTTCTTTATTTTTCTATAACATGATGTAATGTTCTGTATTATTTATCTTATGAAAATAAAATATTTTGAAAGTAAAAATATAAAATAAAATAAAAGGTTTATGTAATCAACCTCCTCCCAAGTGGCGGTATTCCTGACAATGGATCCCCTCCACACATGGCAATTTTATGGCACGAATGACGAATCTCTATTTCATTCCTCTCTTGGAATGCACAAATTAGTAAACAAAATAAGCAGCGCAAAACGTTCCAATCCGTGTACCTTTCTACAACAATAACAGATATAATGAAGGTTGATCTCTGTGTACCTTGTTTTAATTAAACCTTTTGTTTGTAGTTTCAATCTGTGGGGGATTAATTGTGTTTTCAGCTGTCCAGTGCTGCAAGCCAGCTGGACCTCAAAGGGGTGAAATTCTTGGATTTGGGTGTGAGCGGCAATCAGCACATGTGAGACACATATGTGTCCTTAGGAGGGTTTGATGTCTTCTATGCATTTCCAGTCACGGAACTAGGGTGGGCTATTTTGGTTTGGTCATTTTTTTCCTCTGTTCTCCACTTTATTTAGTATAAGTCCAACTAACTAAAATTATTTCCTAAAATTTAGGTAAGCTATTTTTTCAAGTTTTATCAAGTAGAGAGCTACTGATCTTAAAAACAAAAAAAAATGAAAAAAAAAAAAACTTGAAATTACACAAGATACAATACATAATAAATGTATTGCCATTAAAAAAGTATCAAAATGCTACACTGATGACTAGTATAATTTTTGGTTGAGTAAGGCACGTGTGTCTAAAATTCAGCATTTGCACACAACTTATCTGATAAAATGCTCAGACAAGTATCTGGCTGTTTAAGACAACCCTGGGGGTGATAAACTCTCGTTGTAGCTCACTTCGATTTTCCTATGTGTATACCATCCTTTCTCAACCTTTTTACCCCTGAGGAATCCATGAAATATTTTCAAGTTCTTAGGGAACACCTGCTATAAAGGAGTGTAACTATAGTTTATGGAATGTTTGCATGATCAATAATTGGAAAAAGTTTTATCTGAAAGAATAAGTAATGTGGTGTATCTAGCATATTAGACATCTAGGGCAGTTAATTGTGTCGCCAACCCTCTACAAAAAATAATTTTAAGAAATAATTTTGAAATGAACGATAATTGTAGAAAAGAACGGTAGATAGTAAAAATTGTGGTGTAGACCCCTTGCATTGATGGTTGATGTAGGCAGATGAGAGATCCAGCATTGCTCAAGAACACCTAGCAACCTCAGGAGGAACCTTGGTTGAGAAACATCAGTGTATACAACTGATTAATTGATATCCTTCCATGCCCACACAAACATGCTTGGAACTATGGCAGAAGGGGTACCTAAGCACCATAAGTTGACTCTACCCATTAGAAATCATGACTTAGCCCATTAGATGCTATCTATAGCTGAAAGAACATTCTGGGTGGATTTACTTTTTAACTTGCAAGTATGCATACTTGTGAGCATTAAAGTCCCCATTAACATCTTAGGGCAGCTATAGACTATCAGTTAAACAATTTCAACTCCAATCATAGCCCTTCTACTGACAAAGGATTGTCGAAAGTGACTAGCAGCAGTGGTGTGTATAGAATAGACCGTTTAAAGCAAGGGTAGGCAACTTCGGCCCTCCAGCTATTTTGAAACGACAAGTCTTATGAGACATTGCAAGACCCTAACAATCACAGGCATGACTCCTAGAGGCAGAGATATGATGGGATTTGTAGTTTCACCACAGCTGGAGGGCCGAGGTTGCCTACCACTGGTTTAAAGTGAACATGTGCTTAACTCATGCAAGGTAAAGCAACAGATTTACTTTTCTTTGCTCTTTCGCTGCTCCATTCACCTGTTGAGAGTGAAAAGAAGAATCCCTATGTAGGCTCCAAGTCACTTCAGTCAAAAACATACACAGGACAAATGACTGTCCTCCTTGCTCTTCTGCGACAGGACTTGACCTGGTGATTGGCAGTTAATGTACCCATCGCTCTAATGTGGGGAGTTAATCACAATCTGCCAATAACTGGGGAACCAGATCTTTTTCTTCATTCCAGGCATCCAATAGGAGAGCTGGGGGAGCGCAGAAGAGGTGAGTATTTGGAAGGAGGATGTATTTATGCCAACCTCTTGCTTTGAAATGGAAGATATACTGATATTTACGTAGCTAACATATTTTAAAAGCTTTCTTTGGTGAACCGATCTGCCTCATCTTGTGTCATTATTTCTCTTGGCGAGTCTGACAAAATATTCGGCTTCCCAGATTTATCTTATATGAAACTGATATAAACACGTATTAAACAAATCAAGGTCTAGGCTTTTTGTGCCATCAGTTTCCAAAGTAAGAAAGAAAAATCGGATCTTACCGCATACAAAATTCTTTGCCGGTACACTGAAAATGCTTTTGCCCTGTGAGGACTCTGGATGGGCACAGACGGCCTTCGCATTGGACTGCAGCTTCTTACTGGCCAACCATGCAGGAAGCCACTTGAGATGACAGTCACATAAGAAGCTCTCGCTGTTAATGTACCTGAACAGAGACACACATATAATTGATACAAATGACAATTCCAATAGACCGAACCTGTAAAAATGTGTAATCATTACTTAAACAAAGTGTGTGTGCTCATATGTATAATAGCGCCCTTGTATCCTTTTCACTCTCCAGGTCTTCCATAAGTGTTCATGTATGGCCTGGCAAGTTCCTATTACACCCCTCATATACCTGCCCCATTTGTCTGTTAGAAGAGGAGAATGCTGGGAACTAATGCTCCAACGGTGATGTCAATGCTGCACATCGGAGATTTTCGCCTCCTCCATGACTTTAAACGTGGAAAAACATGGCAGACTAAATTCAGATGACAATCTATTGCAGAGGTCAGACTGCTGACGGATCCTCTAGCTAGTAAGGGGATAACTCTGTGCCCTATAGATAATATAGTTTATATTTGGGGCCCTAAGAAGAGTCATGGATAGAGCCTTTTCCCTCTCCCTTTTCTTTAAATTTTAGATCCATGTCACAGACCCAGGCCAATGTAGACTTTGCTTTGTTTACATTTACGTTGTCAACGGTCTACTCTGTACAGAGATCAGAGAAGTATGCCTCATACCATATGAGGGCATCAGAGATTCCCCACAGATGTGCATTCTGCTTTTCTTTATTGCCTCTCTGGAGGACAACATAATCGCTTAGTAGGTAGGACCTCTACCTTGCAGCACTTGGATGCCGGGTTCTGATCCCAGCCAGTACACTGGACATATAGGGGTTGATTTACTAAAACTGGAGAGGGCAAAATCTGATGCAGCCTTTTATTGTAGCCAATCAGCTTCTAACGTCAGCTTAGTCAATTAAGCTTTTACAAAAAACCTGGAAGCGGTCTGGTTTCTATTCAGAGCTGGGCCACATTTTGCACTCTCCAGCTTTAGTAAATCAACCCCATAGAGTTTGCTTGTTCGCCTCATGATGGTTTTCCTCTGGGTTCTCCAGTTTTCTCCTACACTCCGAAGACACGCTGGTAGTTCAACTGGCTCCTGTACAAACTGGTCCTGGTATGCATGCAAGATAGGGACCTACATTGTAAGCTCCTTGAAGGCAGGGACTAATGTGAATGTACAATATGCAAAGCCTTGCCTAATTTGTCAGGGCTATATAAAAGTCAGTAATATATAATTGCATGGGAAATGGGGGTTTACATTTGTGCAATATTGCCTGCCTACAGCAGTTTACGATCTGTTTCTCTAGTGATTTCATGAGAGCAGTAAACTACACAAGTCATTATCTATGGCTCCTGGCACTAAAGACATGAGGATGGGGGAAGATGTACTAAAACTTTCGAACACAGAATCTGGTGCAGCTGTGCATAATAACCAATCAGCTTCTAACTTCAGCTTATTCAATTAAGCTTTGTCAATAAAATTTAGAAGCTGATTGCACAGATTCTGTGTATACCAGTTTTAGTAAATCTCCCTGTTGTATCAAGCAGGTATGTACTCTCAAGGCTGTTCTGTTTATCAATGCAGACTGCAACAGGTTGAAGTAAAGCAATGTTGGCTCTGGGCCTGAGATATCAGCTTTCAATGCACGGGGAAAAAAGAAAGGGAGCATTAGGTTTATATATATAAAAAAAAAAAAGTTGTTTGGTGGGTATAATTAAACTTCTAATGTATTTTAAATGTACTGTAGCTATATCCTATAAATAGTTACAATTACTTAAATGGATCCAAACTTCCAACCAACAGAAGCAAGTGCTTGCCAGAGGAAACTGACCGTTCTGGATCTTCACAGTGAGACAGCAACGATTTATATTTTACACCCCCATCCCCTCCCGTCCCTTCCACCGACACCGCAACGAACACTCTCCATTAACAATAGTACCTTCACCCATGGCACTTCAATGTAAGCACTTACAGCTCTCTCAGCATTTTCATCTCTCCAAACGCCTCGGCTTGGACTGACCGCATGGCATTCCCGCCAAGGTTTCTGCCAGGAAATCAAGAAAAGTATTTAGTTGGGGGGCGGCAACGTTAAAGGAAGAATTGGCAAGCTTCAAATTCCTAAATCAGTTTATTATGTACCTGCGGCCAACAAACAATATGAATAAAATACGTTCCAGAGGTTTTGTTTATGAAACAAAAAAAAGGGAGTGTGGGGGATGAAAAAATGATAGGATAAAGTCAATTGCAGTAAACCTTGTCAGGTTGAGGATATACTGTCCAGGCTATGTTTAATTCAAAAAGGAAGTGAACACTGAATCAGCGCTGCGAGCATTGAAAATCCTGGGGGAAGAACATTCCTCTACTCCGGCCAAGTCAGCTGCTCACCAATCCGAGAAAGTTTAAGGCCTATAAGCAGGTTTTATTCTATCAATCTGCTCAGAGAAAATAAAACTACTATTTTTATCTATGCTAAACACACTGATTTCATTTCAGAAAAGAGAACATTAACACAAAAGAAAAAGGAAAAAAAGTGATGTTATTACCCACAGTGGCTAATAAGATTCTTTCTATTATTTTCCCGGAGAACAAAAGATGAAAAATGATTGGCCACTATGGGCAACATTTCAGCTTGGTTCCTACTTTTTTTTTCTTGTAATTTATTCAACGTATACCTGTCATCTGAGAATTATGAGGGCTCCCATTGCTGATCTCCTTCTGAAAATGCTAGTTGCCACGCATTTATGCCAACCTTCTGGCTTAAAGTGTTTACAAACCCTTACATATACCCAGTGAAGTGACCAGCCTCAGGTGATACACTGAGATGAAACAAATCTTCCTACATAAGTTCTACCTGCAGCCCTCTTTCATTCAAGGTGCACAGTTTACATAGCATTACCCAGCTCCAGAAAGCAGGGAATGGGAATTTGGTGAGTCGAGTGTAATCTGAGACCTGAGTTGAGGGAAAGGACACGCCCCCCTCTACCGGGTCTGATAGGGAAACATGCACAGCTGAGGCTGTCAATCACCTGCTGTGTGCTGTAGGCGGAGCGGGACCACCCCCAGATTGCCTAGGTCAGCATCAGAAGTGACTCATGCAGATAACAGAGGGGGGAGAGAGCAGGCAGTAATCACACTAGGGTTGAGGCAAGTACATACTATAGAAGGATTTGCTTTGTTAATTTTTAATTTCAGAGGTTTACAACCACTTTAAATACTTTCTAACTCACTGACCCAAAACAGGTATACAGAACAGGAGAAAAGGGCCTTGTCCAAATGCTTGCTTAGTGGTCAGCACTTCTGCCTTTCAATACTATTGCGAACACGGACATCGCATTTGATGCGATGTCTGAGCGATGCAAATTCAGCCATACAGTTTGTATGGTTGAACGAAAATGCTCCAGGAACCTTTTTTTTTTTTAACTGCACTGGACTCAGATCGCATTGGGTGTTCACACCCATGCAATCCGATTCCTATTCGAATTCACAGTTCGCACTGCGATCTGAGAACCGATCTGGGTGTGTCATCAATTTTGTATTGACACCCGCAGTGGTTCATAGAGGGAAGTGGGAACTGCCTATGAGGGAGATGCGATGCGGGAACCCACACTGGAATTGCGCTGGTTCCCGCAGTGCAATAGTGTGAACCATAGTGTGAACCAGGACTGATATAGGACTGGTCACAGCACAACAGTTCTGAACCAGAACAAAAAAAAGAAGGTTAATCTCCCATGAGCCAACAGGGATTTTCCTCCATGCCCCTCACACGTCAATCATGATGATGCAAGGCTCGAGGCAGGCACACAGAGCCCCCACCTACCACCCCATCCCCAAAAAATCCTAAATTATTCTGAGAATCTTGCTTAGCATATGAGCTTATTTGCATAACTTTAAACTGATTTAAAGTTGTCTACAGATCATATCTGGAGATCAGCCAACCAGAAAATAAGGAAACAAAACTTTGTTCACACCAGAGTCCTCCCCTACGAATTCTGCGAGCGTCTACAGACAAGGACTCTTTGGGAGAAGCAGTAAAAGTGGAGGGAATTTGTCAGCCGGCCTCTGTTCTCAGAGCCGACACAAAATAAAAATGCACCCAAATCTGCCATATGTTCTGCAACTCCTTTTCCTGGCACAACGAGAGGCCAAAGTTGAAGCTGACTTATAATGAGAAGGAAGCAGCTGGGCTGCTCAAATGGACGGCCTTCTCATCTTACAAAAGACGCTATTAAATTGCTTGCAGACCTCTCAAGCAGCTACTTTTGGCAGCCCGCTATAAAACCGGCAAAGCATGATGGGATACTCACAGGTGCTCCAGAGCCCCCAAGCCTGAGAACGCGTTTCTGGCCACCGACTTGATCTTGTTTCCAAACAGAGAACTGCAGTTTCCAAACATCAAGGGTCAGACAAACAAAAGGGGGTAAAGAGGAAGGGAAAAAAAAAAGGGAAAGAAAAAAAAAAAGCGGCATTAGTTGGTGTGAGACAGATTGAGTGTCCGGTTTACAATGTTTTAAACGTGAAGTACACAGATTAGGTCTTTTCTCCCTTTCTCTGGCTGAAATGAGATCTCTTTATCTTTAAGGCAATTGAATAGCGATGACAAGACCAAATCGCCCATAATCTCTCCTGAGAAGAAAGCAGCCATTGAGTGGCCTTGTTCTACGATAGCCTTGCTAGTTTACTATTTATTAATTTCCTGCACCTGATGCTGCATCCTCTGGGAAATTACATTATTTAAAGCTAAAGTTTTATTTGCTTATGTATAGGATAGGATCTCTGTGCTCCTCTATGCAATGCAGGCAGATCATAGCTGCTGGGAAGGACCAGCAGGTTGCTGTACATAGCTTCCTGAAAACAGCACTGCACCCTAAGCCCTGATACAGGCTAAAAATGCTGGCTGTTGGGAGGAGTTCTGAAAATATTTTAAATGCTTTAATGGGTGGGTATCAGTCAGGGGGGATTAGAAAATCCTAAGCAGACTGCATTTTACATGCAGACCACCCTAGGTAATGCCCATATGTAATGCTGAGCCTTTCATTCATTGTATTTAAAAAACTGAAATCCAATGAATGAAAGGAGCAGGCTAGGGACAGTAATGCTGGGGAGGAAAAGGTTAGAAATCATGGATGCTCAACCTGTGGCCCTCCAACTACAAGTCCCATCATGTTTCTGCCTTTGGGAGTCATGCTTGTAACTGTAAGTGGCTTGCAATTCCTCATGGGACTCGTAGTTCTGCAACACCTGGAGACCACAGGTTGAGCACCCATGGGTTAGATCAGGGGTCTCCAAACTGCGGCCCGAGGGCCAGATGTGGCCCTTTGCTAGCCTTTATCTGGCCCTCAGGGCTTTATTCCTCCCACTGATATGAGGCACTATTCTTCCCACTGACTCCAACAAGGGGGCACTATTTCTTCCACTGATACCAATGATGAGATACAATTACTCATACTAATAGGGGCACTACTCCTTATCCTACTGACCGCAAACTCTGAGGCCATATTTATTCTCACCAATGCTGGGTCCGGGACCCCTGCTGGCCACAATCCGGACCTCCTAAAGGCCGAAGAACAATAAACTGGCCCTTTGTTCGGAAAGTTTGGAGACCCCTGGGTTAGATGATGCTAGACGCCCTCCTGGCAAAAAATAAGGAGGGCTCTATCTGACTTCCTGCAGTTCCTAATGCACACCGTAAAAAGCTCACAGTCTGCAGTGAAATCTGAGTAAGCAATTTTAGTACTGAAGAAGAGCCTGTACAACTGTGCAAGACTGAAGGTAAAGCTAGAGTTCAGCTTTAAGGTATAACTAAAGCCAAAACATTTTGATTTTGGATAATGGATAAAATCCATATCAGTTTTTTTTGCACTTTATCCCACTGGAGAGATTTCGCTTTACTTCCTGTGTTATACATGCAACAGAAAGAAATAAGAAATCGATTCAAAGAGAGAGAAATGCCTTTTTGGACAGTTGTCACCGGATCAAGTTTCCCCTTTATTCCTGTCCTGGTGACAACTGAAAAGTTGGGATTTTCCCTCACCTTCAGCTCCAATAAAAAGCTGCCAAGGGTGCAAATCCTCCACCACTCTATTCAAAAACAAAAGACTTTGACTTTTGATACTCTGAAATAAGTACATTTTCAAAAAATGTTGACAGTAAAAGGCAGGGTACCCCTATAGAGGCTCTGGAAGTATCCATTGGCCATTTAGGGATGCCATATTAGACAAGTTTGGTTTGGAGAAACTCAAGAGACCTACACTGAGCCCTGACCTCATGAATTAGTAGCAAGCCATCTTCTCATCCTAACATCGACAACTGGCCACACAGACGTTCTGTTGGTGGAATTGGCACAAATTCCCAAATAAACCCTCCAAAATCTTGCAAAGCCTTCCAAGAAGAGTGGAGGCTGTTATGACCACAAAGGGAGGTCAACTCCATATTAATGTCCATGGTATTGGAATTTGATGTCCAACAAGCTCATATAGGTGTTATGGTCAGGTGTCCACAAACTTGGCCATGCCCAAACTACACCAACCCCATTACCAGTTCTGAGACTTGAAACTCTCTATATACCTTTGTGTGTACCAATAGCTCCTGTGTAAACGAAAGAAGCCACGCCCATGCACTGCCTACTAAAAAATTAGTACACGTGACCTGATTTTTAACCATCTAGGCAGCTACTTCTGAAACTAACAAAATGCTTACTGAGCAAGTTTCCTTCCTATTTTTGGAGCTCTTTTTGAACATTGTAGAAGGTAAACAAAAATAAAACTTGCTTTATAACATTTTTAGAACTAAACATTAACCAACTTCATCTATAAACCTAAAATAATAATTTAAAAAGAGTGGCTATGTGAATGAAGACCACCAGCTTTGTAGCTCTTTCATCAACTACCTGCCCTAATTATTATTCGCACAAAAAAAACATCATTCCAGCACTGGGAGGATAGAGGTTGTGTGAAAGGACACCCTTATTGGTTCTGGAAGAATAAAAAGTTGTACAGGGAGGAGGGGGGGGGGGGAGACCTGCCACTATGAGGAACAGAGAAGGAGCTGAGGAGGTGAAGTACTCACAGCTTGTTCAGGCTCTCCAAGCCTATAAAGGCCCCATTGGTATCTTCTATTGTGCCCGAGATCTCGTTATGGTCCAGTTCCCTGGAGAGGAAACAAAAGACAGCATACAATCACTTTCTCAGGCCTGGCTCATTCATTTTATGTATAAGGAGAAGGTGTGGGTGGAGATGACAAAGAGGAGATTTCTGGGAAGTTCAGGACTGTGTGGAAGCGGAATACGTCAGCCTTGTCTACATTCTTCATTATGGGCTTTCTTTCTTTCTTTCTTTATTACAGGTATTTATATAGCGCTGATAATTTACACACTTTACATAAATATATTATATATATATATATATAGTACATTCGCAGTCCCTGCCCTCAAGGAGCTTACAATCTAAGGTCCCCAATCCACATTCATGCCATACAAATACTAAGGCCATTTATTTTTTTAGACAGGATCCAATTAACCTACCAACATATCTTTGGAGTGTTGGAGGAAACCGGAGCACCTGGAGGAAACCCACGCAGGCACAGGGAGAACATGCAAACTCTGTGCAGGTAGTGCCCTGGTTGGGATTTAAATCGACAGCCCTAGTGCCAACAGATGGTAGTGCTAACCACTTACCCACTGTGCTGCCCATTTATTATGACCATAGGTGTTTTGCATGTGATCAGACAGATAAGAACCCTCCTGTCGATAATGAAGGAAGGCGAATACTTCAAGTTTTTTGTTTTTAATTTCTTTTTAGTACATTGTGCAAATACAATACAGGTACCAACAACAATACTCCAGACATAAATTTTTGGTGTTACAATACAATAATTAAGTAAATTTAAAGTGTATTTGAAGTCTAAACCCAAGAACAAACTTTTTATATACTGCAGCTTACCAGTGCTCCGATGTGATGGCTGTTTTTGTTTTCTTTTTTTCCACCCCTTTTTATTTAACCGGTTGCGAAGGTCACTTTAAAAACTCTTTTATGAAAAGTCTAAAGGGAGTGGCAGTGACCAGAGATCTAAGGGGTTGATTTACTAAAACTGGAGCACTCAGAATCTGGTGCAACTGTGCATGGTAGCCAATCAGCGTTTAACTCCAGCTTGTTCAATTAAGCTTTGACAATAAAACCTGGAAGCTGATTGGTTTCTATACAGAGATACACCCGATTTTGCACCCTCCAGTTTTAGAAAACTCTGAAGTGTCTAATACACTTTAATGGAGGTGTTAGTTCATAACGATTTTTGCTGAGAGTGGCCTTAGATGAGCCACTGTGCCCCATCGGAATTTTATTGACTTTCTTTAACCATGGATTACTGAAAAGTCGAATCCAGCACCTCCAACATACTTATTCTTGACTAAGACCCCTAACATTTTTTTGTTGCTGTCTTTTTCTGGAAGACATAGCAGGACGTAAGAAATGTCTCCAGTTGTCTTCAGAACAGGTGTCCCCACTGGAGGAATTTTCTTTTATTCCTGTTCTGATAACAACCAAAAAAACAAAAATCTGGATTTCCCATCACTTTCTATGCTGTTGGCAATGGTCACCAAGACAAACAGAGGATGTATTTACTTCAGTTAAACCTAGCCCTAATACCTAAACTACACACTAAACCAGCCTTTCTCCACCTTTTGAACACAGAGGAACTCTTGAAATAATTTCCCAGTCTCCGGAAACCCCTGCTAAAAATTACTATATCTACAACTCCTTATATATTAGTGGCATGGTCAGTGGGAAGAATGCTCCTTACACTTGTGGTCAATGGGAAGAATTTCCCCCTGAAGCCTCGTACACACGACCGGTTTTCTCGGCGAGAAAACTGCTGGGAGAGCTTTTTGCAGAGAAAACCGTCGAGAAAACTGCCGGGAATCTCGACGAGTAAAATAGAGAACCTGCTCTCTATTTTCTCGTCGGGATTCTCGTTTTTCTCGTCGGGATTCTCGTCGGCCTGTTTCCTGACGAGAAAACCGTGTGTGTGTACGAGGCTACAAGCTTACCTGTCCTCCGGTAAGCCCACGCATGCTTAATGAGACTTCGACGCATGCGCGGTAGCTTACAAGGGTAGTGTAGGGTGAAGCAAGATGGTGGCGACGGCATCGAATGTGACGAGCGCATGCTCATCGTAGTCGATGACATCACCCCATTCTTGCCATTCAAAAGAACGGCGGTTCTTTTGAATGGCTGTCTGTATGCATGGCTTTGCAAGAAAAGCTTGCCAGGAATCTCGTCGGGAAAAACCAACGTTTTTTTCCTGACGGGATTCTCGGCCGTGTGTACGAGGCTTGACAGATAGCTTAAAAATCAATGGCATCAGTGGGAACTTATTTGAGAGGCAGAAATTGCTTATTGCTCATGGAGCACCTAACAACCTCTGGAGGAACCCTAGTCTTCATTTGAACCCTGGTTGAGAAACACTGCCCTACTCCTTGGCCTAACACCTAAACCAAACTCAGCTTCAACCTAACTCCTAAACATAAATGTTAACCTAATCCCCAACACTGACCTTGTGTGAATTATCGCATCTAAAAACAACACAACTGCAGTAATAAAAGCAGCAAATACACAATCACAATGAAAATGTACTGCAATGAGGTGTTGGCGCCCAGTGACTACGTCAAAAACCTGCAACAGACCCAAATGACTCGTGTTTAGATGAAATCACCAAGGATAAGTATAGCAACAGCGTCACCACCGGTAACTTTCATACTAAAGAAAAAATGCCATTTCTTTCCACATTTACAAAGGGCAGCCTTCAAGTATATCACAGCTCCAGGAGTTTCACCCCAAAATGTTCCGTTCAGCATAACCCAGGCCCCTGTAATCCCTTCTCAATGTAGTGATGGAATGCTATGTATTGTAATTTCTATTCTAATTCCAATACGATACACGCAGCTCTCCTCCTAGCAATGATGTACAATTGTTTCTTTTGGGCCCAGTCCACCCTGCCATTGGACATTTGAATCCATATTGTTGACGGGACAATAAGAGGCTACAGCCCCATCGTTCACTCTATTCAGGCCTGTCCCTCTCCCATGCCAAGTTCCTATTCTTTCTGGCTGGCTGCATCTGAATAGCAGTAGCCCTGTTAATCATAGGATGGTGGGGTCTTCCAGTGTGACCTCTGTATGAATGGCCCTGTAATTCAGCAGTTTCACACCAAGCGAAGATCCTCAAACAATAAGCTGCAATTAAAGCATCCTCGGGTCCCTTTCACCAGGTGCGTGGGCCTGTGTTCACCCCCACTTATTAAATTAGAGCTCTACCCCACTCTCGCCCCCTGCTGATTAGAGCTCTGTCTGAATCTAAAAAGGACCTTGAAACAGAATTTAGGAGTTGGTTTGTGCAATTTTCTTTTGCACAAAATTGTATAATGAGAATTGTACGAAGCCTAAAGAAGAGACTTAACAAGTCCCAAAAGTAGGCAGCTATAATAACTTTGATCATGCTTTTTTGTTGTTTATGTTTTGCTTCTTTTGGTTGGAACGATTGTGAATATGGAGGTTTTAATATATATATATATATATATATATATATATATATAACTATATAGATAGATATATCTATAAATCTATATAGATATATCTATATCTACCTATCTATGTTTTTCTATTGGTTGAACTAGAAGGATATGTGTCTTTTTAACCAGACTAACTATGTAACTTAAAGCCTAAGTGCAACCAAAGTAAAGAACACAAAAATCAGCACAAGCAGAATGTGTCCCTTGTGCTGATGCCTCTTCTATTAGGTGAAGTCCTCCTCCGTCCATGCCAACCCCAGCCACCGTAAACCTCTGGTTAACAGAACTAAGGAGCTGTCACGGGCTCTCATCAAGAGTGCCTGACTATGCCTGCCCTTTCTACCCAGCTGCTCCATTCATAGAAGCCATACTATAGCTTCTATGTATAAAACAGGATACATGAACAGAGGAGGAGGTTTTATCAATCATCCGCCCATCCTCCATTCATTGATCATGTTTTCAGTAAGGGAGAGTTATAACCCCTGTCAGTTTTTTTTTTTGTCATGTGTGTCCCCATTGAGAAGATTTCCCTTCACTTCCTGTCCCATAGCCAAAACAGGAAGCAAAACGATATTCCTCCAAAGTGAGGGAATCCCTGGTTGTCATCCAAACTAGTGTCCCTATTGGAAGATTTTCCCTCTATTCTTGTTGTGGTAAAAAAAAAAAAAATGTGTGATTTTCTTTGACTTTCATTATCAATGATGATGAGAAACAGGACAAATAGAGAGGGTCAATATCCTCAACAGGGACACTAATAGCAATAAAAAAGACAGACAGTTGTTCTAATCCCTCTTCACTCACCAAAAAAAAAAAAAAAAGAAAAAGGATTTGCCTTTAGTAATATTTTATCAAATTTTTGTATAAAATGTACATAATAAAAACCCAAATAAATATACTCTTTTTGCTTTAAGTAGCCAATCCTCCTCCTCTGTAAATAATAGCAGTCAGCCGTGGCAAGGAAACAAAAATAGCCCAGTAATCGGGTTCTGTAAATGCGGTGATTAGAAGCCCACCCAGCCTCAGGGATACAAAATTTCTACCGTAGGGATCTAAACGGCTCTGCCATTAGAAACTATTTTAAGTCGGCGTTCTTCTTTAACACTTTTCAGGAATGCAGAGAGATCCTGGATGAAATACAGGCGCCAACAGCTGGCATTAAGAGACCAGTTCTGCCGTGCCAAATTCTGAGGTTTGAGAAATCCCAAGAGAGATCAGGACTCTCTATCGGTGTGAAAATCAGAATAGGAGCCGGAAACCCAGGAATCGTTCTCAACACTTCATTAAGAAACCAGAAAGAATTGAAGAATTTAAGATTCCAGGGAAAGTGTCGGCTTTGGTCAGCTGTACCCAGAGTGTAACTATTACACATTGTTATATGTGAGTAACCGAGTGGAGGAGAGACAAGTGCCTGTTTCTCAGCCAATCAGATGCCAACTGTCATTTTCCCAGTGTAATGGTGGCCAGGCACTCTTCGATAAATGATCCATTTATTTTTCGATTAATCTCTTACCAATAGGAGCAATTGATCTATAGTCGACAACCCATCTGATCGATAGGCCACACAGGGAAGTGGATTTTGATCAATGGTTAAGATACAAATGTAATTTATAACTGTAAATTATTGATCACATCTCTGTTTCCACCATGTAATCTCATACTCTGATCGATCGGAAATACAAACGGATCAATAAACTTCCACCCTCGCTATTTGACTTTAAACAAATCCACTCCAAATCAACCAGAAAGGGAAGTTATGGTTATTCGATTGTTTGCAGATTCAGCATTTTGACTGAATCCAACATTGACCAGATAATAATATCTAAGACAGCCCATAGATGAATTGAAATCGGTGGGGGAACCTTCCTCCATTCTAACAGCGGGGAGACGTCCCCACCATCAGAGTACACTGATTTAGCAGCAAAAATCTGACAGGGCGGTTGAACAGAAGTCGATTGGGAGATCGAATTCAGAGCAACAACCCTGCCCGTATATGGATTGAAATTTGACTGGTACCTGCTGAACCTGCCAAATTTATAGCTGGCTTGAGTGTGTATGGCCAACACAGCATTGACGACAAGTGCTGAAATCTGATTGGTGATTACAGGCAACACTAAAGGGAAAACTCCATTTTAACCCTACTTTTCAAAATCACTTTTATTATAATTCTGATGATTTGCAAAAGCCCACCTTCCTTTTTCTGTATCTTGATATAAAATCCCACAGTGAATTCCTTCACTAACTGTCAAGAGTGCACAGACTTGGTGACAGTTAACAGACAAGCCATGCTATAGCAGAAATGGAAACGGTGCTCATGATTTCTACTTTTTTGTATTATTTACCATGACAAGTGCAAAGGCTGAAAACATAAGTACTCAATTATACTCACAATATCCGCAGTTTCTGCAACCCTCTAAACGCTCCTTCAGCTATGAGATTGATGGAGTTATGGCTGAGACGCAGGGCAGTCAGAGAACTCAGATCGGCCAGGCTCCCTTCATCCAATCGTGTGAGGTTATTGTGCGACAGGACTCTGCAGAGACAGAGACCAAACAATGGGTTAGCTCAATGGTCAGAAGGCTGAATGGACAATCAGTAGATGGAGATCAAGTACTTAATCTGCTGCTTCCCGCGTAACACATAACATAACACAATTTAATGCCCACACCCCACACATATGACTCACCAATGTTTCTGTGCTGAAAGAGCACTTACTGCACACTCACAGCACAGAGACCGAGCTGTCAAAGACAGCAGCTCTCAGATCCTACTAATAATCAACAGCCAATAAGACCGGCTCCTGATCATGCAATCACTGTGACAGCCAATCACAGTAGTCACATCATCGCTGACCACCTCCCCCCTGGGCATTCAAAACTTTTTAAAGGAACGCCAGGGTGGGCCGGATTGGGTTAAAGTGTAAACCCCAACAATGATCTTCTTCTATTCGGTTTCTTTTGGTCTGTTAAATATACCAATGAAGGTGTTTTGTTATGTCTGTTTGGCAAATGCAATAATTACCCCCAAAAATTCTGAGCTGTTGTGTTTGCTCTTTCTGTGTTATCTCAAGGAGAGTAATTAGCCCTCCCAGGTTGTATCATGGGACTACGGAATCATTAAGATCTAATGTGGGTGGGTTTGAGCAGTTTAGCAAAAGACAACTGGGCAGGGCTGACACCACTCAGGCTACAAAAAAGATGTGTGTTATTGGCCCACAACGGAATTTAGGAACTAATGTGTTTCTGGCAGATAAACAATTTGTATTTATTTTTTGGACTTGCTGGGTATTTTATAGGGATAAAACATGGGAAATGCACATGTGTATTATTGCTTGTGTCCTTGCGTACACTTTACAAACCTTTAGCAAAAAATTATATATACACACAAATATATATATATATATATTTATATATACACACACACACACACACACACATACACATACATACATAGACACATACCCAGTATTACCAAAAGTATTGGGACACCTGCCTTTACACACACATGATCTTTATTGGCATTCCAGTCTTAGTCCGTAGGGTTCAATATTGAGTTGGCCCACCCTTTGCAGCTATAACAGCTTCAACTCTTCTGGGAAGGCTGTCCACAAGGTTTAGGAGTGTCTATGAGAATGTTTGACCATTCTTCCAGAAGTGCATTTGTGAGGTCAGGCACTGATGTTGGATGAGAAGGCCTGGCTCGCAGTCTCCGCTCTAATTCATCCCAAAGGTGTTCTATCAGGTTAGGGTCAGGACTCTGTGCAAGCCAGTCAAGTTCCTCCACCCCAAACTCGCTCATCCATGTCTTTATGGACCTTGATTTGTGCACTGGTGCTCAGTCATGTTGGAACAGGAAGGGGCCATCCCCAAACTGTTCCCACAAAGTTGGGAGCATGAAATTGTCCAATATGTCTTGGTATGCTGACGCCTTAAGAGTTCCCTTCACTGGAACTAAGGGGCCAAGCCCAACCCCTGAGAAACAACCCCACACCATAATCCCCCTCCACCAAATGATTTGGAGGGGTGGCCCAATACTTTTGGCAATATAGTGTGGATGAGCGAGTTTGGGGTGAAGGAACTTGACTGGCCTGCACAAAGTTCTAAACTCAACCCGATAGAACACCTTTGGGATGAATTAAAGCAAAGACTGCGAGCCAGGCCTTCTCGTCCAACATCAGTGCCTGACCTCACAAATGTGTGTCTGGAAGAATGATCAAACATCCCCATAGACACACTCCTAAATCTTGTTGACAACCCTCCCAGAAGAGTTGAAGCTGTTATATCTGCAAAGGGTGGGCCAACTCAATTGTAAACCCTACAGACTAAGACCCCTTTCACACTGGGGCGGTTTGCAGGCACTATTGCGCTAAAAAAAGCGCCTCCAAACCGACCCTAAACAGCGGCTGCTGTTTCTCCAGTGTGAAAGCCCGAGGGTTTTCACACTGGAACGGTGCGCTAGCAGGACCGCTCCAAAAGTCCTGCTAGCCGCATCTTTGGAGCGGTGAAGGAGCGGTGTGTTTACCGCTCCTCCACCGCTCCTGCCCAATGAAATCAATGGGACAGCGCGGCTATACTGCCGGCAATGCGCCTCTGCATTGCCGGCGGTATAATACCGGCGGTATTAACCCTTTTTCGGATGCTAGCGGGGGTTAGAACTGCACCGCTAGCGGCCGAATACCGCCAGTGCACCCAGTGTGAAAGGGGCCTTAGAATGGGTTGCCATTAAAGTTCATGTGAAGACAGGTGTCCCAATACTTTTGGCAATATAGTATGTATGTGTATATATATATATATATATATGTATATGTATATGTATATATATATATATATATATATATATATATACACACACACACATACATACATTCAGCTAAGATTAACGATGTGACACTTTTGCAAAATGCTAACTTGCAAACTGGCGCCCGGCCAAAATAACGTCTACACTTGCTATTAAAGAACTCACCCCAGAGATAAACGTATTTCTGAGAAAGTAACCCAAGATTCCATAAAAACAAGAAAAAGTTCACTTTGATACAACGCAGGCAGAACATCTGCCACCAGTAGAAACAGACGATCATTTTTCTGCTTTTATTTCCCATCACTTTAACGCAGCGGCGAAAACTACGCAGAGCTACTTGCCATTAAGAGCTGTAATTGATGGTACAGATTGGGGCGCGTCGGTGTAAACCGTGTCGAGCATGGTGTGAGTTTTCCCGAGTCAATAAATTATTTTGTGCGGGGAGCCGTTTGCTAAAGTTACACCCTTCACATCCATGCAAGCGGAGGATAAATATTATTATTTTGTGGTTTACCTAAACGACCTTCTGACCGAGTAACGTTAACAGAGCGGGGAAGTATTAACGGGAAACGATCGTTAAAAACACAATACTGCTGTATAAGACTGGATTAAGAGAAATATTTTATGTGCATTAGTACTCAAGGCGGGGGGATTAGTGCGCTGGCCCCCGTGTAACCAGACCCTTTAAAAGCATCTCTATATATTTCAGTCTTTCTTCAAGTCTAGCTTTTAAAAGGAATTTATATTGTTTTTAGGATTTTTTTAGATAAAATAAATATGAATGTGGCAGGTTAATATGACAAACGTGTTAATTATTATTATTATTACACAGGATTTATATAGCGCCAACAGTTTGTGTTCTAAAAAAAAAAAGTAAAAAAAAAATGTTAAAAAAAAAAGAAAAAAAAAAAATGTTCAGGCTCTTTGGCCTCGTACACACGACCGATTTTCTCGTCGTAAAAAACACGTCGTTTTTTTCGACGAGATTCTTGTTAAGCTTGTCGATTTTCTCGTCAAGCTTTCTATGCGTACACACTGTCATTTCCCAATTTCCTCGTGGTTCTCTGCGCTCACGTCCAGCACGTACGACGGCACTATAAAGGGGAAGATCTTTTTTCTTGGCGCCACCCCTTGGGCTGCTTTTGCTGATCTCGTGTTACCGCGTGTGAAGTAAAAGTTTGGGAAGAGACGATTCGCGCTTTTCAGTCTTCGTACTTTTCAGATCGTTTTCTGCCGTTCAGTTTGTGCTTGTGGGTTCGTATCTTGACTTTCAGGGCGTCTAGGCAGGTCGTATCTGTTTTACAGTGCGTTCTTGCCTGTTCGTTTCTGAATTTCAGTTCGTTATTCATAGGCCTTGCTGTTCTAAAGTGCGTTCTGTTCTGTACGTTCTGATTAGACGACCGTTTCCTAGCCATGTCGCCTGGACGTTCTCGTCATCGAGTTCGTGCTGTGCGTGCGCTTGGTGTTGGTCTGCTTGTTTTGGACCAAGACCAGTCCATGAATGGTGTGAGGAGGAGTTCATGGACCAAGAATTGGTTGCTCCAGCGGGACCAATTCTGCCACATGCCTCTGCTGCGGGAGATCGTCGAGAATAATCCTGAGGACTACAGGAATTTTCTGAGGATGTCTGACCCCGTTTTTCAGGAACTGTTGGCTTTGGTGTCCCCCTATATTACCAGGAAGGACACCGTTATGCGGGAAGCCATCAGTGCTGAGCAGAGGCTCATCGCCACGTTGCGTTACCTGGCGACAGGGAGAAGTCTTCAGGACTTGAAGTTCACCACAGGCATCTCCCCCCAGGCTCTGGGCCTCATAATCCCAGACACCTGTTCTGCTATTATACAAGTCCTGCAGGAGGACTATATTAGGGTAAGTTTTCTCCCTTCACATCACATTTTATGTATTACATGTATGCTAATGTATTGTATTTCTTTCATCCTTTCCTAATTACCATGATTGTAATATGCTGAGAATGTCCCCTTTGTCCCCATGCATGCTGGAAGTTTTTAAATGCCCCTTTTTTATCCTCCCTAAATATTTCCCCTCACTAACTTTTCCAGCAGGGGCGCCTGTTGCTCCAAATGTTGGGGGGTTACAACCCCAATTTCGGAAATAAACTTCCTCCTTTTTTGCTCTGTTGCCTAATAAACGCCCCCAGTTGTCCCCTCCAATGCAGCCATTTAGTCCCCTCTATTGCAGCCAGTTTCCCCCCAGCCCTGCACTTACCTTCTTGTGGTCAGCGCCATCCTTCTTCTGTCCTTGATGTCTTCTCCTTCCCTTCATGTTGCATCAGCCAATCATGTTACCATTAAACAGACTTGGTGAACATGATTGCCAGAGCTGCCTGTCAGTGTTTACACAAGGAATGCCCCCTCCTTGCGTCCCCGATTTTTCTTTGAGGAAGCCAATTACATCCCTCAGGTTGTAATTTGCAAGACTTTTTTAATACCTGTTTCTGCTCTGCAATTTTAACCCCCTAAATGACGCAATTAATCATATGTCGGTCGCTTTACAAGAGGCCATCCACCTGAATAGTGTGCGGCATAGACAATACATAGGTTCATGCAACGCATGAACCTATGTATTGTTCTGAGTGATGGGCACAGGAGAGAGGGGACAGTGCTCCAGCGCCCACTCTGGACGCACCGCCACTGCAATGCTATCCTGTGGCCAAACACATCTCCCCCCCCCAAAATAATTTAGTAATGGCCCATCAGAGGGGGTGATGAATATGATAAATGAGCCTTCCATTATACTTTTTTTACACACCTTAATAAACGTATAATTAGATTGATGTTGGTCTCTAATTTTTTGGTCTTGAATTTGCTTGTAATGTATGCCTTTGTTTTTCTAATATTATTTCATCTTGTTTCACTCCACAGCTTCCTTCAACGCCACAGGAATGGCAGACTGTGGCATCGGAGTTTGCCACGCGGTGGGACTTCCCCAACTGCGGTGGTGCCATAGACGGGAAGCACGTCCGCATCGTGCCGCCACCCCGTTCTGGATCCTACTACTACAACTACAAGGGGTTTCATAGCATTGTGCTGATGGCGGTGGTGTCAGCACGGTATGAATTCCTCTATGTTGATGTAGGGAAGAATGGCCGGATGTCCGATGGGGGATCCTTCATCCAGACGGAGTTTGCCCTCCGTCTCCAGAGTGACGACCTTGCATTGCCACCGGATGCAGGGAATATTGAAGGACTCCCCTTTGTTTTCTTGGCTGATGAAGCCTTCGGACTCGGACGGCATCTTATGAGGCCATTTCCACAGAGGACCCTGACCCCAGAGAAGAGTGTGTTCAATTACCGGCTGGCCAGGGCCCGAAGAGTCGTTGAAAATGCCTTCGGCATAATGGCCAGCCGGTTCCGCCTTTTTATGACTTCCATCCACTTGGCGGACTACAAAATAAACTATGTAGTGTTATGCTGCTGTGTGCTACACAATTTTCTTTGCCGCAAAGCGAATTCATATATGGCCTCAGTTTTGCCAGAGGCTGGACTTTCCCCTGCAAATCCCCTTCCGGGCCTGGAATCTGCCCGTCTTGGCTTGCCCCCCCAAAATGCCCGTGTGGTTCGGGACAAATACATGGAGTATTTCACGGGTAGGGGGGCAATTCCTATGCCAGCCTATGTCTAAGTATCCCAATAAAAATCTTGTTTAAACCTTTAATTATTTGTTCTTTCCTGTCTCCTAGTTTGTCTTTGTGCATTTGTAGTGGCAAGTGTATTTTACTTTAGTAAATAACAACCAATTTCACTATGTTACCTTACAAAAGAACCAAATAAGCTTAGAGTGTATTATAAAAAGAAGCTACACGTTGTTTGTGGTCAAATATTTTACTCTCTGCACATTTTTTTTTGTTTTACTTTGGGGTTGGCCTGACCACAACCCGTCAAATTTTGGCTTATGAAAATACAAAAATACCACTTGCATTTCTAAAATGACAACATTGGATACCTCTGAGCAATCTGAGACATTCAGTTACACAAACTATGTCTCTATGTGCCCGTCCTAATATGGGGTCCTGCCACCCCTTGCCCAGCCAAAAATTCAATATGCACACATTTTTACTTTTTTGCAAATAGGAAGTTTACAATCCTGATCCCTATTGTCAACATGTGCTATCTGCCATCAGGGGTGATCAATGGATGTGTTTTGGGGGTGCATCCCCTTCCTCAGTTCACCGACTTTTGATACGAGGAAGGGGTTGCACCCACAAAAGACGTACATGGATATCCCCTGATGGCAGATAGCACATGTTCACACACTGTGTGCATATTCAATTTTTGGCTGCTTTGTTACTCAAAAAATTAGTAAAAATATAAAAACAAACATGTAAAAACAAATGTGTTTGGATGGCTTATTGAATTCTCCCCAAAACATCGAGAATGTCTTTAAATGTTTGTTCCATCACATGGATTCTTTGTTTAATTAGGTCCAGTTCCGTGCTACATTCCATCACTTGCTGGATGAGGCGGAGGGCACTGTCAGCAGAGAACCGTGTGCTATCCTTCACAACATTTCCATCCCCTAAAAACCATAAAAAAAAATTAATAAAACTCTGCAGGCCTACCTCGCTTACCTTAAGCTGTGGTGTCAGATACTGACCTGTTGTGGTGACCAGATCCACAACGTCATCCACCTCTCCTTCCTGCACTTCTCCTTCCTCCACCTCAACTTCCTGCACATCTTTCGGTTGTGGATCTTTGGGAGTTTGGGGTTGCTTGGAAGTTGTGGGGTGCATGTTCTCCCTGGAGTGTCCTCCTCCCAGTCTTCTCTCCCCTATGAGAATAAAACCAAAGGTCTATTTATCACACTGTAAAAATCTCATTTTTAAACTTAAAACAGGCTAAATTGTTTGGAAGTGGGGTACAAGTGTGTGTTTGTGCGGAATTTAAAGAAAAATGCATTCTTTATGACCCCAAATATGTTTATTATTCACATTTGGATGTAATTTTTTGGACATGGAGGCACCACAAATAAACTCTGATGCACCTGTGTGGGACACCCAAAAAAGGCGGGTCTGGTGGCCCACACTATAGTGCTCCAAAGTACAGATGTGGAAGCAGCTGCTGAGTGTCCTCTCCTTTACACTGATTAAAGTTTGCATTTCATTCTCCTTACAAACACATCATCTAGACTTAAAAATTATCCACAATACTTGATCAAAAATGGCAGATGTCTAATTACTTTTGGGGGTCTTAAATAAGCCAAAACCACGGATAGTGGCCGAACGAAGTGTCGGTAACGTAACGAACGATTACTGTGCCCAACCTAGTTCAAAATAATACATTTTGGAAGGGAGTCCAATATGCTTTAAAAAAAAAAAAAGTCAGTTTCTAAAAAGATTAATAGCAGAAAGGTCGTCATTTTACTTACTTTTAGCGAGCATCCTCTTTATGCTCCTCAACTGGTCTGGCTCCCTCAGTTTGAGGTCTGACCACCTCTTTCTGAGCTGCTCATTTGAGCGTTTCACCCCGAACTTCGCCCTCAGACTCTTCACAACTTTAGTGAGGATTTTGGCCTTCCTTCTATTTGGTTTGCTATACGGCCCATGCTTGGCATCATAATCAGCCTTGACCAAGATGTCCACCATCTCCGCCATCTCCGCCAAAGACATATTCGATGCCTTGAATCTCCTCCTTGATCGTGACGTGTCCTCGGTCTCCGGGCTTGTCTCCTCGCTAGTTGCGGAATTATCAGACACCTGCTGTAACTCCGCCATATCTGTCTGCGCGCCGAAAGAGAAGGGGCGGGGAAAAGATGTTAGTTAGAACGTCATGGGCGGGCGACGTGTGCGGAGCGACGTGTTCGAATTTGGACGCATGCGTGGTGTGTATATAGCAAACACACATGTGACTATAGTACGTTCGGTGTGCGGAGAGAGGAGTTCAAGTGACGGACGTGCGAACGAAGGTATGTGATTTTGTGAGACTTGTTAAAATTGTTGGCCTATACTGTCTTGAGATTGTTGGAGGATATATATGGTGACTAGGATGTGAAGGAGGTTAGACTGTTTGCCTCACATTATTTAAATATAATTTATTTTACTTGCAGATACAATATGAATGTATTTATTAGCGACAAAGAGTTCCTGGCGGAATTTATTGACCGGGTAAGGGAGCTGCCGGCTCTGTGGGAGACCAAAAACCCCATCCATAAAAAAAAGGGGTGAGAAAAGCAGCGCTGGAGAAGCTGCTCCCATTTGTGCATACCAAGGTGCCCACAGCCACAGCAAAACAAGTGGACACTAAAATTGGGAGCTTGAGAGGTACCTACAGGACTGAACGCTCTAAGGTGCTGGCTTCTCAGAGGTCAGGAGCAGCAGCAGATGATGTTTATGTCCCGGTTTTGTGGTACTACAGCAGGATGTCCTTCCTGGATGACCACATTGAGCCAAGGCCATCACTCTCCACTCTTCCCCCCAGACTTCCCTGCAGCCAACCTGAGCCTTCTCTGGAGCAAGAGGAGGCAGCCATCCTGGATGATCCTGATTTGGCCATCTGGAGCCAGGTATAGTATTAACTGAAAATGTAGTGGGATAAAATTAATGTTTCCCAAATATGTCAGGATGAGAAACATACATTATTTTGTATTCAACAAGTGAAATCATGATCTGTAGACATTATTCTGCACTTAATTGTGTGGTAAATAGTCAAGCTGATGTAGTGGTAAATTTAAAGCAAGGATTTATGCATTTACATTCTAATTGCTTCCATCAGGATTACAAAGTTTGATGCAAAGATTAAACCAACATATTAAACTATGTTTCTTTTTCATACACAGGATGAAATCAGCCAGGAGGAGGGTCTGGAAACTGTCAGGCAGGAGGAGGAAGGGCCCAGTGGCAGCCAGGAGGTGGCAGGGCCCAGTGGCAGCCAGGAGGTGGCAGGGCCCAGTGGCAGCCAGGAGGTGGCAGGGCCCAGTGGCAGCCAGGAGGTGGCAGGGCCCAGTGGCAGACAGGAGGTGGCAGGGCAAAGGAGAAGCACCAGATCCCAGGTGCCTCCCATCAGGCTTCACAAAAGAGGCAGGAGGGACAGGACCACCAGTGAGGCAGCAATGGCCCTTATTAAAGAGGCCCATGCCACCCTCAAGGAGCCCACATCCCCTGAAGAGGCCATTGCCGGCCTAGTGGAGGCTAAGTTCAAGGTGATGAGCATGGAGCAACGCCTCCTATGCGAACCCCTGCTCATCACCTTGCTCAACAAGGGGGTGATGGAGCAAATTACCCCCAATACCGCCATATGTGAGGTGGCCCAACTGACCCAACCTCAACCTCCACCTCCACCTTCCTCTTCTGCCCCACCCCCTTCTGCTACCCCTCCACCTTCTGCCCCACCCCCTTCTGCTACACCTCCACCTTCTTCTTCTGCCCCACCCCCTTCTGCTACACCTCCACCTTCTGCCCCACCCCCTTCTGCTACACCTCCACCTTCTGCCCCACCCCCTTCTGCTACACCTCCACCTTCTTCTTCTGCCCCACCCCCTTCTGCTACACCTCCACCTCCTCCTCCTGACAGGAGTACCCCTCCAGTGGGCCAGCCTCCAGCTAAACGAAGAAGGAAGGCTTCAGTAAAGGCTGCAGGGAAGGTTGCCAGGAAGAAGAGGAAGTGATGGCCTTGCTTCATTGTGGTCGCACTGGTCGGACAGAAGGCAGCCTGTTGTAGTACCACACACTTGGGACATATATCTCACCTGCTGCTGTTCCTGACCTCTGGGAGGCCAGCATCAGATTGTGTTCTGAAATGTGGGCCTTCTCAAGCTCCCAATTTTAGTGTCCACACAGGGTTGCTGTGTGCTCTGGGGTCCCTGGGATGCACAAATGGCAGCAGCTTCTCCAGCGCTGCCTTCTCTTTATTTAATTTATAAACATGAATAAATGTGTTTTTTGTTTAAGTTCATACTTGACTATGTGTATTTTTAAATAAAAAAAAACAAGCTTTGGAGTAAGCAGATACATTTGACTGACAATAAAAGGCACAGATATCACCCCCCCCCCAAAAGAATAACTAAATCTGATTAGCTCAAAAACATGGTGTGAAATTTTAAAAATATAGATTAGAAAATTAAATGGGAGATCGCTATCAAAACATTGAGAAATTATAATTAACATCATTTTGAAAAATCTAACCATTTAAATTATTCCTAAAAACTTGCACGATATAATACACATAAATCTTATAAAGAGCAGCATGAAAAAGGTTAAAAATAAGGCAGAACTCTGTGTGAATATCAGCAGCAAAAGAAGGTCTCTCGTTTTGATTAATGTAACATTCTAACGAAGAATTCAATGCAGAACATTTAAACGATGAAATATTTATGAGCGTGACGAATGTGCTCTCTCCATTATGAAGGCTTGTTTTACCAGAAGATGCGCTCCCGTCTCATAGTTGCTTGTGAGCATGCGCGCTTTTGGAAGAGTCGTAAAAGCATACACACGAACCATTTTCTCGTCACAAAACAGGCCGACGAGAAACACGACGAGGAAATCTGGACTCCTGACGAGAAAATAGAGAGCAGGTTCTCTATTTTCTCGTCGAGATTCTCGTCAAGTTTCTCGTCGTAAAACCATACACACGAACGTTTTTCTAGACAAAAAAACTCTCGCGGCACTTTTCTTGACTGTTTACGACGAGAAAATCGGTCGTGTGTACGAGGCCTTTCAGTGACAAACTGCAAAATGTTAAAGCCGTTTTTAATAGGCCGCTGCAATTTAAGTGCCACTATATGGTCACATGGTGGGGTGCTAGCTATGTTAGCCAATCACACTACACGAGGACATTACACTAAGGTTAACAAGAGCTTAAAGCGGAACTTCACTCTCAGTCAACATTGACTATTTTTAATCCTTATGCTGCTTAGTAAATAGATAGGAAGATATATTATAGATATTTGTTTTTAACTCTTTTTTTTTTTTTACATTTCTTCAGTTACTTCCCGTTTTCCAGGCCTAGACAAATAATGTCATACATCCTAGGAGTCTTTAGGAGGGGAGGCAGGGTTTTCTCAGCTAAGTACACCCTCCTGCCTGCATAAGCTAAGAACAGATGGATTCCAGGAAGTAAATGCTACATGAATCATCTGCCCTTATTTAAGATGGCCACTGCCAGAAGTGCTAGCCGGGTGGTTTTCAAGGTGATTTCTCAGCAAAATAAAGCATGGAGACATGAATGGATGGGTGAGTTTACTTTGAATAATAAAAATGTATTATATAGCGTTTTTGATTTGTGGTGCTCAGATGCAGTGTAGCTCCGCTTTAAAGTAGATAAAAACCACAACTGGGACATATAGTTTACTATAGCAATGCATATTAAACAATCCCCAAGTTGTTTCAAGTATTTTGCATGTCAGTGCCGCTGATCTCCTCCCGCCCCTTTCAGCTGCTTCCTGTCTATATACGCTCTCTCCAGCATTCTCTGCATATCATTGCTATGGACTGGCTTCCTGACAACTGTGAACCACGTCTGTGCAACGTGTGTTGGCACAGCTGTCTGTAATCTACATGAAGGGGGTCACAGGGTGACAACGCAAGAACACAACTAAGAGACAAAAACACAGTGTTGTCACCCTAACACAGGAAGTATTTAAAGACATATTCCACTTTTGAAAAATAAATACAAATAAATGTACCCATATTGCAAAAATTATATATATATACATATATATATATATATATATATATATATATACACACACACATCTATATATATATATATATATATACACACACACACCCCGCATATACTCGAGTATAAGCCGACCCGAATATAAGCAGAGGCACCTAATTTTACCATAAAAAACTGGGAAAACCTATTGACTCGAGTATAAGCCTAGGGTGTCCGTCTGCATACCTCACTGTGCCTCACTTTGCCCATGCCTCACTGTGTCCAATCTCCCTACCTGATCTCCTGCGCTGTGTGACTAGACTGACGTTTAATATGGGAGTCTATGGAAGGGGTGCCCGGCTTTGAAAAATCTGTGCTCCCCGGCCATAGGTTCCCTGGACAACAAACTTTGTACACTTGTAGATGAAGAGTGGGACTACATGTGTGCCAAGCTTGGGGTCCAGGGGACCTACAGCTGGCCGGGATCAGGCGCACAAAGGTGAAGATGGACACAGACTTGAGTATAAGCCGAGGGGCACAAAAAAATGTGCTGAAAAACTCGGCTTATACTCGAGTATAGAAGGTAATAGTACAGCGCTACATATAGGCCAGTAAAAACTGGACTGTAACTCAAATGTGACCATAAATGGAAACACACAAAAAAGTGAGAAGGGGCAGGCTGAACGCCCTACCCAATATATATAAAATGTCCACAATGATAAACAAAAACAAAAAAATTATGAGTGTCCAAAACAGTGGGTAAATAACAAGGAATGGATGTAAAACTTCTGCCACAATTCTTCACGTGGATGGTGACATTCATGTGTGCTTACCAGAAACGTTGGACCCGAATGTCATACGACAGCGGATCAATCGAGCTTGAGAGTATCTCCAACGGCTGCTCCACAGGAACGTCCCCGGATCTCTGATGGATGTAGAGGTATACCGGCTAGACGATCGGATGTCTTCAATCCTGGGTGGAACTGATGGATGCAGTACTTCTCGGGTCTCCAATACCCCCAAGGCTGGAGATCCCACCAGAAGACTGGCACTCTGGATCCCGGTATTCAACCGGACGATGAAATACGATCAAACTTAAATGGAAAATACCCCGACAAGGGTATTGTAGAAGGACCAACTGGAGAAAACTGAAAAAACTTTTCCTCACCGATTTCATGCAAAGAGAAGAAAAAAATAGGGGGCTCCAATGGTGTAGGTCAAAAAAAATTGGGTTTTTAATCAGAAAAACACCAACATACAAAGATAAAAAGTGATCACAGTTCATATATTAAAAGACAACATGGGAAGCAAAATGCATAACCCGATGCGTTTCGTTCCTAACAGGACGTCTACAGGGGCATTGTAGACGTCCTGTTAGGAACGAAACGCGTCGGGCTATGCATTTTGCTTCCCATGTTGTCTTTTAATATATGAACTGTGATCACTTTTTATCTTTGTATGTTGGTGTTTTTCTGATTAAAAACCCAATTTTTTTTTACCTACACCATTGGAGCCCCCTATTTTTTTCTTCTCTTTGCATGAAATCGGTGAGGAAAAGTTTTTTCAGTTTTCTCCAGTTGGTCCTTCTACAATACCCTTATCGGGGTATTTTCCATTTAAGTTTGATCGTATTCCATCGTCCGGTTGAATACCGGGATCCAGAGTGCCAGTCTTCTGGTGGGATCTCCAGCCTTGGGGGTATTGGAGACCCGAGAAGTACTGCATCCATCAGTTTCACCCAGGATTGAAGACATCCGATCGTCTAGCCGGTATACCTCTACATCCATCAGAGATCCGGGGACGTTCCTGTGGAGCAGCCGTTGGAGATACTCTCAAGCTCGATTGATCCGCTGTCGTATGACATTCGGGTCCAACGTTTCTGGTAAGCACACATGAATGTCATCATCCACGTGAAGAATTGTGCCAGAAGTTTTACATCCATTCTTTGTTATTTACCCACTGTTTTGGACACTCATAATTTTTTTGTTTTTGTTTATCATTGTGGACATTTTATATATATTGGGTAGGGCGTTCAGCCTGCCCCTTCTCACTTTTTTGTGTGTTTCCATTTATGGTCACATTTGAGTTACAGTCCAGTTTTTACTGGCCTATATGTAGCGCTGTACTATTACCTTCCATTTTGTTTGAATTTGTCACATTCCAGCACAGCTGCTTCACCTCCCTCTATAGAGTTGTTATTATTTATGTGTTTTTTTGGGTAGCGCATTTATTTCTTTTTATCACTATACTCGAGTATATACGGTATATATCATTTTTTTTATTTTTTTCATTGCAGCCTGCAAAGCTTGCAATTGTGGTCTATCCATCAGGGGAGCTATGCACAGGCTTGTGAAAACACTTACTCCAGCCCCATACCTTGGTACAAACCTTTGGTTATGGAGCAGGAGGAAGTGAACAATAGATTACAAGTGTGGTGACAACACTGTGCACGTGTTCCATACATTCTCCACTAGAGAGGGGCTTTCGCATCCTCTGAACTCATCTTTAGCCGAACTCCAAGTTCAAGTTTATTTTTTTCATGCTGTAGGCCAGATCATTCCTGCCCTGCAGCTGTCGCAAAGAGGTGTCCTGGGGGGCGATAATGACCTGGTCCACAGAGTAAAAAGAGCCAAAGTTTGGAGTTCATCTAAAGATGAGTTCAGGGGCTGCCTCATTTCTAGTGGAAAACTACTGCACTCCCCTTTCCAAGCATGACAATGATGGGCTGTGCTCAATTTCAGCCAAGCTACTGTTGTCACACGTCTAGGTTCTCCATATATTTCTGTAGAGGGCACAGAAATGCCTAACCTGCCTATATATTCCTATGAAGAATCTACATTCTTCATAGGAATAATTAGGGAACGCATCAGTGACAATGGTAACTGACCTGGGTCCACAGATGGTACTAAAGGCCTGAGGTAGGACCTTGGGCCCAGCACTACTCTTCCCAATATGGATTTTGCAGCTTTGCTAGAGCTCCCCTTTAACACAGGTAGTACTTACAGCTCTTGAAGTTTTTGGCAGAAGCTCCATCCACCTGAGCTGATCTTTGAAATGGAGTTGTTACTGAGGTAAAGCTGCTGCAGGGACCGCAGTCCATACAGAGAGCCGCTGTTTACTTCTGTCAAGCTGTTATATTCCAGATGTCTGCAGAGACAGGCAGCAGGAGGGAGAAAGAAAGACGGATCTATAGGTTAAAATGTGGCCTTCAGCTGCACTATATACATCCATCATACAAATATTCGCTGCAGATAAAAACAACAGTGTCACTGTTTACCTAACATTTACTCAGCTGGGGAAGTTCAGCGAAAGGAATAGAGACCCGTACCTTGACCTGTACGATGTGCGCAGCAGAGCAAAGCTTACCCAAAATGCATCAACATGACAAAACCAGAGACAGGAAGTTTAAAATGGAGTTATAGCAAAATTAGCACCCCCATTCCACTTATAGTAATACTGTACAAAACTTTCTGTGGGGTAGTGGTGCTCAACTACTTGGCCGCTAGGCCTCCCTCCTCCCAGGCCTCAAGCTAGCTGTAGATTCCCTAACCTCCCACAGTACCTCCTAGTTTCAAAAGTGCCACCCAACCTCACTGCCCCTCAACCTCTCAAAGAGCCCTAAGAGCTCTCAACTATCCGAAGTGCCCGCCAACCTCCTACAGTGCCCCCTAGCCCCCCCGCAATGCCCTCTAACTTGTTGCAGAGCTTCCAGTACCCCAACAGTGTCCCTGCAAATCCCAGCTTCCAGGACAGACCCCCACCCCCCCTACTGGGACCCCATTCCCCACAGTTGCCCTCAGCTATCTCCAGAAATCTCATCCCCCTACAGGGCCAGCAAGTCTGCAGCAGAGTCCCCCATAAATGACTGACCATGTACCTGAGGGACAGTCTTTTTAAGAGCTGGAGACAATGTGTTTCTGGTCCCAGTGGGAGATCGTGGAAGGTTTTGGAAGAATTTACTGGGCCTTGGTCTCAATAAGGACCACTGAGAACCCCTGCTGTAGTGCCTGTTCTGCCAAAAAGACTTCCGAGTTCCCTCTCTCAATTACATGATTAGATTCTTAGGCATTGGTCAAAAGGTCTCAGCTGAGAGGAAATTTAAGACTTTGAGTGTCAGTAGCTGGTGGTTAAGCCCAAACATCGGTCCCCAAAAGCCTCTTCAGCCAAAATCATGTTAACAGTACCTAGGCATGTGGTCACATGATCATCAATAGATCCCAGAGCGGAATGTACTGATCCATTACAATAGCTGTTACTATTGTGTGTCAAGGTGCATTTTATTAATGGTTTCCAGAATTCTATGAAAGGATCAAATGGCCCGTACACATGACCGGTTTTCCTGACATGGCGAAAACCGACGTTTTTACCCCACGTGATTCCTTTCAAGCCTGCCTTGCATACACACGTTCATTTAAAAAAACACTCGACCAAAGCACGGTGACGTCCAACACGTACGACAGCACTATAAAGGGGACGTTCCATTCAAATGGCGCAGCCCTTTGGGCTGCTTTTGCTGATCTCGTGTTAGTAAAAGTTTGGTGAGAGACGATTCGCACTTTTCAGCCTTGTGCTTTTCAGTCCGTTACAGCATGACGAATGTGCCATCTCCATTACGAACGCTAGTTTTACCAGAACGAGCGCTTCCGTCTCATACTTGATTCTGAGCATGCGCGTTTTTTCCCCTCGGAAAAGCATACACACGAACGTTTTTTGCGACGAGTAAAAGACTGACGGGAAACACGACGGGAAAAAATAGAGCAGGTTCTAAATTGTGTGTACGGGGCATTAGATCCTGAAAGCTTTCATCTTTAATAACCTAAGTCAGCCAAAAGAGGCATCACTTAAACAACAAATGTTCTTTTTTGATCAATCGCTAACACGGAACAAGACTACTAATATTGAACAGATTTTTTTTTTTTCAATAGGTAATATTTTATAGTGACCCTGTCGCAAAATGTAAAAACTGCAGGTAAAAGCACAGAAAAATCGATAATTTCAGTGCGTACTTGCAGTGTCGGTTACAGTATATAGGTAGTCATCTGTCAATACTTACAAGACCTGCATCCTTGCCAGGCCCCAAAAAGCCCCATCCGTCAGTTTACTGATGTTGTTCCTCTGCAGCTTTAAAACCTCCAAGTTGTCCAACCCCTGGAACGTGAGTCCCTCAATTAGGCGAATCCGATTTCGATTCAGCTCCCTACAAAACAGAGAGATGTCATGGAACACTGTTACAATGTAACCTGCTCGCTGCTAGTTGGCCCACGCTGTACAACAGACACAAGAGGCCACAGAGTGTGGGATAAAGGATAGCAGATCGTATCGCTCAACTCTGTAATCTTTCCCCCCAATCTACACCTCCACTGGGAAATGAAGACCTGCTAAGACGAGAGACCTTTCATAGGAGCACAGGAGAGATGTAAAGGCCTGTATTGTTCCCTGGTCTGGTCTGTTTAAACTCATAGAAAAACGATCCTTACTATAAAAAGAACTCCTACCGCACTGCGCTCAAACTATATTTTCCAGTCGCTTATCGCTGTTAATTAGAAACAATCCCTATTTGGCAATTGCTTTAAAGTGAACCTTCACCCATGAAAAGCACCCCTCTCCTCTGACTCCTCCTCCCTCCCTCTTAAGCATTTTTTTTAACAACAAATACTTTTTTTAAAATAGTTTTTACTTTCGCCATCCTCACCTAGGCAAAGCGGACTTATGCTGTGCGATATCCCACACATGTTCAGACACGCAGCGGGTCTATAGGATTTGGAAGAGATCACCTGTCTTTCAGCACATGTGCAATACTGTATTGGACCCCCCCCCCCCACGCGTTGTCCAGGCACACTGCAAGTCTTTTAGCTCCCATAGACCCGCTGTGAGTCTGTGCATTTGTGGGGGATCTTCTCACATGCCATAGGTCTCTATTGGCTCCACTAGACCCATGGCATGTCTGGAAATGCACAATATTAATCCAAGATGGTGGTGCAGGAGCAGAGCCCCAAGGAAGAACTTTGGGCTGGAATAGGACAGCACTGGACTCCATGGACTAGTAAGTATTTATTTTTTCAATTACATACAGGGACAATTACTAAGAAATAGAAACAAAATTTAAGGTAGGAAGAATGGAGTTCCTCTTCACGTTCCATACCAGTAGGCCAAGTGCTGCTTCCTTACAGCCTGGCCAAATAAAATACCTTCGGGCGCCACCTTCCCTGTCCTCCTAGGATCCAGGAAGCACCATATATTGAGCGTACCCCCCTAAAAGACAGAAATGAGCAGCTCAGCTGCTGTGGAAAGGAGAGTACACTGCACATGTGCAGGTCTTGAAAGTGGGGGAGTACTTGTTCATGTAAAGATGGGGGTGCAACCAATGCACAGAGCATCCCAGATTCTAGGCAAAATGAGGCGAATCACTCACCAACGTAGTTTTCAGCCACGCTATGAAGAAGCAATGCTTGGCCCATATGTATAGTATTTTAAGTACGCTCCAAATTTCTAAGTTGCACAATGTTTTTTTTTTTTTCTACCAGGGCCCCTTGCCGGTATAGTACATTTTATTACAAAGGTGAACAAACAATTTATGTGTAGTTATGTATGGTAATTTTATTGCAACCTAGTTCATCACACTGGTGATCAATGTGCGAAAACATTGGTAGATTGGTGGCAGACATTAGCAAAACAGGAAGTGGCACCAGTAAATGGTAGACGATGAACTGTGAATGATATACATACATGTGCATTAGGGTGTTTCATTTTCTAAGGCAAAAAATAAACTGTAAAATGTTTGCAGACTTTGCTTACGCCCCGAGTCTCAGTGATGTAAAAGACATATATGCTAAATTTCAAGAAAATTGGATAATATTTAGAGGTTGCACACTTTGATCTGTTTTGAAAAAGTAGGCAAAAAATAAGATTTTTCAATGTTAATTACTTTTATTGGGAAAACTAGAAATCACAAACTTAAAATACTATTAGAACTATACACTAAGATTAATAGGTAATATGATAGGCAAAACATGTGTTATATTAATCAACTTTCAACGATGGAATCCCTTGTTTTGTTCGCTTGGTGACGACTTTTCTGTGATGCTCGACTACCCTCAACAAGAATTGTTTTTGTTGTTCATCCCTGACCAATTCGTTATACTTTTTTATCAGAGCAATTCCTCTTTCTGCGGTATCATTGACAACCTTAAGAGCGTTCACATGGCTTCTTAGAGAATCACTGCAGTATTCTATCACGTCGTGGATCCCAAACAATTCAAAGAACGTCTTTGTTTTATTAGTAACGAAATGGCTCAGGTCTTTTCCATCAAAAAACATGTTTTTACCCTCTAATCGTTTCACTTCCTTTTTCTGGATGTCAGGACCACTTGATGGTATGCCACAACAATCCTCAAACACTCCTTTCAATATTAGTTCATGGATGTGATGACGGCAAGCCAACCACAACAATGTTCATCCGATTTCCCTTTCAATTCTGGTACATGCCCCTTGGATCAGTCCTGTATTAGATGCTGTAGTATCAAAAGATATACTGATTATATTGTCACGTAACCCAAATCGATCCACTTTCCGAATAACTACTTCAGCCATCTGCTCACCAGTGCCTTTCAGGGCAACAGGTACGCCAAGCAAATGCTCAAAATCTTTGCCAGTCACTAGAACTGCAACTCTATCTTCCAAAGTTTTGACATTCCCATGAGCAACTGAGGGCAACAGTTTATTATCCCAATGCAAGACCAAATGAGGAGGATTTTCAAAGAGTGACTCTTCGATTTTCTATTGATGGCCCGAGCTCGGTAAACGGTAGCTGGAGATATGAAAATTTTTGAAACATCGTGGCCAAGGCTGTTTGCAGTTGCTATAAATGAAGTACTTGCTTGTCGAATAGATAGCTGTTCTCGATCCCAAGTAGACGTGAGTGTCTGATCAAGAGGTTTTAATCTAGGACTTGAACGTAATTTTTTCGTTGTTGGAGGCGAAAACTCAGCCTCTGCATCACTAGGTGCTTGTGATGATGGGTATAACTGTCTTATTGATTTCAGCGATAGCTTTGTTATGTTTATTCTTATATGAATCTTTTTTTTTTCTTCTTTTGAATACTTAGTTCAATGTTAGAAATTTCACTAGTTTGTGATAAAAGTGATCAATGTGTGCAACCCCTAAATATTATCCAATCTTCTTGAAATTTGGCATATATATCTTTTATATCACTGAGACTCGGGGCGTAAGCGAAGTCATACGAAAATCACATCTTTGGAAAAATGAAACACCCTAATGTGCATGGTGTGGTATTTAAAAATAGAGCATAAATTATGCCCCCATGTTTTTTCACTATAGCATTGCAGCCTTTGGCTATCTACAGGCAAAACTTCATGAACAAAATCAAAAAAAGAGACCCGTTACCTTGTCATTTTCCCCTGTAAGAATGCATGTGTGGTCTGAAAAATTATCCCATCTTTAGATTTCCACCCAAAAGTCTGATTAAACTACCGACCATCATCTCCGAGGCTATTTAATGCTTACAGGTCCCTGAACGCCTAAAAGTCTAACTAGTTCTAACTTTATAGGGTAAAGCAGACCCTCTAATATCTACACAGACCATTTATCTGAGGGATCTAATATAGGTTTTATTAGGTGTTATTCTTGCATTAATGAATCCAGGGCATTGGTGGAACTGGCAAAGCAGGCTTTCTACTCCCTGGAGGTGCTGTGTCTGCTGGGGGCGGGGGTTAGACTCACATTTCTCTTTAATTAAGCTCCCCACTCTCATACTTACAGTTGGGTTAGTGAGAAGAGCTTGAACGCTTTGACAGGAAGATGGGAGATTCTGTTTTTGCTCAGACGGAGGGTAAGCAGAGACCGTGACAGGTTGTCAAATGATCCAGCCTCCAGACTGCTTAGCTTGTTGCTCCCCAGGTTGCTGTACAAAAGACAACCAAGCAAAAGAAAAAGTTAAATGTCAACTATTTCATTTCAGAACAGGTTACATATTTAGGGAGTGTGATTTTTTTTGCAGAAAAATGTTGCTTTAAATGAAAATGGCGAACCCTTAAAGCAGACATTTACCCTCCAAACAAAGAAATGCATGGTGCATACAGTACGGCATGCCTACCTATTAATGTCCTAAAAGTCATTTGTAAAATCAAACCATTTTGGTAAACTTACATTTCCTTATCTACATCCAGTGATGTAGTCTCAAGTCTTACTGTGCCCCCTGGGAAGGCTACATCACCAGTACTTTCCAGTGAAATCTTGCCTGATCTTGTGCATGCACAGTATGAGATAACAATATTGAGCAACAACTGTACTCTTGTGCAGTGTATGCACCGTATAAGATTTGGTGCATGCAGTGTACTGTACATAATCTGGGGCGGCTTGTTGCTATATGTTAAAGTGTTACTAAACCCACAACAGTAAAATCAGTCTGTATATGCAGTACAGCATGCTTGTTAGTTATACTCACTGTGGAACCTAAGGGGTTAATCCTGTGCATTGTGTAAAAAGGCTTTTTGATCCTGGCTTCTCTGATCTTCCCCTTCTTCCACTGTCTCCTGATAATGTCCTGATAACACAGTCTATGGAGTCACTCTGCACATGCTCAGTTTGGTGTGTATTGCTATAGAGGTTTTTTCTTTTTTTCTTAAGCCCCATACACATGGTCAGACTTCCATCAGACTTTTCCTTGGATTTTTGTCCGAACGGAGTTGGCCGGGCACACCCATAGCATACACACCACAGGACTTTTCTGCAAACTTTCCCAAAACTTTTTGCAACATCACATGGTTTTTCTTCTCTTTTCTGCTCTTTACCACCACCCTTTGGTCAACTTCTGCTATTGTTGGTTGATTTTAACATTGGTTGTTTTGTCCATCGGACAAAAGTCCTATGGTTTTCTGTACACACAGTAGGACTTTGCTCCATAGGACTTTTGTTGGGCAAAAGTTTGTCCGTTCGCAGACCCAACTTTTGTCCGATGAAAACAAAACCAAACTCAAAAAAGTTTGTCCGATGGAGCGTACACACGGTCGGATTGTTGGTCCAACTTGCTTAAAACTAAGTTTGTTGGGCAAAAGTCCGACCGTGTGTACGGGGCTTTAGGAGAGTGTATGCAATCAGCACAGGGCCAATCAGCACTGTTCAGACAGAGGGTCAGGGGTGTTGCTGTCTCATAGGACAGTCAGAAAACTCCTCCTACAAGCTTTTACCAGTACTTAGCTGGACACTGATAGAAGTCACAAGACTGCTCTAACTGCTGATGAGAAAAGCTATTTAGCTGTTTATATTTTCTAAAATAATTGCATTTCCGTGTACTGTGGGGGACTAGATATAGTGAATGCAGGGTCCTGGGTTTAGTAACACTATAAGAAGGTGCCCTATTCTGCATATGAAGCGTCAGGAGCAACATTATTAGTGGGCCGGCACAGAACAAGGAAGAAGCCAGCCACCAATGACGTCTTCTTAAGAAAATGGATGAGCAGGATACAAGGAGGTGGTAGAGCAGTGCTTTAGCGTGATGCCACACAGTAATGGAGGAAGCAATCAGTTATCTTTAAATGTGTTTATATATTTTTTAGTGCAATAATGGTGTTATTCTCAAATAAAGGAGAATGGGGGTCCGCTGTCTCTGTACAGCAGGGCTGGAACATGAGAAGAAGAAGCAGTACAAGGAGCCAAATCAGGTGATGTGCTTAAAAGAAGCATGCCAATAAGAGGAGAGATCAGAATAAAATAAAGATGAACCTATCACTGTGCTGCTTCTCCTTTCGCTGTCCAGTCTCAGGATAACTGGGCTTAAGAGAAGTGGGTCAAATAATGCTGGATATCAGTCTGAGGACATCTAAAAAAATTACTTTGGGGAAGAATTCAGAATAGAAGCTAAAAAATGTATCTTTGTCTCTTTTATTGGCTATTCATTTTATTCTAGTTATTTCTGGCCGACGTTCTGGTTTAAGGTCGGTTCAAATAAAACATTTTAGCCAAGCCAACTACTTAGAGAGGACATCAGCACCCAGTTAAATTGAATCACTGGTCACATTTCTGGCCCAGATCAAGTTACTTACAGGTCTTTAATTCGAAGCTGTAAAGGAAAAGAACCTCTACGAATTTCGATGATTTCATTCGAGCTCAAATCTAAAGTCTCCAGTGCCGTGTATGGTATCAGCTCTGTGGCTTCGATGCTGCGAATTTTATTGTGGTGCCTGCAAATTAAAACAAAAAGGCTTTATTAGGAGGTTTTCAGCACAATGTTTCAAGCCACAAATTCTATTTGAAAGATAAAGCTTCATGAAATACCAAAAAAAACACAAAAAAACACATGGAAGACCAACCTCTTTATCCAACAATGCTCTTACCTTCTCAGGAGGAAAGCATCATATTTTTTCAGACATCATCCAGGGTCAACATTTAATCCTGGACTGAGATGCTGGTTTAGAGATGACACAGCCACCTAAAGCCTGGTGCCTATGCAGTTCCTGCTGCAACCTCTCACAAGTGACTTGCTACAAAGTTACAATGCACAGCCTGATCAGTGAGGGGGAGGAGACTAAGGAAATACTTCCTCCTGCCTGCAACAGACTGATGGCATCCTCTCAAGCCTAGTACACACGACCGAGAATCTCGTCGTAAAAAAAACTGTTGTTTTTCTCAAAGAGATTCTTGTCAAGCTTGACGAGATTCTAGTCAAGCTTGACGAGATTCTTGTCAAGCTTTCCTTGCATACACACTGTCAATCCAAAATCTCGTCTTTGTAAAGCGCGGTCACGTACAACGCGTACGACGGCAGTATAAAGGGGAAGTTCGATTCCAATGGCGCCACCCCTTGGGCTGCTTTTGCTGATCTCGTGTTACCGCGTGTTAGTAAAAGTTTGGGGAGAGACGATTCGCGCTTTTCAGTCTTCGTGCTTTCAGTCCGTTACAGCGTGACGAATGTGCTATCTCCATTACGAACGCTAGTTTTACCAGGAGTGCCCCCGTCTCATACTTGATTCTGAGCATGCTCGGTTTTTTTAAGACTCGGAAAAGCATACACATGACTGGTTTTCTCGTCGGGAAACAGGCCGAAGAGAAGGTTCTCTATTTTTCTCATCGAGATTCCCGGCAGTTTTCTCGACAAGAAACCATACACGAACGGTTTTCTCGGCAAGAAAGCTCTCCCAGCAGTTTTCTTGTCGTTTCTTGCCGAGAAAACTGGTCATGTGTACGAGGCTTCAGTCTAGTCAAAGTCACTGACTAGAGCTCAGGGACAGTTTAATGATAAAGGGTATGCTTTTTGAAGAACAAAAAAATACTGTTGCTGTATATCATGGCCGGTCAAGAATTTATTTATACAGACTTTTGAAGATACTGAGAGCTCCACTTTAACATTTGGTAGTGCTTATTCGCCACTGTATGTTTCTTGGCAGAGCTGGTAATCTAGTGAACGGCAATGCTATTACAGCTTACAATGGAGGAAGCAGTGTCCTCCCTCCTACAAGCTAAACTGAACCAGCAATTAGGTCATTATCTTGGCTCCCCCAACTTGGAAGGAAGGTAAGAGAAATTTTACATTTAACTTTAGCTACTTACATGGTTCATCCCAACTTCTTCTTTTTAACCAGATGGGCATTGATGCTAAATCAAAAACAAAGCCCAAAGCATATTTCTCCATTCTCCAACCTGCTGCCGATCCCAGCAATATTTCATGCTTCACCAACTCATAGACAATATGCATTTGGCAGGACTATGCCACCAGGGAGAACGGGAAGTCTGCTCAGTTTAGGGTTAGCTGACATTCTGGACTTTGTTCATCCAGAAGGCCACGGACATATTAATATCGACAAAAAAAAAGAAAAAGTGTCTTCTTCATAAAGCTGCTGAGTCAGAACTTCCCGAGGGAAGCTGGACGGATTCTCAGGCCGCTGCAGATGTAGTGTTTGTTCAGGTGGGAATTTGATCCAAAAACAAGGACAGGCCTCTGGCTGCATTTGTGAGTCCAGGAGGCCAGAGGCAGCAGCATGGAGAGCTCTGGTACTAAAAGCTAAGCTTTGACCATAGATGGAAGCACATTCACTCCTTTCAAGTAGAATTAATAAATAAGGAGGTTGAGTTTTTTTTCCTATTTATGACCCAAATTTTTTTTCTCAGGGCTGGAATTATACAGATCTTGCATGAGAATAAAAAAAAAAAAACAGAAGACCTTATAGAGAATCTATCTGGGGCTACCATTGCCTGACTCCCAGACATTCTACTGGTCCAAGGTAAGGACATCATTGTGTGAAGCTGTGAGGCAAGCTCTGCCGTGGAACCAACTTTATCTCTGAGAGTCAGACAGAATAGGAGCCACCAGTGATGGATGGGGGCCTTGGCTGCTGTTTTTACAAAGTTCCTTTAGAGCCCAACTCCATGACACCCTGTACACACAGTATATTCTTGGTGTCATTTAACTCAGAAAATTGAGGACAGAGAAATGGATTACTATGGGGGGGGGGGGGGGACCAGAGAGGAGGTGAGTTTTCAAGCCTGTGCTTAAATTTTTTCTCCCTGGGGAAAAAAAATAGCGCAGAGCTGGACTTTAAACTAGTAAGCCATTTGCAACAGAAAACTAAGCCTGCTGATGTAGAGAAGGCAACCTCTGGCCACTGCACCCCACAGCAATACACCCTGGGAAATCCTATGCAATTGAAGAGAAGGCACCCTCTGACCACTGCACCCGACAGCAATACATCCTGAGAGATCCTATGCAATTGAAGAGAAGGCACCCTCTGACCACTGCACCCCACAGCAATACACCCTGGGAGATCCTATGCAATTGTAGAGAAGGCACCCTCTGACCACTGCACCCCACAGCAATACACCCTGGGAGATCCTGTGCAATTGTAGAGAAGGCACCCTCTGACCACTGAACCCCACAGCAATACACCCTGGGAGATCCTGTGCAATTGTAGAGAAGGCACCCTCTGACCACTGCACCCCACAGCAATACACCCTGGGAGATCCTATGCAATTGTAGAGAAGGCACCCTCTGACCACTGCACCCCACAGCAATACACCCTGGGAGATCCTGTGCAATTGTATAGAAGGCACTATGCACATGTAAACCTTGTTGTGTACTTTCAGAAGATAAAGGGCACTGTGTGAGGTCAAGCAGTTGACAGGGCAGCACCTGTCAGACATCAAAGTGTCCACTGATCTCAACACTCGAACTGAACTGTCAAGACTCTGATAAAGTAAGTAAAAAATATGCAGCAAGTATAAATCTGTCACTGCCTAATTACAAAAATGTAAGGCCTTGGATGTGTACTGTGGAGCGCATAGTACAAATGTTAGTAACACTTACAGTAAAGCCTCGTACACATGGACGGTTTTCTCGTCAAGAAACGACAAGAAAACTGCCGGGAGAGCTTTCTTGCCGAGAAAACCGGCCGTGTGTACGAGGCTTTTAGGTTTCTCATCAAGAAGATGGCCAGAATCTCGACGAGAAAAATAGAGAACCTGCTCTCTATTTTCTCGTCGAGATTCTCGTCGGCCTGTTTCCTGACAAGAAACCCGAGAGTGTGTACGCTTACCTGTCGCCGTGGAAACCGGCGCATGCTCGAAATGACTGATGCATGCACGGTAGCTTCCTAGGCATAGGTAGGGTGTAGCAAGATGGCGGCGGGGGCATCGAATGTGACGCGCGCACGCTCGTCGTAGTCGATGACGTCGCCGCGTTCGTTCCATTAAAAAAAGAACAGCGGTTTTCTTGAATCGAGCGTGTGTACACTCGGCCGGGACAAGATTCTTGTCAAGAGTCTCGTCAGGAAAATCGATGTGTTTTTTCCTGACAAGATTCTCGGCCGTGTGTACGAGGCTTTTTGACAAGTTTATTGGTTGAAAGCATCAAATACATCCAATGTGTTTTGGTGGGGGAAAAAATGACCCAATACGCATTTTGGTCAAAAGGCCTTCCACTTCTTATGGGCTTGAACAATGGATGCCCTGAAAAAAGAAGGGCACTCCTCAATACACATCCAAGAGTTGATTGTCCATTGAGCAATTAATTTACTGTGGTCACAGTAGTAGCAGTTTAGGACCAGAAAAAAGATCCACATACACTTTCATCAATTCTCACTCTTATCAGCCCAGTTTTATCAAATACATATTAGACAGTAATTAAAGGTGGAATATTTAGATTCTTGAATGTGCCTCTGAGACTGGTACCTATTAAGAGCTCATTCACACTCATACTGTCGCCCTTCTAAAGAGTGATCAGATTATGATTTTTTTTTTAAATATAAAAATAAGAATTCTCTTCTACATACATTGTCATACATGCCTGGAAACTCTAAATAGAAAATCTGCTACAAGAAATGCTTCAGACACATTAACAAGAAAAAAACTCATGGAGGTCTTGGCCTCCCACCTTTGTGGTCTCACCCATGAAGAGCCTGCAGTCAGTCTCCTGCATACAAAATGGCAGCCAAAGCGTGCACCATCAAAAGAACATTTTCAAGTTCTGTCAGTTCAAGTGAACTTTCACATATTTTTGTGATAAATATAAAATTACCTTTCCATGTATCGCTAAATTCTATTCTACAACCCTGAAGGCCTCATTTGTCAAAGCAGCTATAGAGAAAACCTCAAGCATTAGTATTTGTGTGCCACATTTGTCAATCTTATTAATTATTCTGCATTCCATTTCAGTTTTTTTTTTCCTTTGTAGCCTTTTAGCAATGGAACATTTACCAAGACCAAAGTGCAACTAGTGCATTATTTTTATTCTCTCGTCAAGTTTCAATTGTCATTTGGCCTTTTCTAATACAGATCTGTCTTTCTCTGTGAAAAACTCAAAGATTAACCAAGTCAATAAAACAAGAAATGCCGTTTCCAAGGCCGAGATTATTAAAAAAACTGTTTAATAAAGACGTTGTTCCATAGATTTATTAGGATGTGTGTATATTATGATCCTATTTTTATATATAATAAAAAAATAAAAAAAAAAGGGAGGAAAAAAAATACTTTGAAAGTCGCTGAACTAAATTAATTGTGGAGTTACGACCTGAGATTGATTTATTTTACAACGAAGTAAAGTCGCAGCCATGTTTGTCTTAACTTCATGTTGAGGTCTGTTAGTCATTAAACGCCGCTTGAAAATGTCTTTTTAACTGTGTAATTGGACATTCTAATCAGCATTAAAAATAAAAGCACCTTTAGCACCTTAACGTCTCTCGAACTGACATCTGTTCTTGAAAGCTGTCCAAGCATCCAGGGCTGATAAAAGAATTTTCACTTTATTTGACTTTCCTGATAATTTTTGTGAAACAAGACCCGGCTGTCAAAACAGAATCAAGAACGCCTTAGTTGACTTGAATGGGCATCTTTCAGTGCTTGAGGCTGGCTTTACCTCTGGCATGAAAACGTTATGATGTCATCTATGCCGATGTGGATGGACATAGCATAATTCTATATGGGTCTTCGGCTTTGAAATTTAAACAGCAACTCTAAGCAACCAATCAAAACAATCAATGAATTATTAAAGTGGTCGAACAGACAACGAGACTATGCTAAACTAGGCTAGTTCATGCAATTGACCCACATTCTCAATTCCCTGTAGTCCAATGCTGCCAGAATTTAAGAGAACCTCACTGGATCATTGGGAGTGTACTTCCTAAAGCCTCTGTCATTTCTTGTCTCACCTCTTGCATTACCAATCTCATTCAAATTTTGGGGTATGTTTAAATAACTGATGGCTGTGAGAAGATTCTCAATCTTTACCTATTTTTTTTCCACATTCCCAGATAGCAAGAATAACTTGCTACAAAGTGTTGAATCGTAAATTTGTTAACTTGCTGCACATTTTCCCTGGCAAGTTGTACACTTACAGAGCACTTGAAGCACAAGTTCTAGTTGACACTTTTCCAAGTTGTAGCAAATTTGTGTGGCAAGTCTCTAGCAAGAGCAAAGTTGCAGTGGTGAGTCTACAGGAAGAGCTCTGAAAGCCTACAGCGTGGAAATTCAGCCACAGTGACCCCTGTGGTGGGAGGACTGCTGCAGAAAATAACTGAACTAGAACTTTCAGCAGACTTTCAGAATGTTTGCAAAGAAGAAAGCTGATCTGGAGTCATGCAATGCAGACAAACTTGTGAAGCCTGGCAAGTCTAGAAATAATTTAGCAAGTCATTTTCAAACTTGCAGAGCAATTGCTTGCTATCTGGGAGGTTTCTTGTATGCGGAAAAAAGCAATAATCCTGCTGTGGGTGGGTTTAGGAACAGCTATTATAAGAAGTGGTTCTCAGTTCCCCAGACTACAGACAATCATCCCTTCACACCTCAAGTTATTAAAGCGGAGGTGCAGCCAAAAAAAAAAAAAAAGTCAGCAGCTACTAACAGTGTAGCTGCTGACTTTTAATAAGGACACTTACCTGTCCTACTCGCCCGCGATGTCGGTCCCGCCACGGCGATCGATCGCTGCTGGCAGGTCCCAGCTCCTCCATCCTGAGTAAGGGAAACAAGCAGTGAAGCACGGCGCTTTGTGAAGGCAGCGCGCCCCATTCACAAGAAGAAGAAGCGGAAGGAGACCCACCGCGGACGAGAAGAGGAACATTAGAGGCAGATTAGGGGACTTCCGCATAGCAACAGGCATTTAGGGTGAGTATAATTTTTTTTTTTTCTATAATTTTTTTATTTTTTTATTTTTAATGTTAACCTTTTTTCAGGGTGGACCTCCGCTTTAATGCCTGAAATAAAGCATAAAAATTAGGGCTGTGGAAATGAACTATTAATCCTTGATTAATCGATTAATTTTTTTGGTCGATCAAAATTGTTTTAATCGGTACTCACCTCTCCGCCGGCTTCCGGGTCTTCAGGGAGTTCTGTCGGAGATCCGGTGACGTTACGGACACCGGCGGGGCTTGCTGTGTCCATCTGAAGGTCTCCTTTGCTGTGCCTTCATATCTGCATGCCGGCGGGACCTTACTATCTGCCACACGCAAGGGCTGTTACACTTCCCTCTATCAACCTGGGATTCTACAGCCATCCACTGGGAGTTGTGATAGTTCCCTTCACGGGACATCTACATGCCGACGGACTGATGTTAACCCCTCCTCATCTGGTTTCAGCAGTGGTATCGTTGTACACATTTTTATACCAGTATCATACTTAGCTACATGTTTTTATGACTGCTTTTGCTACCGTTTGGTATTACTCGCACCATTTTTACAGTTTAAGTAGCTACATCGATTTTATCTCCAGTGCAATATTTATTTTGTTACCTACTTGAAGACTATAAAAGTTTTAATGCTATTCCCATCAAGCGCTGCCTTTGTGTGTTTTTTGTATCCTGCTATCCATTTTTCCAGTGGTTGGTAGCTGCACTGGGAACCGGCCTGCAAGGAGATCAGCTAAAAGTAGTTGGATCTGTATGTACGTTATAATTAATCGAAATTAGTCGATTAAAAAAAAAAAAAGATTAATCGAACACGAAAATTTTAATCACTAACAGCCCTAATAAAAATACATGCTTTTGCGGTCTAAAAATGCTCCTGCAGGATGCCATGGCAGAAGGCCATGTGATTAAAATCCTAGGAATTGGTCATATGATCTAAGTTGTAGATGACAGCCAATCAACATCTCTGCCTGAACACTAATGCACCCCTTCACCATAGTTCATATGATAGATGCCACAGCCTTTAACACAGTTACATAACTCCCAACATTTTGACATGGGAATAATGGACACCTACTAGCAAACGTATGTAGGCATAGGACACACCCCTGCCACGCCCCTTAAAGGGGACATAACAAAAAAAAGGGTTAATTAAATCCACAAGTGCTTTTTTTTACCACTAATATTCCTTTATATTGGCTTTTAAAAGTTACAAATGCAGCAATTTAGAATTTCGATGACAAGTTTAGCACTGGGAAACACTATGAAAGATAAAAAGTGCATTTTATATACAACTATATGGATCAGACTAAAATGAGGGACAAATGAGGAGGAAAGAGGGACCGTCACTCAAAATCAGGGACAGTTGGAAGCTATGGAGTTAGGCCCACTGACACTGGAGCATTTTCTACTCCCACTGTCCAGAGTCTGACCCCCCCCCCTCCTAAAGTCTGAAAGACAATAAACTGGCCCTTTGTTTACAAAGTTTGCAGACCCCTGGGGGCTAGATGTTGGGTATCCTCCAGCCTGGAAATGAGCCTTGCTGCAGCTTCTAATGCATACTGTGAGAAAATGACAGTGTGCAGTGTTATCTGAGTATGCAATTTCAGTCCAGGAGAGACGCATGTATAACTGTGTAAGACTGAAGGGAAAGCTGGAGTTCAGCTTTAAGTAATATCTATCATATGCATTCTAAGGCTTTCAAAGTGAATCACAGCTAAATAATTCAAAACAGCCCGTGAATCCCAAATACCAAATAGGGCAATAAGACTCCATTGGAAATACCACCATTATTGCTGTGATTAGGTGCCAGAGTCATAATTGCAACCAAATGTTCCGCTTGTAAGCAGTTCAGCCCAAGTACTGAACCTTGATTAAACTAGTTTGTCTATAATGTATAACATGAGGTACCGGCCTTTGTTACCAATAGTGAGATTCGCCGGCCTTTCATTCCTACTAAACATTACATATATTGGGCATTAGGAAGGGATTAGGCCGAAGCCTTGTCTGGATTAGTGTGCTTAGGTCAGAGTTTACGGGATAGACAGAGGAAAAATGAATTTGCTCTGTTGTTTTAAACCCTGAACTAGAGACAGCTGGTCACACATAGACAGACAGGGCTGTAAAATATATACAATTAATAAATCTGACTCATAGGCACGTATGGAATCTTATCCAGTTCATGGGCTTATTCGATAGCGCAATGTATTGTATAATAATATTTAAATTGTATCTATAGGCAGTTTTTTTTTTTTTTTTTTCGATAACACAAGGAGCAAATCAGATCAGGTTTTTATAGCCGTCAGTGAGATTCCCCCCCTGTTTTTTCTGGTGACCACTGTAACCAAACAGTTATAAGGCCCCTTTAACACTTCGGACTTGTCCTGCGACTTGGGACTAGAAAGTCGCATGACAAGTCGTACCCCATGATTTCCAAGTACCGTTCATATCTGTGCGACTTCAAGTCGCAGCGACTTCAAAGTAGTCCCTGCACTACTTTGGCCTGACTTTGATGCGACTTGAGGTCCATAGACCTCAAGATTACACAGGTATTGCTTCAAGTCACGCCAAAGTCGTGGCAAAGTCTCGCAACTTTTAGGTCGTACAAGTGTGATAGGGGCCTAAGAAGAAATCATTCCCTCTGTTCTCAGCTGCATAAGAGCTGGCCGGAGGAGAAGCTGCAGTACACTGAGCTGCCAGTGATTGACTGTGCAGCGGGGGCATGTCAGGACAAGTCTGATCATTGGAGAGCAGGCTGAATTCCCAGCATAGCTAGAGAACTCACCATGCTGTGCTCTGCTGCTTAGTGTGGTCAGTTTTTTAATAGGAAAGCAGAGGGACTGCCAGGGAATTCACACAAAAGGAAGCAATACAAAGAGAACAGGATACTTTCTCATACAAGTACATGGTACCGCAGGCACATATAAGGAATATGAAGTGTTGGGGGTAACAAACGCTTTAAAATTGAAATGGGATTTTAGCAATGCTTTACTCTATCTAAAGCTAATAACATTTTGCCTATAGATAAACTTGAATGTCTCGTAAACATATAGCAACCAATGAGATCAATGTTTACTGGAATCACAGCGATTTATGATTGGTTGTTAACAGTTGAAACACTATGCATGAAAAAAATACTCTTTGCATTGGAGGTAAAAAAAAAAAACGGATATAGATAACAGTATGAAGTATTGTTCATAGCAACCGTAAAGGGATAGTGTATTCAGAGCTGTCCATAGCAACCATCAATAGTTAGTGTATTTAAAGCTATCCATAGCAACCATCAATGGTTAGGAGGAGATTTTCTAAACCACAGAATCTGGTGCAGCTGTGCATAGTAACCAATCGGTTTCTAGGTTTTAGCTCTTGTTCACACTGAAGGCAGGTTTGAAATCGTGCGAGTCCAGCTGCATTTTAGTGCGAGTTCGGGGTTGACTTAAAAGACATCTGCACAGGTTCCTGCACAGATGCCTATTGAAATCGCCCGAAGTCGCCAAATGTAGTGTGGAAACTACTTTTGGAAATTGGTGCGGTGCCGCAAAGTCCGACTAATTGGGACGCTCCTATTGCCGGGCAATAGGCTCCAATTTGATCTGCAAATGTGCAAGTCAAATTGCGCCGATGTGAGCGGCGGCTTATTGTTGAAGCTTAATTTAACCAGCTGAAGTTAGAAGATGATTGGTTACTACGCACAGCTGCAGCAGATTCTTTGTGCACCAGTTTCAGTAATTCTCCCCCTAGTGTATTCAGAGCCGTCCATGGCAACCATCAACAGTTAACATATTCAGCTGCCAATAGCAACCATCAATGCTTAGTGTATCAAGACCCACACATAGCACCCGCCAATGATTTGTTTCTTCAGTTATCCATAGCAACCATCAACTATTAGTTTATTCAGAGTTATCTATAGCAACCAACAACAATTAGTGTCTCAAAAGTTACCCATAGTAACCATCAATAGTTGTCATTTTCAGAGTCCTCCATAGCAACCAACCATTAATGAGTAGTGGATTTAGAGTCGCCCATAGCAACCATCATTAATTAGTATATTCAGAGTCACCCATAGCAACCATCAGGAATTAGAATATTCAGAGTCACCCATAGCAACCATCACTAATTAGTATATTCAGAGTCACCCATAGCAACCATCAGGAATTAGAATATTCAGAGTCACCCCAAAAAATCATCAATGAATAGTGTATTCAGAGTCACCAACAGCAACTATCAATGGTTTATATAATCAGAGTCACCCATAGCAACCATCAACGATTAGTGAATTCAGACACATTCAGGGTCATCCTTAGCAGTTATTACAATTAGCGTATAAAGTAACAGTGTATCGTCACCTAGAGCAACCATCAAGGGCTAGCCTATTCAAAGTCACCATAGCAACTATCCGCCATTCGTATATTCAGAGTCGTCCATAGCAACTATCACCAATTAGTGTTTTAGGAGTTGCTCAGAGCAATCACAGTGAGCAGTTGTGCATTTCTCCTAGCAACCTCTGAGTATTAAGCATGCAGGTACAAAAACAAGTAAATATTCTAATAAAAATGGTGTCAGTACCTATTATATTTGGAATAGACTCAAGCGCTGCCGCAAATACGTGCGTGATACCTTCAAAAGAGAACAATACCAAAAATAATTAAAATTACAGAAAAAAACAAAAAAGAGAACAAAGACGCAAATAATGGTGGCAAGCGAAAAGGGGAATAAACAAACAGATCGTCATACACTAGTCCAGCTTAGCAATATTTGTAGATAAGCAATGTCCTATGCTGTCTTTTGCATTCATAGTGCGTAAACGCATGCATTCCAGGAATCTGCGTCTGACCCGATTTTCCTGCAGTGTAAACGCATCCCTACAGAATCTGCCACATCCAAAGGAACCAACGCAAAGAAGATCAAATGCACAGCAAACTCACAGAAACAAAGCTCATCTACACAAGCCCTTTGCCCTTAGTATACTCAAGGTTGCCCATAGTGACCAAGAACGGTGTATTAATCTTCCTAAATAAAATGACCAATCAGATATTTCCAAAATGTAATCTGATTGAAAAGCTCAGTTGCTGATCTCTCAACAGCCCTATCAGCAGAAAATCCATCAGTTTTGTCTAGTTAGTCTATTTAATTACAGTTTAATGCGGATTGATCTGGACATTAATTAGCCTGTAAAACAGATTGATTTTTTAATCGAGTTTTATACTCTTTGCAGTGACAGTGTAGACCTATTGATTTCGTTTTAACAGTAAATACACTGCAGAAAGCGGCTTAGCCCTTTGTGAACCACCTAATCCGTTTTTCCACTGCTTTAACCCCCTAAGGAGGGTTACATTTGGATTTGCTTTGTTATGTAATTAGTCACCTTTTATAGCACTGGGCAGCAAGTTCAAACCGATTATTAATTACCAAAGTCTTTTAAAGAAGAACCCCAATCCAAACCAAAATCCTTCTATAGTTTCTAATTGCGCAGCCATTTAGGCCTTTAAATACAACCTATAATGTTTTCTTAGGTCTGGGAGCAGGAACATCAATTCTCTAAAGTAGAACTATGGGCATACTATAGACATTCAAAATCTTAAAGATCAGTAAATAAGCTTTAAAACAAACCCTCATTTACCTTTGTAGCTGCTGGCAGCGTGGAGCAATTCACCTTAAAAATTACAGAAGAAGCACTATCACTCTCATTTCATCATTTCAGGGACTCTACATTCTGCTTCCCCCTCCCAGCAGTTACTTAACAGCCTGTCAACCTAATCTCTAATGCAGGGCTTGAAAAATTTGCTTTGAATCTAGGAGCCAGTTAAAAAAGTTAGGAAACAGTTTTTTTTAACTAACAAATCTTACGGGTAACATGTTTTCGAAGGCGAACTTGTCCTTTAACCCTCACACAGCCAGAGCCATGTTTGCTTTTTTTGCACACGTTTAAAAAATCATTTTAGGCCTGAAGATTACATAAAACCCCCAAACATTATATATTTTCTGAAAGCAGACACCCTAGGGAATAAAATGGTGCTAGTTCTAATTTTTATGTCACATTATTTACCGCAAAGGTATACCTAACATGTCAAACCTTGAGTGAGTAACTTGAATAGCGCTACAAATGCGAACTAAATCGCCTCAAGGCGCTTTTTCCATTCAGTGTCGTCCTGATCCTTCAGAAGAGGTGGGTCTTAAGTTTTTTCCTGAAGGCCCCATGGTTTTCTTCCATGCGGATGTTTGTGGGTAGAGCATTCCAAAGCCGTGGTCCTTGGACTGTAAATCTTCGTTCTCCCTTCGATTTGTAGCGGGACTTGGGGATGTGGAGGAGGTTTTGGTTAGTTGATCGGAGAATGCGATTGGGTGAGTAGTGTTTTATTTTCTCGCATAAATATTGATTAGCATTTCCTTGTGTGCATTTGTGGGTGAGGCAGAGGGTCTTGAAAGTGACCTGATCCTTTACGGTTAGCCAATGAAGGGTCCTCAGGGATGGGGTGATGGATTCCCAATGTTTTTTCCCCGTTACCAGTCTGGCTGCCGTGTTCTGGACGACTTGTAGGCACGCCATCTGGTATTTAGGTAGTCCTATGTACAGGGAGTTTGCGTAGTCCAGTCGGGAATTGATTTTTGTTCCAACAACTACCCCTATCTCCTCTTCTGGGATGAAGGGGATGAGTCTACGCAGCTGGCGGAGAAGGTGGTGAGATCCGCTGACTACTGATCCTATTTGTGCATCCATCAACATCTCTGAGTCAAAAATGACTCTGAGACTTTTGACTTGGATGCTTGAGGTGATGGTCTGTCCAAGGATGGTGGGTGGTGTCCATGAAGTCTTAGCTTTTGTCTTTCAGTTTGCGTGGAGATCTTTCGGTTTCAGTAAAGTAGAAATCCAGCCTAACTCTAAAATCCCTCATCTACAGACATCCACAATCCAACACTTACCTATCTAGCCCTGTAAAGAAGAAATCAGTATACATACCTTTTTTGAAGCCGGTCCGGTCTCCAGCGGCGGAAGCTCTGCAGAGGACAAAGCGGACAACGGCTGTGAAATGAATGGGTAGTGATGTTACCCATAGATTTACTATGGGGCTTCCGTTATCGGATGTGTCCTCTGCAACCGCCTCCACAGTGAAGCCGCAGCTGACAGCTCAGTGAGAGATCGGGTCAGATCGGCGTAAAAAAAGGTATGTATACTGATTTCTTCTTTACAGGGCTAGATAGGTTAGTGTTAGATCGTGGATGTCTGTAGATGCAGGCATTTTAGCATTAGGGTGGACTTCTACTTTAAACATGTCACTACTCTATATTTTCCATAGCCGATGCTTTAAAAGCCCCCTACAGGTCATCAGTTTAGTGTTACGAAGGAGGTCTGGTGCACTATTCGGATGGAAGCCCAGGCGCCAGTTCGAAACTTCTGGTGCCTGGGATTTTTTCGAGCCCTGCTCTAATGTAAACACAGGTTGGGTGACTTCACTGCTTCTCTTCTAAATTTAAGGATTGATTGCTTCAAAAAGCCTGTAGCTCCAGAGATCAGTGAGAAAATGTTTACTGCTTGTTAAGAATATTTGCCTGTATATAGTCTGCACAGAGGTCTACTTTAAAAAAAAAAAAATCACTAAATGTCTGTGGGTAACATTCTGTATGTACACCCTCCCCAACAACTGACACCCATGATATACTGAGGAGAGGTTCCCTAACTTTTTGAGTTCTTCCAAAAGTGTGTGCAGTATAAAAACCAATAGTTGCTCAGCTGGGGAATACATGGACACTTCTACTACTAAGTAGAACCGCAGTCAGTTTTGGATAGAGCAGGAAGTTCTACAAAACACAGACTGTTGGTGGGAAGGGAATTTTGGGGAGCCAAATGCAGGAAATGATCTTGTTTCTAAATTTCAAATACTGTACCATCCCTATTTTGAATGTCTTCACATTCATGTAGTACAGCTTTCCCCTTTAATATCGCTGTAGCTCTTTTTTTTTGTGAAACCACTTGCAATTATTTTTTTACCCACTCCTTCAAATATCCAATAATCCTTTTACAAATACTCTTCTTTTTTTTTTTTTTTACAAAAAAAAAAAAAATTACTTGGCCTAACAACCCTGTATGCCTAATTGTGGAATTTTCAGAAGAGGGTGTGCTGAGAGGGAATACAAAGACCACCAGTGGAAGATACGCTTTACTACAGAGAAAGGATTCCTTCTTATAAGTGTTAGTGGAACACTTGGGGACTTTTCAAAAACCTCATTGATGTCTTACTACATTGAAATGCGCTTCTTTCAATCCACTTGAGGAAAAGAAGAAAAAAAAAGATTGCAAAGCTTTTTAATGCATTTTCTCCAAATCCCAGTAGTCAGCAGTTAATTCTTCACCGCTGAATCCCTGGAATAGCAGGGGACAGCTAATTGACCAATTTCTATTTAACACAAAACATAATAGGAGAACATCTGGAGATTAAAAGAAGGTCCTATTGAAAGCTCTGAATGCTCAAGGCTGGACTTCACAGCAATGAAAGCCTCGCAATACAGCTTTTTTTTTTTTTTTTTACACTTTGTAGGCAACAAAGATTTATGAACATTTCCAATAGTGCAAATATGATAAATGCCCCCCTGATTAAAGTTTACCAAGCCTGATTTGAAAGCCGACCCTACCCTTCTGTGGAATTGGAAAAACAAAACAGAGCACAAAACCAGTCAACTTTTTTCAAAAGCACTTGCTCTCCATCCAGGCTTTTTAAGCCTTATTTTAGAAGTGGTCACACTCTGGTGGCTGTTGTGGTGCAACTGTAGTGAATGAAATTCTTCTGGTAGTCGTGGTGGAACTGTAGACATTTAAAATATTATATTTATAAAACTGCAGACCATGGCTGGACAACTCCAGGCTTCCATGGAGATGGGAAAACATCCTCAGGGGACTGAAATACCCAGTGGATAGGCTCTCCTACGCAGACCTACGCAATGTCAGGAATCAGAACCCAGCTTACTGTGCACTCTACATGATGGTCAACTTTCTGTCACACAATGAAGGGCAGCCAGGTCCTCCTCTCCCAGCAGTGCATACTGGTCGTCAATCAATCAAGTAGGTCTGATCGGGAGAGGTTTGGTAATAAAGGAAAATCGCCATACCTGGCCACTGTTGTTCGAACTCTATACCACCAATGATGCCCAATGCAGTCTGGTATTTTGGTAGTAGTGGGGGTCTATATGGTTGTCATGGTTAAGCTGTCTATTTCTACCCTTTCAGCAGTCCCTAATCTTGACCTTAAAATTCCTATGCAAGATTAAATTTTCTGAAAGCTAAAAACTGAACAGGGCTTTACAAGTCCTATACCCGCCATTCCCAAAAGATGGCATGCTCTGACTGGCCCTCTAGTCAGTAAGTTCTACCTGTAACTAGAGGAAAACTTCTTCAAAAATATAAAACTGATAAAATCACATACATTAGCCTGAACCCATGCACCCACACCTTTAAAAGAAATCTTTACTTAAAAAAAAAGAAAAAAAATATTAATTGGGGATTACCCAGAGGGGTTGGGGTGGATAAGGTTTAGTTGGGTGAAATCTATACATTTGAAGGCACTTCAAAGTATAACTAAAGCCACAGCTTTGTAGTTTTGGATAGAGCTGGGTAGAATTAGAAGCCCTATTTTGGCGATTACAGGCACTAAAAACAATGACTAATGCCTCGTACACACGACCGTTTTTCCAGACGAGAAAACTGCCATTTTTTAGATTGGTCAGGAAAACCGGTCGTGTGTATGCTCCATAGCAGTTTTCCCAACGAGAAAACTGCCCGCAAAAAAATTAGAACCTGCTCTATTTTTTCCCGTCGTGTTTCCCGAAAACCGCTCGTGTGTATGCTTTTCCGAGCGGAAAAAAAATGCACATGCTCAGAATCAAGTATGAGACGGGAGCGCTCGTTATGGTAAAACTAGCGTTCGTAATGAAGATAGAACATTCGTCACGCTGTAACGGACTGAAAAGCACGAGGCTGAAAAGCGCAAATCGTCTCTCACCAAACTTTTACTAACACGAGATCAACAAAAGCAGCCCAAAGGGTGGCGCCATTTGAATGGAACTTCCCCTTTATAGTGCCGTCTATCGTGTTGTACGTCACTGCGCTTTGGTCAAGCGTTTTTTTGCCTGAACGCGTGTATGCAAGGCAGGCTTGAGAGGAATCGCGTTGGGAAAAACGTTGGTTTTTGGCATGTCAGGAAAACCGGTCGGGTGTATGAGGCATAACAGTTGTCTAATGGGGACAATTATTTAAGAAAGAAGTTTGCTCTCGTTTAGAAGATATTCACTCATTTTTAGTTGTGACTTCAGGAAAAGAAGTGAAGTTATTATCTCCCCAAAAAATATTGGAAAGGCAGAAAGTAATAGCGTTTTTATCCTTTTCCAAATTTATCCCCCAAAAAAAATAAAAAAATGTTTTGGTGTTGGATGCAATTAAAAGGTTTAGGCCCCTTTCACACTAGTGCGACTTCAAAGTCGCGCGATTTTACCGCAATTCGCGGCTGCGATTTCAGGGAATGCCTGTGTAAGTGGCATCAAAATCGGACCAAAGTAGTGCAGGGACTACTTTGAAGTCGGAATGATTTGAAGTCGTACTAATATGAATGGTTATCATTGGAAATCATGGGAAACGACTTGTCATGCTACTTTGCCATCACAAATCGTGGGACAAGTCGTATAAGTGTGAAAGGGGCCTTACATGTCAGCTCGGGGTGTCGTAAATCACATGCAAAAAAGTGAGAATCATTTGGTTTAAACAAGAGAATCTAGTGAGACTTTCAGGTCTTCAGAACGTGGCAATTTGCCAGCATCAATCTCAGATCTACAAGCTATATCAACAATTTTATTGATGGAACGCTGTGCCAAGTCACCTCAACTGTATTTGTCAAGTCTTTTTTTTTTTTCCACTTGAAAGTAAATACAGGTGAGCAAATTCTAACAAAAAAAAAAAAAAATGAAAGGTGAGTGTATCGGCCTCCAAGAAAGTGCCGAACGGTGATGCCGCTGGATTAAATGCTAGCATAATCAAGAATAACCTCTGTAACTAACTGAAAGTAAACAACCGAGTCTAAAGCAAAGGCACTTCCTGGCGCAGATAAAGCAAAGCTCCAAAGGTTTAATGAAGCATGTAGATCTTTACAAAACATTTTTCACTAGATCCTGGGTGCGGATAGTGAGAAGCTTTCAGTTAGAAAGGCACACAATGAATAAAAGTTCTACTGAAGACCAGATTTGCATTTGTAAGAAGTAACCATACATTACAGTGACAGATGCATTTTTTGTTTTCCTTTAGAATCGAAATTCGGACCATGAGGCTTGCCTACTGATATGATCAGTTTGCTGCCCTTTTCCCTAGGTTTTTTCTTTCTCTGTAGCTTTTTCATTCCTCTTAAAGTGGAACTTTCAACAATTTTACAAGTCATACATGAATACATTCTGGACACATACAATATACAGCAATAGTATAATTTTTCAAAAAAGCCCACCTTTGATCATTAAAAGAAAACAGTCCTAAAGCCTAGCACACGATAGTAGTTTTTTTTTCATTCAACTCAGCAGGGCTGAATGAAAAAAAACTCCGGAGGAGCCACTGTACTAACCATGCAATGTTAGTACAACGCTCTCTACTGCTGTGCTATTGTGTTTTGACAGGGGGGTGGCCCCCCTGCCCAGAACACTCCGGTCAGCACTCTCAGCCATTTGTGGAAGGCGCAGACGAGGAGGTGGTCGGTAGACCTTTTTTGGTCATGCCCCATCGACAGTAGCCGACCGAGAGGCCGGTTTCTGTCCAGCTGGCTACCGTACACATGGGCCAAATGTCGGCCTGTTTCTATTGAACCAGCGGATGCTGCCCGACATTCGACTCATGTGTACTAGATTTTAAACTCCAGTCAAGTGACTTTACCTAGGCCCGAGATGATGCCATCATTCTATTGCAAGTAAGTCTCCACTACTCAATGGAGCCATAAGGTGGGAAGCTTTAGCAGGGGCTGATCTGTGTCAGACCTTTCTTAACATTGTCAAGATCTGTACAAGCACCACATATTACATGGTTGTTTCATCTCTGAGCCAGAATCTCAGTCCAAGAAGTATATGTTGAATCAGGATGGTGCCGAAACAAAAATCCTGCCATCTTTATATGAAAAGAAAAGCTTCTGAAAACATTGTCCCAGGGTAACTGTGATCTCTGTGCAATGTCATAAAAAACCCAAGTGTGGTAAATTTTTATTTTAAGTTTTGAATAGTCTGTAGAACCTCTGGTGTTTATTGTCTGTGTTCATGTTGGTTAGATTTCCCATCACTTTCCACCACCAACGATAGTGGTCACCGGGAAAGGAAGTGAGGTGAAATTGCCCCAGCAGGGACACAGCAAAAATACATTGTAATCACCAAAATCTAGAACACTTTTAATACCTAAAAACCCCAAATCCTAGAAAAAAATCAATATAGAGAAAAACAAATTAACCTTACAAATTCTACAATATGGTTGGAATGTGTATGGAAGGAAAGCTGTAGCTGAACAAACACTGGCAGGAAATCCAGGGATTTGGATGACCAGAGGAGAAAAAAACCAACAGATGAGGACATGCACTTGCACATGGTAATGCTGCCTCTTTGATCTCCTGATATTATTATATATAAACCATGTATATAAGAAGGAATATTGTTGAGGACTCCTACGATGTTGTATGGCCTGTTATGCTACATTTACTGGCATAAGACAACTAATAAGCATAACACTTCTATAAAAATAGTGCAGCAATTCAGAAGAATATAGCTGCTAATGTTTTTTTAATCCATATATACAAGGTGTATAGCGATATTTATAATTAATCCAAGTACAGGGCCAAAAGATTGTTGCAATTTAGTATGTACACTAGCCTTTCTCATCCTTTTAAACACAATGGAAGCCTTGAAATAACTCTCTGGTCTCAGGGAAAAATTTAAAGAAGAGTGCCCCTGGGATAATGTGGACTGGAAAATGGTAACATGGATTGCCAAAACCGATGTAAAAAAGTAAGAAATATATTTATTGTACAAAATTATACATAGTTAAACACAATGATGAGTTCAAAACAAAGAAATGGCATGTAATACTGATAGACCACATACATATAAACGCACTGTAATGTTGACAACCAAGTCAATACATTTAAGAGTGAAAAACCAACATGTTTTCGGATATTGGTAGCTGTATTTGTAGCAGCTCCCATATTATGCTTCCTTCTTCAGGGTTTGAGTATTGGTATACAGACAGTGGTATTTGTCCCACATAGAATAATTGTCGTGCATACAGTCACAAATTATCTTTGTTCAAGGCAGAAAGACAAGCCAATTGGAGGGACCATCCGGATGATGTCTAGCCCAGCCAAAATACGATGCAAGCAAAGATTTCAGATATGCAAAATCTTATCTGGCTTTTTACAAGATGTAGTATGCCAGACGTGAGACAGGGGTTCTGTTTAGATAATGACTCAAGGGAAGCTCACCAAAGCTCACAGGGAAGGCCCAAGAAAAGGAGACTACCGCAATCTTGAGGACTGTGAGCACGGCATACAACTGGATCCTGGCTATGCAGCACTATACAAGGTGTATAGCGATATTTATAATTAATCCAAGTAAAGATTGTTGCAATTTAGTATGTACACTAGGCTTTCTCAACCTTTTAAACACAGAGGAACCCTTGAAATAACTCTCTGGTCTCAGGGAACCCCTGCTAAAAATTACTATAGCTACAACTCATGATCTTTCTAAACACAGATCCAGTTTACGGTCCTTAAGACTTTAGGGGGGCTAGACTGTAGCCAATGGAGGTAGAAAATGCCCCATCTTTGGCGTTAGTGAGAGAAATTGTGCCCCATCATTGGTGTCATTGGGTGGAAAAAATCATGCCTCATCATGGTGTCAATGGGAAGAATTGTGCACAATTATTGATATCATTGGGAGGAACTGTGCCCCATCGTTGGTGTAATTGGGAGGAATTTTGCCTCTTTGTTGGTGTCAGTGGGAATTATGCTCCATTGTTGGTGTCAGAGGATGAAATATTGCCCCAAAGGCCAGATAAAAGCAAGCAAAGGGCCACAGTTTGGGGACCTCTTCATTGGTGCAATGGACAGTAGAAGGACAGTGGAAGGAATGCTCCTTACACTTGTGGTTATTGGGAGGAATTACCCCCTTACAGATCGCTAAAAAGATCAATGGTGCCAGTGGGAATTCATCTGAGAGGCAGAAATTGCTCAAGGAACCCCTAACAACCTCTGGAGGAACCTTAAGGTTCCATGGAACCCTGGTTGAGAAACCCCGATGTAAACAATGTCTTTTGAAGAAGTGGATTATCTGCGGTAATTACCTGAATTGCTACATTCAATGTCAACTGCACACATAGGACTGAAATGATTTAACACTTAGGACCACAGAGTACGTGCGTAGTTTGAACGTGTGGTTTTCTAGGACAAGGTTGCTTGGTATTTTAAATTGAATTAGGGAACCTGGATATGCTTTTTCTATATTGGATTTCTTCTAGAATATTTGGTTTTTAGATATATCTTAGATCTAATAACAATTTTGTATATTTTGACAATACGGTGGTAAGTTTAACCATTTTTTTTTTTTCATTTTCAAGCAGCAAGAAATGTTGTAACCCTTCCCAACTCCATCCAACCTCCTCTTCTCCTTTTTCAACTCCATCTGTAACTTTTTTCCTTTAAAAAGCATACATAATAAAGACTCATTATGCTACTGCCTGAATACCTCTCAACACAATAACATGGTTCGTATTATAAAATTGCTGGTTGGCATTATAAAATAATTGTCACAAAAAGAAACATCAAGCAATTATTTCAATGGTTTGATAAAGTGACCACTTACAGAGAAAGACTGATGATCTGAGAAGCAGCAGATCCTAAAGATGGGATGGATGTCAGCTCATTGTACCCCAGTTGCCTAAAAATAAAAAACAAAATACATAAAAACAAGGGAAAAATATTTCTCAGTACCTTACATGCACCACATTAATCTTAAATCAAAGTAATTCAAACTGGCAGAGATCAGTATGGGCCTCAATACAATACAATTCGTTAAACCAGTCCTGTTGGCCATGTGCTAATTAATAAAATAAAAAAAGCCACCCTATGTATAAAAAAAAAAAAAAAGAGTAATTTTTTTTTTCTTCTGTTGCTTGCACCAAAAACGCAGCTCTGTTGAAGATACATGTCCCCTCAAAGTCTGCTGGGAAACTGACAGTTCAGTGAATATCTATCTCCTGTGGCCCCCTGCAGCACACAGTGGTTCCTTCCCCTGACCTCCACCTCTTTACAGGATGCAGTAGTGATGTGGAGGTCAGTGGGAGGAACCAGTGAGGCTGCAGGGGGGAAAGACGACAGACACTCTTGGTTTCCAAGCAAATTACAGGGGACTATTTTCCTATAACAAAGTTGCGAATGTTGGCACTGGTAGCAAAAGAGGTAGGTATTTATTTACTTTTAAGAAGGCCACTTTATTTTAATTTGCAGATCTGCAACAGGGTTTCTTTAAAAGTACACTCCGGGAAACAGGTTTTTGAAAATTGAAAAATTTGTTTAGGCTTTGATAAGTAGTGGACTATAGCCCGCCCCCCAAGATGTCACCGCTGATGAAACGCGTATGGTGTGTCCAACTGCCGCGTCTTAACACACCACTTCCCGATTATTGTCAGCGTTTGCTAACCATTAGCCTGACGCTTTGATCCTGCTGGTATTGGAATGTTGTGTTGTTGAAGCTCCAATAGTTTTTAATAAAGGCATCTCTTTTAAACTGACTTTACGATTGAATTGTATGCTTTTGTTTTTTGGTTTCATAACATCATTGATTGATAAGTGGCGATCATCTCTCCCCAGTGGAAGCTGAACCTGTGACCTACATTTCATGCGCTTCTGGCCAATATAACTTTTGGCCCAACTGTTCTAATAAGAGGCGCATGGTAACTACTACTATCCGGTGGTGAAGTTTACTTCTCTATTTGCACAGATTATATTACCTGGAGCATCTTACACGGTGGATGTCTTATGATGGGACTCCTTTCATCTATGGACTTTACCCATTCATTTAATTTTTGATGCATTTCAGATATATGTACAGTATTTATATGCACTTTTTTTTATGGGTTTACATCCCATTTGCACTTTATTGATGAATAGTTGCTTGCTATTTCAACTTTGATGTTTCATAGTGATTGCACTTTTGCACCTTATGATTGCTAAACTAAATTTATGCACTTCATTTATTTATGAATTACCATTTGCCGTTTTACATTGTTAGCACCTTTGTAACTTTTTGACGATTACATACATTTATGTTTGTAGCGCTGCTTTTGGTTTTATATTTATCACAAATTGGTACCACAGTTTATATAGCTAGCTGCTCCATACATATTTTATTTTTTGTACCCTAGCACGGACTGTTTATACATATTGTTATAAGTAGTGGACTGCCTAAGAACAGGCACTTGGCATTCTATACTAGAGACCTGCAATTTAGAACCACTGCTCACCATCCACCAGCCCACTAACTGTTGAGAACCCAGAAGATAATAACATTGCTCTCATTTTGTGGACAGCAGGAAGGATAAAAAGAAGTTTCAAATCAATAATAAAAGCCTACATTGCAGGCTTTATACAAGAACAGAGGTACACTAGGTACATAGAGGATACTATGAAGATCTACTAAAGGCACTTTGGGAGTCTACAAAATGATTTGAAAAAGGAAGCTATAGCGTCTCAGATATGTCGGTAGTTATGATGTCTTCCATGTGCTAAATATGTTGCTTTTGTAATCAAGACCCTAGTAAATATTTGAGCACTTAACGTGGTGGCCATTTTTCTTTCTTGGATTTCACAGTGTAACCTCTAAAAGGCATTTCAAGGTACGGCGCGGGATGGAATTTTTTTTTTCTTTTCCAGAAACAAAAACATGACAGGGGTTCTAACCCCTTACCACTCTACCCAAAACGAAAAAGAAAAAAAAGGAGAAAAAAAAAAAAAAGTAGCTTCAGATACACTTGCGTCGTTTAGCTGCAATTTGTCAATCATTTTCCGGCTCACATATTTTACAAATAGGGATTCACACCTGTATGTAAGAGAACTCTTCCTTCTCACAGTCAAACACTTTTGTTTTTAAGTCGACTGATAAATGATTATGCGTTGACCTTTGCCCTCCAGAACCACTTCCTCATGTTTCCAGACAAATCTGTCCTACACAAAGTGGGACCTTCTTTGTAATTAGAGGTCATAGCTGAGGCTTGTGTTACAGCAGTGTCTCTGGATGAAATATGGTGTCATTTTGGTTTACAAAAGCTGGGGCAGCCATGTCTGATGAACAGCTACACCACTGTACTTCTCTATCAAGTGAATTGTATGGTTATACATTACTAAAATCAGAATATAAAAAAAAAAAAACAATCAGCATGGATTGTTTATTGTGAACGGCACAGTTCTCAAATGGGTGTAACATGCGCCATAAGGATGGGAAGCAAGGTGCCTACAGGCATTGGTCACCCAATCCATTTGGATGACAAAGCACTACCCCCCGGTCACAGCAGACAATCCCTGCCTAATCCTTCTTTGAAGGGAGTTACTGATCAACCAAAATTCTTCCTGAACAATTCTGTATTTCCCAGAGAGGGGCTGGTGTTGTGGATGTCTGTGCTTCCACTGCCCTTAGCATTGGTACAAGCAATGGTAAGGTTCAACTCTTCCCAGAGTTGAACCTAAGGAAGATGGTGCAACCTTCAAGACATGCCTGCTTTGAATTCATTTGTTGCTAGAATTACATATCCCAAGTTGGAAACTCAGGAAGTTTGGAGATAGGGACCAGGCTTTGCAGAAGCGCAGTGGGGTTTTCCACGTTTTTTCCGACCTAAAGAGCCTTTTTATGCTGACTGCTGAAAAGTGTAAGTGGAAGTTTCCCATTGTTCCAAATGAACAGTGAACAATACAAGCATCATGCAAAGCCTGTTCAGTGGGCAGGGTCAGAAAATACTGATAGCCTGCATCAAGAGCTGCAGGAAAACCTCTTGGGTTCATGCCCTATGTAGTAGTCCTAAAAACATTTCCCCTTTCCGTTCCGCCAATGCATGTACAAAAAAAGAGTTTCTTTGTATTTTTCACACACAAATCCCTTAGTGCCGGTTCACACAGGGGCAACACGACTCTGGGCGTGACTTTGCGAGGCGACTTCAGCGCGACTTGGAACGACTTACAACTGCCAGTGGCCAATCCAACAATAATCAGCTCTGTGGGAGGGAGGGGTTTGCCTGAGAAAACTAGTTTCTCTTCCTGTAAAGTTGCTTCAGTTAAGACAGGGGATCCGACTTGGAGACGACTTCCATTGAAATCAATGGGTACAAGTCGCCTAGAAGTCGCCTTGAAGTAGTACAGGAACCTTTTCTGAAGTCAGAGCGACTTCAGTAGTGTGCATTAAGACGGCTCTCATTCACTTTAATGTAATTTTTCATGTCGCGCGACTTGGGGGCACTTGGGGCGACACAAGTCGGATGCCAAATCGCGGTAGTGTGAACCGACACTTAGCACTTACTTCAAGGCGACTTCTAGGCGACTTGTACCCATTGATTTCAATGGAAGTCGCCTCCAAGTCGGATCCCCAGTCTTAACTGAAGCAACTTTACAGGAAGAGAAACTAGTTTTCTCAGGCAAACCCCTCCCTCCCACAGAGCTGATTATTGTTTGATTGGCCACTGGCAAAGTCACCTGTCCTGGAGGCGACTTGAAGTCGCCTTGTAAGTCACTCCAAGTCGCGCTGAAGTCGCCTCGCAAAGTCGCGCCCAGAGTCGCGTTGCCCGTGTGTGAACCGGCACTTAAAATCTTAATGGAAAAAAAGACAAAATAAACAAATTGGTGAAGACTAGGCCTCTTGTTACCAGGAGGCCCTTCTGAGGCTTTAAAAGAAGGCTGTTTATCTTGCTGACAGGTCCACTTTACCCAAAAAATATATAAGAAAATGCTCCTTGTGTCTGTTCGATAAGCTGTTTTGCTAATTGGCTCAATTTTTTTTTTCAAATGGCTCCTTGGATGTCGGTTGTTCAGGCCTCGGCCACCCTCGTCGAATCCCTTCTCCGAAAGCTCCATATTGAAGCAATTACCTGCTTGCACCACACTCAGGATAGAAGGGGAAGCTCTTTGCTGAATGTGCAGCTTTAATTTATACTTTGAAAGAAAGTGATTTTTCCCAAGTTGCACATTTTGTGGCAAGAGCCAGGGATGAAAATAAAACGAGGGACCAAAGAAAATAGCCAACGCCTACTAGGTAGTGGTCCCAGATTTAATGAAGGAAAAACACAACTTGTGCCTTTGTCGTAGAGGACACCACATCTTTTGCAGCAAAGGATATTGAGATATTAATAATGGGAAAATATAAATAAAGGAAGAGTGGGACGTTTAAGGTGCACTTAAACACATGATTCGTAGAAAATATAATTTTTATTTGATAAAAAAATTCTATTCACATAAAATATTAAAAATTATTTCAATTACAGTAAAAAACAATGGAGTATTATACAGACAAATAATCTCGACGTTTCGCCAATAAACTGGCTTCTTCAGGAGTATTAATTATTGTCATGTATTACTAGAACGAGAAATACACACAGTAATATGTGGGGTTTAATTAAGGTATACAATAGCTGGAGCATATACCATAAAATTTGTCAACTAAGAACGCACTTGAATGCACTCAACAGGCTCATACTCTACTATAGTCTACATTATACACAATATTGTCAAAAGTATTGGGACACCTGCCTTTACACACAAATGAACTTTAATGGCATCCCAGTCTTAGTCCGTAGGGTTCAATATGGAGTTGGCCCACCCTTTATAAATACTGTAGCTGCCGACTTTTAATATAAGGACACTTACCTGTCCAGGGATCCCACAATGTCGGCACCCCTAGCCCATCCCACAGCCTTTCCTACTGCGAATGTGCTGTGCTTTCTGAATGGCCCCGTCTTCTGGGACCTGTGTGTGTCTCAGAAGGCAGCGGGGGGGGGCAGAAATGTCGTAGATTGCTGATCTTACCCGGAAGTGGGAGCGGGTACTTGTCGAAACCAGGTACCCGCTCCCTCCCCCCCCAGAAAAAAGTCCCAAATGTGGCAGTGGAGGGGGCGAGGGTGCGAACAAAAGGAGCTTCCCCTTTTGAATGGAGCTCTGCTTTAAGTTTGGTGATGTCAAAACCAGGTACCCACTCCCACCAAAAAAGTGCCAAATGTGGCAGTGGAGGGGAGGGAGGGTGTGAACAAGGGGAGCTTCCACTTTTGGGTGGAGCTCCGCTTTAAAAATAAATAGCGTTTTTAAATTGTGGTTCTTAGATACAGTTTAGTTACACTTTAGGGTTCTGCACACATTTCTATGCAGGGGAAAATGGGGAGGGTTGCACAGGTCCCCAGTGCTGTTACTTTCAGGAGGAAATTGTCTGATCACTTTTTCCCCCGGAGTGTATGGGACTGTTGGACACTGCCCCACATACATAAGATTACATAAGATTATGGCGGCATTAATTCTCCATTTTAAAGTGAACATTTCCAAAGTCAACAACAACAGCATTTACAGATCATTACTCGTTTTTCCTCAATCAATACTTTTAGTGAAGAGTCCAACGTGAAAAGATTAAAAACCCACAAAGAAAACATTTGGTCACATTGGGGCTGATTTACTAAAACTAGAGAGTTCAAAATCAGGTGCAGCGCTGCATAGAAACCAATCGGCTTCCAGGTTTTAGCCCAGGTTCACACTGGGCTGCGGGAGTGAAGCCGTGCGAGTTCAGCTGAACTCGCACGATTTCACTCCTGCCTGTCAGTCCCGATTTCAGCTCGATTACAGAGACATCTGACACAGATGTCAATGTAAATCGCGGCTGAAATCGCAAAAAGTAGTACAGAAACTACTTTTTGAAATCGGTGCAGCGCCGCAGATGCGGCAAATATCGCCGATTTGACATGCGATTTGACATGTCAAATCACATGTCAAATCGCACCAGTGTGAACCAGGTTTTATTGTCAAAGCTTAATTGAACAAGCTGAAGTAAGAAGTTGATTGGCTACCATGCAGAGCTGCACCAGATTCTGCACTCTCCAGTTTTAGTAAATCAACCCCATTGTGTTCATCCGTGTTCATCCGTGTTGTCAGACGTAAAAAAAAAAAATCCGGCTCCTGTCCGTCATGGAGCAGTACATGTAAAGACATTTCAGCAAGCAGTAGAGTGCCTGGTGTTATGACAGATCCATCAGTAATTTTGTCATTAAATTGTCCTCATATGCTACCTTTTTTCCTGACAGAGTAGAGTAGGCCGCGAGCGGTTTATGGATTCTGCAGCGCACATACATGCTGCTTTTATTGGGGCCCTCATAATGGCTTTTGGCTGCCCGGTCTTTTCTGGCTCACATAAACAGACTTGCTGGCCACGGATGGGAACACGAGGATACTCTGCATAAAATATTTATGGACCAGCTGCCAATTTGATGTCAAGTGAAAGCGGAGACTGTTAAAACATGGACTAGACTTTTACAATCTTGTATTAAGTAAAGCCTAATCTCCAGATTATAAGCAAACTCTTGAATGCAAACTTTAGCATCATTTATTAAAGGAAAACTATAGCCTCGGAGTTTGTTTTTTTTTGTCTATATGTGAATGTGATCAGCCAAAAATAAGTATTATCATTGTGTATTAAGGTTTTAAACATTTTATTACTGTGCATAGTTTATAAATATACTGTATATGGTTATGAGAGCAGCCATATTTGTTAATTACATAGGCAGGCTCTGCTTCCTCCTTAGTTGTATTGAAAAAAATAACTGCTGACTCCTCAGGTCTGACCCAAACTTTGTAAGTTTAGAATTGTAAAAGTGAACCTGTAAATCTATTTTAAACTTTAAAGTATATGCCAAAAATTTTCTTTCCTTATTTTAGTTTTGGATAGTATGTAGAAGGGTTAGAACCTCTATCTGTTCTTTATTGCGGTCAGTCTCCCTGCTAACACAATGGTCACCAGGAACCATCACTATCTGTCCTGGGGACCACTGGCAGAAGTGATTGGAAATCCAACATTCTTAAAGCGTAGCTCCACTTTCGTTGAGAAAAAACATCCCCACCTGGGTGATCTCTGTACACTGTAAGGAATATAACAACCTTTGTTGTAGATTCCTACCTTTTGTTATTCTGAAGAAATCCCTGTGTGTTTGTCTGTGCCTGTGGGTAGTGGGTCTAATGGGAGTGGTTCCATAATTATCAGTCAGCTGTGGCAGCTGCGGGGCACTAATGAAGAAAGCTGCTGGGCCTGCATCCCTTTAGACGTGTTCCTATTGATTGGAAATATCTCACCAAAAAATGACATTTTTGTTTCAGGGGATGCCTGAGATCTGACTTGTATCTTAGGCAGACTTCTGGGAAAATTGGTGAGCCAATCACACAAGCAGGAAATTATGTTTCTGGGGAGTGGTCAGTACACATTCTGTGTACAGAACAGCTCCAGGTAGCCATATTGCATTGCATTTATAGAAAATTAGAGCGGCTGCAGATTGGAAAGTAAAGGTAATTTTTAATAACATTCAATTACAACATAACTTGTATCACAATTGTACACACTATATTATTTTTTCTTTATTTGCTATTTTTTTTCCACCTGAAAGTGGAGTTACCCTTTAAGTTGCCACAAGAATGGGAGGAAGTTTTTCAACAAACGGGTAATATTATTTTTTGCCTGTTAGACAGGTTATTTGGTTGTCAGCGAGCTGGTCGGTAAGTAGGCTTGGTTTTTCCCTGGGCATTCCCCAGGCCTTGTTGTTACCTGTTTTAGCCTTCCAATGCTACTTGCCGTGATAGCCAGCTATAGATGGGGGCGGTAGACATGTCTTTGTTTTCACCTATGGTGCTTGTATTGGTCCAGCAACACACCAGCACCTTTGCAGCCATTGTGCTACATGCTGGGTGTTTGGTGTGCTCCTGTACCTTTAAGGAGGGGTGGCTCCCCTTCAGTCCACCTGCCCTCATCTAACCATCAGAATGCATGTGCCTCCATTGTGGGGACACTCATAGTTAGTGTAGGACCACAGACTCCGTGGGGCCATGGCGTGGCTCTGTGGCTCACGCATGCGTTTGCAAATGCGTGCGGAAAAAAAACTGTTATTAACGCATACTGTAAGACAGGTTATTTGGTTGTCAGCGAGCTGGTCGGTAAGTAGGCTTGGTTTTTCCCTGGGCATTCCCCAGGCCTTGTTGTTAAATATTATTTTTTGACAAATATTTGAGAGGGGATAGCCCTTCTTTGGAGAGATTTACTCTGGTTTCCTGCTGTATCTCTGGGACAGAAAGCGAAGAGAGATTTCCCTGACAGGACACAGATAGAAAAAACCCTGACGGATCTTAAAGCAGAACTAAACTCTCTCAATGAACATTATCTAGTTTGAATTGCTATGCTGCTAGAATTTGTAAATAGATAGGCAGGTATGTTATAGCTACTTGTATTAACTTTTTTTTTTTATTTCTTCAGTTACTCCCTGATTTTTGGCCTAGGCCAAAATGACATCATACACCCTAGAAGTCTTCATGGGAGGTGGGGATTTCACAGCTAAGCACACACTCCTGCATGCATGCCTGAGGTAAAAGCAGATGGATTCCAGGAAGTGCTACATGAATAGTCTGCCCTTATTCAAGATGGCTACAGTTAGAAAAGAATGTGTGTGTGTGTGTGTTACCAAAATAAAACATTAAGAGATGGATGGGTAGCTTAATTAGGTAGCTTAAAGTAGTTGTAAAGCCTCAAGGTTTTTACCTCTAATGCATTCTATGCATTCAGGTGAAAAACCTTCTGTGCTGCAGCTCCCCCGCAGACCCCCCCTTTTTTTTACCTGAGCCTGATCAGATCCAGCGATGTGCACGAGAACAGCGGATCCAGCCACTTTCTCTCTCCTCATTGGACAGTTTTTCATAGCAGCAGGAGCCATTGACTCCCACTGCTGTCAATCAAATCAAGTAACACAGGAGTGGTGGCCGAGTCCCGCTGTCTGTGTCAATGGAAGTGACTCGGAAGCGAGCCTGCACGGATGCCTCCATGGAAAGAGGCTTTCCGCGGGGGCACCCGATGAAGAGGTGGGGCCTGAAGCATCGGTGGGGGACCTCAGAAGAGGATCAGGGCTGCTCTGTGCAAAACAAAAAAAAGTGGTTTACAAACACTTTAAGTAGCTTCCTGTTTTCTGGCCTAGGCTGGGATGTCATACATCCCAGTTGTCTTCATAAACATTTTTTTTCTTCCATCTAGAGGAAGGCCTTTCTCAGCTAAGTACACCCTCCCATCTGCATGCCTGAGCTAGGAAGCTAGGAAGTAAATGCTACATGCTAGAGATGGCCACTGCTAGAAATGCTGGGGGGGGGGGGGGGGTTTACTCAAAGTGATTTCTCAACAAAATAAAGCATGGAGACATGGATAGATGGGTGAGTTTGCTTTGAAAATCAGAAATGAATGAAATAGCGCTCTGAATGCTGGGCCTCGCCTTGCTCTCTCCTTGCGACGTCACTGGTTGCTAGACGCCAGGCGGCAGGCGATCCTAGCAACCAGTGCGGCGGCAGCAGTAGAGGCCAGCAGAGGATCGGCTGTCCACCCTGTACGAGCACTATGAGATCTGGGGCTTTTTGGGGGCCCACTCGGGGCTATGGCCCAGGTAAGCCCGCTTCCCACGGCACACCTGCAATTCTCCCGCGGCACACAGTTTGAGAAACACTGCTTTAATCCATTGGTTACCAATTGTAAATGGAGCCCCAGAGCCGTCAATGACAGCGTGGTCTTATAGCTTGGCGCATGCACATCTGTGTGCTCCTAGCTATTATAAGGATTAAATATTAATGTTCCCTCTGTACGTGGCATTAAGTAGAGAAACCGTAATCTATAGACTGTAGACAAAAGAGGTTAAAAAAAATAATAATAATAATAAACTAGGAGCTTATCCTTGAAAAGAAAAGTATACAGTTATACAATATTCTGCATATGTACTAAAATTCACAGGGCACATTGGTGTAATATATGACTGTCACTAGAGAAAGTGATAAACAGGAACATACAGTCTTATGGCAGAGAGCTGGAGGCTTTTCTGCTACTTCCATTAAAAAACCAGGGACACTTCATTCATGGGATTTAATGCCAATCTGATTTAGGATAAACTTCAACATCATGGAATAAACATGGCTATACGTGGAAAAATAAGGATTGTGTTTAAGTCATTTGGAACTCGTCTACAAACCCTGTTTTCCTAATTTACGTGTTCTCAAATTGCAAAAGTAGTCGGCCATGACAGCTTAGCCTCAGCGGGACACCTACACAAACCTGATTGTGTCATGACAAAATACATGCAGATACATGTACAGGCTCATTCTTTAAATGGTCAGTCCACCAAAATGTGATAGTTTAGCTATAGATAGAGCATATTTCAATAAAGCCATAATTCCCAGCTTTCCCGCCCTCTAGGAGTTTTGGGTGTTCCTGCTTACCTTTGTGTGTTCCAGTGGCACAGTTTGCCATTTCTGTCCTGTCCCCATCATTTAGTAAATCAATGCAAGAGACTCAGCGACGGAGGTGTTTGCATCGCTTTACTAAATGAAAGGAGAGGGGCTAAAACAAAGTTAGAGGAGAAGAACATGAAGCACCTACTGGACACAAACATTTTTTTAAAGCCCAGTTTCGGGCCAAATTGGAAGTGTTCCCACCCCTGCAGCAATGTGGGCACCCAAAGAAATACCTTGCCATTTTGCAGGCCAGAAAATAGAAGGCTTACAACCTGGCGCATCATGTGACCACAATTTGTTGTGACCATGGGTTGCAGGAAAGAAAATCATTCAATTCCCCATCAACATAGTCAGTGTTGATGGGGAATCCCTTCTGCAGAGTCATTGTGTTCTCCCAGCAGGGGGAGCCATCCCTGCTGGGAGAACAGTGATTATTGCAAAAGCCGCTAGCAATATTCGCATGTAAAACCTGAAAAGCTGGTTGTACCCAAGTTAATCAATCTATCAACTTGGGTGCATTTACCCTGCCAATACATGGTTCAAATCTTGGCTGGTCCCTGCAGAACTGGCCGAGATTCGAACTGTCTATGGCCGGCTTAAGGCTATGTCTGGCTAGGGCCAATGTAGGCATTGCTAAGGCTATGCAGTCTGGCTAAGACCAAGGTGGGAATGGCTAAGGTTATGCTGTCTGGTTAAGGCCAATGTAGGCATGGCTAAAGCTATGCTGTCTGGCTAAGACCAAGGTAGCCATGGTTAAGGCTATGCTGTCTGGCCAAGACCAAGGTAGGAATGACTAAGGCTATCTGTCTGGCTAAGACCAAATTAGGCATGGCTAAAGCTATGCTATCTGGTAGAGGTGTCTGAATTACAAGGCCAGCTAAAAAACATGACACAGCCTTTGGCAGGTTTAACAGTTTGTATATACATATACATTGTAGCCATTTATGTGGTCGTCTGCCTAGAGTTCAACTTTAAGAGCAAACGTTTAACCTCCCTGCAATAACCGAAACCGTTCATCGTCTAATTGATACAGAAACAGCAGCAGTTCTAAAGATCTGTATACAATACACACACAAATGCACATTTAAAAAAAGGCAATGCGCTGATGTAACTGAACCAAGAGGAGTCAGCGTCCAGGGACCGGGTGTCGCATTTCAAATTCGCAGCTGAAGTCCCAGAAATCACCTTTAAAAAGCGCAACAAAAGCTTTAGAAAAATACTCACACTTCCCGTAGCCCCAGCAGCTCCACAAAGGCGGCTGGATCGATCTCCTTCAGCTTGTTGTGGCTCAGGTTTCTGTTAAAATGACAAAAAAAGAGAGAAGGCAATCGAATCAGCACATGGCGGTACTGAAGTCAGCAAAAAGCAGCTCAACAATTATTCTGGATCGCTAGGAGGGGGGGGGGGGGGGGAGAGAAAACGATCCGCTGTTAGACAAGAGCACTTTAGGAAATAGCAAAAGCTTTTTTTCAGGCTCGGCAAAACAAGGCAATTACAAAGGCATTATGAGGATACATGAAATGCTCTGTATGTTACGTACCCGGGTAATTAAATCAGCAAATTAAACTGCATTAGCCCGTGTTTTGTTTTCATTTATTTTCTTTCATTTGAAGGGCCAAACAAATCAATCTTGCTGCGATTTAGCCGGCGACAGGCTCGTTTGTCTCATTTTGGAGAAGCTGGAAGTATACGGCCATGAGTCATCGGTTCTAAAATTTGGGCGATAGACACCTTTTCGAAGGTAGAAAGAACAGGAAAATATTTGGGACCTAAGTGAACTTGCTTTCACAGCGGAGGTTTTGACTTGAAAACCATTCATGCATGTAATTTGATTGGTCAGTTCGGAAAGTTGTACTAAAATTCACATCCAATCCAATGTATTGTTTAACAAAAACATTTATTGCACCACTGGTAGTATTAGTATAACATCCACCCCCCCTCCCCCCACAACATTCAGGGAAACATGCAGGAGATCGCATAAAAGCTGTATAAGTCAATGTAGTCTCCACTGGCCAACTGATATCAGTGTGCACCAATATAAAGTATAAATAAGATAAATGACAGAAGACCAAATGGAACTTTTTAGGCACACCTATAAAAACCTTAATTTCAATAATATTTTATTAAAGATTCTTTAAAACATATAGGTGATATACAGTGTTCAAAGATCAAAAGAACTTCCCTGTTCTCCTGGAGGATAAAGGGACACCTCTTATATCCTCCTGAAGAAGCAGACCCCTAGTTTATGAAACGCGTTGAGAAGTTGCCGTCTTCCCATCCATGGAGTTTGCATTGATGCTTTGGACTAATGTTGTCTATACTATATACTGTTTGGAAAAACAGATACATTTTCCATATATATTCTGGGGGACAGACAGGGAAGTTCTCTAGATGGAGAGATACTTGTGAATCGGCTATAACAAGATCAGCCTTTTTAGAGGTCTTAAAATGGATCTTGGATAAAACAACATTGAATTTTAACAAAAAACAAAATGTATGTTGGGGCCTGTGTGTATCTAAAAAGGCCCATTAGGTCTTCTTTAATTTTTCTTAAAATTAAATAAAAAAAGGTTTGCCTTATAGGATACAGAGCTAGGAACGTCAGTGAACAGTACTCGTTTGTCAATTTAGTGCATCTCCAACAAAAATTATTCTTTTTCGTTTCAGATACTGTATGAAAACAGGTTTTTATTGTCATCTGTGTCTCTGCTAGGGAGATGCACCCTTTCTATTTATCTTGGCGACCACTGTGGTGAAAAGTGTTGGAAAATCCAAAAGTTTACAGTTGTCTTCGGAACAGAAGCTGAGGGGAGCATTTTATATTGGGGACACTTGTTCAAGGGACAACTTTAGGCTGGCCATGCACATAAAGATTCAGGCGACTAAATAAGAGAAGTCCATACATCACCCATTCATGTTAAATAGCATGGATGGATGAATCTACTGCTGCCGGATATTGTAATCCGACAGCTGGAACCTGCGGCTATCAGAATACCTGAACAGTGCCTGAATACGATTGGCTGTATTTACAGTTCAACTGACTTTTTTCTCAATGTAACGATCAGGGCCCTCTGATTCCTCTTGGATTAAATTGTTTTGTAACTGTACTGTCTGCCTTCATGTTGTAAAGCGCTGTGCAGTTTTGTTGGCGCTATAAAAATCTGTATAATAATAATAATAATAATAATAATGAAAGTTTGTTGAGCTAGGTGGTGTGGCCCATTGCCATCCATGACCCGGATTTCAGTCAATTCACATGGCTGTTTTTATATGACCCATTTACCGATAATTAAAATGACCCAAGACTCTTTCACACATTTTGTGGTCTAGCGCTCTTTCTTGTACGTCTATGGTTTAAGAATGAAGCACAGGAAGTTGTCAGATAACAACGTTTTTGGCAAGATCAATTGTTTTTTTGTTTTTTTTGCACTTATCATACATATATAACAACATTATTTTAGTGGTATATTTGATAGCCCAAAAGGGATCAAATAAGAGATGTTGATTGTTAGTCTGTACACACCCTTAGAGCCGGTTCACACTGGGGCAACACGACTTCCAGCGCGACTTTACAAGGCAACTTCGAGGCAACTCCAGGACAGGCGACTTTGCCAGTGGCCAATCAAACAATAATCAGCTCTGTGGGAGGAAGGGGTTTGCCTGAAAAAACTATTTTTTCTTCCTGTAATGTTGTTTCAGTTAAGACACTGATCCGACTTTGGAGGCGACTTCCATTGAAATCAATGGGTACAAGCCGCCTAGAAGTCACCTTGAAGTAGTACAGGAACCTTCTCTGAAGTCGAAGCGACTTCAGTAATGTACATTAAGACGGCTCTCATTCATTTGAATGTAATTTGTCATGTCGGGCGACTTGGGACGACACAAGTCGGATCCCAAGTCGCGGTAGTGTGAACCGGCTCTTAGCCCAGGTTCACACTGGGGCTGCGGGAGTGAAGCCGTGCGAGTTCAGCTGAACTCGCACGATTTCACTCCTGCCTGTCAGTCCCGATTTCAGCTCGATTACAGAGACATCTGACACAGATGTCAATGTAAATCGCGGCTGAAATCGCAAAAAGTAGTACAGAAACTACTTTTTGAAATCGGTGCAGCGCCGCAGATGCGGCGTCGCACCGATTAGGACGGTGCCATTGCCCGCAATTTGCGGCAAATTTCGCAGATTTGACATGTCAAATCGCACCAGTGTGAACCAGGGCTTAAAGTTGGACACCCTGGGATTGATTTACTAAAACTGGAGAGTGCAAAATCTGGTACAGCTGTGCATGGTAACCAATCAGATTCTAACTTCAGCTTTGACAAAAAAAAAAAAAAAAACTGGAAGCGGATTGGTTTCTATGAAGAGCTGCACCAGATTTTGCAATCAGCTTCCAGTTTTTTTTTTGTCGTCAAAACTTAATTGAACAAGCTGAAGTAACAAGCTGATTGCACTCTCCAGCTTTAGTAAATCAACCCCATTGTGTCCACTGTGTCACTTCTCCGGAGCACCTGACCTCCGCTTTACCTGCGTTGCTAGTGCAGCACTATCTAATCAGTTTACAAACTGGCAACACAATAGATGTCCTTTTCAATTACTGCCTCGTACATCTGATGCACTTATTATATTATAATCCCATGCACTGAAACTCAGTTTGTAACGATCTGTGCAGAGTCACGGTTTTTGTAACACAAATAGCCCCGTGGACAATGGGCACAGCAGAACTTTTCCTTTGTCTTGCGAATCCCTCCAAAGAATGGAAAGACTTACAAGCCTTTCGTCATCAATTGCTCAGCTGTCCTCCTGAATGAAAGGAGGATGGAAGCAGCAATGGCAGGGCATTCAAATCCTCAGCCTCATATGATAACATGTAGAACAAAAATGTAATTTGCTCGGCGGAGATTACATTACTGGTTAACCACATAACGAGGTTTGGGTTGTACGTGTCACTACTGATTTAAATCGTAGTGAGGAAGTCTTAATGGATAAATAAAATATCCTTATGACAGATGAAATCATGTATAATGGAGCTTGACAAATGCTGGCGTATGTAGGTAATGGTCTTTATCTTAAACTCCAATGACTCTTAAGGTGGAAGTGAAGCATTTAAAAGAGAAGGAGGTTTCCACTATCAAATGAGCTTTAGGAACTCCAGTCCAATCAACAAGCCACTGATATTAGAACCAAAGTGGAACTCTGGTCAAAACCAATTTTTATTTTGGATTGAGTGGGTAAGGTTTAGAGATATGCAGCAACCACATCTAAGGACTGGTATAATCCAATATATAAAATGTTTGGTTTTGAGTTTAGATATGCTTTGACCTCCCTATATTGAAGCTAAATGGTACTTTATGGTTTTACCAAAGCTGCTTGAAGCTTGTTGTACACATTGCTTGTGTGAGCAAAGTAAAATAAATGCCAGATAGTCATAACTCTACTAGATCCCATATCTATGGAACACTTGGGCAAAATAGGTCAAGCCAATTTGGTGAAAATGGTAATCAAATTTAAGCCTTATACACACGATAAGAATATCGGACGAATGATTGTCCGTTTTTTTTTTTTTTTTTGCACGATAATCTGCTATCGAAAACGATGAGATTGAGATTACTCAATTTACCAAAAGTCTCGTATGACAGAATACAACTTCGGAAGTGTTGTATTGTATTATAATTTATTTGTTTGTTTCCAAACATGCTGGTCTTCCTCTTCCAAATTTTTCCCGACATACTGTACTGGGTAAATGTAAACCGTATGATCTGGTATCGTACAGGGAAACGTTTTGTGTTTGTCCCTTTTGGATGAACTGTCATGATCATCTCTCGAAAGCTCCGTATTAACGATCAGATTATCGTACGATCAGCTCAAAAGCGGTATTTTACGTCTAATTTTCTGATCGTGTGTACTAGGCTTTAGAAATCCTTTGTCATCAGTAATACCCGCTCTTAAGAGGTGTCTACAAGTCACTACCTTCTCCCAGGAAAAACACGAATGCTCAGGTCACTCAAATATTGATGTCCAGACTAAATAGACGGTTGGAACCTGAACATCAGTTTATGGTCAGCTAAAGTCTGTCACTTAAACCCCTTTCACACGGGTACCCTCCATTCCATCTCAGCAGGAGATTCATAGACTAATCCCCTCAGAATGGAATGGATCAGATCAGATCAAAATGGAAATATGTGACATCCAAGTCTGTTCCAATTTTGCTCCATCTTGTGATGCCAGAAAAACAGACCCATGAAATCCCAATGGGAAGTCTGATGTAAATGTTTGTGTTCCCCCTATATCCACCCACATCATTTCCGGATCTGGACTCAAACTTATTGCGTTTGGTCCAATGAACCTGAATGGACCCATATGTATCCAGATGTAAAAGGACGCATCTTTGCGTACATCCACCCACCCATAGGGATACATTCCAGTCCATTTACGATCCATAAAAATCACAAGGCAAAAATGGAAGGAACGCCTATGCGAAAGAGGCCTTAGAGATCATTCTGGCATAAATTACAAATATTTTTTTCTTTGCTGTAGCAGCCCCCCCCCCCCCATTTGTTTCAGCTACAATCTTTGGCCAAATTATGGCGTTTTTTTTATAGTCGCCCTTACATACTACTCTGCCCCGCTGTGTGAGGTTCCCAGACAACAGAAACAGAGAACACCTCTTATCTGGACTACGGAACACCAAGCCAAATACCACAAAAAATTATTAGAAGCAAACAGATTGGATCTAGTAATAACTGCAGGGAAAACCACATAAACTTCCCAGAAACAGAAGTTAACATTTAAAACCATATTTGTGAATGATTCCATACTAACACAATTTATTTTTAAACTGCCTGCAGTCCTCAATAAATCCACATAATCCTAAGTAGCTCCTCTTTTGGAGTAGCACTTAGTACTCCTTCAATAAGAAATGTTGAAAATGCCCTCTAACAACTCTATAAGCCACTGTAAATCTCCAGTTCTGATTATTACTAAATATTATACTTATTTTTTGTATAAATCATTTTTATGTAATAATGAGGCCAAGTAGTCTACTTGGTATTCAAGCGGATTACTTGGATCACTACCAAGAAAAAAAAAACCTCAATAATTATCAAGGGATTTTTTTTTTGTTGAAGCTTAACTCAAGGCAGATACAGTATCTCACAAAAGTGAGTACACCCCTCACCTTTTTGTAAATATTTTATTATATCTTTTAATGTGACAACACTGAAGAAATTACACTTTTCTACAATATAAAGTACAGCTTGTTCAACAGTGTAAATTTGCTGTCCCCTCAAAACAACAACACACAGCCAGTAATGTCTAAACCGCTGGCAACAAAAGGGACCCCTAAGTAAAAATTTCCGAATTGGGCCCAATTTACCATTTCTCCTCCCTGGTGTCATGTGATTTGTTAGTGTTACAAGGTCTCAGGTGTGAATAGGGAGCAGGTGTGTTAAATTTGGTGTTATCGCTCTCACTCTCCCATACTGGTCACTGGAAGTTCAACATGGCACCTCATGGCAAAGAATTCTCTGAGGCTCTACATAAAGATGGCCTAGGCTATAAGAAGATTGCCAAGACCCTGAAAATTTGCTGCAGCACGGTGGCCAAGACCATACAGCGGTTTAACAGGACAGGTTCCACTCAGAACAGGCCTCGTCATGATTGACCAAAAAAGTTGAGTGCACGTGCTCATCGTCATATCCAGAGGTTTTCTTTGGGAAATAGACATATGAGTGCTGCCAGCATTGCTGCAGAGGTTGAAGGGGTGGGGGTCAGGCTGTCAGTGCTCAGACCATACGCCGCACACTGCATCAAACTGGTCTGCATGGCTGTTGTCCCAGAAGGAAGCCTCTTCTAAAGATGATGCACAGGAAAGCCCGCAAACAGTCTGCTGAAGACAAGCAGACTAAAGACATGGATTACTGGAGCCATTTCCTGTGGTCTGATAAGACCAAGATAAACTTATTTGGTTCAGATGGTGTCAAGTGTGTGTGGCGACAATCAGGTGAGATGTACAAAGACAAGTGTGTCTTGCCTACAGTCAAGCATGGTGGTTGGAGTGTCATGGTCTGGGGCTGCATGATTGCTGCCGGCACTGGGGAGCTACAGTTCATTGAGGGAACCATGAATGCCAATATGTACTGTGACATACTGAAGCAGAGCATGATCCCCTCCCTTCAGAGACTGGGCCGCAGGGCAGTATTCCAACAGAACGACCCCAAAGACACCTCCAAGATGACCACTGCCTTGCTAAAGAAGTTGAGGGTAAAAGTGATGGACTGGCCAAGCATGTCTCCAGACCTAAACCCTATTGAGCATCTGTGGGGCATCCTCAAATGGAAGATGGAGGAGCGCAAGGTCTCCAATATCCACCAGCTATGTGATGTCATCATGGAGGAGTGGAAGAGGACTCCAGTGGCAACCTGTGAAGCTCTGGTGAACTCCATGCCCAAGAGGGTTAAGGCAGTGCTGGAAAATAACGGTGGCCCACACAAAATATTGACACTTTGGGTCTAATTTGGACATTTTCACTTAGGGGTGTACTTATTTTAAAGGGGACAGTAAATTTACACTGTTATACAAGCGGTACGCTCACTACTTTACATTGTAGCAAAGTGTAATTTCTTCAGTGTTGTCACATGAAAAGATATAATGACATTTTACAAAATGGTGAGATAATGTATAAAACACACAAATTAATGCGATTCCATATCCATTAATACATCATAACACGCACATTTTAAATAAAAAGCATTGTAGGCACCTAAAACTGACGTGGTATCAGCTTACTACAGTCCCTGTGCAGCAGAGCTCAGTCTCAGGAACGGAGAAGCAACAAGAAACCAATCAGCTGTACTGGAGAGCTCATGTGTTAATAAAGAACATGAGCATGGGAGCACATTGTCACTCTGCTCTCTCCTCTGCTCAGAGAGATCAGCTCATCAATATGCTGTTTCTCCTTTCACTGTCCACTCACAGACTGGGGGAGGGACAAGACCCGTAAGTGTTACTGAACTGCAACAGAGAAGAGTCAGGTCTCCTGCTCAGCCATGCTGTGTGGCAGAGCTGTGTAAATCTAAAAACTGGATGGACAGAAATACATATCCTTTGGCAGGTAAAGACCCCCTTATATGTATTCTATCTGAGTGCTTAGCTGTTTGTCTGCAATTCCACTTTTTTTGCCATTCCATTACCAATGTAAATGACATCTTTTCAATGACTTATTTCCCCTAAGGCATAAATACATTTTTATATTTAGATGGATTTTCTACAAACCTCACACCCATAAAAGGAATTCTTCTGAGATACACAAAAATAACCAAATAATTAGTTCAATGTGCACATTAATTAATAAGTACAAATTTTCAAGCTAAATCTGGTGTTTTTAACACCCATGAGTGCACATAACCCAACTGGTCTGAATATGAAACAAAAAACATACCTGGGGTTGCAAATGATAAATATAACTGACATTTTCCAAGATCAATCCAAACAGTTTTAAAGCTGAACTCCGGGCACAAATACTTTCATTTAGATATATTCCTCAACAGCCACAAAAGAATATAAATCTACCTTGTGTGCACCAAATATGCCTTTGCAAATCCAGATATGACCACATAAATGTAGCAGTGACATCATCATAGTGCTTTACATAACCTTTGCACAGAGCAGGGCTGTGGGAGGGACCCAACAGCTCCACCCACTACAGGTTGCCTGCGGTAAACTACCAGAGGGGGTAGAGACCAGACCATTCACCCGGTAGAAATAATAGGATTTTTATAACAGCTTACCTGTAAAATCCTTTTCTTGGAGTACATCACGGGACACAGAGCGACATAGTCATTACTAATGGGTTATATAGATACCGTCAGGTGCTGGCACTGGCAACTTCCAAAACCGGAAGTACCCTCCCCTATATAAGCCCCTCCCATCCGGGAGCACCTCAGTTTTGTAGCAAAGCAATAAGTGTCCCCAAAGAGGGGCGGTAGCTCTGTGTCCCGTGATGTACTCAAAGAAAAGGATTTACAGGTAAGCTGTTATAAAAATCCTATTTTCTTTCTCGTACATCACGGGACACAGAGCGACATAGTCATTACTAATGGGATGTCCTAAAGCAATGCCCAATGAGGGGGGGGGATACACCATATATAAGCTGAGCGCTATCAGACATGAGGATATTTTGCGGCCTGCAACACACTGCGCCCAAAGGCGACATCCTCCTGACTTCTAACGTCCACCTGGTAGAACCTAGTAAACGTGTGAACTGAAGACCATGTTGCGGCCTTACAGATTTGAGCCAGGGAGGCCTGGTGATGCACTGCCCATGAAGTTCCAACTGCTCTCGTGGAGTGCGCTCTAACTTTGAACGGAGGCGGTCTCCTTCTCAAGCCATAGGCTTGTATTATGACCTGTCGAATCCACTTGGCTAAAGTAGATTTCGACGCTGCCTGACCCTTTCTGGGGCCTTCCGGCAGAATAAACAAAGTATCCGTTCTGCGAATCTGAGCAGTGGCTTTTAGATAAGCTTCAACTGCTCTTACTACATCCAAAGAATGCAATAACTTTTCCTCTACCGAAGTAGGTTTGGGGAAAAAAGAAGGAAGAACCACATCTTGGTTCAAATGAAACCTCGATACCACCTTAGGAAGAAAGGCTGGATGAGGGCGTAACACTACTCTATCCTTATGGATAACCAGATATGGCTCCTTACAGGACATAGCTGCTAATTCCGACACTCTTTTAGCCGAACAAATGGCTACTAGAAAAATCTATTTCCTGGTAAAAAGAACCAGGGAAATATGCTGTAATGGTTCAAATGGTTGTTTCTGTAGAATCGACAGAACCAAGTTTAGATCCCATGGACATATGGGAATATTAACCGGAGGACTAATACGCATCACTCCTTGTATAAAGGCTTTGACTAGTGAATGCGAAGCCAAGGGCCTTTGAAAAAATATTGACAAGGCCGAAATCTGACCCTTGATAGTACTTCCTATCTACAGCCCATTGTAGGAAGTCCAGAATCCTACCTATTACGTATTTACGTGGATGCCATTTCTTGGCCTCACACCAGGCGATGTACGCCTTCCAGATTCTATAGTAGATCTGCCTGGATACCGGCTTCCTGGCATTGATCATGGTAGATACCACAGCATTAGAGAGCCCTCTCTTTTTTAGAATGTGGGCTTCAATAGCCAGGCCGTCAAACCTAGGGCTGGTAAGGAAGGGTGGTATATCGGTCCTTGCGAAAGCAGGTCCGGACGATGTGGGAGGGTCCAAGGACTCCCCACAGACATCTTTACAATCTCCGCGTACCATGCTCTTCGGGGCCACGCTGGAGCCACCAGAATCACTGGTTTCTTTTCTACCCTGATTCTGCGGAGTAATCGAGGTAACAATTGTGGCGGTGGGAATGCATATATCAGCTTGAACTGATCCCAAGGGAACACTAGGGCATCCGAGCCGCAAGCTAGGGGATCCCTTGTCCAAGAGACAAACCTGTCCACTTTTGTATTGAATCTGGATGCTAGCAGATCTACATCCGGTGTTCCCCACTGCTGACATATTGTCCGGAAAACCTCGGGATGAAGGGACCATTCCCCTGGGCATAATTGTTGGCGACTTAGAAAGTCCGCCTTCCAATTCTCCACTCCTGGAATGAATACCGCAGATATGGCTGGGACATATCTTTCTGCCCATCTCAGGATGTAATTTACTTCGCTTTGGGCTGCACGACTCCTGGTGCCCCCCTGATGATTGATATATGCCACTGCCGTGGCATTGTCTGATTGAATTCTGACAGGGGACCCTTGGAGTTTGGATGTCCATGCTACTAGGGCATACCGGGCTGCTCGTATCTCTAAGAGATTGATGGGCAGGGCCTTTTCTGCATCCGACCATCTGCCCTGGAGAGACCATTGCTCCAGTACTGCTCCCCAGCCTATAAGGCTGGCATCTGTAGTGACCACCTTCCAGGAAATCGGACTGAAGGATTTCCCTCTTTCCAGATTCTGGGGAACCAACCACCAGCGGAGGCTCTTGCGAACGGAAGGGGACAAGGACATTGGTAAGTCCAGAGCCTGAACTTTTTTGTTCCAGGCTGACAGTATGGCCCTTTGCAAATTCCTTGAATGGAATTGACCGTAGGGTACTGCTTCGAATGATGCCACCATTTTTCCCAGCAGCCTCATGCACAGGCGTATGGATGGCTGTCTTTTTGAACCCACTAAGTGGATCAGATCCCTCAAAGACGACCCCTTTTCTTGAGGCAAGAAAATTTTTCTCTGGTCTGAATCCAGCCTTAGCCCCAAGTATTCCAGACTTTTGACTGGTTTTAGGGCTGACTTGTCTCGGTTGATAATCCAACCGTGATATTCCAGATACTTGATTGTCTCGTGAACAACCACTTCTAGTTTTTCCACTGAGTGGTCTATCAGCAACAAGTCGTCTAGATATGCCATTATCGTTACACCTCGTGTTCTTAGATTGGCCAATAATGGGGCCAGAATTTTTGTGAACACTCTTGGTGCTGTGGCCAGACCGAAGGGTAAGGCTCTGAACTGAAAATGGCGCCCTTCTACCGCAAAGCGTAGAAATTTTTGGTGGGCTGGAAAGATGGGAATGTGCAAATAAGCATCTTTGATGTCGATCGAGGCTAACCATTCCTCCCCTTGTAGGGCAGTGGCCACCGACCGGATCGACTCCATCCGGAAAGTCCTGATATGTAGGAATTTGTTTAGCCCTTTTAGATTTAATATGGGCCTCACGTCCCCGTTTGGCTTCGGGACTGTAAAGAGGTTTGAGTAAAACCCGAATCCCCATTCTTCCAGGGGAACCTCTATAATTACTGCTTGAAGCAATAATTGTTCTAGTGCCAACAGGAGGGATCCTCTCTTCTGGGGATCCCTTGGCACGTTTGACCTTATAAAGCGGGAAGGAGGGGAGTTTTTTAACTCCAATTTGTATCCCAGATTTACTGCGGAAAGCACCCATCTGTCTCTGATCGTGTCCCGCCAGGTCTCTGTGAACAACTGAAGTCTTCCCCCCACCCGATTGAGTGGGGGCAACCCTTCATGCATTTGACTTTGGGGGAGGTTTTGTACCTCTCCTGCTCCAGGGCCTCTTGTTACCCTGCAATTGTCCCTGATTTTTACCTCCGGGATTTGACCGAGGAGGCCGTCGGAACTGTTTCACAGCCGATGTCCTAGGGACTGGAGAAGCAGGCCTCTTAAAAGAGGGACCTCTAACTCTATTTTTAACTGGCAAAAGTGTACTTTTACCGCTGGAAATTCTCTGGATATATTTATCCAGGCCTTCCCCGAATAAGCGTTCACCATGAAATGGGAAGCTGACCAGCAATTTTTTACAGGGAGCTTCAGCAGACCAGTTTTTGAGCCATAGAAGCCTGCGCATATGTACTACAGACAGCGTAAGGCGGGAGGCCTGATGGATTGAATCCTTTATAGCGTCCACCGCAAAGCATAAGGCTCTAGGTAGATCGGCTAGGGCAAGAGCCTGCTGATCTGGCAAGTCCCTTAAGACCTGTTTCAACTGATCCTTCACTGCTTGGCAGACCCCAATAGCTGCCACTGCTGGTTGTGTCACCAATCCTGCTGTAGAAAACGCAGATTTTAATAAGGACTCCAATTTTTTATCTATTGGGTCTTTGAACATTTGGACATTATCCACCGGACATGTCAGTGATTTATTCACACAAGAGATGGCTGTGTCCACTGTAGGGACCCTCCATTTTCTGATGAACTTATCCTCCATGGGATAGACCACCGGAAATCTCTTGGGGGGAGTAAATATTTTATCAGGATGCTCCCAATCCTGGTAAATGAGCCCTTCCAGTAAAGGATGGATCGGAAAGGAACAAACAGTCTGGGGAGCTTTTAGCGACCCCAACGAGGAGACAGAAGTGGATGATGGCTCCGCAAGGGGCATTTTAAATGCTGATCGGACCATATTAGTCAGGGACTGAACCCATAACCTTTCAGCATGTGATGCTGAGAATGGCTCTTCCACTGTTGATTCCTCTACAACCGAATCGACCTCATCCTGATCCCCTTCAGGTAGGTCGATCCCTGTATGGGACTGTTGCTCTGTTAACAGGCACTCTGAGGGAGGAGACGGAGATCGGGCGCTTTTTTCCTGTGACAGGGAAGCAGCGATCAATGCTGACAATCTCTCTTCCAGCCCTCCCAGAGCTGAGGAAAAAACCTCCTCTGTTACATACACAGGAGCAGGTGAACTGAGGACAGCCACAGTACCAGGTACTCCTGAGGGTGCTCCACGGTCACTAACCTCTGATTCTTCAGGGGAGACTGGTGCAGCCGAAGCATGCCCAAGATCCTCAGAGCCCGATGGAGACTCCCTATGCCTCCTGGAATTTCTAGTCCCGGAGTTTTTAGACGGCATATTCCTAAGCCACAAAGCTGAGGTATTCCAGCCGAAATACACCACTTACTGACAATAGTCTAGCATAAATGCTGCTATAAGAAACAGTTGGTGTCTACTAATGTGCCTTTCTAGGGGATGCCTGCATCAACCGCTTGCTGTATGCCTTTTTTAAATGTTGCCAGCTCTGTCTCTGCACTCCATAGCCAGCTCACCACACAAAATTGTGGTTTTTAACATGCTGGGACGCCCGCACATGCGCAGAAGCGCTGCGGCGCGCACAGAGCGTCATCCCCCAGGCTCCGCCCCCTTTCCCGGCTCACCTCTATATATAGAGGCGCGTGCACGCGCACGCGCGCGGCCACGTGCGCCTTCGGCGCTAATTTCGAAAATGGAAACTAGGGACAAGAGCCAGGGCCCCTCTTTGCCGCAGGCCGGGGGATGGACGAGCATTGCAACATGGCAGAGGAAGCAGTTTCCCATAAGAGAACTCACCATCTGCCTGGACTTGCTCTGATGAAAAGAAACTAGTCCACATGACAAGAAACGTTCCACAGCGGCCTCTAGTGGACAAACACAGGTACCGCAGTCTAATATATTAAATATATATATAAAAAATTTTTTTTTTTTTTTTCTTGACCACTATTAAAATTATTACATTTTTTTAGTAGTTACAGGCATGCACAGATATTAGCGGGAATACCGTTAGGTAACAGACAGAAAGACAAATTAGGCTTGGGGGTCCCCCAATAGAACCAAGTTCCTGGGGGCCCCCACTTACCTGTTCCCCGCCGCAGGACTTTGTTTGGTCCACAAAAGCCCAAACTTCACCTATCACGGCAGGCATTGTAATCAAACCTTCAGAGACCGGGTTCCCAAGGATTCCACTCCCCTGGACCTGTATAGCACCCTGCACAGAAAACATCTTGGTCGTGGGTATGACCAGAGCTCTGGATCCCAGGGTCCAGCTCTCCTAAGAGAAGCATTACAGGCAAAACCCTGCTCTTCTCTGCAAGGCCCGGGTACCGACCGTTTAGCTATGAAGCTTTTTTGGTCGGATCCGGAATAGCTTACTGAGGCCCAAAAGAACCTGTACGCAAGCTCAGTGAAAAACACATGTTTCTTCTTGGCCAACACCTTAGACACTGGCAAAAAACTGAGGTGCTCCCGGATGGGAGGGGCTTATATAGGGGAGGGTACTTCCGGTTTTGGAAGTTGCCAGTGCCAGCACCTGACGGTATCTATATAACCCATTAGTAATGACTATGTCGCTCTGTGTCCCGTGATGTACGAGAAAGAAATGGCAATGCTGAAGCTGACTGGACTCTCGAACGTGCACTGGAGCGATGTCAACCCCACCCGGCCAATGAAAGTGTCTGGCGATCGAGACCCGGAAGCTGGCTCCCCAAAGATGTCAGCGGCCATCAGGGAGCTTCAGGATGTTGCATCGCTGGAGCCAAGGTGAGTATAGTCCAGCTTTAACTGTGTGTGAATTCTAACATTGAACATTTCCTTTTTGCTTTATTTTGGCCTGTTATACTACTGAAATAAATTTGTTATACCCGTTTAGGTCTTTTTGATTAAGAAATCCTGTTGATCCTGACAAAATTGTAGTGTTATACTTTTCTGTTATAATTTTTTTTTGTGTTATCAGTTAGCATTTTTCCCAGTTCTCTCTTTGAGCTACACCAGTGTTTCTCAACTCAAGTCCTCAAGGCGCCCCAACAGGTCATGTTTTCAGGATTTCCCTCAGATGAAACGTCTTAGGTAATTACTAAGGCAGTGAAACTGATCAAATCACCTGTGCAAAATAATGGAAAACCTGAAAACATGACCTGTTGGGGCGCCTCGAGGACTGGAGTTGAGAAACACTGAGCTACACAACACCTTCCACCTATGTAATAGGAAGAGGTGTTCTGTAGTCTTAACATACTTCCTGCCCTAGGGTGACAATGTCTTTCTTCCTAGATCAAGTGCAGGGCACGCGTATTGTTACACTAGGACAGGAAGTGTGTTACTGGCAGAAACATCAAGTGAAAATAAAGTGGGGAACCACCACATCTAGGGACTCGTAAGCTGCAACTGCAACCTTTGTTGGATGAGATGTTCCCATTTAGTAATGTTTCATTGATGATATCATGTGATGCTGGTGTGCTTTCCATTTGTTCTGTAGAGCAGTGGTTCTCAACCCTGTCCTCAAGGACCCCCAACAGGCCATGTTTTGGGAATTTCTCTTAGCTAAAACAGCTGTCCAAAATACCAAGCCATTGACTCTGATTTAAAGTACCTGTGCAAGATAAAGGAAACCTGCAAACATGGCCTGTTGGTAGTACTTGAGGACAGGGTCGAGAACAACTGCTGTAGAGTGTTGGGAAGATTTCCAGTCTGGTCAAGCCATGGATATCAGCAGTTAGTACAAAGGGAAGATTGGAATTGATTTTTAATAGAAGTTCCTTTATAACATTATTGTTTCCTTCCATTGCTCATTTCTTTCGGTTTTTATTATACAGCAAATGCAATTTAGATTTGTAAAGGGAGCATTGAGGTTGCAGGTCATCTTGGTGTTTGCCATTTTGCTCTTGGATTTAGATTTACTCCGTACTCTGATGTGTCTTTCTGATGTTGGGAAGGTCTATCACCAGCCACAGCTTATAGCGAGAAAAGCGCTCATCCATTAGAGCCCTAATTCTCTCCTCTTGTTCTGAAAGCATCTTCAAATCATCTCCATCTAATTAAAACAGTATCTGCTGGAGCTTTTACGTACATAGAAGAGAAAATGTTACTTTCTGACACACGTAAAAGCATAACATAGATGTATATATGATTTCCTGAAAGAACGTAAGCGCCAAAGAGTCATCTTGAATCTTGCGAAGTATCTGTTACTGTTACAGGAGCCAGTTCCATCTAAAAAAGTATCCGTCTGGGCATCAGTGACGCCAGAGGACTTAAAATTTAGGCAAACAATTTAACATTTCCATCTAGTCTTAAATAACATCAGTTCCAAACAGTGGTGATTTATCAGCAATGATTTGGGTTTGTTGCCCAGTAGTCTCCCGCTAGCTGGTTTAGTACAGGTTGGATTCATGGTTTGCTCATGGTCATTTATAATAAAGAACATTTTGGAATGTGGAGGACATGTAACAGGCTGTAAGAATTGAGGTTTACTTTCAAAGGAAGCTTTGGTTATTACCGCATGTCTGTTGTAGAACATGACTCTATTTTCATGATGCAACACAAGCTGGGGTTCAGATAAGATTTTTGTAGACCCAGTTTTACCAGTCGTGACCCTGCCTAGCTACTTAATAGATACATTCCATTAAAAGAGAATCAACCATAAGCTTTGGCTGGTGATCAACCTTCCCAGCATCAGCAAGACACAGAGTAGAGAATAAATCTAAACCCAAAATGGCAAACACCAAGACGACCTGCAACCTCAATGCTCCCTTTAGAGCCGGTTCACAGAGGGGCAACACGACTCAGGCCGCGACTTTGCGAGGTGACCTGGATGCAACCTGAGCATGCACCACAGCGCGACTTGGGGGGACTTACAAGGTGACTTCAAGTCGCCTCCAGGACATGAGGCTTTCCGGTGGCCAATCAAACAAGAATCAGCACTGTGGGAGGGAGGGGGTGGGAGGGGTTTGCCTGAGAAAACATGAGAAAATAATTTTCTCTTCCTGTATTGTTGCTTTAGTTAAGACAGTGATCCGACTTTGGAGGTGACTTCCATTGAAATCAATGGATACAAGTCACCTAGAAGTCGGATTGAAGTAGTACAGGAACCTTTTCTGAAGTCGGAGCGACTTCAGTAGTGTACATTAAGACGGCTCCATTCACTTCCATTGCTTTTCTCAACAGCGCGACTTGGGGCAACTTGGGACGACTTCAAGTCGGATCCCAGGTCGCCCCTGTGTGAACCGGCTCTAACAAATCTAAATTGTATTTATTGTATAATAAAAACAGAAAGAAATGAGCAATGGAAGGAAACAATAATGTTATAAAGGAACTTCTATTAAAAATCCATTCCAATCTTCCCTTTGTGGTGACTGCTGATATCCATGGCTTCACCGGACTGGAAATCTTCCAAACGCTCTAAAGATCAAATAGACCAGCATCACATGATATCATCAATGAAACGTTACTAAATGGGAACATCTCATCCAACAAAGGTGATGTGTGAGAAATTACCTTTGAGAAAGGGTATTTGCCCTTGAAAGAGTAAGGTGGGTCACACACTTCAAGTAGTGGACTATATGTTGCCCAATGAAATCTAGAATCAAGGATCTCCTGTATTCAGTTGGTAGAGTAGGACTCACCTTGGATGGATTTGATGCAATTTGCTAATTTGTGATTTATCTTTGTGAGTATTACCATTTATTAAAGATGAATTAATTATATGACATGATGCCTGTGTGCTTATTGTTCTGTAAAAACTTTGAGTTCAAAGATAAAATTAAAGCTACCTATTACACAACAGGCTAAACCAGCCTCTCTCAACCTTTTCAACACAGAGGAAACCTTGAAATAACTTTTCAATCTCAGAGCCGGTTCACACAGGGGCGACACAACTTTGTGTGCGACTTTGCAAGGCGACTTCAGCGCTAATTGAGCGTGAACCACAGCGCGACTTGGGGCGACTTGAAGTTGCCTCCAGGACAGGGGACTTTGCCAGTGGCCAATCAAAGAGTAATCATCACTGTGGGAGGGATGGGGGAGGGAGGGGTTTGCAGAGAAAACTATTTTTATTTCCTGTAAAGTTGCTTCAGTTAAGCCAGGGGATCCGACTTGGAGGCGACTTCCATTGAAATCAATGGGTACAAGTCGCGTAGAAGTCGGATTGAAGTAGTACAGGAACCTTTTCTGATTTGGAGCGACTTCAGTAGTGTACATTAAGACGGCTCCATTCACTTCCATTGATTTTTCTCAACCGGGCGACTTCAAGTCGGATCCCAAGTCGCTCCTGTGTGAACCGGCTCTCAGGGAACCCCTGATAAAATTTTCTATATCTACAATTCATGATACCTTAGTGTGGTGGTCAGCGGGAAGAATGCTCCTTACACTTTTGGTCAGTGGGAAGAAAGTTCCTTACACTTGTGGGAAGAATTGTATGTCATTAGCATACTAGAGTGAGCAAAATCAGGTATAGAAGGGAGGGGTTTTGACAAGAGATGTAATTTAATAGTAAGTGCAAATACGGGATTTTATGACCACATCAATTCTCAAACATTATATCCCGAAATGCATCCCCCTACTATACCTGAATACACCATATGGCCATAAAGGACACCTTATCATCATACCTTTACTATATAGCCAAAAATATGTGGACACCACTCCAAATAATTGCGTGTACATTTCCAGTGAAGGATGCTGTTAATGCTACAAAGATATTTAAGATCATTCTTAACCACTTCTCTACTGTGCACGAAAACCCCCTTCCTGCCCAAGCCATTTTTCAGCTTTCAGCGCTGTCACACTTTGAATGACAATTGCGCGGTCGTGCGACGTGGCTCCCAAACGAAATTTGTGTCCTTTTTTCCCCACAAATAGAGCTTTCTTTTGGTGGTATTTGATCACCTCTGCGGTTTTTATTTTTTGCGCTATAAACAAAAGAAGAGCGTCCAGTTTGGAAAAAAAAACACTATTTTTTACTTTTTGCTATAATAAATACCCATTTTTTTTTTTCAATAAAATTTTCCTCAGTTTAGGCCGATACGTATTCTTCTACAAATTTTTGGTAAAAAAAAAAAATCGCAATAAGCGCGTATTGATTGGTTTGCGCAAAAGTTATAGCGTGTACAAAATAGGGGATAGATTTATAGCATTTTTATTTTTTTATTAGTAATGGCGGCGATCTGCGATTTTTTATTGTGACTGCAATATTGCGGCGGACACATCGGACACTTTTGACACATTTTTGGGACCATTCACGTTTATACAGCGATCCCTGCTATAAAAATGCATTGATTACTGTATAAATGTGATTGGCAGGGAAGGGGTTAACCACTAGGGGGCGGGAAGGGGTTAAATATGTTCCCTCAACGTGTTCTTACTGTGGGGGGAGGTGACTGACTGGGGGAGGTGACCGATGGTTGTCCCTATGTACAAGGGACACACCATCGGTCCCCTCTCCCTCACAGGACGTGGATCTCTGTGTTTACACACAGAGATCCACTTTCCTGCTCGTTTCCCGGTGCAATCGCGGGTGCCCGGCGGCAATCGCGGCCGCCGGGCACGCGCACCGGGGCCTTGTGAACGCGGCGGGCCCCTGGCGGCGAGTGCGCGCCTCCTAGCTCGTTTTAAAGGGAGGACGTCATATGACGTCCTCCCAGAACGAGAGTATCCTCCGCCCGCCGTCAATTGACAGTGGGCGGGGGACAAGTGGTTAAAGTATAACTAAAGGCAAAACTTTTTATTTAGTTTTGGATAGAGTGCAGAGGGATTAAAACGTTTGTCAGTTTTTATTGCTGTGTGTTCCACCCTATTTGTCCTGTTTACCATTATCATTGAAAGTCAAAGTAAAAGTCCCAAATTTTGGGTTGTCCCCATAAAAGTAATAGACATTTTCCAATGGAGACACTAGTTCTGGTGACCTGGGGATCCCCAAGGAATTCCCTTAATTTGCAGGGATTTCCTCTCACTTCCTGTTTGGCTATGGGACAGGAAGTGAAGGCAAATCTCCGCAATGGGACACAGATTAGCAGAAATAAATCTGAGAGGGGTTATAACCCTTTCTTGCTCTATCCAAAATGAAAAAAAAAAGAAAACATTTGCCTATAGTTCTACTTTAACCAAGATTCCATGGAACTCTAAGGTTCCTACTAGCAGTTCCTAGATCTGTGGTGAAATGATCTACCTACAATGACCACCAATGCAAGGGGGCGCTTCTATGTAAACCACTAATCTCAGGAAACACCACAGTTTTTACTTTCTGCGTTTCTTTTCTCTTAAGATCCATATAATTCCACAATTGTTGCTAAAATTTTTGTTGTACAGAGCAGAATAATGTAAAAAACAAACCACCCTTGGTGCCAAATGTTCTAGGTATGCCAAATTAAGTATTTTTATATTTAAAACATTTTACAAATTAGTGATCATGCTATTGTATCACAACCTGTTGGTAAAATAATTTTTAGCAGGAGCTCCAGAAACCAGCAAATTATTTCAAGGGTTTATTTGGGGTAAAATGGTCGAGAAAGGCTGTTTTGGACAATTGTGTGCTTCCAACCTACTGGCAACAGTTCGGGAAAGACTGGTTTCTGGTCCAGCATGTCTGTATCCCCGTGTACAAAGACAGCTCCATAAGTCATGGTTTGGGGAGTTTGGTGTAGAGGAACTCAAGTGGCCTGCACAGAACCCTGACCTCAACCCTATTGAACACCACTGGAATGACGTGTAACACCAATTGCTGGTCAGGCCTTCTCAGTATGATTAGGCATGACTTTAAAATGCTCTTTTGGCTGAATGGGCACACATTCTCAAATATTTTGGACCGGCTACCTAGGGGAGTGTACCTAGGGGAGTGTAGGCCATTATAGCCGCAAGTGGGTGGGGGTCAACTCCATAATATTGCCCACGGTTTTGGAATGGGATGTCCAACAAGTTCATTTGGACTGATGATCAAGTGACTAAACGTTTTTCTATATACTGTATGTATGAAACTGTCACATCACTCAATAAATTATGACTGCACCCTCTGTCTACAGGACTCTGCTAGCTGCAAGGAAAAACACATTTTCAGAGTGCTCACAAGCGTGTGATCAAGTTGCAATACATCCAGATGAAAGCTGGGAAATATGGAGTTCTCTGCAGCGCCTTCATTCTCCCAGTAGCAGCTACTGTATATAGCAAAATCCTCTAGAGGACAAGAGCCGTCAGCTAGCAAATGTCTTCCAATTCTGCTAATGTGTCATCTGTGACATTCATAACCGGAATAAACCTATCCTAAAATACTCTTGTTTTTTTTTTTTTTGATCCGCATCAGCCCTTTAATCTGTGATACAGCCACGTGTTCAGGAATTATCAGCTCCTACTCTAGACTTTAGGATCTATAAAAAAAAAAAGTAAACACGGCTAACTTTGTACGACCTTGGGCAAGTAGCCTAACCATGCTGTGCTTCCACACAGACTTGGCCCAATATCTTTTATGCAGACTAAGCCCAGGTTCACACGGGGCTGCGGGAGTGAAGCCGTGCGAGTTCAGCTGAACTCGCACGATTTCACGATTTCGCACGATTTCACTCCTGCCTGTCAGTCCCGATTTTCAGTCCCGATTTCAGCTCGATTACAGAGACATCTGACACAGATGTCAATGTAAATCGTGGCTGAAATCGCAAAAAGTAGTACAGAAACTACTTTTTGAAATCGGTGCAGCGCCGCAGATGCGGCGTCGCACCGATGAGGACGGTGCCATTGCCCGCAATTTGCGGCAAATTTCGCCGATTTGACATGTCAAATCGCACCAGTGTGAACCAGGGCTTATAGTCATCAAATGACTGCTATGCCTGAGCTAACAGAGAGCTGTTAATATCCTGGGCTAAGGTATAGTGTATGAAAAGATAGATAGTCTGCAACCCAAATCATCATTATTTCAGGTACTTGTATAGCGCCGTCGATTTACGCAGCGCTTTACATATACATTGTACATTCACATCAGTCCCTACCCTCAAGGAGCTTACAATCTAAAGTCCCTCACATTCATATACTAGGGCCAATTTGAGACAGAAGCCACTTAACCTACCGGCATGTCTTTGGGTGTGGGAGGAAGCCGGAGTACCCGGAGGAAACCCACGCAGGTACAGGGAGAATATGCAAACTCCAGGCACGTAGTGCCGTGGTTGGGATTCGAACCAGCAACCCTTTTTTTTTTTACTGCTAGGCGAGAGTGCTACCCACTACACCACTGTGCTGCCCAAATGTGCCAATTATAGTTTATGCTTAGGCAAAAAAAAAAAACATAAAACAAGCAGTACATTTATAAAATTTGGAAAGACTGAAAAATACCTGTTGATCTACCAGAAATCCAGTGAGCATCCAACTTCCTGTCTGAGCTGACAACTCTGCTTCACTAAAATCTGAAGGAGTGTTGTCAGCCCTACCTTAGTTAGCACCTCCTGTGCAAGACTGCAGAACACTCCCTATCTCTACAACATAAGGGGGATCTGTAGTATAGCAGAGGGAGTACTTTCCTTTTTTTTTTTTGCATTTGAATACATGTTCTTTGTCATTGATTTGGGAGGTATTGAGGACAGAGATGGCCAGGTAACTTTTTTTTGTAGAAGGAGAGGTCAGCAATCGTGGCCTCTGTTATTATCACAAGAATGGAGTCTGCCTTTCGGAGAATTCCATTTCCATGATTCCATGTTAAACATCCCCCCTCAATACTTAAAGAGGAGTTCCACTCCCCCCCCCCCCAAAAAAAAAAAGTACAAATACTGTATCTGCTGACTTTTACCATTAGGGTACTTACCTGTCCAGGCATCCAGCGGCGTCCTCACCCGAGTCGATTCTTGAATCGGCTCTCGGGTGCTGCCGCCTCCAGTTTCCTGCTGCGCACACGCGAATCCAGCTGCGCTTTCTCAATGGGCCGGCTGCAGCGGGGGGGCGTACTGGCCGTGGTGAACTAAGCTGCAAGTGGGAGCCGGTACCTTTTAAAACCAGGTACCTGCTCCACCCCAAAAAAAGGTGTGGCAGCAGAGGGGGGGGGGGCGGGGGGACGGAAAAGCAGAGCTTCCCCTTATGGGTGGAACTTCGCTTTAAGCCTAGTATACACGGGTCGAATGTCGGACGACATCGGCTGGTTCAATAAAAACCGGCCGACATTCAGCCCGTGTGCATGGCATTCGGCTCAGCTTCTGTTAGACGAGCATGCTGGAAAACCACCAGCTGACCGACGATGGCTGGGAGCGCTGACTGGAGTGTTCTGTCAGAACACAATAGAACGGCAGATTGCTGTACTAACACCGGGCTGTCAGTTTTTTTTTTCCTAAAGAAACTAGTGGTGTGTACTAAGCTTTAGAGCATGGGTGCTCAACCTGTGGCCCTCCAGCTGTTGCGGAACTACAAGTCCCATTAAGCACTGCAAGCTGCTGACAGTTACAAGCATGACTCCCCTTTAAGGGGGCGTGGCAAGGGGGTGTGTCCTATGCCTGCATATTTTTGCTGATAGGTGTCCCTCATTCCCATCTCAAAAAGTTGGGAGGTATGCAGAGGCATGATGGGAGTTGTAGTTCTGCAACAGCTGGAGGGCCAGAGGTTGAGCACCCATGCTTTAGAGCAGTGGTCATCAACCCTGTCCTCAGGGCCCAGGTTTTATGTATTACCTTGGGGATATGCAGACTAGAATACTGCAATCACTGAGCAGCAATTGATATCACCTGTGATGTATTTCAGTTATCTTGCAAACTTGGCCTGTTAGTGGGCCCTGAGGACAGTGTTGGTGACCACTTCTTTAGAGTATCGGCATGCTTGTTTTAGTCAGTGACTCAGACATACAGTAGCATGCACATATTCTGACTTAATTGATATGCATTCTTCATCCAGCAGCACTAAAGCACAACTGATTGGTTCCTTGTTCTGCTTCTCCCTCCAACAGTATGAGCTCTGCTGTACAGGTAATGGAAGACTAATACCAAGTCAAATGAAAGTACTTGCATTAAAAAATACATATAATGATGCATTAATAAATAAAACGCTGCATTTATCTGTGTCTTTTATATCTGTCTGGAGTTCAGCTCCCTGGCTGAGAAGTAAAAGGTCTCTGGAAATTATTTAGAAGTTTTAGCAATTATACCAGACTTATATCTACACATCCCCAACATGTGCAAAGCTCAACATTTCATGTCAGACAACCCTGACAGGTTTATATATATCCGCCTGCGCTTCTGTACACTCGATGCGTTTCTGCAGCAACATGCTAGGGTCTTTCAACCAGCAACACACCAATGAAAAGACCTTTTATTTTCAAGGACGGATAACAAATGAAAGGTCCTGCCAAGATCTTGCCTGTCAATATTTATCCAGGGCCGTGCACCAGCAATTGCATAATCTGGACTCGTTGCAATGCCCCTTCTATGAATAATTGGCCACTGCACCTCTGTACAATAGAGATTATCAAGAAGCTTGGAGTTCTCTTTCCTCCTCTTTCATCTCTGCTTAGTGCCTGACCTACAACTATGGCAGCCTCCACATATCTCAGATAAGTAAACAGGCAGCAGAATAAATCAATAGTATGCTGTGGTGAGCCTGTGATTTATGGATTTCACCATTGTTTGGCCAACAGCGATTTCTGCAGATGACAGCCGCACAAGCCGGTTTCAACATCTACTAAACTTGAGGGCTAAATGAAGCAAATCTTGCAAAAAAAAAAAAAAAAAGAAAAAAAAAAAGGTATTTATTTTGTTAACAGAGAGACTTGCAGGGCTTTCAGCAAAAATTTTGATTTGTTCTCCAAGGCCATGTTTGGCATTTGCGAAGAAGACAAGACGGTAGTTATATTTCCCACCACTGATTTCATAGGTAATGGCGACTAGTAACTACATAAAACATAAAACACGTTTCATGTTCCATTTGTCTGTTCTGATATTTTATAAGTAGGAATATCCCTTTATGATAAAACCGAATAAAGCTGAACTTAAAGAGGAAGTAAACCCTCCTCAAAAAAAAAAAAAAAAAAAAAGACCCCGCAGCCATCCACGTCTCCCCCTCCGGCCGCCGACATGTTGTCCCGCAGTGACTTCCGCATATCGCGGCTCCGGAGCTGTGATTGGCCGGAGCCGTGATGACATCACTCCCGCGCATGCGCGGGAACGGCATAGTACAACTGAAGTAACGGCACATAGTGCCATTGCTTCAGTTGGCTTAAGTGCGCATGTGCCGCATGACGTCGGCACATGCAAATACAGGGATATCTCCTAAACCGTGCAGGTTTAGGAGATATCCTTGTTAGCTACAGGTAAGCCTTAATATAGGCTTACCTGTAGCATAAAGTTGTAAACGAGGGTTTACAACCATTTTAAATGTTTACATTTTGCCTTTAAAGTGGTTGTAAACCCCTATAAAAATTTTTTTTTTTAAACCACCTGTAAGAGAAAGGCATAATGAGCTAATATGACTAGCATAATAGCTCATTATGCATCACTTACCTTAGATCGGGGCCCCCGAAGCCGTCCTCGTCTCCCTCTTCAGCCGCAGCCATCGCTGCCGCGATAGCCGGAATGTTACTTCCGGGTATCGTCGCTCCAGCCAATCACAGCGCCGCTCCGGCGCTGTGATTGGCCGGAGCGGCGAAGACGTCACTCCTCGCATGCGCGCTGGAGACGTCAAATTTGGCTAAGCTCAAGCATTGCTGGGACTTAGCCGAATTTGTGTATGGGATTAACCCCATGAATGCGCAAGTGGGTTTACAACCACTTTAAAGATTCCTGGCTATTTACATCTACTGAGAATCATGTCTGACCATGACATGTGATTCATCTGTATCCTATACCCATTTTTATTCATTACAAAAATAAGCATTTGGCTTTTTATACCAGTTATGCCTCGTACACACGACCGTTTTTTCTCGGCAGGAAAAAAAAACAAAGTTTTTCCCCGACGGGATTCCTCTCAAGCCTGCCTTGCATACACACCTTCAGGTCAAATACCGCCCGTCCAAAGCGCGTTGACGTACAACACGTACGACGGGACGGGACTATAAAGGGGAAGTTCCAATCAAACGGCGCCACCCTTTGGGCTGCTTTTGCTGATCCTCGTGTTAGTAAAAGTTTGGTGAGAGACGATTCGCGCTTTTCAGCCTCGTGCTTTTCAGTCCGTTACAGCGTGACGAATGTGATATCTCCACTACGAACGCTTGTTTTACCAGAACGAGCGCTCCCGTCTCATACTTGATTCTGAGCATGCGCGGTTTTTTTCCCTCGGAAAAGCATATACACGACTGCCGGGAAAAAAAAGAAAGCTGGTTCTCTTTTTTCCCGCAGTTTTCGCGTCAGGAAAACTGCAATGGAGCATACACACGGCCAGTTTTCCCGGCCAAAAGCTCTCATGGCATTTTTCCAGACGGGAAAACCGGTCGTGTGTATGAGGCATTACTCTTACGAGATATCATGTAATGTCAGATGTGTGCATGTATACATATATGAATTCTCCTTTTGCATGTCTTGTATATTGATCAAAATACTCATGTTCAATTATGTATCACGTGCTATGAGGTATGCTTTCTTTTTATGTTTTTACCTAATTTCTCCTACCACGTATCTTGTGCCTCACTCAAAGTCCCAAAAAAACCCTCTCTTATTTCTAATTTAGGGATGGAGGTGCATGTAATCATGCACGTCATTTAAAGTCCCATTACCCTCTTGCTTTCTGACCATGACTGCCTAAGCCTAACTGCAAACTCTCCCGATGTCCAATTCACACATTTAATTGCAAATGAACAAGAATACCTTCAATTATCAAGCTGTCCAAGTGAATGGCTGTGAATAATCGCTGTAATCAGGGACAGTTGTAGCCGCCTTAGGGGTATTTTTAAGTCACATGAAGGATATGTAGTTTAACAAGCATTCACCGATAACAGAAAGTGATGATTGGAATGTATTAAAGCAGACCTTCACCCACCTTCCATCATTTCACACCTATCCAGCCCCCCCCCCCCCCCATCCCATCAACTGAACATTTTTTGTCCAAGTTATTTTATAACTCTTTTTGGGGGTGGGGGGAGACATCCTGGCCATTCTGGGGTTCTGTGACGCATCTCAGGAGGCTTTCAGGGGTACTCCACAGTGCATGTACCACAAAGTCTCATCTTGTCTGGTCTTGGGTTGTTGCAGCCGGCCCCCTGATTAAAAGATGATGTGGTGCATGTGTGCATTAGGGGTAAACCTGGAAGAGACAGCCAGCTCCCGATGACGTCAGAGAAGAAGATGGTGGTGCATCTGCATGAACCTGGAAGAGACAGCTGGCTCCTGATGACATCAGAGAAGAAGATGACGGAGAATCTGCATGAACATGCAAGAGACAGTCAGCTCCCGGTGACGTCAGAGAAGAAGATGACATCCTGGCCGTTCTGGGGTTCTTGCTTAGGCGAGAACATCCTCTGTTGCCCACAGCTTCTGGTATACTCATGTGACACATCTCAGGAGGCTTTCAGGGGTACTCCACAGTGCATGTACCACAAAGTCTTATCTTGTCTGGTCTTGGGTTGTTGCAGCCGGCCCCCTGATTAAAAGATGATGTGGTGCATGTGTGCATTAGGGGTACATCTACAAAAACCTGGAAGAGACAGCCAGCTCCCGATGACGTCAGAGAAGAAGATGGTGGTGCATCTGCATGAACCTGGAAGAGACAGCTGGCTCCTGATGACATCAGAGAAGAAGATGACGGAGAATCTGCATGAACATGCAAGAGACAGTCAGCTCCCGGTGACGTCAGAGAAGAAGATGACATCCTGGCCGTTCTGGGGTTCTTGCTTAGGCGAGAACATCCTCTGTTGCCCACAGCTTCCGGTATACTCATGTGACGCATCTCGGGAGGCTTTCAGGGGTACTCCACAGTGCATGTACCACAAAGTCTTATCTTGTCTGGTCTTGGTTTGTTGCAGCCGACCCCTGATGAAATGATGGGGTACATCTGCATGAACATGGAAGAGACAGCCAGCTCCCGGTGTCGTCAGAGAAGAAGATGGCGGTGCATCTGCATGAACCTGGAAGAGACAGCCAGCTCCCGGTGACGTCAGAGAAGAAGATGGCGGTGCATCTGCATGAACCTAGAAGAGACAGCCAGCTCCCGATGACGTCAGAGAAGAAGATGGCGGGGCATCTTCTGCATGAACCTGAAAGAGACAGCTGGCTCCCGATGACATCAAAAAAGAAGATGGCAGTACAGGAAAAGGTATGCAGCGGTTTATCACAACAAAAAACTGCAGGATTTGAAGGGCATGAGTATGTTTTTTGTGGATAACCCAGCAAAAACTTGGGAAAGAGGGAGAGTTGGGAATGAAGTCCCTCTTTAATTATCATAAGTGGGTCTGGAGCCAATATCAGGTCAAAGGTGCAGTTAATATATTTTTTAAATGCTCTATAGCAGGAGAGCCCACTGTCTGAATAACTCAATGTAGTTTTTATACACTTAAAACGTATAGCCGGACCGCGACCAACCAGATCCTTCTCTAGGTCAGGAAGAACACCCTGTGTGTTTGCCATCCCACCCAAACAGTATATCAAAGTATAATTATTATGTGCGAAAGGCTGATGTCACATGGGCACCGCTGCTTGCCAAAGACACAGTCTTCCACTTACTGCCAAAGGGGCAAGGCCACAAAATATGTTCCTAGCAATGAGCTGTATGACGAAGAAATAGAGGAGAGACTTGCCGAAGTAAAGGACGTACGGAGGAAGCCCCTGGTCAGAAAGGATAGACGCTGTGTGTCCACACAGTCCAGGAACTGATTATGGCCCCATCCGGTTTGTAAGTGACCACTTGCAGCAGGCATCAGCATAACGTTTTATGTGGATGCAATATGGTTTGCCTTTTTACAATTAATTACAAATTTTACACTATGCCAATGCACTCTCTTATGTTTTTTAGAGCTTTCTGCAGAATTGTTCCCTCACTGGCCAAACGCTGCTGAATCTCCCTCAGTGATGGGGCAGCGAGAAGATCCAAAATATTTAGGGGTCCCTTAAGGTTTACAGGCTGCGTATGCCTTTAAATAATTCTTAAAGTCCGATTTAAGACAATGACAAAAAGATGAAATCAGAGAATCGTGTTTGGGCACAAACTCCGCTTCACATCACCTCACACAGGAACAGGGAGAATTCAATTACTTTCCTCCAGCTGCCACTGAAGTCACTCCTAAATCCTCCCCCCCCCTCCCCCCACCGCTGGCCTTCCTGCCTCGCACACAAGCCAGACGGGACGCTTCACACCTCCCTACAGTAAACCTGTCCTAAATAATTACCTTGCCACAGTTCAGACAGACCTTCCAAGCACATTCGGACTAACCTAGCTGCCACCATTACAAGAGTATGCTAGTCTCAGCAAATCATTTCCTGATAGACTCCAAAGAGGGGGGAAAATAAAAAAAAAAAGCTTGAAGACATTTAAAATCTGCTCCAAACTTTTCCCAGACGCGGTACGGCCCCCATCGTCCAGAGCCAGCCTACTCCAAACATGGCTGCAAGCTATCCTAATTGACTTTCCAGGCCCGAAGCTTCACAGGAGTTACCGTTTTTCCAACACCTCGAAGAACAAAGTGCCAAGTGTTTCCATTCACACAAGAAGTTTTGAGGGCCGTAAAAAAAAAAAAAAAAATATATATATATATATATATATATATATATATATATATCACTCGCTTCACGCGATAAAGTCTTGCTGGAAAGACAAAGTATGAGTGATAATAACCTGCTATGATTTGTAAACAAGTATATCCCTGCTTTTCCTGCTTGTTCGCAACTGACGGGTTTACGACATAATGAGGAAAATGTTTTAGGGCTCCTAATTATTACTGTTAATTACTGAGGGGTGATAAAGTACAAATTGAATTGACAGTAAAGTGGTTTGAAAAGCGGCTCCAACCACCCACTTTGGCAATGGAAATCACGGCCCAGATATTAAACCCTTAGGCCCCTTTCACACGGGCGGCTGTTCTGCCTCAGTTAAAAGCATGTTTCTTTCTTTTGAAATTCAAGACCCCAGGCACAGCGATCAACTGCATTTGTACACTGCGATTAGCTGCGTTTACGTGCGTTTACATGCAGATGCGTTTAGCTGCGGTTGGCCATTATTGTCATTCCCATAGCAACCGTTTTTATTTTAATGTGCTTCCTGTTGTTTTTTTCTTTTGTTCACGCTACTATCCGCAGCGGACACAGTGCACTGCGATTACCTGCAGTTATGTGCAGATAGCTGCGCAAAATCGTTCCTGGTCGCAGTCAATTGAATTTTTTCTATCTGCACCAAACCGCATGTAACGAAACCGCAGCTAAACACAGTGTGTGAATGGGGCCATAGGAAAGCATTGTGTGTGTTTAGCTACAGTAGATAACTTTAGAATCTGCAGCTAAAAGCACAATTCTATCCGTCCGTGTGAAATGGGCCTTATTCACACCTGTGCATTTTGTTGTGTGAATCTCAAAGCGAGACAATGCTTAGGCTACTTTCACACTGAGGCGCTGGATGTGCTGGCGGTATAGCGACGCTATTTTTAGCGCCGCTATACCGTTTTTTTTTTTGCCGCGATTTGCGGGCACTAGCGGGGGTATTTTAACCCCCGCTAGCGGCCGAAAAAGGGTTAAAAACGCCCGCAATAACGCCTTTTTGCAGCGTTTTGCGGGCGTATTCGAGGCGCTACCCCATTGATTTCAATGGGCAGGGGCGCTATAGGAGCGGTATTTTTACCGCTCCTATCGCGCCTCAAAGATGCGGCTTGCAGGAGTTTTTTGACCCTCCTGAAAGCGCAACGCTCCAGTGTGAAAGCCCTCGGGCTTTCACATTGGATACAATTGAGCGGCTTTTTTGGGGTGCATTGCAGGTGCTATTTTTAGCGCAATAGCGCCTGCAAAGCGCCTCAGTGTGAAAGGGGCCTTAAGATGAAGAGTCCCATTCTTTGTAGGCTTGTTCATACCCAGGCACTGGGTTGCCTTATACTAAAGGCAAAACTTATTTTTTTAGATTTGGATAGAGTGAAAAGGAATTAGGACCCCTGTTGGGTTTTTATTGTGGTCTAGCCCCCGTTAGGGAGATTCACCTTCTCTATTTGTCCTCTTTACCATTATCATAGAAAGTAAGGTCAGGACTCTGTGCAGGCCAGTCAAGTCTCTCCACCCCAAACTCACTCATCCATGTCTTTATGGACCTTGCTTTGTGCACTGGTCCAAATCATTTGGTGGAGGGTGGATTATGATGTGGGGCTGTTTTTCAGGGGTTGAGCTTGGCCCCTTAGTTCCAGTGAAGGGAACTCTTAAAGGCGTCAGCATACCAAGACATATTGGACAGTTTCATGCTCCCAACTTTGTGGAAACAGTTTGGGGATGGCCCCTTCCTGTTCCAACATGACTGCGCACCAATGCACTAAAAAGCAAGGTTCATAAAGACATGGATAAGCGATTTTGGGAGGAGGAATTTGTCTGGCCGGCACAGAGTCCTGACCTCAACACGATAGAACACCTTTGGGATGAATTAGAGCGGAGACTGCGAGCCAGGCCTTCTCATCCACCATCAGTGCCTGACCTCACAAATGTGCTTCTGGAAGAACGGTCAAACATTCCCATAGACACATTCCTAAACCTTGTGGACAGCCTTCCCGGAAGAGTAAAAGCTGTTATAGCTGCAAAGGGTGGGCCAACTCAATATTGAACCCTATGGACTAAGACTGGGTTCTTATTAAAGTTCACGTGTGTGTGTGAAGGCAGGTGTCCCAATACTTTTGGTAATATAGTGTATGTGTACAGGCACAATAGAAAGCACATGTCAAGCGAATTGGATGTGATTCAAAAGGCATCCAATTCGCATATGTGTGAACCCAGCCTTAAGCAGGACAGATGGATCGAATCTGGTTGGTTCAGCAGGAACCGGCCGAGAGTCGATTCATCTATGAACAGGCTGTTGGATTTTTTTTTATGCGATTACTGCGGGTGACTATAGCGTGTTCTCCGCCGGCAAAACACAATAGTTCTGTGGGAGGGATTCCCCCCATCAACACTGGTGGAAAGAAAATTTCATAATCTATGGGCTGCTTAATGGACTAAACAAATATTGTCTAAATACAAGAGGAATTAATGTGTTTTCCTGCTTGAATCTTTGCATGCTTTGTGCATTTCTTCCAGATCTGTACAGTAATCCAGCATTTTTTATTTCTTTTTTTATTATCACAAGCATTTACATTGGCTCATTAGTTTATGCAGCATTTTACATATTGTACATTCACATGAGTCCATGTCCTTAAAGAGGAATTCCGCCTCCCCACGAAAAAATTAGAAATACTGTAGCTGCTGACTTTTTATATTAGGACATTTGCCTGTCCAGGTTTCCCATGTCGGCACCCCAGCCGATTTTCGGATTGGCTCTCGAGTGATGCCACCGCCATTCATGTTAAGGGAAACCTGCAGCAAAGCCTTTTGGCTTCACAGCTGGTTCCCTACTGTGCATGCACGAAGCGAGCTGCGCTTACTAACTGGCCCGATAGCGTAGGAAGTAGGAGGGGGCCGAACTTTTGAGGGACGGCACCGCAGTGGCGTCTCCCATAAGTGGGGAAGGGTACCTATCAAAAACAGGTACCTGTCCCCCCCCCCTCCCCCCTGAAAAGGTGCCAAAATGTGGCACCGGAGAGGGGGGGAAGGAAGCAGATAAGCGGAGGTTCCACTTTTGGGTGGAACTCCGCTTTAAGGAGCTTACAATCTATGAAACAACTTATGCGTTTTGCCTCTGTATGGAGCTTCCTGTAATGAAGACCAGGCACTGCTGCTCTCTCTCCTTGTGCAGGGTGACTGGTCTTGTCTCCGCCCCCTCCTGTAGTTTTCTGCAGGCAGCCTGTAGTGGGCGGGGCCTGATGGGTCCCTCCCACAGCTCTGTACTCTTCACGGACTATATGCACCACAGTGATGAGGTCCTCACTACATTTACAAGGTAATATCTGGGTTTTTAAAGAGAGTGGATGACGTGTACATACAGTATTATTCTCACAACAGGTTCTCTTTTAATGCAGCTCTGCATGACTCAGTTACTATGGATAGGTCAGTGGTATTTGACCAATGTGCCAAAATGGCAGTAGATGTTTTGTAAAGCATTTAAACCTTTCTCTGAATGAATTATTGCTCCTTTCTCTTTTTTTTATTTTTTATAGAGGCTGAAATTCAGCTTCAAAGCCAGCCGCCAAGTTGCACTTGTGCAGTAAACTTCATTCACCGACATCACTTCACACTTTCAGAGTGCAAAGTTCAAATTGATAATGCGGCCTCCTTCACTAACCGGGGTTTTGGCCAGGGCCCTCCTGCTTGGCTGTTCATTAATATACAATCAGTACATTAAAAGACTCGGCTCCACTCCTTTGTCAGTTTTTCTGCTGGAGAGGGAAACCAGAAACTGATTTAATTTTTCTTTAATTCCCACAATAAGAATTAGTGGCAAGCTCCAATACATATCCTGATTTATTGTCATGGCATTTAGAAAGGGCAGAGTCTCATTCTGCCAGATACATTTTTTTTTTGTTAACACCCCACTACACCCAGAACTTTTATTTTTATTTTTTTACTTTTTGGATAGAACCTTAGGCCTCGTACACACGACCGAGAATCTCGTCGTAAAAAAAAACCCGTTGTTTTTCTCGACGAGATTCTTGTCAAGCTTTCCTTGCATACACATTGTCAATTCCAAATCTTGTCGTTGTTCTGCGCGGTCACGTACAACACGTACGACGGCAGTATAAAGAGGAAGTTTGATTACAATGGCACCACCCCTTGGGCTGCTTTTGCTGATCTCGTGTTACCGCGTGTTAGTAAAAGTTTGGGGAGAGACGATTCGCACTTTTCAGTGTTCGTGCTTTCAGTTCGTTTTAGCGTGACAAATGTGCTATCCCCATTACGAACGCTAGTTTTACCAGAAGGAGCACTCCCGTCTTATACTTGATTCTGAGCATGTGCGATTTTTTAAGACTCGGAAAAGCATACACACAAGCGGTTTTCTCGTCGGGAAACAGGCCGATGAGAATCCTGACGAGAAAATAGAAAGCAGGTTCTCTATTTTTCTCGCCGAGATTCCCAGCAGTTTTCTCGACGAGAAACCATACACACGAACGGTTTTCTCGGCAAGAAAGCTCTCCCAGCAGTTTTCTTGTCGTTTCTTGACGAGAAAACTGGTCGTGTGTACGAGGCCTTAGACACTTCGTGTTGTAGATTTTTCTGGCAGATTTTAAAGCTCAATTGATTGGGATCTTTCTTGATCTTTCTGAATGAGGTCAGCCGGTCGGCTGAAAACAGGTCACAGGAGTGCAAAACAAACTGCACTCCTGTGATCCATAGGAGAAGTATGGGCAAAAAAAGCTTTGGCCATGCTTCTCATTTAAAGTAAAATTTTGGCTTCATCCTAACTACTACTAAAAATGTCCCCTTGCCCCTCCTTACACCTTTGCTAACTAGCCTATAGGAAAGGTGCATATACTTATCTATTTTTAAAACGGTCTGGTCAGGTCATGTGATCCGGCACCCCTGTGTCAGCCAGCAGGGGCTGCAGGGGAGAGGAGGGATCACCAACAATGGATAGGTCATTGAAGCCTATGGGTGACACCACTGCTCTAAGCATAACCACTGTTGTCAGAGTGCTCTCTTCTCTTCACTTCAGCTACCACTGGCTGACACAGGGGAGATCACGTGACCGGACCGAAGTGGTTTGAAAAAAGGTAAGTATATACATCTTTCTTACACACGTTAGTCAGCATGTGTGTTAGTAGAGGGGTGAGGACAGTTTTAAAGCTAACCAGGATAAAATTGGAATTTAACTTGAACTCCAGTCAGCACTAAAAAATGTGTAAGTAGTGCCACCCTCTTTCCATGCACAGCAAAGGGGCGATCAGTCTTTAACCCTTGGGTTCCTTCAGAGTTTGCTAGGGGTTCCTTGAGCAATAATCAATTTCGGCCTCCTAGATAAGTAAGGCCACTGATGTCAATAATCTTCTTAGCTACCTGTAAGGGGGATTCTTCCCAATGACTACAAATGTAAGGAGAATTCTTCCCAGTGACCATACCACTAATGTACTTTAGGCTGTCAATTCTTAGCAGGAGTTCCCTAAGACTGGAAAGTTATTTGAAGGGTTCCTCTATGTTAAAAAAAAAGGTAGAGAAAGGCTAGATTTGATGCTTGTTTAGTCTAGGGGAAGAAATGATGGGGAAATATTTCTGCTTATTTCTTACCCCCTAGACTAGCAGTTCCCAACCTGGGATGTGAGTACCCTAAGGGGTATGTCCCTGTACTTTAAGGGATAATTGAAAAAGAAATAATAATGGTGGCAAAAAAGCTCCTTCAGTGCAGCTGTCACATAATAATATAGTAAACTCGGACATCCGCTTAAATTGTTGGTTGTCTCTGACCCTCTAGTGACAGCCTACATCACAGGTGCTCAAGCTCATCCTTCCTTTGTCATTCTGCAGGTGGAGGAAGGAAGCCAAGGGCTTTGATTGGTCAGAGGTGCCATCCATCAGACTCATACTGACCCCATCTATACCTCTTGCCCGGCAGCTTGCAATGGCCCAGAGAGCAACCAGGACTAACAGACTGGATGGAAGTGTGGCCCCTAAATGATGGAAGAGGAACCCTAGTCTTGGCTCTTGATATGTAGTGGGGTCACCTCCTTGTCTCCCTCTGATTAGCAGACCAGGGATAGTCTTCTGCGTCCCCCTGATTGTTTGACAGGACTTTGGGATTTCCTCCTGTTAATCAGCGATTGACTGACCTGAGCGGTGTATGTTTTCGGGGTCACTCCCTGTCCACCCCATGATTGGCTGACCTGGACTTAATATGTATTGGATTGATGTCCCAGCAGAAGTAGATGTCGGCACTGACATTAGGAAAGTTAGGTACGTTTTGGCATGGTGCGTAGTGCTGTTAACCCTGCCCCTACTCTGCCCCATCCCACCTCCGGGTAGAAGGGTACAATTTATAGTAATGGGCTGCCAAGGGCCAAGTAAAAGTTTAGGGACCACTGCCCTGGACTAAACAAATATTTAACCCCTGCTGAGCCCTTTGTACAGCAGCATTGAGACTAGGAGAAGGGTTGGCTACACTTGCGACCAATCAGGTGTGCTGCAAGCACTTGTGCTGACAAAGAACATGCCAATAGTAGGAGAAAAAGCAGCCACCAATTGTGCAAGTTCTCCCACTTAAAAAGATGAGAGAGGCCTGTAATTGTCATCATAGGTATACCTCAACTATGAGAGACAAAATGTGGAAACAAATCCAGACAATCACATTGTCTCATTTGGAAAGATTTTTTCTTTCTCGTACATCACGGGACACAGAGCGACATAGTCATTACTAATGGGTTATATAGATACCGTCAGGTGCTGGCACTGGCAACTTCCAAAACCGGAAGTGCCCTCCCCTATATAAGCCCCTCCCATCCGGGAGCACCTCAGTTTTTTGCCAGTGTCTAAGGTGTTGGCCAAGAAGAAACATGTGTTTTTCACTGAGCTTGCGTACAGGTTCTTTTGGGCCTCAGTAAGCTATTCCGGATCCGACCAAAAAAGCTTCATAGCTAAACGGTCGGTACCCGGGCCTTGCAGAGAAGAGCAAGGTTTTGCCTGTAATGCTTCTCTTAGGAGAGCTGGACCCTGGGATCCAGAGCTCTGGTCATACCCATGACCAAGATGTTTTCTGTGCAGGGTGCTATACAGGTCCAGGGGAGTGGAATCCTTGGGAACCCGGTCCCTGAAGGTTTGATTACAATGCCTGCCGTGATAGGTGAAGTTTGGGCTTTTGTGGACCAAACAAAGTCCTGCGGCGGGGAACAGGTAAGTGGGGGCCCCCAGGAACTTGGTTCTATTGGGGGACCCCCAAGCCTAATTTGTCTTTCTGTCTGTTACCTAATGGTATTCCCGCAAAATTCTGTGCATGCCTGTAACTACTAAAAAAATGTAATAATTTTTAATGGTGGTCAAGAAAAAAAAAAAAATTTTTTTTTTTTTATATATTTAATATATTAGACTGCGGTACCTGTGTTTGTCCACTAGAGGCCGCTGTGGAATGTTTTCTTGTCATGTGGACTAGTTTCTTCTCAGCAGAGCAAGTCCAGGCAGATGGTGAGTTCTCTCATGGGAAACTGCTTCCTCTGCCATGTTGCAATGCTCGTCCATCCCCCGGCCTGCGGCAAAGAGGGGCCCTGGCTCTTGTCCCTAGTTTCCATTTTTCGAAATTAGCGCCAAAGGCGCACGTGGCCGCGTGCGTGCGCGCGCGCGCCTCTATATATAGAGGTGAGCCGGAAAAGGGGGCGGAGCCTGGGGGATGACGCTCTGTGCGCGCCGCAGCGCTTCTGCGCATGTGCGGGCGTCCCAGCATGATAAAAATCACAATTTTGTGTGGTGAGCTGGCTATGAAGTACAGAGACAGAGCTGGCAACATTTAAAAAAGGGCATACAGCAAGCGGTTGATACAGGCATCCCCTAGAAAGGCACATTAGTAGACACCAACTGTTTCTTATAGCAGCATTTATGCTAGACTATTGTCAGTAACTGGTGTATTTCGGCTGGAATACCTCAGCTTTGTGGCTTAGGAATATGCCGTCTAAAAACTCCGGGACTAGAAATTCCAGGAGGAATAGGGGGTCTCCATCGGGCTCTGAGGATCTTGGGCATGCTTTGGCTGCACCAGTCTCCCCTGAAGAATCAGAGGTTAGTGACCGTAGAGCACCCTCAGGAGTACCTGGTACTGTGGCTGTCCTCAGTTCACCTGCTCCTGTGTATGTAACAGAGGAGGTTTTTTCCTCAGCTCTGGGAGGGCTGGAAGAGAGATTGTCAGCATTGATCGCGGCTTCCCTGTCACAGGAGAAAAGCGCCCGATCTCCGTCTCCTCCCTCAGAGTGCCTGTTAACAGAGCAACAGTCCCATACAGGGATCGACCTACCTGAAGGGGATCAGGATGAGGTCGATTCGGTTGTAGAGGAATCAACAGTGGAAGAGCCGTTCTCAGCATCACATGCTGAAAGGTTATGGGTTCAGTCCCTGACTAATATGGTCCGATCAGCATTTAAAATGCCACTTGCGGAGCCATCATCCACTTCTGTCTCCTCGTTGGGGTCGCTAAAAGCTCCCCAGACTGTTTGTTCCTTTCCGATCCATCCTTTACTGGAAGGGCTCATTTACCAGGATTGGGAGCATCCTGACAAAATATTTACTCCCCCTAAGAGATTTCCGGTGGTCTATCCCATGGAGGATAAGTTCATCAGAAAATGGAAGGTCCCTACAGTGGACGCAGCCATCTCGTGTGTGAATAAATCACTGACATGTCCGGTGGATAATGTCCAAATGTTCAAGGACCCAATAGATAAAAAATTGGAGTCCTTATTAAAATCTGCTTTTTCTACAGCAGGATTGGTGACACAACCAGCAGTGGCAGCTATTGGGGTCTGCCAAGCAGTGAAGGATCAGTTGAAACAGGTCTTAAGGGACTTGCCAGATCAGCAGGCTCTTGCCCTAGCTGATCTACCTAGAGCCTTATGCTTTGCGGTGGACGCCATAAAGGATTCAATCCATCAGGCCTCCCGCCTTACGCTGTCTGTAGTACATATGCGCAGGCTTCTATGGCTCAAAAACTGGTCTGCTGAAGCTCCCTGTAAAAAATTGCTGGTCAGCTTCCCATTTCATGGTGAGCGCTTATTCGGGGAGGACCTGGACAAGTATATCCAGAGAATTTCCAGCGGTAAAAGTACACTTTTGCCAGTTAAAAATAGAGTTAGAGGTCCCTCTTTTAAGAGGCCGGCTTCTCCAGTCCCTAGGACATCGGCTGTGAAACAGTTCCGACGGCCTCCTCGGTCAAATCCCGGAGGTAAAAATCAGGGACAGTTGCAGGGTAACAAGAAGCCCTGGAGCAGGAGAGGTACAAAACCTCCCCCAAAGTCAAATGCATGAAGGGTTGCCCCCACTCAATCGGGTGGGGGGAAGACTTCAGTTGTTCACAGAGACCTGGCGGGACACGATCCGAGACAGATGGGTGCTCTCCGCAGTAAATCTGGGATACAAATTGGAGTTAAAAAACTCCCCTCCTTCCCGCTTTATAAGGTCAAACGTGCCAAGGGATCCCCAGAAGAGAGGATCCCTCCTGTTGGCACTGGAACAATTATTGCTCCAAGCAGTAATTATAGAGGTTCCCCTGGAAGAATGGGGGTTCGGGTTTTACTCAAACCTCTTTACAGTTCCGAAGCCAAACGGGGACGTGAGGCCCATATTAAATCTAAAAGGGCTAAACAAATTCCTACATATCAGGACTTTCCGGATGGAGTCGATCCGATCGGTAGCCACTGCCCTACAAGGGGAGGAATGGTTAGCCTCGATCGACATCAAAGATGCTTATTTGCACATTCCCATCTTTCCAGCCCACCAAAAATTTCTACGCTTTGCGGTAGAAGGGCGCCATTTTCAGTTCAGAGCCTTACCCTTCGGTCTGGCCACAGCACCAAGAGTGTTCACAAAAATTCTGGCCCCATTATTGGCCAATCTAAGGACACGAGGTGTAACGATAATGGCATATCTAGACGACTTGTTGCTGATAGACCACTCAGTGGAAAAACTAGAAGTGGTTGTTCACGAGACAATCAAGTTTCTGGAATATCACGGTTGGATTATCAACCGAGACAAGTCAGCCCTAAAACCAGTCAAAAGTCTGGAATACTTGGGGCTAAGGCTGGATTCAGACCAGAGAAAAATTTTCTTGCCTCAAGAAAAGGGGTCATCTTTGAGAGATTTGATCCACTTAGTGGGTTCAAAAAGACAGCCATCCATACGCCTGTGCATGAGGCTGCTGGGAAAAATGGTGGCATCATTCGAAGCAGTACCCTACGGTCAATTCCATTCAAGGAAATTGCAAAGGGCCATACTGTCAGCCTGGAACAAGAAAGTTCAGGCTCTGGACTTACCAATGTCCTTGTCCCCTTCCGTTCGCAAGAGCCTCCGCTGGTGGTTGGTTCCCCAGAATCTGGACAGAGGGAAATCCTTCAGTCCGATTTCCTGGAAGGTGGTCACTACAGATGCCAGCCTTATAGGCTGGGGAGCAGTACTGGAGCAATGGTCTCTCCAGGGCAAGTGGTCAGAAGCAGAAAAGGCCCTGCCCATCAATCTCTTAGAGATACGAGCAGCCCGGTATGCCCTAGTAGCATGGACATCCAAACTCCAAGGGTCCCCTGTCAGAGTTCAATCAGACAATGCCACAGCAGTGGCATATATCAATCGTCAGGGGGGCACCAGGAGTCGTGCAGCCCAAAGGGAAGTAAATTACATCCTGAGATGGGCAGAAAGATATGTCCCAGTCATATCTGCGGTATTCATTCCAGGAGTGGAGAATTGGAAGGCGGACTTTCTAAGTCGCCAACAATTATGCCCAGGGGAATGGTCCCTTCATCCCGAGGTTTTCCGGACAATATGTCAGCGGTGGGGAACACCGGATGTAGATCTGCTAGCATCCAGATTCAACACAAACGTGGACAGGTTTGTCTCTTGGACAAGGGATCCCCTAGCGTGCGGCTCGGATGCCCTAGTGTTCCCTTGGGATCAGTTCAAGCTGATATATGCATTCCCACCGCCACAATTGTTACCTCGATTACTCCGCAGAATCAGGGTAGAAAAGAAACCAGTGATTCTGGTGGCTCCAGCGTGGCCCCGAAGAGCATGGTACGCGGAGATTGTAAAAATGTCTGTGGGGAGTCCTTGAACCCTCCCACATCGTCCGGACCTGCTTTCGCAAGGACCGATATACCACCCTTCCTTACCAGCCCTAGGTTTGACGGCCTGGCTATTGAAGCCCACATTCTAAAAAAGAGAGGGCTCTCTAATGCTGTGGTATCTACCATGATCAATGCCAGGAAGCCGGTATCCAGGCAGATCTACTATAGAATCTGGAAAGCGTACATCGCCTGGTGTGAGGCCAAGAAATGGCATCCACGTAAATACGTAATAGGTAGGATTCTGGATTTCCTACAATGGGCTGTAGATAGGAAGCTTGCCTTGAGTACTATCAAGGGTCAGATTTCGGCCTTGTCAATATTTTTTCAAAGGCCCTTGGCTTCGCATTCACTAGTCAAAGCCTTTATACAAGGAGTGATGCGTATTAGTCCTCCGGTTAATATTCCCATATGTCCATGGGATCTAAACTTGGTTCTGTCGGTTCTACAGAAACAACCATTTGAACCATTACAGCATATTTCCTTGGTGCTTCTCACCAGGAAATTGATTTTTCTAGTAGCCATTTGTTCGGCTAAAAGAGTATCGGAATTAGCAGCTATGTCCTGTAAGGAGCCATATCTGGTTATCCATAAGGACAGAGTAGTGTTACGTCCTCATCCAGCCTTTCTTCCTAAGGTGGTATCGAGTTTTCATTTGAACCAAGATGTGGTTCTTCCTTCTTTTTTCCCCAAACCTACTTCGGTAGAGGAAAAGTTATTGCATTCTTTGGATGTAGTAAGAGCAGTTAAAGCTTATCTAAAAGCCACTGCTCAGATTCGCAGAACGGATACTTTGTTTATTCTGCCGGAAGGCCCCAGAAAGGGTCAGGCAGCGTCAAAATCTACTTTAGCCAAGTGGATTCGACAGGTCATAATACAAGCCTATGGCTTGAGAAGGAGACCGCCTCCGTTCAAAGTTAGAGCGCACTCCACGAGAGCAGTTGGAACTTCATGGGCAGTGCATCACCAGGCCTCCCTGGCTCAAATCTGTAAGGCCGCAACATGGTCTTCAGTTCACACGTTTACTAGGTTCTACCAGGTGGACGTTAGAAGTCAGGAGGATGTCGCCTTTGGGCGCAGTGTGTTGCAGGCCGCAAAAGATCCTCATGTCTGATAGCGCTCAGCTTATATATGGTGTATCCCCCCCCTCATTTGGCATTGCTTTAGGACATCCCATTAGTAATGACTATGTCGCTCTGTGTCCCGTGATGTACGAGAAAGAAAATAGGATTTTTATAACAGCTTACCTGTAAAATCCTTTTCTTGGAGTACATCACGGGACACAGAGCTCCCGCCCCTCTTTGGGGACACTTATTGCTTTGCTACAAAACTGAGGTGCTCCCGGATGGGAGGGGCTTATATAGGGGAGGGTACTTCCGGTTTTGGAAGTTGCCAGTGCCAGCACCTGACGGTATCTATATAACCCATTAGTAATGACTATGTCGCTCTGTGTCCCGTGATGTACTCCAAGAAAAGGATTTTACAGGTAAGCTGTTATAAAAATCCTATTTTTTTGCACATTATGGTGGAAAATAAGTATTTAGTCATCTACAAACAAGCAAGATTTCTGGCTCTCACAGACCTGTATCTTCTTCTTTAAGAGGCTCCTCTGTCCTCCACTCATTACCCATATTAATGGCACCTGTTTGAACTTGTTATCAGTATAAAAGACACCTGTCCAAAACCTCAAACAGTCACACTCCAAAGTCCACTATGGTGAAGACCAAAGAGCTATCGAAGGACACCAGAAACAAAATTGTAGACCTGCACCAGGCTGGGAAGACTGAATCTGCAATAGGCAAGCAGCTTGGTGTGAAGAAATCAACTGTGGGAGCAATAATTAGAAAATGGAAGACATACAAGACCACTGATAATCTCCCTCGATCTGGGGCTCCACACAAGATCTCCCCCCGTGGGGTCAAAATTATCACAAGAACAGTGAGCAAAAATCCCAGAACCACACGGGGGGACCTAGTGAATGACCTGCAGAGAGCTGGGACCAACAGAACAAAGGCTACCATCAGTAACGCACTACGCCGCCAGGGACTCAGATCCTGCAGTGCCAGACGTGTCTCCCTGCTTAAGCCAGTACATGTCCGGGCCCATCTGAGGTTTGCTAGAGAGCATTTGGATGATCCAGAAGAGGATTGGGAGAATGTCATATGGTCAGATGAAACCAAAGTAGAACTGTTTAGTAGAAATACAACTCGTCGTGTTTGGAGGAGAGAGAATGCAGAGTTGCAACCAAAGAACACCATACCTACTGTGAAGCATGGGGGTGGCAACATTATGCTTTGGGGCTGTTTCTCTGCAAAGGGAACAGGACGACTGATCCGTGTACATGAAAGAATAAATGGGGCCATGTATCGTGAGATTTTGAGTGCAAACCTCCTCCCATCAGCAAGTGCATTGAAGATGAAACGTGGCTGGGTCTTTCAGCATGACAATGATTCCCAAACACACCGCCCGGGCAACTTCGTAAGAAGCATTTCAAGGTCCTGGAGTGGCCTAGCCAGTCTCCAGATCTCAACCCCATAGAAAACCTTTGGAGGGAGTTAAAAGTCTGTGTTGCCCAGCGACAGCCCCAAAACATCACTGCTCTAGAGGAGATCTGCATGGAGGAATGGGCCAACATACCAGCAACAGTGTGTGACAACCTTGTGAAGACTTACAGAAAACGTTTGACCTCTGTCATTGCCAACAAAGGATATATAACAAAGTATTGAGATGAACTTTTGATATTGACCAAATACTTATTTTCCACCATAATTTGCAAATAAATTCTTTCCAAATCAGACAATGTGATTGTCTGGATTTTTTTTTCCACATTTTGTCTCTCATAGTTGAGGTATACCTATGATGACAATTACAGGCCTCTTTCATCTTTTTAAGTGGAAGAACTTGCACAATTGGTGGCTGACTAAATACTTTTTTGCCCCACTGTAACTGGAGCCTACTAAAATGACCTAGCTGTGTTAAAGAAAAGTCAGGTCACCTGTGTGGCAGGGCCATGTAAATCTTAGGGTTAGATAGACAGATCTACAAATGATTGGATGATGGAAAGGTAAAATGGCTCTTATATATATTTCAATGGCATATTTAGCTGTTTGCATGAAGTACAGCTTTAAAGACATTCTAAAATCATCAAAAAATAAAATTTAGTCAAGAACAATTTTTTTGTTGTGCTGAAGCATCATATCTGTTATATAATAAAAGTTACAATTTATTCCAGCCCTATGTCTTATTTAATAATTGTTCACAAGCAACAGGTCACTATTAATAACGCCCCTCATATTTTGCTTGGTTCTAACTGGCACAGCAGCAGGCGCGTGGTGGTCATAATGTTATAGATATGCCGTTATTAAGAGGCTTGTTCTATGTAGATGCAAAGCACTTTACATCACAACACATCATTCTGCACCTTTTATAGGCACTAGATGAGTTAAACATTTCAAAAGGTATAATTGAACGCTGCGGCTGACAATCCCCTACTGGCTAATAACTTTTAAGCCGTATTTAGTGTTTTTCAACTCTCCGCAGCTTTTTGGCCCTGTAGGAATTTAAAATCCTGCTTTGGATTTTCAATATTATGCTCAAATTGAGACCGTGTGCCGCTTATAAATAGAACAAGCCTAAGATATCGTAATGCACCAGCAACAGCGGGCGATATGCAATGCAAATGCTGGATGTAACACTAAACACATGTCGCACACAAAGTGGCTTTGAAGAAAACAGCTATCAAAGTCTCTAAACCTCATTGAAACTGACAAACATCTGTATGGTGACTCCTGAAAAAACGTAAACATATATATTTATAAAGTGGTGTGATGCAGCCTAGTATATTGCATGTAAGAGCAGGAGAGCCGTTATTTTCAAGGAAGTCGAGCGTATGAGGGACACCACCGACGAACAAGGCTTTTAATGCTCTCAAGGCCCACACCGGCAAAGCTTGTGGTTTTACAGTGAATGTTTGTTTACACTGCATGTAAAGACTTAGGTTTTCCCATGGATTCATCGGCAGTGAAGGCATACAGCAAATGAGTCACAGAAAGTGCCAGTTAATTGCCAAATTACAGCTGTGTAAACACATGCAGTAAAAAATGCACCATGCCGAGTTCATTGGCATCCAAGAGATCAAAAAAAAAATTGTAGGCTTTGATTTGTTGGGTTTACGATATAATTTTATTTTTTAGACTTTGAAACTAAAATGTTGGGTTATAGTATGTAAAAGTACTGTTAAAACAGGTGTGGAAGAAGGCCCTGTCCACCTCAAAAGTTGGAGATTTGTCAAATAGAAGCACTGGTCAATGTAGAAGGATGACAGACTAATATAGCCTCTCTCAACCAGGGTTCCATGAAACCCTAGGGGACCTCCAGAGGTTTGCTAGGGTTTTCTTGAGCAAGGAGGGATTTCTACAGCCTCGTACACACGACCGGTTTTCTTGGCAAGAAACAGCAAGAAAACTGCTGGGAGAGCTTTTTGCCGATAAAACCATTCGTGTGTATGGCTTCTCGTCGAGAAAACTGCCGGGAATCTCGACGAGAAAAATAGCGAAACCTGCTCTCTATTTTCTCGTCGGGATTCTCGTCGGCCTGTTTCCCGATGAGAAAACCGTGTGTGTGTAGCATACAAGCGTAGTGTAGGGTGAAGCAAGATGGCAGTGACTGCATCGAATGTGACGAGCGCAGGCTCGTCGTAGTCGATGACGTCACCGTGTTCTTGCCATTCAAAAGAACGGCGATTCTTTTGAATGTGCGTGTGTACACAGAGCTTGGCAAGAAAATCTTGCCAGGAATCCCGTCGAGAAAACCAAAGTTTTTTTTTTCGATGGTATTCTCGCCCATGTGTACAGGGCATAACTCTCAAATAAGTTCCCACTGACACCAGTGATCTTTATAGCCATCTGTAAGAGGGGGATTTTTCCCACTAACCACCAATGTAGGGAACATTCTTCTCACTGACCGTCACACTAATGTACAGTGAACTGTAGATACAGCAATTATTAGCAGGGGTTCCTGGAGATCTGAAAGTTATTTCAAGGGTTCCTCTGTGTTAAAAAGATTGGGAAAGGCTGCTGTCATGGGAGCTCTCACTTGCGAAATACACCAACAACTTCAAACTTGAATGAAGTTCCACCAATTTCTTCAACTTATCTTGGATAAGCTGAAGATTTTTTTTAAGAATGAAATACCGTTTTGCATAACATAGTAGCTTTATCTGCCATGGGAAATACTGTATTTATTGGCGTATAACACTCACTTTTTTACCCTGAAATTAGAGGGGAAACTGTGCCTGCGTGTTATACGTAGGGGGCTGTTGAAAGTTTTTTTCCTGAAACTTCCCTCTTAAAGTTAGGGTGTGTGTTATACACCTGTGCGTGTTATACGCCGATAAATACAGTATTTAAATAAATAAATTCAACATTCAGCCAAAGTCCCTTTGGCCTCTACTAGTATGGCTTCCGGGGATGCTGCAAATCCTAATGCATTTTTCAGGTTGAGCAGTCCAAATGGTCAAGTCTGCTATGCAAAAGGTTTATGTTCTGTTATTTGCAGGATAAGCTGGACATTTGTAGTTCAGTTTTTTTTTTGTATGAAACTACAAAAATTCTTACAGTCTGCCTGGTCTGGTTAATATTAAATACAGCAACCTCAGCACTCCAGCTGTGGTGAAACTACAAATCCCATCATGCCTCTGCCTCTAGGAGTCATGCCTGTGATTGCCAGGGTCTTGCAATGTTTCATGGGACTTGTAGTTTCAAAACAGCTGGAGGGTAGAGGTTGCCTACCCCTGGTCTAGTCCTATAAAACAGTAGTGCAACCCCTATCTTCAAAATGTACTAAACCATAGCAACCATATTTCTACTGCCAATCTGACTGCACAAAGTTTAAATCTGATTGGATGGTATGCGTGACCTGCCTTCCCAGTTCAGTAGCCATGAAGGTTGGTGTGGGTGATTGCATTTCTAAGAACTAGCATCATATTCTTACTCAACCAGCATTCAAACTTCACTTCACATAGAATAACATAGCACGAAACAGGCGTGCTATTTTATGGAGGCGGCATTAAGACAAGAGGGACCTCTCAAAAAGAATTGCAAGCTGTCCATCTCGCTTTAACACCTCCACTACAACCCCTATGCTATTTCACGCGCCCATAAACCCGGACTATTGTTTTCCTCAAGGCTTAAAGACCCAACAAAGAAATTATTAAACAAACTGGCCGGAGCCCAGTTCTTGAAAGTACAGTACAATATGGGGGACTAAGGAATTACAGCAGGATTAAAATCATATTCGGAACTGTGGAAAATAGTAATAACTATGGAAAACCCATACACAGTCCAAGACTTAACTCCTCTAAGGAGGGCTACAAAAGAACATCATTATACAGATTTTTCTAAGGCTTTAAAATATTAAAGAAGTTCTCTAGTTCTCCGTAGTTTTGCAAGGATAAAAGAGAAGCAGCCACTGTGTTATTCAATTGGTCAGCATCTGCACTGCCCTAGCATCAGTGTGTAAGCTACCATTTTATTTACTGGTAAGCAAACTACCGGTAAGTAATGTGAGCAATTGGCCCAATATTTGGCCCCATTTGTCTCAGACCTTACTATTAAGAAGTACATTCCTTGAGAACCATCTCAACCTTGAGACACACAACACATAACCCGTCCAAATTAGGCAAGGGTAACAGCTAGAACAGAGATAAGAGACACAATAGAGGTGACTGAATAATGCAGCGAGTCAGTGCTTTATTTCAATAAAAGCACTAAATTTTGTACCTGGAGAATCTCTTTAAAGGGTATTTTCAAATTTCCTATCAGTACAAAAGTCCTCATACAAACAGGCACTCTTGGGCCAAAAACGCTTCCTAGCACTCCTGCAGACTTGTAGATAAAGTGCCTATGCACGTGATGCAACTCAATATGAACGTTTGCCATAATAATACAACTTGACGTAGAACTAAAGGCAAAACTTCTTTGCATTTTGGATAGAGTATAAGAGGGTTTGAACCCGTTTTTTTTTTTTGCCATTGTGTCCTATTGCGAAGATTTCACTTCATTTCAGCTCTCATAGCCAAAACAGGAAGTGAGAGGAAATCTCTCCAAAGCTAAGTAATCCCACGTTGTCACCAGAACTAGTTTCCTCATTGGAAGATTTGGGATTTTCTTTTACTTTCGATAATAATAAAACAGGACAAATAGGGAGGGTGACTCTCCCTTAATGGTGACACAGACAGCAATAGTATCCAACAGGTCTTCTAATCCCTCGCTACACAAAAAAAATTAAAATAAAAGTTTTGCCTTTAGTTATACTTCAAGGGTGCCACTATATGCACTAGTTGGGTAAAATAATACTGGTACTGCTTTTTATCACTTGCAGGTATTCACAAAGGTCCTAGAGAATCCTTGATTATTAAAGGAGTTGTAAAGGTACATTTTTTATTTTCTAAATAGGTTCCTTTAAGCTAGTGCATTGTTGCTTCACTTACCTTTTCCTTAGATTTCCCTTCTAAATATTTTTTTTCTTTGTTTTCTTTGTCTGAATTTCTCACTTCCTGTTTATCCTCAGTAAGCTGTTCAGTAAGCTGTTCTGGATGACTCCACACCACTCGGATGATGGTGTGGAGTTCAGTGAGGAGAAACAGGAAGTGAGAAATTCTGACAAAGAAAACAAACCTTTAGAAGGTAAATCAAAGGAAAAGGTAAGTGAAGCAACAATGCACTAGCTTAAAGGAACCTATTTAGAAAATAAAAAATGTACCTTTACAACTCCTTTAATGTTTGGTTGAGAGACTTTTTTTTATTTTTATTTTTTTGAACTGAGGCTGAAAACCAAGGAGAAAACCCAAATTTTGCTAAAAGTGGAGCACAACTCAAAATTTGCTATCTTATAGAGACTATCTAGAAATGTTAACCAAGTAGTATCTGGAAAAAATGTATCTTCTGTCTTGAATTCCTCCTAAAAAATAGGAAGTGTACCGCTGTCCCTTGGCAACTCTATGCTGCAGCCCCATAGCTTTATATCTGCAGAGTTAGATCATCTTAGGCACTGTGCTTGTGATTGTTAGTCTCCACAGATTTGGAGTGCGCTTGAGATTTTGAGTGAGATGCCGCAATGTTTCTACTATACTGATCACTGTTCTCCTAGCTGGTGAGGAAGCTGTTCCTGAGGACCTGCAGTGCAAGGATCTCCCTGCTTCTATTTTGTTCATTGTGTGGATCTGTGCTTTCAGCACCTCTAGAGCTGTTGCTTAATTAATACTCCATAAATCATCAGATCACCAGTCATCAGGGGACAGCTATAAGATATTAAAGCAAAGCCCTGACTCAACCAAAATGGCCACCTCCACACATGGAGACAGTGTAGAATAATACGTTGTATGTTAGTAAAGGGGAAAAGATCATCAGCAGGGAGCCTACTGGCAATACTAGTTACTAGTCCTTTGCCCTCTGCTTGCCTTTTTTGGCACAGCTTACACATTTCAGGCCCTTTTTTAAAAAGGCCAATATGTTTAGTGTTATGATAAAACCACACAGGTCTCATCCTGACTCACATGGTGTCTGCTTCCTATGATAACTTTATGTACCCAAATTCCTTTCAGTTTTGCCAGTCCTCCGAGTTTTGGCAAAAGAGTTGAAAATCATCTACAGTATTTGGGTACCTTTTGATTTCCGTGAGCAAAACAAATACCGGTAATCCTTGTCTTTCAGACACGTTCAGTCACAACCCCCTACCCTCCACCCCCCATCTACAATTTGAAAAAGAAAAAAGAAAAACACGATTTGGAAATGTCAGATCTCACTTTCCCTGGCAAGATTCACGTTTTCCCTCTTACACCATATCAGTCACTTTCTGCATCTCAAAATTATGCATTTTCCAGATACGCAAACCTTTACCAGATGTACAAAATTCACAGATGACTCATCTCTCATGACCAACTCGTCGACATCAGGCCTTGGAGGAAGACAGGGTTTCAATAATATCTCCCCACCAAGCCAGTGCTGGGCCTGATCTCAAATACACATCATGGATTGTTTTCAATTATATTCCAAATTCCTCTAACAATAACTACGAGGCGTCTGGCACCAACACATCCGATGCTTTGAAGTAGTTATCCACCAAGCAGTAAAGAAAAAAAAGAAGGCGAAAAAAAAAAAGTAAAAAAAACTGTAGTGGAGAGTTTAAATCTTACCCCTAATACTTGCAAAGAAAAATGCAAGTCACCTTCACAGGAAACCACACGAAAAGGATTGTTGGAAAGGTCAAATGGTGTTACAAATGTGCTCGTGTCAGAAGGTCGGGAGTCAGGTTAACAACCAGGGAGCAGTTTTGTTTAAATAAAAAAAAAACAAAAAAAAAAACTAGATTTTAAGAAGTTTAGAGAGTTTTTTTCCCCCTTAAAAGCGGAAAAGTAAAAAAGCACTGCGATTCTTGCCAAAATCAAAAGTTATGGATTGTAAAAGTTCTACCAAGAGTAGACAATAATCCCTCACATATGACGTCTTAAAAAGACACGGTCAGTAACTTTAAATATCTTCTGTAATTTTGTCTGCAATTTTTACTTACTGCGATGTTTACGTGCAACATTTTTTCTTTCCATAAACTATTTTACATTCACTTTCATTGTGCTTTTTGAACTTGCTAATAAATTTGACTACTCTAGGAAGAGCCAATTCCCGAGCACAGCCTCCCTCCATTCACGCATGTCATAGGGCTTTCCTCTTTTAGTGCCGATTCACACTTGTGTGATGCTCAGACATTGCATGTAATTCGCAGCGCACTACTGTTCACATTACATGTGATGTCTGTGCGGTGCGATTTCAGCCATACAGATAGTATGGCTGATATCGCATTCGGTCCAAACACGCACAGAACCCTTTTTTCTGTTCGGATCGCATGTGTGTTCACACATATGCGATCTGATTCATGTCCGAACTGTCATTTGACGTTAATATATAATGACACTTCCCAGCAGTTTGCATATGGCAGTGTGAACGGCAGTGCGAGTCTGTGTAATGCGGGAACACGCAGTGGATTTGCAGGGTTCTCGCATCGCACAAATGTGAACCGGCACTTAGGAATGTCTAATTACTGTACTGTCTTTGCTGTCCCAGCTGCTCTACCCCTCCCCTCACTACATAACCTTTTATGTAGCTACCGCGAAAGGCGCAAAGGGGAATGGGAGTCACTTGGGTAACGGCTCTGAATCTACTAGGAATACTGACATCACACCCAAGATGGCGGCACACAGCAGCAGTCTCTTGGCTTTTGAATGTCCACACAAGGGAGGCTTTTAGAAGTAAAAAAATGCAATAAATGAGTTAAATACACATATGTTATGCAAAGATTGTTGGTTTCCCTTCAGGGTCACTCAGCATCCAGCACATCTCATCAGGCTTTTTATCAGATGCTTGGATCGCCACTGCATGTTGTAGTTCCATCCAAGGGCTGGAACATCACTACTACAATCTGTAGTGATATAGGGGCCCCAAAGGAAGGCTTTCACATGAACGGGGACAGAAGTGTCAATGGGTGTATACTTGCCTTGCATATGTCAGTACTTGACCATACCCTCCTTTACATAGTTACATAGTTAAAGTGGAGTTCCAGGCAAAAATTTAACTCCTTACAAAAAGGTAAGCACACCCAACCCCCCCCCCCTTGTCTTTGGAGATATATATTTATTATACATATATATATTTTATTTCATACCTTTATCTTATTTTTTCTTCAGGACTTCCGTCCCATGGCGCCACAGCGCCGTACCTCACTTCCGCAGTTTTTTTTCTCCCTTCTTCTTATCGCCTTCTGGGACCTGTGTCTATCCCAGAAGACGACGGGACCATTCAAAAAGCGACTCGCGCATGAGCAGTAGGAAACAGGCCGTGAAGCTGTATGGCTTCACTTCCTGTTTCCCTTAGAAAGGATGCATGTGCCTGCACCTGGAGACGATGGACTGGTCAGTTTGGGGTGCCGACATCGTGGGCTCCCTGGACAGGTAAATGTCCTTATATTAAAAGTCAGCAGCTACAGTATTTGTAGCTGCTGGCTTTTAATTTATTTTTCGCCCTGGCTGGAACTCTGCTTTAATCTGGTTGAAAGTACAACCTACAGAAAAAAAAAAAAAGCCACACACACACACAAATGAAAAACCACCGTATACACAATCCTATATCCACAGTTGATCCAGAGGAAGGTAAAAAAAGACTCAAAGCATGATCCAATCAGCTCCAGCTGGGGACAAAAAAATCCTTTATTACCATTAAAATTGTGGAATTTTTAATTGAGCTCCTTGAAATAAAACTGTTTTTTTTCAATTTAAATTAGTATGGTTTAGTGCTGACTCACACAAAACCACCAATGGCTGGTGCTAAGTTACCTTCTGCCGTCTATGAGTGTATGTGAATAGGGGCAAAAGTACAAAATGCACAGAATTTGATGATTTTAAACCCATTTACTGTATGTTTTAGCAGCATCTTTCATTCTCTAGCATTGAGACCTGAAACAACTATGTTGCGTAATATCATCAACCTGTTATACAAGTCCCACCATGCCCTGCCAGCTATGGGGGCCTGCTGGGAAGTTTTACTCCCTAACAGCTGGATAAGCATGGTTTGTCAAATCCTCCTCATAGATGTTGTAGAAATAAATGTATATTCACTAACAAATGGAAGCCTCCCACTTTCTCCTTCCCAGCTCTCCTCATAGATATGCTAATTGAGCCCTCACTGGCTTCTCTTGTGTGAAGTGACATCAATGCATGACACAGGGTTTTCTTCAAGTGTAATGAGGACCTCAAAAGAAAGTCAGGCCCACTCCTTACCCCTGCTGAGGGGCCTCCAAGCATGAAATTTGTGTTGTGTTGTCTCCATTTTAAATTTTGCACCCTGGGCTCACAATGAACTCCGAAATAAAAAGCCTTGAACAATTCTCACCAAACGGCCCATATGAGAGGCCTACTCATTGCAAGAAAGGGGGCCATATTTTAATGTGGCTCTGTTTTTATTATGTAAAATATAGACTGGTATGCCACAGTTATAAATCAGTTTTACAAACTTCATTGTGTAATAAACAATATCTGAACCCAACTTCCAATGATAAATGGTTATTTTTAGATTGACAAAAACATTTGGGATGACAGTATATGAGGATTATTTAAATGGGTCCGCGTGTGTAAGGAACATGTGGTCTGTGGTACCAATAATGACTTGTACTGAATGAAAACAGCTCCTGGCAAACTGTGTGGATGATATGGAAAATATAGGTACATATACATATTATAGCTTACAGATGTAGGGGCTGATGGACCGAGAAACTTCTAAAGGCGTTGGTTTCTGAAGAGTCCTCAAGTGGCCATTTCTTATTAAATGCGCATTCAGGGGGTTGAAGTGGGAGACAAATAACTACATCTTTTTCTGGGGACCCTTTTATAGCCACAAAATACCCTCTCACCAGCAGACATAGGGGGTTATTTACTAAAGGCAAATCCACTTTGCACTACAAGTGCAAACTACAAGTGCACTTGAAATTGCACTGAAAGTGCACCTGAAAGTACAGCCGCTGTAAATCTGAGGGGTAGATCTGAAATGAGGGGAAGCTCTGCTGATTTTATCACCAATCATGTGCAAGCTAAAATGCTGTTTTTTATTTTCCTTGCATGTCCTCCTCGGATCTACAGCGACTGCACTTCCAAGTGCACTTTCAATGCAATTTCAAGTGCACTTTGCACTACAATTGCAAACTACAAGTGCAAAGTGGATTTTCCTTTCGTAAATAACCCCCATAGTTACATTTTCTTTGCTTCCAAAGTACCTCACTTATCCACCAAGAGTGAATGAAATATGGGGTACTTCTAAGTGAGGAGGAACATGGGACCAATTCTTTGTAGAAAAGTTGACACAAATCGATTGGCCCAGCGCAGTCACAGGGGGGCTGTGGAAAATGCTCAACACTGTGTAAGCTTCTACTAGAACCAATCATAGCTAACCTAGGGATTCCTTTCCTCATGCTCGATGGCTGAAAGCAACAAAAACTAGGGAGCGAAGGAAAAGAATGTGCTGCTGTGGAGGTGGGCATTAAAGCAAACAAATTTTCATTAAAAAAAGATTCATTTTAAAATGGCTACCTCCTCTGCATAGACCGCAAGTGCACTTTGAAAAGAATTTCTAACATAAACTTGCAGCCCAAGGCAGAATGGTTCATCATTACTGCGTGAAAAAATGTGCTAGTTCATATAAACCTAATTCTCTAGTTCAATAAACGTTTTTTTCCCCCCAGCAAATGTGAGGATCTCAGGCGTGCAATGATCTCTTCATTTATATTTTTCATTTCTTTATGGCAGAAGACTACATAGCTACAAAACAAACTCAGCATACGAGTGCAAAACAAAAACACAAGTGATTCCGAAGGACAATGGGGGTCTTTTATAATCCGACTGAAACTTCCTGCCTGTGCCCACCCACTGAGCAGAACTGAATGATCACCACAGCTTAAGGTTTTTTTATTTATTTTGAAAGATACTTTTGACTTGCAAGTCGTTGTGTGTCCATGCACCAAAGAAAGAATGACATGTCTATCCAAGCAGATTTTGAGGAACGCTTTACATGCACAGTTGAAGAATGAAATAGTGATGCATAAGTGCAGCCATCTTGGTCAACAGCAGATTATATATATATATATATATATATATATACATATACACACTAGAGGTCGACCGATATGGGTTTTTCGCTGGCCGATGCCGATGCCGATATTTAGAAATTTGGGCGGCCGATGGCCGATTTTTGTGGCCGATTTTTGTGTGGCCGATTAAAAAAAAAAAAAAAAAAACCTCACCCACTCCACTCCTTCCTGCTTACTCCCGTCACTCTAGCACACACTTGATGTCCTCAGTACAGATGGCACTAGCAGATGGCGTTGGTTTGGAACTGGCAGGTGGCACTGGTGTGGAACTGGCAGGAGGCACTGATTAGCACTGGCAGGTGGCACTGATTGGCACTAGCAGATGGCGCTGGTTTGGAACTGACAGATGGCACTGGTTTGGAACTGACAGATGGCACTGGCAGGTGGCACTGGTTTGGAACTGACAGATGGCACTATTGGCACTGACTGGCACTGATTGGCACTAGCAGGTGGCACTGGTTTGGAACTGACAGATGGCACTAGTTTGGGACAGATGGCACTGATTGGCAGTGGCGCTAGCTGGCGGTGGCGCTGGCTGGCGGTGGCGCTGGCTGGCGCTGGCGGTGGCTGGCTGGCGGTGGGCGCTGGCTGGCGGTGGCGGGCGGCGTTGGCTGGCGGTGGCGGCGGGTGGTGCTGGCTGGCGGTGGCGGCGGGTGGCGCTGGCTGGCGGTGGCGCTGGCTGGCGCTGGCTGGTGGCACTGGCTGGAGGTGGCGGGTGGCACTGGCTGGCGGTGGCGCTGGCTGACGGCTGGCGGTGGCGGGTGGCACTGGCTGGCGGTGGCACTGGCTGGCGGCACTGACAGATTGCACTGATTTTGCAGACCCAGCAGCTAAATTACATCAGCCAATGATTGGGCTGCTTTAGAAAGGGGGCGGGGCCACATACACATAGCGACCCGCCCAGATACCATCCCATTAGCTGGTGTAATATAGCTGCTGGGTCCCGCCCACCCCGGCCGGGTCCCGCCCACCCCGACATCGAGCTGACAGCTCCTCTCTCTCTCTCTCCTTTCTGCTCACACACTCAGCGGCTCTGGCTGCATCAAGCGCCGCGCTGAGTGTGTGAGCAGAGAGGAGAGAGAGACAGAGAGGAGCTGTCAGCTCGATGTCGGGGTGGGCGGGACCCGGGCCGGGGTGGGCGGGACCCAGCAGCTATATTACACCAGCTAATGGGATGGTATCTGGGCGGGTCGCTACGTGTATGTGGCCCGCCCCCTTTCTAAAGCAGCCCAATCATTGGCTGGTGTAATTTAGCTGCCGGGTCCCGCCCACCACGGCCGGGTCCCGCCCACCCCCGACATCAAGCTGACAGCTCCTCTCTGTCTCTCTCTCCTCTGCTCACACACTCAGCGCGGCGCTTGATGCAGCCAGAGCCGCTGAGTGTGGAGAAGGAAGAATGAGCGGAGGTCAGTCTGAAATATCGGCCTAATCTTGATAATAAATCGGCTGATGCCGATTTATCAAAAATGGCCAAATATCGGCCGATATATCGGCCAGCCGATATATCGGTCGACCTCTAATATACACACACACACACACACATACATACATACATACATACACACACACATATACATACACATATACATACATACATATATATATATATATATATATATATATACACACACATATACACATATACATACACATACATACAGGTCCTTCTCAAAAAATTAGCATATTGTGATAAAGTTCATTATTTTCTGTAATGTACTGATAAACATTAGACTTTCATATATTTTAGATTCATTACACACAACTGAAGTAGTTCAAGCCTTTTCTTGTTTTAATATTGATGATTTTGGCATACAGCTCATGAAAACCCAAAAATCCTATCTCAAAAAATTAGCATATTTCATCCGACCAATAAAAGAAAAGTGTTTTTAATACAAAAAAAGTCAACCTTCAAATAATTATGTTCAGTTATGCACTCAATACTTGGTCGGGAATCCTTTTGCAGAAATGACTGCTTCAATGCGGCGTGGCATGGAGGCAACCAGCCTGTGGCACTGCTGAGGTGTTATGGAGGCCCAGGATGCTTCGATAGCGGCCTTAAGCTCATCCAGAGTGTTGGGTCTTGCGTCTCTCAACTTTCTCTTCCCAATATCCCACAGATTCTCTATGGGGTTCAGGTCAGGAGAGTTGGCAGGCCAATTGAGCACAGTAATACCATGGTCAGTAAACCATTTACCAGTGGTTTTGGCACTGTGAGCAGGTGCCAGGTCGTGCTGAAAAATGAAATCTTTATCTCCATAAAGCTTTTCAGCAGACGGAAGCATGAAGTGCTCCAAAATCTCCTGATAGCTAGCTGCATTGACCCTGCCCTTGATAAAACACAGTGGACCAACACAAGCAGCTGACATGGCACCCCAGACCATCACTGACTGTGGGTACTTGACACTGGACTTCAGGCATTTTGGCATTTCCCTCTCCCCAGTCTTCCTCCAGACTCTGGCACCTTGATTTCCGAATGTACTTTGGACCACTGAGCAACAGTCCAGTGCTGCTTCTCTGTAGCCCAGGTCAGGCGCTTCTGCCGCTGTTTCTGGTTCAAAAGTGGCTTGACCTGGGGAATGCGGCACCTGTAGCCCATTTCCTGCACACGCCTGTTCACAGTGGCTCTCGATGTTTCTACTCCAGACTCAGTCCACTGCTTCCGCAGGTCCTCCAAGGTCTGGAATCGGTCCTTCTCCACAATCTTCTTCAGGGTCCGGTCACCTCTTCTCGTTGTGCAGCGTTTTCTGCCACACTTTTTCCTTCCCACAGACTTCCCACTGAGGTGCCTTGATACAGCACTCTGGGAACAGCCTATTCGTTCAGAAATTTCTTTCTGTGTCTTACCCTCTTGCTTGAGGGTGTCAATGATGGCCTTCTGGACAGCAGTCAGGTCGGCAGTCTTACCCATGATTGCGGTTTTGAGTAATGAACCAGGCTGGGAGTTTTTAAAAGCCTCAGGAATCTTTTGCAGGTGTTTAAAGTTAATTAGTTGATTCAGATGATTAGGTTAATAGCCCGTTTAGAGAACCTTTTCATGATATGCTAATTTTTTGAGATAGGAATTTTGGGTTGTCATGAGCTGTATGCCAAAATCATCAATATTAAAACAAGAAAAGGCTTGAACTACTTCAAGTTGTGTTTAATGAATCTAAAATATATGAAAGTCTAATGTTTATCAGTACATTACAGAAAATAATGAACTTTATCACAATATGCTAATTTTTTGAGAAGGACCTGTATAATCTCACAAAAGTGAGTACACCCCTTACATTTTTGTAAATATTTTATTTTATCTTTTCATGTGACAAGACTGAAGAAATGACACTTTGCTACAATGTAAAGTAGTGAGTGTACAGCTTGTATAATGGCCCGTACACACGATCCGAATATCGGACGAAAACGATCGTCCGAGGAAGAATCGTACGATTTTCGGATCGTGTGTACACTACTTTCGAGAGCCGATCGCGACAGTTCATCCGATATTATTAGATCGGACATGCACGAAAATTTTTGTTTAGTCAGTATAGTTGTCGTCCAAAACTACAATACAAATACATTACAACACATGACATCACTTCCGATTTTTTTTTCTGTCGCACAAGAATTTTTGTGACTTTAGTAACCTATTCAATTTCTACTTGCGACTATTAAGCGAAAAAAGTCGTACGATCTGTCGTATGATATTCGGATCGTGTGTACGGGCCATAACAGTGTAAATTTGCTGTCCCCTCAAAATAGCACAACACACAATCCCAACATGTACAACCCCTGGGCTGTCCAGCTCTGACGTACAACCTCCCTAGCCAAGCATAGACATGTGCATTTCGTTTCGTTCCGAATCGAAATTCGGACGAATTTTTCATTATTCGGACATTCGGATGCATCCGAATTACCGAATTACAATACTAACGAATTTAACCGAATCCGAATTTTTTCGAATCTAAAAATTGCGGACGAAATTCGAACCGGATTCGAAAATATTTTTGACCCGACTTTGGGTCCACGTATCTCGGGGTTACTTGGTGATAGAAACCCCAAATTTGGAGATGTTGTAGTGCTAGTTCTGTGTTTGCATACCAAATTTTGGGTTTCTATCACCAAGTAACCCCAAAATACATGGACCCAAAGTCGGGTCGCAAAATATTTTCTAATCCGGTTGAAATAGTATCAACATGATTCGAAATTATTTCAACTACATTTGAAACTATTTCAACCGGATTCGAAAATATTTTGTGACCCGAATTTGGGTCCATGTATCTCGGGGTTACTTGGTGATAGAAACCCCAAATTTGGGGTTATTGTTTTTCTAGTCTATTTTCTATTTTCTTATAATCTTTTCTATCCAAAGTTAAAATTAATTAATTAAAAAATTTGAATTCATACTATTCGAAATTCAAATTTATTCTATTCGAAATTCGAATTTCAGAAGATGGTTGTATATTCTTTCTATTTTATTCTTCTAAATTATATTTTTTTTCTATTCTGTTCTAATCTTTTCTATTTGAATTATAAATTTTGGAAGAAGGTTATTTACTTACTTATATACATCTGTCACATAAAAAAAAAGATGTGAAATGGCTGTCACGGATGTCGATCGCAAGGCAAGTACATATGCTGTATGTCATTGTCCACTTGCCACAACACCTGCCACGAGTGCCACGACACCGGCCACAAGTGCCACGACACCGGCCACGAGTGCCACGTGACCTGCCACGAGTGCCACGTGAACGGCCACGAGTGCCACGTGAACGGCCACGAGTGCCACGTGACCTGCCACGTGACCTAGTTGTGGATTGTCTACTTGCCACGTCACCTGCCACAAGTTATGGGGCTCCTAGCACCAAGTGACCCCCAGATATGGGCGATATGTCAAGTACTTTTCTGCAGCAGAGAATGACATTTTGTGACCCGACTTTGGGGCCACGTATCTCGGGGCCACTTATAGCTAGAAACCCCAAATTTGGTATGCAAACACAGTAGAACTAGCATTACAACGGGGTTACTTGGTGATAGAAACCCCAAATTTGGAGTTATTGTAGTGCGTTTACATACCAAATATTTTGGGATTTCTAGCTATAAGTGGCCCGAGATACGTGGCCTCAAAGTCGGGTCACAAAATTTAATTCTCTGCTGCAGAAAAGCACTTGACAGATCGCCCATATCTGGGGGTCACTTGGTGGTAGGAACCCCATAACTTGTGGCAGGTGACGTGGCAAGTGGACAATCCACAACTTGGTCACGTGGCCGGTCACGTGGCCGGTCACGTGGCACTCGTGGCCGGTCACGTGGCACTCGGACAATGACATACAGCATATGTACTTGCCTTGCGATCGACATCCATGACAGCCATTTCACATCTTTTTTTTATGTGACAGATGTATATAAGTAAGTAACTACCCATCTTTCAAAATTTAATAGAAAAGATTAGAACAGAATAGAAAAAAATATAATTTAATAGAATAAAATAGAAAGAATATGCAACCATCTTATGAAATTCGAATTTCGAATAGAATAAATTTGAATTTCGAATAGTAGGAATTAAAAAAAATGTAATTAATTAATTTTAATTTTGGATAGAATAGATTAGAATAGAAATAGAGAATACACTAGAAAAACAATAGAATAGAATAGAATAGAATATAGATACTATCTATTTCATGTTGAATTTTTTTTGCAGATTACTATTTTTTACATAAGATCTCCTGCAGACTATTAGCATTTATTTAGTTTTCTCACCAGGTCTCCTGCAGACTATTAGCATCTTTTTTCTTTTTTAGCAGATCTCCTGTAGACTATTAACAGCCATTTCACTTCTTTTTTTTTTTTTTGCAGATCTCCTGCAGACTGTTAGAATCAATTTCATTTTTTTTTCAAAGTCGGGTCGCAAAATATTTTCGAATCCGCTTTAAATAGTATCAACATGATTCGAAATTATTTCAACCGCATTTAAAACTATTTCGACCGCATTTGAAACTATTTCAACCGCATTTGAAACTATTTCAACCGCATTTGAAACTATTTCAACCGGATTCAAAAATATTTTGCGACCCGACTTTGGGTCCACGTATCTCGGGGTTAGTTGGCGATAGAAACTTGGGGATGTTGTAGTGCTAGTTCTCCTGTGTTTGCATACCAAATTTGGGGTTTCTATCACTAAGTGACCCCGAGATACGTGGACCCAAAGTCGGGTCGCAAAATGTCAAGCACTTTACTGGAGCAGAGAATGACATTTTGCGACCCGATTTTGGGGCCACATATCTCGGGGCCACTTGTAGCTAGAAACCCCAAATTTGGTATGCAAACACAGTAGAACTAGCACTATAACATCTCTAAATTTGGGGTTTCTATTACTAAGTGACCCTGAGATACGTGGACCCAAAGTCGGGTCGCAAAATATTTTCGAATCCGGTTGAAATAGTTTCAAATGCGGTTGAAATAATTTCGAATCCGGTAGAAATATTTTCGAATTCGGTTGAAATATTTTCGAATGCGACCGATTTTCGAATTCGGTCGAAAACAAAACGAAATCCGAAAACGAATTTAACAAATTTAACGAATCTAACTAAACGAAATTAATTAATTAACTAATTAAAACGAAACGAAACAAATTTTTTCCTTTTGCACATGTCTAGCCAAGCATAGGGTTAATATCACACAGTTTACGACACCATCACCTGCAACAGAAAATCATCTAGTCTTTTGTGTATCTTTTCTAAAAAGGGCTTTATTTCTACAATAAACAGAGTAAACACTGGACACTAATACCCAAAGAATCCCAGGCACAGATTTATTTTTCAAGCAGTTGTCTTGCGGCAAAAGGAACGTTAGTAAAAGCGCAAGACTCAATTTACACCTTTCAAATCCACACAAAACACCATGTACATCCCACAACTGGATTGCAAAGAAAAATAAAAATAATTTGATCCCTGTGGTTTCTAATGTTTAAAGTATTGCACCTGGTGTCCGGTCCACATGAAGCAGTTTCGACTCACACCAGGTGCACACATGTAAATAATAAGGAAAGGAAAAAAAAGGTTTCTGTACAAATGAATATGATATATGATGACCAAGTGCTGGAGACTCCAAGATAAAACGTACTTAAATGAGTAATCAAAAGAAGGCGATCTTCTTGGCAGAAAAAAGAAGGGAAGGGGTTGCCCACACGCACATATACTACATATAATACACTAAAGCTGGGTTCACATATGAGCCGCATGCGGCTCACAACAGGGGTCCGGTGCGTCCTGGTTCATCATTTCAGATCCGATTTCAGCCCAAATTTTGGGCTGAATTCGGAGCCAAAACAGACCAAAAGGCGCACAGCGTTTTTGTGCAAATCGCAAAGGACCCGCTGCAGAGATAGGTGAACCAGCTCCATAGAGAGCCGGTCAAAGTCTCCTGCTTTTTCGCAAATTGGAAGTGGGTTCCCCGCATCCAATTCACAATGGTGTGAACCCAGCCTTAACCTCCCTGGCGGTATTCCCGAGTCTGGCTCGGGGTTAAATTTCAGCACCAAAAGCGGTAACCCCAAGCCAGACTCGGGCTGCGTCGCAGTGATCCAGGCAGGAGTTACTTACCTTGTCCCCTGGATCCTGCGATGCCTCCCCGCTGTGTGATCGAGCTGTCTCCTCGCTCGATTCACACACTTCCGAGTGCCGCCGAGCTCCGTTCCCTGCGACGTTACGACGCACGGGGACGGAGATCGGCGCCAAATTCAAAAAAGTTAAAACACAGTATACATACAGTACACTGTAATCTTACAGATTACAGTACTGTATGTAATAATTACACACCCCCTTTGTCCCTAGTGGTCTGCCCAGTGTCCTGCATGCACTTTTATATAATAAAAACTTTTTTTTTCTGCCTGGAAACTGGAGATTGTCCATAGCAACCAAAAAGTGTCCCTTTATGTCAAAAGTGGTTTTAGACCAGCTAAAAAACAGCGATAATAAATTAGAATCACTCGCAGAATTAAGCGATAGTGATTTGTGGGGAAATTCGTCATCAAACACTGAAAAACACTTTTATTATTATTATATTATTATTTGTTATAATTATTTTATAGTTATTTATTTTATTATAATGTATAATTTTGTTTTTTGAACTTTATCATACCCGGGATGTTTACTAGACTCTGGTTTGGACAGATTTAAGTGAGTTATTCCTAAGAATTACAGGCCTACAATATAAAACGCCAAATTTCCATGCAGAATAATGGTACCGCTTTCAGCACCTAAAATCTGACAGAATCATACCGCCAGGGAGGTTAAGGGCTACAAAAAAAAAAACCCTCCTCCAAAAAAGGTCAAGCAACATTGAGGCATTCACAGATCCATAGCTCTGCTCAAGACTGGCCATCACAGTCAGTGCTGGCCATCACAGTCAGTCTCCACTCTTCATTGAAATTAAGAAAAAATCAGCAGCACTCTAATTGGCTCTTCCCGCAGCATTTTTACTAATCAGTGCGTTGACTGTATACAATATCGTTTCAAACCTAAAACCAACCCTGCATATTGCATTTCACCACTCCTGGCTTGCTCGCAAGGATAGGGGAATTTGTGAAATCCCCTATCCTTGTGAGCAAGCAAGGAATGGTGAAACGCGGCAAGAAAGGCTGGTTTTGGGTTGGAGATGATCTTGTATGCCGTCAATGCGCTCCTTATTAAAAATACTGCAATAAAATTTTGGAGTGTGGCTGATTTTTTCCTAACATTAAGGCATTGGTCCTGTCATGTCCACCATCATGGTGGTACAGGTGGAAATCCGAATCCATAGAACCAGATAAAGTTTTTGCCGTCATCCAAGGCTAGTTTTCCAGCTGCTTTCCATAGCTAGGAAAAAAACATAGATTGGACATCTGTCCCCCCCACCCCTGAAATTGTCAACTCCACATTGCGTCAGACTCGTGACTATCTTCAACTCCCGACCATCACACCTATAAAAGCTTGCTTAGACATCCTATTTGAGAAGCATGTGCATTATCTTTAGAGTTGACTAGGGTGGACCCACTTAATCTGCAAGGGACTGGTTTGAAATTTTTTCGCCTAGCTAAGACTGGAATCCAAAAATTATTTGTAATCAGAAATATTCCTAGCATAGTGCTAATATAGAGGTCTTCATCACACACACAGGCCAGTAAACTTTTCTTATACTTTGCCAAGTGCAATAGGAAAACACGTCATACTAAGATTGTGACTCTACTAAAGTGGTAGAGGTCACTATAAGTGGAACTCTTACCAAAACACATATTCCAGTGACAACAAAAGTTTGATTTTGCCATATCAATGGGATGGAAAGTGAGGGAAAACTTCCCAATAGGGTTACCAACAGTCCAATCTTTCCCCAAAATGTGGTTGCAGATCCACATTACAATTGCAATTCTGCCTGAAGCTATACTAAGTTTTAGGAATTAAAACGCCATCACAGGATGTTATGAGATGCATACAAACAGGTCTAGCTGTGGGGGAAATCTGGATAAAGCACATGCCTGGGTACAAGAGCTTTATCTACATAAAGCACACACCGAGGTGCAAAGGTCCCATGATGGGCTGAAGAGGATTCCAGGAGGAACAAAAAGGCATTTACCCGCACATGGTACTTTAAATTTGTTTTACAGTACAAACCTAAAGACCTAAAACTTTAAAAAAAGTTTGAGCAGTCCACGGCACAAAAAAAATAAAACTATACACAAAATATCTGAGATTTAAATTTTAGAAAAACTTCAAAAGACTCACAGAATGGAGGTGGGCGCTTGTAAAGAACAATGACATCTTTTATCCAGTGTTGATGGACAACACTTGACCATGTCAAGACAGGAGGAAAGTTGTTCAGTGGCTTCTTATCAGCAAACAGACAAAATTGTTTCTACTTGAGACAGAAGTGGAAATTGGGTGAGATAAGGCTGACAAATCTTCACTTGTAGACATTGCTTCTGTCCAGTCCAGACTGGAGAGGTTTACAATGTACTAAATACACCCTCCTATAAGCCCTGTTCCCTGTTGGGTTAACGTGCTTTATGTCACATGTTACTGTGCCTTCATTTGGGTTGGCTGTCTAATGAACAAAAATTTACCAAAAAGAGCATTTACGATTTTCAGTAACAAAGTCACTACAATGCACAATAGTGCCTCGTGGTGCACTGCAACCCATGCCTATTGGTAAGGTACGTTGTGATGCATTCAGAATAAATAGAACCTTATAACACCAACGCATCTAACAGTAGCCCAACGCAATGGCGAGTGTGCAACAGTAGGCATATGTGTCTGGGACAAAAAAAAAAGTCACTTATTGTTTCCAATGACACATATTGTTTGTAAAGTACATTTTTGGTCAAGATTTTAATTTTCAAGAATAATCTTTTTGTTTTAAACTGTGCTGATTCAAATGCAGATTCAAAGGAAGAAATTCAGCAATGGCATTCTTTATCATTTTCTCAGTACAGGGTGCCTTCCCAAAGACCTGCATGGGAATGTAAAACCTTGTTTGAATTAATCAAAAGTTTATCAACTCAAGGACTTCAACTGTTCTAATGCCCTGTACACATGGTCGGTTTTTCCGATGAAAAAAGGCCAATGGACTTTTTTCATTGGAAAAACCGATCGTGTGTGGGCCCCATCTGACTTTTTTCCATCGGTGTAAAAAAATAGAACATGTTTTAAATTTTTCCGATGGAAAAAAAAAACAATAGGAAATTCCGATCTTCTGTGTGGAACTCCATCGGAGAAAAATCCACGCATGCTCAGACTAAATTACAAGACGGGAGCGCTCGTTCTGGTAAAACTACCGTTCGTAATGGAGATAGCACATTCGTCATGCTGTAACGGACTGAAAAGCACGGAGACTGAAAAGCGCGAATCGGCTAACACCAAACTTTTACTACCACGCGGTAACACAAAATCAGCAAAGCAGCCCAAAGGGTGGCGCCATTGGATTTGAACTACCCATTTATAGTGCCGTCGTACGTGTTGTACGTCACGGCGTTTTGGACGGTCGGAACTTTGTCTGATGGTGTGTAGGCAAGACTGATGGAAGTCAGCTTCATCGGAATTCCGACGGAAAATTCTATCTGATTTTATTCCATCGGAAACTTGACCGTGTGTAAAGGGCATAAGGGCATTTAGAGGAATCCTGTACTGAGAAAAGGCTGCCATTGCTCAGTTCCTCTGAAATGGAACATGCTTGAAGTAGGTCAGCTGCACCCATTAATGAATCTGATCTCAGATGCATCTCAAACTGATGATGCCTAAGGCGGCCCATACATGATTCATTTTTTTTGTTCAACGAGCTGGTGGATGGGAAAATCACTCCCACTGAGCCTATGTATTCTGACAGTTGGGAGACTTCCCTGCCGTTAGAATACACTGATTAGTGCTGCCGGCTATAGCCGGTGGCACTGATCAATCGGGAAAAACCAGACAGGCTGATTGTAGAGAAGTCGATCAGTAGATCAATATCTCTACAAACCGCCTCCCCCATACATAGATGGGAACTTGGCTGGTACTTTCTGAACCAGACTAATTTCGATCCATGGATTAAATCCTACTGCCCCAAGACCTCAGGAAGGCACTTAATTCTCGAATGCCCGTTGCAAGTATTCAAAAGCTTAAAGTGATTACTGTGCATATCCTTATATTCAAAATTCACACAATGAACGTACCAGTACTTCAAGTGTTAATAACATTCTATTGCTCTGACTGGTTGCACGTTGATTCCTGACCTTCAATGTGCTATTCATTCTACCTCACCATGTCAATTCCTCTAAACTGCACCATGCAGAAAAATATTTTTGTAGTTGTACATTTTACACATTGGCATGTGAGCACTGACGCTTCTACAATTCACATACTATGTGCATCCAAGCAAGTGACATGTGAGAAACATTAGATGAGGAGCTCTGTTGTAGAACAGTCTGACTTCTCTTGCCCATACCAGAGAGGAGCTGAGGCCTCACTTCCCTTCGGCTAAAAAGAAAATGCTTCATCAAACTTGCAGAAGAGAATTCTGACAAGTGGAATTCACATATGGTGGACAAAGGGAGGTAACAATAAACCTATGCAGACCCGAATTACATATGGATGGATTCAAGACTATGGGGATGGCTTTTTTGAGCAGGGTGTTAAAACTCCTACAAGCTTCAAGGGTCAGTACGCTTAGAGTTGAATGAGTTATAGGTGAAGGCTGTTGGGTTGGATCACCTGATGCCTCTTTCATCTCCCGAAAACCCTGCCGGTGACATCTCTCTACCATAGCTCCATGACCACTACCTGGTCCATGGTATTAAACATAAATTACTTCTGGGACATAGCAGTGTTAATTTTGGCAGCAAATTTCGATCTAGTTTTAGTCTTAGGACTAAAATTGCATTTTAGTTTTAGTCCCATTTTAGTCTTCTGCAATTGTTTTAGTTTTAGTCATATTTAGTCAACTAAATCTCCAGTAGATTTTAGTCGACTAAAATGTCCTACGTTTTGGTCAACTAAAATCTCCAGTACATTTTAGTCGACTAAAACTCATTTTAGTCGCCTAAAATCTAATGGGTGTAATTAAATTGTAATGCATTAGTTAAAATTTTTCTACAATGTCCAAACTCATTATATACTGCTGTAGTGAAGAATCGAATATGTTATTATTTATGGTATTGAGGTAAGAACATGCTCTACAGACTCGTGTTAATTTTGAAGCCAAATTTCAATTTAGTTTTAGTCTTATGCCGTGTACACACGATCGATTTTCTCGACGGTGAAAACACCGCCGAGAAATTCGACATGAAAAACGAGGACCGGCTTGGTCCCCTACACACGGCCGGTTTTCATGACATTTTTTCTCTTGGTCGAGAAAACCGACCATGTGTAGGCTCCCTGGCAGTGTTTCCCTATGGGAAAATTGCAGCGGAAAAAAATGCCGTGAATCACGACGAGAAAAATTAGAGCATGTTCTAATTTTTTACGTCGCGATTCTTGCCATTTTTCTCGTCGGGAAAAATGCTGGAAAGCCCACACATGGGCGTTTTTCTCGTCAAAGAGAAAAAAATTTAATTTTTCCCGACGAGAAAAATGGTCGTGTGTACGCGGCATTAGTCTTTTGACTAAAATGGCATTTTAGTTTTAGTCCCATTTTAGTCTTTTGACTAAAATGCCATTTTAGTTTTAGTCGTCTTTTAGTCGACTAAAATAGTATTCATTTAGTCAACTAAAACATTTTAGTCGTTTTGGTCGACTAAATTAACACTGGGACATAGGGATCCCCTTATATTTGGAACTCCAGTGAAGAGATCTCACATCGAAGACCCAAAGAGACAGAATACAAATTCTTTTGGTGTTTTAACTTTCCAACATTGCCCCAACAAGAGCTTTGAAAGGACTGCTACAAGAGTGCTGATATTATATTAATAATTGTACATCGTTACATTGCTCCCTTTAAAGTGGGACGTCCATGCAAATAGAGGGTCCACTTTACTTGCAGCCCCCCAACCTCCAAATTCAACTTGCCGCCTTCGCTGGAAAAAATATATATACTGCCAATGTGCCCATATGATCTTTTCCATTAAAAACTCGACCAACCATTCACATTTTTACAGGCAAGTTGGCAACCCTACCCCAAATACAAGCGGCGTAAAAATAACACAAAAATAAAAATAGAAAAATATCTAGGTCCTGTATTTGCTCCTCACGGGAGGTGCGGATTACATCATCACTCCTCCTGGGAGAGTTGGGTGCCAGACATTCTACAAGAATGCACTCTTGCAATAGGTTGGACATCATTTTTTCACACCCAGTTGTTTTTCACAGGTCATGTGACATAAAAACCACATGAAAAAACATAACAAAAGGTGCGTTATTGTTGCGTTCTTGCTACGTTTCAATGCATTTCAACAAGGAGGTGTGTTTTTAGTGCTTTTTTTTTTTTAACTGACCATAAATGCAGTAAGCAAGATTTTTTGACACCACAATAGAAATGCAAAGGACCAGTGTGAAGACATACATAGAATTTAAAAGAATGCATTTTTATGTATATTAAAGGGGTGTTCCAGCCTGTGACGGGAAAAAAAAAAATTAAAAGCCAGCAGCTACACATACTGCAGGTGCTGGCTTTTAATAAATGGAGACATACCTGTCCTGCAGTCCCTTGATGTCGGCACCGCAGCTGATGCTTCCCATCAGCTGTCGGGTGCTTCCGTCGCCATTGCGGGTAAGGGATCCCGGCAGTGTAGCCTTTCGGCTTCACGCCGGGAACCCTACTGCGAGGCCCGCTCCTCTTAGGGCTGGGAAAAAAATCGATTTTAATCTTGAATCGAGTTTTGAGCTCAAATCGATTCAGATTTGAAGAAAATCGATTTTTTTAGATTTTAATTTTTTTTAAATGTTTTATTTTTTTTTTCCCCTTCAAAGTTTCCGTAGCAGGACTGCAGGGGGCGTATCCGGAATGGCACTGGGCAGCGTTACCCCAATTACATCTACTCGCTGCAGCCGCCGTCTGCCTACCTGATCAGCGTGTCATGCAGACAGACGGCGGCCATTGCAGTGTTCAAAAGCCGCGCCTCCCGAGTCCTCGTCGTCTGTGATAGGCGGAACACTCAATTTCACAGCAGGCAGTATTCAGTCTATCACGGACATCCTCTCATTCTCGTCTGTGTTATGAGGATGACCATGATAGGCGGAACACTGAATGCTGGGAAATTGAGTGTTCTGCCTATCACAGACGAGGAGGAGGCGCGGCTTTTGAATACTGGAATGGCCACCGGTGTAGCAGTAAAATCCGTATACCATGAAAATCTGCATCAGGTAAGGGCACAGTGAGACACGGGCACAGTGAGGCATGGACACAGTTCAATTCAACTAAGAGTAACCTCATGATTTTTTGTTGTTTTATTAGCTAAATCCAAATACAGTATTAATAATTTGGATGTTTAACAATCTTTGTTGCACACTGCAAAAAACAACAAAAGGTCACAAGCGCTAAATTGGTGGATAAAGAAAAAAATATAATGGATGATAATAATAATAAGAAAAAAATCCCAAATATTTTGGGAAGTACAAAGTATCCAAAAGGGGGAAAAAACAGGATCCAGCGCAGCAAGAAAAAATCCGTAGCCAGAAGTACAAAATACACAACATGCACACAATATAATCCAGCGCTCATGGAACATACATTATTAACTATTGAAAACTCTTGAAGAATTGATAAAAAAGCTTAGTCCATTTATTAATCACAATAAAGAGAGGGATCCAATCCCAAATGTGCAGAGGGCAAATGAATCTTAACTCTCCAGTTGCCAGTGGTGACAAACTTGTTAAACTTGCAGTGACATCCGTGGAGCAAGGAGGGGTTAAAAAAGTCAAAACAAAGCCTGTGGCATGATCTCCGTGTGAGCACAGTACCTTGAATGATGGACAACAGGCAGACCAGCGTGTGGAGGGCCCTCCAACCCAAAAGGATGCAGAGCCAGGATCGCAGCAAGGCTGGGACAGAAGGAATCACACACAGAGTTTCAAGAGTTTTCAATAGTTAATAATGTATGTTCCATGAGCGCTGGAATATATTGTGTGTTTGTTGCACACTGACTTTGCAGTTAGAGAAAGGGTTTGTCTTTGCAATTTTGGTTTGTTGATGCACTTTAATTAATATAATAGAAAAAAAATCGAATCGAATCGTAAATCGAGTTTTTTTATAAAAAAATTGCAGATTTTTTTGGGGGGGAAAATCGCCCAGCCCTAGCTCCTCTCTTCTATTAGCCCGGCGGCCGCACTCAAGGAAGTGGGAAATGATACATGTCTTTGACAGGTATCCTGTCCCCCCTCCCCCCAGAAAGTTGCCAATAGTGGCACTGGAGGGGGGGGGGGGGAATCCGATGAGCGGAAGTTCCACTTTTGGGTGGAACACCGCTTTAAGTAAAAAGTCCAATATAATACAATTGTATATAAAAATTTATATATATTTATATATAACTGTCATTTTCAGTTTTCAGTCAAGTGCATCCTGCATTTTTTGGTTTTGGCACCAGAATTTCCATTCAGTGCACCTCTAATTAAAGCGGTTGTATACCCTAAAATAATACATGCACCTACAGGTAAGCCTACATTAAGGCTTACCTGTAGGTGCTTGCAATATCTCCGAGACCTACACGGTTTCAGAGATATTTGCAAAACATGCGCGCCGTAGATAACGGCGCAGGTGCACAGAGCGCGGCGGCTCTTGAGTGGGAGCCCGCCGGACACTGCCGTTCCTCGCGCATGCGTGGTGATCGCGCCGTTCCTCTACGTCATCGCCGCTCCAGCCAGTCACAACGCCGGAGCGGCGATACCCGGAAGTCACTCCGGGTATCATGGCGGCAACGGAGGACGTGTCCGAGGACCGCTGCGGGGGCTTCTTTCTAAGGTAAGTTAATTGATAATGAGCTAGTATGCTAATCATACTAGCTCATTATGCCTTTGCCTTGCAGGTTCCAAAAAAAAAAAAAAGTTTTGCGGTATACAACCGCTTTAAGACACATTGGGAGTTATTTACGAAAGGAAAATCCACTTTGCACTACAAGTGCAAACTATTTTTTAATATAGGCTTTATTTTTATTCAAATTTCATTTTGGAATGGCTTTTTTAAGCCATTTGTATTTGGGAGATGGGGGAGATAAAAAAATAAAAAAAAGAAGGACATGTAATTTAATCAAAATCTATATAGCTGCCATAAAGTAAAATTTTTTTATTTCTGACATACAGTTTCCAAAAGATCCCATTTTACCACCAAACTAGCTTGAAAATGGTTGAAGAGCTGACAGCATTGAACCCCTCTTCTCCTCGCTCTGTGTCTTGAAGCTGCATTAGACAAGGTCACCACAGAAGTAATTAATTTTTTAGTGGGCCTTCAGGCAAATGAGGTCTACATTCACACCCGTCCCCACAGAGGCTTACTGTAACTACATCTGCAGAAGCAGCAGACCGGATATTAATGGGAAAAACACATTGAAACATGCCACTCATGGGTAACAGATTGCATATTTACACATGATCCACCACTGAAACTGAACAGAGATCCTTCACCCAACGGCCTTTCTAGGTTTAAAGAAATGGTTTTGTAAGCCAGTGAAAATCTTCACTTTAAAATGATAAAGTTTAAACAAATGTTTAAAAAGGAGTTGGATCTTACAACCCGATGTCAGACTGCCCCGAACCTCACAGTGTGGTAGGATGAAAACCGTCCCCTAATATCTACTGCAATGTCACTTCTAGGGTAAACCCGCTCACCAACATGACATTCAAAATGGCCATTTGCATTAGGAGCTGGCAGCGTCCCGCGTGGGACTTTCAGTGCCCAAAAAAAAAAAGGATTCCTTGACATCTAAATTTAACCCTAAACTGCCCCCAACATTCTTCCCCTCTATTGTCTTAAAGTGTTACTAAACACACAACTGTAAAATCATTCTGTATATGCAGTAAAGCATGCTTGTTATACTCACTGTGGTACCTAAGGGGTTAATCCTCTGCATTGTGTAAAAAGGCTATTTGATCCGGTCTTCTCTGATCCTCCCCTTCTCCCACAGACCCCAAGCCATCTGCTGAAAGAACAGAGCCATAGGAGGCATTCTGCACATGCTCAGTTTGATATGTATTGCTAGAGAGTTCTTTTTTTTTTAAAGTGCATGTGATTAGCTCAGGGCCAATCAGCACTGTCCAGGCATCGGGCCCCTATATCTAAAATTATGTCATACATCCCAGGAGTCCTTATGGGCATTTTTATTTCTCATCTGGAGGAGTGTTTTTCTCAGCTAAGTACACCCTCCTGCCTGCATGCTTGAGCTAAGGGCAGGTGGATTCTAGGAAGTAAAGGTTACATGAACCATCTGCGCTTACTAAAGATGGTCACAACTAGAAATGATAGGGGGGTGTTTTTTAAAGTGATTTCCCAACAAAATAAAGTGTGAAGACATGATGAATGGATGGATGAGTTTGCTTTGAATATTAAAAAGGAATTAAATAGAGTTTTCAGTTTGTGGTGCTCTGATACAGTTATGCCGCGTACACACGACCGTTTTTAATGTCATTGAAAAAAACCACGTTTTTCTCGACGTGATTCTTCTCAAGCCTGCCTTGCCTACACACGATCATGAAAAATAATGCTAGAGCACAGTGCGGTGACGTACGAAATGTACGACGGCATTATAAAGGGGAAGTTCCATTCGGATGGCGCCACCCCTTGGGCTGCTTTTGCTGATCCTCGTGTTAGTAAAGTTTGGTGAGAGACGATTCGCGCTTTTCAGCCTCGTGCTCTTCAGTCCGTTACAGAGTGACGAATGTTCTATCTCCATTACGAACGCTAGTTTTACCAGAACGAGCGCTGCCGTCTCATCACTTGCTTCTGAGCATGCGCGTTTTTTTTCACGTCGTTAAAGCCTACACACGGCCGTTTTTCATGACGAGAAAAACGACGAGAAAAATTAGAGCATGTTGCAAATTTTTTCATGGCCATTTTTCACGTCGTGAAAAATGCTCTGAAGCCCACACACGATCGTTTTTAATGATCATTTTAAAAAAAGGCATTTTTCTCGTCATTAAAAACGGTCGTGTGTACGCGGCATTAAGTTCCGTTTTAATAGACCAAAATGGACCAGATAAGAGAAGTTCATTGCTGGAGTTTACAAACACCTAACTTGCCCTCACCAACCTGCACTGTAGACATTATATTATACATGAAAAGTGATGCAATGTCAACCATACCATTAAATCCTGTCCACACTCTTTGGAAGGCCAGGAATTTGCAAAGAATGGGAAAGCATCCCTTTAAAATAAAGTATTTTGTTCCATTCAGGTCTATCATGTCAGTAGCTCAGACACAACAGCAATCCATGGTAGATAAGAGAATATATGAACCAAAAAATAAAATGTACCAATTAGAAATGTCAATAATGGCTCACGAGACGGCCATAAAAAAAAAAAAAAAGGTTGAGTTATCCCTTATCTCAGTTGTAATAACACACATCAATAAATAAATACTGCGGACAGCCACAAGAAAACTTTCTCCGTTAACTGAAACATGCATTGAAAGCCCTCTTCTAAAGCTGCCCACACACAGAAGCAATGTTCTAATCATCCCAACCGCATAAAAACAGTGTACACCATGGAATGATCGGGACAACCAATCTATACCATAACAATGTACAAATGGGCAATGGGAAACTAGCATGGTAGCATAGAAAAAAAGTGCTGCACCTACAGCAACCAATCAGAATCCACCAAGAAATGCTTTAATAATTATTTATATATATTTAGAAAAGCAAAGCTTGGTTTTTACTGCTGCTGCAAACTTAAAGCGTAGCTCCACCCAAAGGGGGAAGCTCTACTTGTACAACACCCCCCATTGCCACAGTTGCCACTTTTTGGGGGGAAGGATGAGCGGGTACCTGGTTTTGACAGGTACCCACTCCCAATTCCGGGCAAAATCGCCACGGACATCTACAAGCATTTCCTACTTCCCTCTGCTGCCTTCTGGGAGACACACAGGTCGCAGGAGGCGGCAGGACCATTCAGAAAGTGCAGCGCGTCTGTGATGCCGTAAGGCTTCACTGACAGTTTACCTTACTTACAATGCCAGCGTCTGCACCCGAAGCAGACTGATGAATCGGCTTGGGGTGTCAACATCACGGGTTCCCAGGACAGGTAAGTGTTCTTATGTTAAAAGTCAGCAGCTACAGTATTTGTTGCTGCTGCCTTTTTGTTTTTTTCAGACTGGAGCTCCTCTTTAAACACAATTTCCCTAACGCCCTGTACACACGATCGGTTTTACCGATGAAAACAGTCCGATGGACTTTTTTCATCGGACAAAACGATCGCGTGTGGGCCCCATCTGTCTTTTTTCCATCGGTGAGAAAAAATAGAACATGTTTTAAATTTATCCGATGGAAAAAAAAAACGATAGCAAATTCCGATCGTCTGTGTGGAACTCCATCGGAGAAAAAAACCACGCATGCTCAGAATCAAGTCGACGCATGCTCAGAAGCATTGAACTTCATTTTTCTCGGCTCGTCGGAGTGTTTTACGTCACGCCGTTTGGGACGGTCGGATTTTGGACTGATGGTGTGTAGGCAAGACTGATGGAAGTCAGCTTCATCGAAATTCCGATGGAAAAATCCATCGGATTTGAATCCATAGGAAATCCGATCGTGTGTACAGGGCTTAAGAGTATGTCTAGCCACATTTTTTTGTCTATCCAGGGCTCAATTACAGGGACTTCCTGACTTGCTGACAACATTACCAGACCAGACAGGAAGTTAGGGGGATCTCTGATATATTTATATTTGGGAAGACTAGAACCACACTCTGACTAAATGAGAAGGGGTTGTGGAGATAAGGAGGGGTTGTGAAGGGGGAGGGAGAAAAGGAGGGGTTGTGAAGGGGGAGGAGATAAGGAGGGGTTGTGAAGGGGGAGGAGATAAGGAGGGGTTGTGAAGGGGAGGAGAAAGGAGGGGTTGTGAAGGGGAGGAGAAAGGAGGGGTTGTGAAGGGGAGGAGAAAGGAGGGGTTGTGAAGGGGAGGAGAAAGGAGGGGTTGTGAAGGGGAGGAGAAAGGAGGGGTTGTGAAGGGGGAGGAGATAAGGTGGGATTATAGAAATGAGGAGGGGTTATGAAGGGGGAGGAGATAAGGAGGGGTTGTGAAGGGGGAGGAGATAAGGAGGGGTTGTGAAGGTGGAGGAGATAAGGAGGGGTTGTGAAGGGGAGGAGATAAGGAGGGGTTGTGAAGGGGGAGGAGATAAGGAGGGATTATGGAAATGAGGAGGGCTTATGAGGGGGAGGAGATAAGGAGGGATTATGGAAATGAGGAGGGGTTATGAGGGGTAGGAGCTAAGGAGGGATTATGGAAATGAGGAGGGGTTATGGAGATAAGAACGGGTTGTGAAGGGGGAGGTGATAGGGAGGGCTGTGAAGGGGGAGGAGATAAAGAGGGGTTATGGAGATGAGGAGGGTTATGAATGGGAAGGAGATAAGGAGGGATTATGGAAATGAGGAGGGGTTATGAAGGGGGAGGAGATAAGGAGGGGTTATGAAAATGAGGAGGGGTTATGGAGGGTAAGGAGATAAGGAGGGGTTTTGGAGACAGGGAGGGGCTATAAATGGGGAGGAGATAAGGAGGATGTGGAGAGGGCTGTGTTCTTTGTAATTCATCAGAAAGGAAATAGGCAGGGCAGCGCACTAGATTCTGACACACCAACAGTTTTTTTGCCAAGTGTTTAAAGAGATAAAATATGGAAAAAGGCTGAGGATTTTCAGAAATGTACTTTTTTTTCCCTGACATATGCTTTAGATAAAGAATAGCAGTTTCAGCCAAACTGTGATATACATTTGTATGACCATGCTAGTCAATTCCCTGGAGCTCTCCTTTAGGAGATGGGCACTAGGGCTCGTTCACACCAGTCCGCATGCTATAGCACATGCTCATGCTGGTGTGCGCAGTGTAGGGGTGGTGAGACGCATTGCTACAACGCTATACGGCTTGATTTTTTATTTTTTTTATGTTCTTGAAGCGTCACAAAATGACACTTCACTCAACTTTATGCACATATGGGGAGTTATGGCGAACTGCGTAAAAATGTAGACATGCTGCATTATTTTGCAGTACACCTACATAGTATGAACAGGACACATAGAAAAGGTTTGGGCTTCTGTGTCCTTGCGTTGAGCCTGCATCGATCGATGCAAATCAGAAGAAGGACATGGTGTGAATGAGCCCCCTTATACAAACATAGTCAACTAACCTTCTCATTAGTATCTCACGTTCCCTTAACTATTCAATGTTAAGCCGTTCCAGGCAAAATTCTAACTATTCGCTACTATGGTTAAGTTACATGCACCCAAATATTTTCATTTTAACAGCTGATAGTTATTAATCATTCAGCCCACATACAATTTCAAGTCTCGAATAAAAAATATGGCTCTTTGGGCCTGAAAATACGACCCGTGAGTCAGACAACCGCTGGCCTTGGAAGACTTTGCGGTGGCGTCCTTCCAGACACTGGACCCGAATGTGCGTCCAAGACTGACTGTACGGAGATTTCCTGTCCTACTGTAGTTTGCAGAATTTCTAAAAGGTCAAAGGGCACAAGCAAAAAAAAATAAAACTGGGGAAGGCTGCCAACAAAATGAGTTATTAGCTTGTGTATGGCCAGTAAAGGGTTACGACCTTTGCACGGCATGGAAACCGATTTGCACTGCAATATTTCTAACAAGGCCTCCTGGCAGAGCGGTTTATGATTTCCACCTGTTAACTTGGGCTTTTATCACATGGCAGGATCAAAGTAGGTTTAAAAGAACAATATGGTTAAGCCGGCACATACTAGACTGGGGAGGGAAAGAGGGGAAGCCTTAGAATGCAGCAAACTCAGTGCTGTACGGCAGACTGATGAAATAACAAGATTGCTTCTACTTTTTGATGCTGCCGAGTACTTGGCAGTGGAAATTCAGCAGTTTTTTAATGTTCTGTTTAAACTTGACTTTATAACTATAATCAGCAACCTGCAGAGATTCGTGGAACACCCTCCACCCCTAACCTTTAGCTTTCTTTATATATTTAATATTAATCTGGAACAACAATGCACTGTCCTGGATTAATAATAATTTTCAGATATTAATTTAGAATTAAAAATGAATTTTCGGAACATAATCAATTTTCAGATTTTTTTTTTTTAAGGTGCAAATTTGTCAGGTAGAAACCATTTGGGCCGATTTAATGAAGGAGCTGAGCATCTTCACTCCGTGTTCACCTTGAAGACCCAATCCTGTGCAAATAGAACAAGAATAGCTTTTCACCTGATTGGATAGGTTAGGTCATTTATGGAGTGAAGATTGTCAAATCCTTTAGTCACATTGGAGTGACTTGTCATGCGATTTGACCTGTCGCAGTCTATTGGCGGCAATTGCTCTGTTCAAATCACTGTGACGCTGACTTTGCGGTGCCGCACTGATTTGATAGTTCCTGCACTACTTTTGCCGATTTCAGCTGTGACTTGCATAGACATCTGTGCATGAAGCTGCATAGATATCTTCCAAGTCGCCTCGACCTGCGGCTTTGAAATCGTACGATTTCAGATGAAGTCGCACAATTTCAAAACCGCAATCATTGTGAATGGGGGCTCATTCAGATGGGCGATTAGCTTCTCCACCACAAGAATCTGCATTGGAGAAACTTCAGCCCCACTCACACTTTGTATGCGAACAGCCGCAACCAGACTGGTACCTGCACAAATGAATGGCCGGCGCTGTTCTCACATAGCCGTTCTTCTCATTGGCCATAGACGCAGACAGTTGCGCCCAAAAACAACATTTCTGGCTGCAACTAATCATCCGGGGTGTATGCGGCCATAGCACAGAGCGCTGCTGCCTCCAAAGGTGGTGTTTAGCTGCGTCTGAACGCAGCAGCCTCTTTGCCCCTCTGAATAAGGCTACTTTCACACTGAAGCACTGGATGCGCTGGTGGTATAGCGGCGATATACCATTGTTTTTGCCACGATTTGTGGGTGCTAGCGGGGTGATTTTAACCCCCGCTAGCGGCCAAAAAAGGGTTAAAAACGCCTGCAATAACGCCTCTTTGTGGCGTTTTGGAGGAGCTACCCCATTGATTTCAATGGGCAGGGGCACTATAGGAGCGGTATTTTTACAGCTCCTATCGCGCCTCAAAGATGCGGCTTGCAGGAGTTTTTTCACCCTCCTGCAAGCGCAACGCTCCAGTGTGAAAGCCCTCGGGCTTTCACACTAGATACAAAGTAACAGCTTTTTTAGGGCGCTTTGCAGACGCTATTTATAGCGCCTCAGTGTGGAAGGGGCCTTAGTAAATTAGTCTTCATATGTTAAGGTGGCCACAAGCAATGATCGGCTGTAAGTGCATCCATAGATCGAATCCCCCAAACCTTCCCTACAATACTTTATGAGCAAGCTTCTGCCATCCATAGAAAGGAATGCTCTGGATGCATGAACATTCATGTTTATAATAAAGCAGGATGGTGGTACAATGCATGTGCTACAAAGTTTTGGCAAGCACATAAGTTGGGTAAATAGTAACGATCACTTTCCCAAAATATCCTGGCTGGGACTGTCTGAAGCTGCCCCACAGCCGACCACCAACACATGAATTAATCCTGATAATTGGCAATACCTCACTGACAATTTTCAGCCTTGTAGGAGAGCTTGAGAAAATCACTGCAATTAAAAATAAATAAATTACTTAATTTAAAAAAAAAAAAAAAAAGGTTTGAAAAGCAGAAATCACAAGTTTGTATTTTATAAAAAGAGCTTTTAATAGCATTTATAGATAAATGTATAGAAAATAAAAACCTACAGGCCCTTATCAGAAGTGAAAAAGTTTGAGTCATTGTTTATCTTTTCTTTTGTTATAAAATCCAATAAAATCAGAACTGAAGACGTTTGAAATACAGGTGACACCCTTGCAGGGCAATAGTTCTTGCACACACGTGATGCCCTGTGAAGTAATGCCATACCAGACAACTGACAGCAGCCATCAGTAGGCCTCCACTTGCCGAAAACAGCTGATAACATGGAGCAACAAGCTGCCTGGTGCAGTTTGATATATCAGCCATCAAAAAAAGAGACATCAAAATACTTTTTTTCATTTTTTTTTACTGATCCTCCAAAACACCATAATATTATATCTTATAGCTATAGAAAAAAAAAACACTTTCTGACTATATGTAAAACAGTTTCCTATATGCGCCATATCTTTACTGCATCTAAAGCAAATACAGCGCTCTCTCCTGGTAAAATACACATTTTTCTACTACAAAGCATACAGGTATATTATAAAAGAAAACCCTTGTGTGTGTGTGTGGTACTTGTTTCAACTTAAAACAGCAGCTAGAAATATTTGTAAAGCGCTGTGCAAACTGTAGGCGCTATATAAATCTTGTATAATGATAATAATAATAAAAAAATGGGCCTCATGCACACTGGACATTCTAATAACGAAACGCCAGTAGCTTTGCAGTGAGTTTTTCAACATTTTTGCAATAAAGTTTTTTAGCATTAGGCCTCATGCCCGCGGACGTTTTTACAGCCGCGTTTTTGAGCGTTTTTTACAGCTTAAAAACGCCTGTCCATGTTATTGTATAAATTTTTCGACCGTATTTTTCTTTCGAAAAAAAAAAAAAAAAAACGCAATTGCTGCGTTTTTGCGCATTTTTTAAAGCTTCGCGTTTTTTAATGCCCAACGCGAGAAGCCGTGGAACGCACTGGTCCTGTTTTTTTTTTACAGCTTAAAAACGCCTATGCTATTTGCAGCTCAAAAACGCCTAGGTGGGCATGAAGCTATAGACTAACATGGACAGGCATTTTTAAGCTGTAAAAAACGCTCAAAAACGCGGCTGTAAAAACGTCCGTGGGCATGAGGCCTTAGCGTTTTTAAGCGTTTTTTTTTTTCAATGGAATCAAAAACGTTAAAAAAAAACGCTGGTGAGCCACGTTTTGGAGCGTTTTTTGATGTTAGAGCATTTTTACAGCTAAAAAAAAACTCCTCTCAGAACCCGCTAGTTTTGGGTTTTTATTACAGCCAAAAAACGCCCCAGCCAAAAACAGTTGATAACAGCCTATGGGGGTTATTTACGAAAGGCAAATCCACTTTGCACTACAAGAGCAAAGTACAAGTGCAAAGTGCACTTGAAATTGCACTTGGAAGTGCTGTCACTGTAAATCTGAGGGTTAGATCTGAAATGATTAGATCTCTGCTGATTTTATTATCCAATCATGTACAAGCTAAAATGCTGTTTTTTTTATTTTCCTTGCATGTCCCCCTCAAATCTACAGCGACTGCACTTCCAAGTGCACTTTCAGTGCAAATTCAAGTGCACTTTGCACTTGTAGTTTGCATTTGTAGTGCAAAGTGGATTTGCCCTTCGTAAATAACCCCCTATGTGTGCATGGACACATAGGATAACATGCTGGAGAGTTTATTGACTGTAGAAAAAAAAACGTCTGAAGCCAAAAACAGCAGCTGTAAAAACGTCCAAAAATATCCAGTGTGCATGAGGCCTAGCAGTAAAAAAAAAAAATATTTAAATAATAATAATAATAATAATAATAATAATAATATTATTTTTAAAAATGTGTAAATATATATTGTAATTTTTAAACACAATATGGAATTTTTTTTTCTCCCCCCCCCATTATTATGCCCAACTCTTTCACAATGCAAGTCAAGCTTTGCACTTCCTATCTTCCACAATGCATGTCATTTGGTAGTGTTGACTCAAAAACCAACAATATACCATATTTTGTTAGTAAACACTCTTAAACAGAACAACAATATTTGTAAAAATATTTACAATTAGCCTTTTTTTTAGCCCCAACATAACTTTATAGGAGACTTCTAACTCAACAAAATACTCATATTTTTTCAGACCAATACAAAATAAAACAAACAATTTAGTTCTCAGGATTACACATTTAAAAAGAGACGACCCAACGCGATATTCAAAATCCAGGTTTTAAAAAAGCGCAATGAGGTGTACTAAGCACAAAGGAGCCATTTTTAAACAAGCAGGTACTGTAAAAAAAAAAAAAAAAAAGTTTATTTTAACTTTTAAAGCACTGGCGGAGCCTTTTACCCAACAAAAGTACAAATTCCTTTGACAAAAAGATTATTTGCACCCAAAACTAGCAACGGGCTGACTCAAAATCGGCCTGCTATACCTCTGAATTTATACTGGTAATAAATAAGGCAGTCTTTCATGTGAACATAAACTAATTAAATTAGCACAGATATTTTATGAAGTTACTGCCAAACAGCTCATAAAAAGACAGATGGGTTAAAAAAAAAAAAAGCCGTCAGATGTATTTGTCAACAAGATGAATTCTCCCCAGAAGGTTGCTTTAGGAAACCATCAAAAGTTCTGGCCAACTTTTTTTCCTACAGACATAAGAGAGTCATAGATAACGAGAATTATTAGTAATCCTTCCGCGTACATTTTATTATGTTTGCGCTTTGTCTCTGGAGTTATAAATAACCCGGGTGAGGATTTCAACACCATTTTGATATAGGATGCGCTTAAAATAACCTAAGGCTTACTAGCGGCTGTGGAACTACAAATCCCAGCAATCCGTGGCAAAGTGCCATCTCTTGTTGTTGTGGGATTTACAGAGTACCAATAAAACTATCTATGCTTTAAACTGTATTTATTGTGTCACCATAGTCCCCCCTTCGTGTACAGGCTCTTGGAGTATCATAAATATCATATGTGTGAGATATAATATCTCTCGCTCTAATTTTATAGATAGAAAGCAATCTATATCTCTCTCTATAAATATATATATATATATATATATATATATATATATATATATATATATATATATATATATTTTAAGATGATAGATATATGAGATAATAGAGATGGCTATGTAAATCTATCTCTATGATCTAATTGTTATTTATATATATATATATATATATATATATATATATATATATATATATAATTAGATCATAGAGATAGATATATGAGATGATAGAGATAGCTATGCAAATCATCCTAAAATAATATATATATATATATATATATAAAATTTAATGGTATAGATATATATATTATGATAGAGATACAGATTGCTATGTATCCCATAAAAAAAGTTATATATGTGCGTGCGTATATATATATATATATATATATATATAATTTTATTTTTATTTTTTATTAGATGATAGCTATGTAAATCTACCATCTAATAATAATAATAATAATAATAATAAATATATATAATTGTTTTAATGCTATAGATAGATAGCAATCTATATCACCATTAAAATATAAAATATAATAAATATTATATATATATATATATATATATATATATATATATATATATATTTGCTATTATTAGATGATAGATTTACATAGAGATAGATATATGAGATGATAGAGATAGCTAACTTCTAATTATTATTTTTATATATATTAAATTAGTAGATGGTAGAGATAGATATATGAGATGATAGAGATAGATATATGAGATGATAGAGATAGCTCTATAAATCTATCATCTAATAATAATAGTATATTTATTTATTTATTTTAAACAGATATATGAGATGATAGAGATTTCTCTCTCTCTCAAAACCCACCTTGAGCAATTGGCACAGCGGATATATCGAAAAGCCTCTATATGCCAAGTTTAATTAATGTTACTTCTAAAGTTTACACGTTCACCACCTTGCCTTAAAGTACCACTTTTGCCCAGAAGGCGGAGTTATCCTTTAAAGATTTCACCTCTACATATAAAAACCAACCACTGCCGCCAATTTGCACATACTGAATTTCGACCAACCAGCTCAAAGCTGCGTCAGGCCCATGTCAACAGAAGCCAACAAATGTAAAAAGAAAAAAAGTTTAATAACTCTCGCTGCAGACCTCGGCCATAAAAATCAAAATCAGCAATAAACTCCACAGTCTCTAATTTGCATCCTGCGTTTTCCTGGGATGTCAGAATGTAAAAATGAAACCTCAAAATATGGATTAAGTAATAGTGATACTTTAAAACTAGGGAGGGGGCTGCTTGGCAGGTTGCCCAACCCCCGCACACCTGGTGCAGCCATAGTGGGGACGCTAATATTACACTCCGCTGTGTACAGTATGCAATTCCCCCTTCGATACAGCGAGAATAAATCACAACAAGCCATTAAGACTGCAAGCATTTCACATGGGTATGTTTGTAGACGTAAAACGCACATGGTAAAAAAAAACTAGATCCGGTGAAGCATCGGCAACGTAAATTTAAACTTATGTCTAACTTTGCACACAGCATCAGGAATTAGTTTACAGATCAGAATAGTAGAGGGAATCAATACATTTGCACTGAGGGTCCATGTGGCCATACACGTTTTGATAAATGATTGATTTATTTTCCAACTGATCTATAGTCAACAATCCATTCAATCGATGAAACACACGGAAGTGGATTTCGATTAATGGTTGAAAAATACGAATGTACGTTATTGATTACATCTCTGTTTAACCAATCAATCTGACCAATCTTATATATGATCAAATTCATAAACAGAACTGATAATACACCCTGGCCGATCGACTCAATTATTGAGGCCTCATTTACACCAGGTGCGGGAACACGTGCAAAACTGCGCACTTTCCTTTTGTGGATGCATACGGGTGCCCCCCATGCATCTTGCAAACAAATGCACGTTCCTGTCTGCCAAAACCCACCGTACCGCAGTGCCATGCGTTTTGGTGAGGCACAATTTTTGCACCTGCACCTTTTTTTGTGCATTTCTCACACATAGGGCAACCTACTGAAATGAATTAAATGTCCTAAAATGCGATGTGCGGGAATACACAAAAATGGGTTTGGATGCGCCTCCTGGTGTGAACGAGGTCCAAGTGGGCAAGTTAATGCCTATTCCAGTTTGCCGATTTAATAAAAACAAACAATCGATCAGATAATAAAATCGAAGCGTGTATGGCCACCATTAAAGGGATATATTTCTGGGGCCCTAAACGGCAAGACTGCAGCCTGACTGCAGTTCCAAAAGCTCAAAACATCAAATGACATTCATTTGGGCCCCATAAACAAATCAAGGAAGCACAATTGGGGTCCATACCTAGAAAGACACTTCAATCGTTTATGAAGAACGCAGGCCATGCAACGCTTAGAACCAGTACTAGAAAACACTGTGATTTTGGCAGTCGGGACGTGTAGAGAGACAACTCTTTCAACCCAAAGTACCTCGGAACTGTTTCCAATTATGAATTTTCCTCAATATCTATGTTTTGTTTTTGGAGAATAAAGAAACTTTTACAAAGTAACCGCAGTGGACAGCTGACTTTGTATTGGAGGAAAAATCATGGATACTCTCAGGACTTCCGGGTCTCTTTGTCAACTTGTTGTCTGCACTCAAAGCTTCCACTCTATATATCTTTTTTATTTCTTTTTCGGTTGCTACTTGTTAACCAGAATCAATGGCAAAACATCATGGACTTCATGTCATCCTGGTCAAAAACCGCTACTGACCTACACATTATAAAATTCTGTTTTCTTATTGAATACTTATAATGTGTTTCTCTATGATATACTTCCAACAACCAAAATATATACAAATAAACGCACACATTTTACATTATGAACGCACATATATTACATTGTGGTGGTGAGTTACAAAGAATGAGAACAGGATTTTGACCTGTAGGACATATATATATCTATATCTATATATATCTATGTGTGTAAAGTATAATGAGTGCATGTATGTATGTGCATTTGTGTCCTACGGGTCAAAATCCTGTTCTTATTCTTTGTAAATTGGAATTATAGATGTTTATGTTACTATTTAGCCTTGTTATGAATACTTTGTGCATTACCACAGAAGAAAGTGACACTATGTAAATAGTAAACGCTGGGCTAATACTGGTATAAGTAGGCCTAGAAAATGGTGATGTCTAATAATTGAGGCAGTGGAAACACTTGTTCTCTGAGAGAGAGAGAGAGAGAGAGAAGAGAGGGGGGGGGAGAGAGAGAGAGAGAAGAGAGGGGAGAGAGAGAGAAGAGAGGGGAGAGAGAGAGAGAAGAGAGGGGGGAGAAAGAGAGAGAGAAGGGAGAGAGAGAGAGAGAAGGGAGAGAGAGAGAAGAGAGGGGGAGAGAGAGAATGAAAGAGAGAAGAGAGGGGAGAGAGAGAGAGAGGATGAAAGAGAGAAGAGAGGGGAGAGAGAGAGAGAATGAAAGAGAGAAGAGAGAGAATGAAAGAGAGAGAATGAAAGAGAGGGGAGAGAGAAGAGAGAGAATGAAAGAGATAGGAGAGAGAAGAGAGAGAATGAAAGAGAGAGGAGAGAGAAGAGAGAGAATGAAAGAGAGAGGAGAGAGAAGAGAGAATGAAAGAGAGAGAGAATGAAAGAGAGAGAGAGGAGAGAGAGAGAATGAAAGAGAGAGAGAGGAGAGAGAGAATGAAAGAGAGAGAGAAGAATGAAAGAGAGAGAGAGGAGAGAGAGGATTGAAAGAGAAAATTAAAGAGAGAGGGGAATTAAAGAGAGGAGAGAGAGGAATGAAGAGAGAGAGGAATTAAAGAGAGAGAAGAATGAAGGAGAGAGAGCAGAGAGAGAAGAATGAAAGAAAGAGAGAGCAGAGAGAGAGAGAAGAATGAGAGAGAGGAGAGAGAGAAGAATGAAAGAGAGAGAAAGGAGAGATGGGAATGAAAGAGAGGAGAGAGAGGAATGAAAGAAAGAGAAGAATGAAAGAGAGAGAGGAGAGAGAAGAGAGAGGGGAGAGAGAAGAATGAAATAGAGAGGGGGAGAGAGAAGAATGAAATAGAGAGAGGGGAGAGAGAAGAATGAAATAGAGAGGGGGGAGAGAGAAGAATGAAATAGAGAGGGGGGAGAGAGAAGAATGAAATAGAGAGGGGGGAGAGAGAAGAATGAAATAGAGAGGGGGAGAGAGAAGAATGAAAGAGAGAGTGGGGAGAGAGAAGAATGAAAGAGAGAGTGGGGAGAGAGAAGAATGAAAGAGAGAGTGGGGAGAGAGAAGAATGAAAGAGAGAGAAAGAGAATAAAAGAGAGAGAGAGAAAGAGAGAGAAGAATGAAAGAGAAGAGAGAGAGGGGAATGAAAGAGGGTATAGAAAGATGAAAGAGAGAATTGAGAGAGAGAGGAATGAAAGAGAGAGAGAGAGAGAGCAGAGAGAAGAATGAAAGAGAGAAGCCAGTGAGAAGAATGAAAGAGAGAAGAGAGAAGCCAGTGAGAAGAATGAGAGAGAGAGAGAGAGGAATGAAAGAGAGAGAAAAATTAGTGTGAAAAAAGAGAGAAGAGAGAATATGAATGTTAACTTTGAAAAGAGGGGTGATAGGTGAGGGATTTGCACAAAATACATTTTATTCTTATCTCATTGTCACGTCCTTATTAGTAAATCAGATAACCTCAATGTATCAATTACCGGAGAGAGAATGTCACCTTTCTATGGATTGGGAATAAGAAAGTGTCATCTATGTGTGCGTTCTGTATGGAGGTGTATATAGATGATAGGAGAGGAGTATATAGATAAGTAGTATATATATATATATACAGACACACAGATCTCCCCCGATCAGCCCGGACTTACAGGTGTGTGGCCCCGGTGGGGAGCGGAGCGGGCACCTCGGAGAGCCCCCGGTTGCTGCAGTCCACAGTGGCCCCGGTACAGGTGCAGTTGCCCGGACAGGGCGCTCCGCCATCCAGACATAATCCGAGGAGGAGGTGGGAGAGGATGCAGAGGATCGGGAGCGGGGTCCGGGAGGTCCGGGTGGTCCGGGGGGTCATGTTCTATAATCCGGAGAGATCGGAGAAGATAGAATGATCGGTGTCGGGGATCCTCTAGTGCGATCCTCCCATGGTCCGGTCCCGGGGGTCCTGGAAGGAGATGAGATCCGGGGGTGTAGGAGATAAGGAGGGGGGAGGACAGCCCGTAGTCCAGCGCTCTGCACTCCGTATAGATGATCCGCAGCCTCTCCGCTCCGCTCTACACTCAACCCGGACTGCTGCGGCTCCGACTCTGCCAGACAGGCGTCTTCCCATTGGCTGACTCGTGCCTGTGTCGCGGTCGCTGATTGGCTGAGCGCTCCCCTCTCCCGCCCAGCGCTGGAAGTTTGTAACTTTGTTGCGGAGTTGTAGAGATGATGTGACATGTGTCCCCGGGGTCAGCTGTCACTGATCACCCCCCACCACCCACTACTAGCCAGATTCTCCAATCATAGCCAAATACAGAGCGGGATCAATGGAAGCCAATACATCCATCCATCCAGTCTTAGTGGCGGCTGGTGCTCAATTTTTTTTTGGGGGGGGGGGGGGGGCAAACAAACTGAAAAAAAAAACCCATCAAACGCAGCCACTGTGCCCATCAAACGCAGCCACTGTGCCCATCAAACGCAGCCACTGTGCCCATCAAACGCAGCCACTGTGCCCATCAAAAGCAGCCACTGTGCCCATCAAACGCAGCCACTGTGCCCATCAAACGCATCCACTGTGCCCATAAAAAGCAGCCACTGTGCCCATCAAACGCAGCCACTGTGCCCATCAAACGCAGCCACTGTGCCCATCAAACGCAACCACTGTGCCCATCAAACGCATCCACTGTGCCCATCAAACGCAGCCACTGTGCCCATCAAACGCAGCCACTGTGCCCATCAAAAGCAGCCACTGTGCCCATCAAACGCAGCCACTGTACCCATCAAACGCAGCCACTGTGCCCATCAAGCGCAGCCACTGTGCCATGAAACGCAGCTACTGTACCCATCAATTGCTGCCAGTGTGCCCATCAATTGCTGCAAGTGTGCCCATCAATTGCTGCCAGTGTGCCCATCAATTGCCGCTACTGTGCCCCACCAAATGCTGCCAGTGTGCCCATCAATTGCCGCTACTGTGCCCCACCAAATGCTGCCAGTGTGCCCATCAATTGCCGCTACTGTGCCCCAACAAATGCTGCCAGTGTGCATCGCCCGGCACTTACCTGTCTCGCAGCAGGTCAGCGGCGGTGTCCTGCACGCTCCAGGCTCAATGTCTTTTTCCGTCCTCTCTATCAGGTGTCAAATCACAGCGCCTGACGTTTCAGCCAATCAGGTGACAGGTAACAGACCCGAGCACCTTATTGGCTGAGAGGCGGTTTAGTGTTAGCAAAGCAAATTCCTTCGCTTTGCTAACACAACGCTGTTCACCTTTTTGAGCGCCTATCAGAGGCTACGGCTCTAATCAGGTGCTTCCAAAAAACACCTCCGCCGCTGTAATTCAGGTGCCCGGCTCCCGAAAAGGGGGCCGGACACCTGAATAGGAGGTGTCAGCAGCGACCATAGATAGATTTATGCAATGCGTGAATCTATCTATGGTGATAGAGCGGTGCCAGGAGAGAGGGGCGGCGCCCATGCGCCCCTTATGGACACACCGCCACTGTTCAGATGTACAGTTTCACTTCACAAACAGGCCTCTTTTCCATTAGTTTGGGTTTGCCGCCAGTCCAATCAGCTGCATTTGGGGCATGGCCAAATTAGGTCAATGATGTCACAAGTATCTCCCCTCTTCCCCTGTACATGCAGCCAGCAGCTGCTTGGGGCCCCCGAGCTGTCCTGGGGAGGGAAGCACAGCAGAAGGAGGAGCCAGAGGACACGAGGCAGCACGGGAGGAGGAGGTAAGACACCCCCCCCCCCGCATATCCACTGTAATATCGCAATATCGTGCGATCGGCGCCCCCCTCCCGCGAACGTCGTCAATGTCCCGCGATAGCTGCCCCCCCGCTCAACAACTTGGTGTCCAAGTCCCGCGGTAGCACCCCCCCCCCCACGCTTCTCAACTTTAAAATTTGTCGTCCATCGTGCTTGGGGCCAAAATTCCTTCAAACGGCCCCCTGGTACAGAACGTCCCGCCCGGAACTAAATAGACTGCTACTGACAGGCTCAGACCAGACCCCAACTTATCCCTACAGTTCCCCCCCCCCCCCAAATAGTGAGAGGAGCTCATCTCTCTTTCACTCTGCTGCTCTCTGCTCCTATCAGCATGCATTCTTCACTGCACTACACCTGATTGGCTCTTTATGCTGCTTCTTCTGCTACTAGTCTTAGCACTGATGTACAGACACTGCAAAATGCTTGCTGATACTTAGTCTAATTCATTTGTCAGTTCATCAGTTTGTGCAAGAAAGGGGGAGATGTATCAACTTAAAGGACCATGTAAATATTTGCCACCACACCACAGATTTTCACACCCAATCGCTCATTTAAGTGCAATGTTTTGGAGCCACGCAGGAACACTGTTAGGTTCCAAAACGTTGCACTTCTTTGCTTGTGATGTGATCATGCGTCAAATAAAAACGAGCGGTTGGACGTGAAGATCTGTGGTGTGCTGGCACACGTTTACATTGCATTATGTATGTTCCAGTTTCCAGCTGGCGGTTGCTGCAGCGCCCATTTGCTTAGAGTTTATTCCAGGATTGTGTCCGATGGGAATTTGGATGGCAACTTAATGGCCCATACACACAATCAGAAAGTCGTACGATTAATATCGCTTTCCAAGCAATCGTACGATAATCTGATTGTTAGTACAGAGCTTTCGGGAGCCGATCACGAAAGTTCATCTAATATTATCCAATGGGACAAGCATGAACGTTTTTCTCGTATGGTGCCAGAATGTACGATTTTCGTTTAAGCAGTACAGTTTGCATCTGAAAATACAATACAATACAATACATCACTTCCGAATTTTTATTCTGTCGTATGAGAATTTTCATAACTTTAGTACCCTCTTCATTTTCGATATGAGATTAGCATTAAAAAAACGGACGTTCATTCGTCCGAAATCTCATCATGTGTACGAGGGATGAAAGAGAGAGAGGAAAAGGAGAGAAAGATTAAGAAAGTCAACATAGAAAGGGGGAAAAAAAGCCAGAGAGAAATATATGTAAATGTTGTAGACAGAGAGAGAAAAAGAGAGGCAGAGCCAGAAAAGAAGAAAGGTCAGCGTCAAAGAAAAAGAGATATGTTTACTTTGTAAACAGAGAGAGAGAAATACAGAGAGGGAAAACATAATAAAAAGAAAGACAAAAGATCAATTTTGTAGAGAGAGAAATGTGTCAAAGAGACACAAGAGAGAGAGAGAGAGAGGGAGGGATGGTTATATTGATAACATTTTGCTTTTCTATATTATTATTTTTTTTTCTTACATTGCATTCTCTCTAATAGGGAGACTCTCGATTACAAAAGCTTTTGTTTAGATATGTTAGGTTCTATGCATGGGACATTCTTTTTTTCAGGTATCATATGACCCCCTAGGATGCCTCCGAAAGTTATTTTTGGACTTCTTTTTCTGTTACCTGGAATGTCATGTATGAAACTTACATAATCTTCTTGCATACAGTATGTTTACTTTTTACTATTATTTATTTTTTGCTTTACGTTTGTTTATTACGTAATGTAACCAACTAACTGCTGACCTGATATGTTGGATTGAATATTAATAAATATTTTGTGAGAGGGGGAGAGAGGGGGAGAGAGAGAAAGAAAGAGAACGAACGAGAGAGAGAAAGAGGGAAGAGAGAGAGAAAGAAAAAGAGAGAGAGAGAGAGAAAAGAGAGAGAAAGAGAACGAGAGAGAGAGAGAAAAGAGAGAGAAAGAGAAAAGAGAGAGAGAAAAGAGAGAGAAAGAGAAAAGAGAGAGAGAAAAGAGAGAGAAAGAGAAAAGAGAGAGAGAGAAAGAGAGAAAGAGAGAACGAGAGAGAGAGAGAAAGAGAGCAAGAGAGAGAAAGAGAGCAAGAGAGAGAAAGAGAGAGAGAGAAAGAGAGAGAGAGAGAGCGAGAGGGAGCTAGAGAAAGAAAGGACGGAAGGAAAGAAACAAAAAGAGAGAAAAGAAAGAGAAAAAAGAGAGAAAAGAAAGAAAGGATGGAAGGAAATAAAAAATAAAAAGGTTAACTTTGTAAACAGAGAGAGAGAAGAAAGAGAGAGAGAAAGAGAGAGAGAGAGAGAACGAGAAAGAGAGAGAGAGAACAAGAGAAAGAAAAAGAGAAAGAAAAAGAGAGAGAGCGCGCGAGAGAGAGAGAGAAAAAGAAAGAAAGAAATGATGGAAGGAAAGAACCAAAAAGAGAAAAAGAAAGAAAGAAAGAAAGAAAGAGAAAAAAGAGAGAAAAGAAAGAAAGGATGGAAGGAAATAAAAAGGTTAACTTTGTAAAGAGAGAGAGAGAGAAAGAAAGAAAGAAAGAAAGGATGGAAGGAAAGAAACAAAAAGAGAGAAAAGAAAGAAAGAGAAAAAAGAGAGAAAAGAAAGAAAGGATGGAAGGAAATAAAAAATAAAAAGGTTAACTTTGTAAACAGAGAGAGAGAGAAGAAAGAGAGAGAGAACGAGAGAGAAAGAGAGAAAGAGAGAGAGAGAGAACAAGAGAAAGAGAGAGAAAGAAAAAGAGAGAGAGAGAGAGAGAGAGAGAGAGAGTAAAAGAAAGAAAGAAAGGATGGAAGGAAAGAAACAAAAAGAGAGAAAAGAAAGAAAGAAAGAGAAAAAAGAGAGAAAAGAAAGAAAGGATGGAAGGAAATAAAAAGGTTAACTTTGTAAAGAGAGAGAGAGAGAGAGAAAAAGAAAGAAAGAAAGAAAGAAAGGATGGAAGGAAAGAAACAAAAAGAGATAAAAGAAAGAAAGGATTTAAGGAAATAAAAAATAAAAAGGTTAACTTTGTATAGAGAGAGAGCGAGAGAGAGAGAGAGAGAGAGAGAGAGAGAGAGAGAGAGAGAGAAATACAGAGAGTAGAAACACATAGAAAGAAAGACAAAAATAAAAAAATTGTAGATAGAGAGAAATGTGTTAACCTGTGGTGGCCGATGCTCAATATGTTGAGGGGGGCAAACTAACACCCCCCCCCCCACCATGCATGGGAGACGGACGAGAAAGTGGCGATCCCTCCCGCCGGAGACAGGTGGGAAGGCGGCGATCAGAGGCCTTACCTTAGGAGGCAGGTGGAAAGAAGAGACGGGCTGTTGCGTCTCCTTCCTGCAGAACAGGAATTGTGTCCTGAGACCCGATTAGCCAGGGAATACTAGACTCTCTGACCAATCGGGTCTCAGGACCCGCTTCCTGATTGGCCGGGAGGAGAATCAGGAAGACAATACTGAATATTAATTCGCTATTGTCACACAACTGGGTGGGCTCAGTTGTGGGGCTCTGCACCCCAAGCCCACCCTTTTTTTGAAGCCAATTAGAGCCTCAGGCTCTAATCATATGCTTAAAAAAACATTGAAATCCATGCGGCTGGCACCCTGCATGTAAATTAGGGGCCGGGCGAATGGATTAGGGGGGCTGCGCCCCTTATGGGCAGGTCGCCACTGGTGTTAACTAAAGATATAGAGAGAGAAAGAGAGGGAGAGAAACAAAGAAATAAAGGATGGAAGGAAAGAAAAAAAGAAAGAGAAAAGAATGAAAGTAAAAGAAAGAAAAAATGTTAACTTTGTAAACAGAGAGAGAAATACAGAGAGAGAAAAGAAAGAGAGACAAAAATATAAACTTTGTAACTAGAGAGAAATATGTAAATTTTAAAAAGCCAGAGGGAAAGAAAAAAAGAAAGAAAAAAGAACGGAAGGAAGAAAGAAAAAAAAATAGAAAGAAAGAAAAACTTTGTAGAGAGAGAGAGAAATAGGTAAACTCTGGATGGAGATATATACTGAGTCCCATTTTGTCCTCAATTCATCAATTCACATTTAAAGTGATAGTAAACTCGGTTTTTAAAGTTGTACCTACAGCTAAGTCTATAATAAGGCCTACCGGTAGGTATAGTGAATATCTCCTAAACGTACACTGTTTAAGAGATATTCACACTGCATACAGCCAGCGACGTCACCGGTGCATGCGCTCTGAAGGTCTGGTATACCGTGCCGGAACCTTCAGAGCTCCGTCCCGTAGCCGAGGGCTGCAGCGCGCATGCACGGGAGTGACATCATTGCAGCCCTGGCCACTCATGTAGCTGGAGGCCATGAACCCGGAAGGAAGACTGGGAAAAGATGGAAGCCCTGTCAGCGGTGACAGTGTGCTGCTGGATGGTTTGGTTTTAAGGTAAGTCTCTCATAATATGCTAGTATGCGATGTATACTAGCACATTATGACATCGCCTTGCAGGGGATTTTTTTTTTTTAAAGCTGCAATTTACTACCGCTTTAAAATGTACATTAATGTATTCATGAATACAGAGCAGAGCTGCATTAAAGCCCAACTGCGGGAATTACAAAAACAAGAAGACTACCCTCATAGAGACCCTCTCCGCACTACAAGGGTTAAATGTTTGTTAAAGTGGTTCTAAAGCCTTGTTGTTGTTTTCCCTTTAAAATAATACAAACTTCATACTTACCTGCTCTGTGTACGGCCCCTTTCACACTTATACGACTCGTCCCACGATTTGTGATGGCAAAGTAGCATGACAAGTCGTTTCCCATGATTTCCAATGACAACCATTCATATTAGTACGACTTCAAGTCATTCCGACTTCAAAGTAGTCCCTGCACTACTTTGGTCCGATTTTGATGCCACTTACACAGGCATTCCCTGAAATTGCGGTAAAATCGCGGCCCCGAAGTCGCACTAGTGTGAAAGGGGACTAATGGTTTTGCACAGAGCAGCCCCGATCCTCCTCTTCTCGGGTCCCACGCTGGTGCTTCTGCCCCTCCCCCTTGCAGAGTGCCCCCAGAACCCCCTGCTGAATCAATTGGCCAAATTTTTCTCTGTCTTTGGCCAGCTTTACCTTATTCTTCATTCCAGCGGGCTCCCTCCATCTGCGTACCCGTTCCCCTAAAGTAAGGTGACGATATTTTTAAAATGAAATCCGGGGACTTATTTTTTTTTTATTGGCAAATGGTAAACTATTTTATACGCATATTTTCCACAAATTATATATGCAGTCAGTGGCACTGGCGTAGCGTGGGTTGTCAGCGCCCGGGACAAGGCAAGAAATTTGCACCCCCAACCAGACTTTTAGCACTCCCTGAGTCACTTCCACTAGTACAGTAGTACTGACCAACTTGATTCCTACACTGACCTACCTGACCACTGAACTAACCTATCTGATTTCTACACTGACCACTACACTGACCTACCTGATTCCTACACTGACCACTACACTAACCTACCTTATTCCTACACTGACCACTACACTAACCTACCTTATTCCTACACTGACCACTACACTGACATACCTGATTCCTACACTGACCACTACACTGACCTACCTTAACCCTACATTGACCTACCTGATTCCTACACTATCCACTACCCTAACCTACCTGATTCCTGCACTGATCTACCTGATCCCTACACTGACCACTACACTGACCTACCTGATTTCTATACTGACCACTACACTGACCTACCTGATTCCTTTACTGACCACTACACTTACCTACCTGAGTTCTATACTGACCACTACACTGACCTACCTGATTCCTGCACTACATCCCCCCCCCTACTTGAACAGTGTAGATTGGTTGATTTTGCTCACCTCTCCATGGCCTCCCTGAAAATCTATCGGAGAAGGGCTCTCCCCAGCACCAGGTACTGTTTCCGACACCCAGCTGCTCCTCAGTATCCCCTGCCAAGAGCTTCTCCAATAGCCACCGTACGCTCTGCACTGCCCCTTCCCTCCGCTGTATTCTCACACACACACACACGGGCCGTCCGCACCAGAGGGATCACGGGGGACAGGCTGGACTACAGGAGTTCCTGGGCAGGGGGGGGCAACACAGCACACTTGGGGGGGCACAGTAATGATTTTGTGCTCCCCAAATGTTGCACCCAGGGTGAGAGTACCAGATGCCCCCCCTACATGCCATTGCAATCTGGGGACGAATCCGGGGACAGACTGGCTCCGGGGACAGTGTCCTCAATCCGGGGACTGTCCCTGGAAACTAGGGATGTCTGGTCACCCTACCCTAAAGCCTCTTCTCCAAGTCCTGTAGCTAGCGGTAACAGAATGATGTCATCAAATACAATGCAGGACTAGCTGTGCTTCATTGTACATAAGGATGGTGAGGGAACATCCAAAGTCTGGAGCAGAGTGGAGCACCAGTGAAAGGAAAGTTAGACCTTCTTCCTCATCCTCTGTGATCTGCTGACAGTGTGCGTTAGAAGTTGCAGCAAGTCAGACAGAGCTTGCCTCATTCTGGTGGCTGGAGGAAGTCCAGCATCATCTAGCCCTCCTTTCATTCTTTGGATTTTAGTTATTTCTATTGTGGAGGCTCAGCATCACATTTGGGTCTTACTCTTACCAAGGGCAGTCTGTATGCAAATGTGGCCTTGCTACAAATGCCCACCGCTCCAGGCTGCCATCCACCCATCAAGGCATTTTGCTTTTTGCGTAACTCCTCCCAAGAGCCAGCTCACTGCTTACATCAGGGCTGAGGGCTCTTCAGAGGAGCGCTGAGGCAGGGTCAGGGGCAGATCCAGGGGGGGGGGGCAATGGGGAAATTGCAACCCCCCCGAGAATGCGGCTGAGTGAGTGGGTGGACAGGCTGCTCTGCAGGTGAGAGAGCGGGCAGCTCCGCGGGTGAGAGAGTGGGCGGCTCCGCGGGCGGGCCGGGCTGTCAGGCGGCTCAGTTGGTGAGCGGGTGGGAGGCTCGGCGGGCGGGTGAGAGAACGGGCGAGCAGCTGGGTGGCTCAGTGGGTGAACGGACAGCTGGCCAATCAGGGAGCTGGCAGGCGGGGAAGCAGAGAGATGACATCATCTCTCACCACCCGGCGCCCACCCTGCATCCCTGCAGTGCAGTTCCGCCCTCACTGTGCAGGCAGCCACGGGAAGCAGAGAGATGACATCATCTCTCTGCTGCCTGACTGGTAATCTGCTGCCTGACTCTGGGACACAGCAAGAGACCACCTTAGCAGGAAAGTGACACAGCAAGTGACAATCCGTAACGTGTGGCAGGTGACGTGGCAAGTGACAATCTGCATTTGGTGACAGGCGACATGGCAAGTGACAATCTGCATCTGGTGACAGGCGACGTGGCAAGTGACAATCTGCATCTGGTGACAGGCGACGTGGCAAATGACAATCTGCAATGTGTGGCAGGTGACGTGGCAAGTGACAATCCGCAACGTGTGGCAGGTGACGTGGCAAGTGACACGCTCGGGGCTCCCACTGATTCTACATTATGGTGAGTTGAACTATTTAATTTTTTATTACAATGTAATAATAGAAATAATGTGTTTCAATCATCCTGACACCATAACAACCATAGCACCAACACCAGCCATTTCCCCGATAAATTGCCCCCAAAAAATGTATTTTCTGGCAGTGCCCCTCTCGAGCAAAGACTCTGGATCCGCCCCTGGGCAGGGTGCTGTGATGTTTGTTGTTCTCTATGTATTGAAGGCAGATCATGGCTGGTGGGAAGATATACACACATTATCTCACAAAAGTGAGTACTCCCCTTACATTTTTGTAAATATTTTTTTATATCTTTTCATGTGACAACACTGAAGAAATGACACTTTGCTACAATGTAAAGTAGTGAGCGTACAGCTTGTATAACAGTGTAAATTTGCTGTCCCCTCAAAATAACTCAACACACAGCCATTAATGTCTAAACTGCAAAGCAGGGAATAAAATCTATTGCTTCCCCTAGTAAAAGCAACACAACAGTACACATAAACACTGGTTAGGCACACAGTTAACACTTTGATCGCCACTGATGTTTAACCCCTTCCCAGCCAGTGTCATTAGTACAGTGACAGTGCATATTTTTAGGACTGATCACTGTATTAGTGTAACTGGTCCCCAAAAAGTGTCAGTTAGTGTCCGACTGTCCGCCGCAATATCGCAGTCCCGCTATAAGTCGCCGATCGCCACTATTACTAGTATAAAATAAAATAAAAAATAAATAAAAAAAATATCCCATAGCGGGTAGACGCTATAACTTTTGCGCAAACCAATCAATATACGCTTATTGGGATTTTTGTTACCAAAAATTTGTAGCAGAATACATATTGGACTAAATTGATGAAGAAATTCGATTTTTTCTATTTTTTTTATTGGATAGCAGAAAGTAAAAAAAAATCTTTTTTTTTTTTTTTTCAAAATTGTCTGCATTTTTTTGTTTATAGCGCAAAAAGTAGAAACCGTGGTGATCAAATACCATTAAAAGAAAGTTGTATTTGTGGAAAGAAAAGGACATACATTTTGTTTGGGTACAGCGTCCCACGACCGCGCAATGGTCAGTTAAAGTAACACAGTGCCGTATCACACAAAAATGGCCTGGTCATGAAGGGGGTAAACCTTCCGGAGGTCAAGTGGTTAAGCAATGTTTCTTAATAGGTTCCCACAGCTCAGGTCGCAGTCATATTCGATCGGAATTGAATTTTAAGCGGAGGAAAAAAATGGTTTATAGTGAATTTTTACTAGATTTCAAAACCCAGAACATTTCCGATGACAAATCTTCAAAATGAGTTCTTTGTCTCTGGAGCTGTTTTGTAATATTTTTCTATGAGTCTGATGGGAGAAAAAAAAAGTATTTTTATTTCAAATAAACTTTCCTATTGGCTCTTTCATTCGCCCGTTGGTAATCTGCTGCGGGTGCCAGAAGAGTTTACTGGTTCACAAAGGGGGTGCGGAATGAAAATTCGGAAACTAATATTACTGCTGCCAGTTCTCCCCACTGGAGTTCCTGGTCCAGCCCTTTCCCCGTGGAGTCTTACCCCTCCTGCTGCAATTTCTCTTAAGAAAATCCAAGAGTGGGCGTAAAACTCGCTTTATCACCAAGGCAGGTGGGTGGAAACATTAAGTTTAGATGAACTGACTCTTTAATAGGAGTATAATCTCAGCACTGGTGTCCATCTGCAGAACATAAAAAAAGGAGCACACACTGTCGTAATTGTGCACACTTGACTGTCCAGCTGCACACAACAAACGTCCATGAGGCTGCATCCTTCCCTTGGGGCTGTTCAGGTCATTTGGAAAGCTGTCATGCATTCAGCCAATCTCCTTATTTCAAAGGGAGCAGAATTACTGACAAGAGGCCAGCTCTCTGAAGTCTGACAGTATGCCCTTTGTTGCCAGGGGCTTTGCATGAGACACAGGTGGGCCAAGGGGAAGGCGGATCATCACATTGTATCCTTAGGCTACTTAAAATGGAGCTGGACCCTTCCAAGACAACATTTAGTTTCATGAAGCATTGTGTATAGTGAAAAATATAAATATTTATTTCCCCCCCAAAAAAATGTCATCCTTTGCTGCCTCTCAGTGATCTCCTACAACCCCTTTCAGCTGCTTCCTGTCTACGTGCATTCGCTCCGACATCCACTGTGCATCATTTTGTGGTGGGTGGTTACTTTGTAGCAGATGTATCAAGGAAAGTACGCAACACAACCTTGTTCACACCAGTGCGTTTTGTAATGCGATTTGACAGTTCCAAAGCGCATAACAAGTCGCACCCCATTGCCAGGAATGGGACCGTTCAAATTGCTGCGACTCATGTCGCAGCTACTTTGAAAAACGTTCCCGCACTACTTTTTTCCACTTTCATTAAGACTTGCATAGACTACTGTTAACCTCTTCCCGCCTGCTCGCCCGCCGTCAAATGATGGTGGAGCGGTGCCTCTTTCGTTCTGTGACGACGTCATATGACGGCGCCCAGTTTAGCTGCGATCGCACGCCCCCGGGGGGGCATTGTGGTGTTTGAGGGCGTGCCATGTTCCTGGGACATGACGCGATCCCGATCTTGGCAAAGAGCCACGTCCGTGGCTCTTTACCCATGTGATCGACTATGTCCAATCACAGCCAATCACATGTAAACAATGAGGTGCCGTTTATCAACTTGTCCTCTCTCACACTGGCAGAGTGTGAGGTGAGGAGAGCTAATAAGCGGCATCTCCTCACAGGTAAAATGTGTAAAGCCTCGTACACACGACCAAGTTTCTCGTCCAAAACCGGCAAGAAAAGTGCCGCGAGAGCTTTCTTGTCGAGAAAACCATTCGTGTGTATGGTTTTACGACGAGAAAACTGCTGTGAATCTTAACGAGAAAATAGAGAACCTGCTCTCTATTTTCTCGTCAGGATTCAAGATTTCCTCGTTGTGTTTCTCGTCGGCCCGTTTTGTGACAAGAAAATGGTTCGTGTGTATGCTTTTACGACTCTTCCAAAAGCGCGCATGCTCAGAATCAAGTATGAGACGGGAGCGCATCTTCTGGTAAAACAAGCCTTCGTAATGGAGATAGCACATTCGTCACGCTCTAAATTATTGCATCGTTTAAATGTTGTGCATTGAAATCTTCTTTAGAATGTTACATTAATCCAAACGAATGAACTTCTTTTGCTGCTGATATTCACACAGAGTTATGACTATGTTTTTTTAACCCTTTTCATGCTGCTCTTAAGAAGATTTAGGTGTATTATATCGTGCAAGATCTTCTGAATATTTTACTGTTTTAGATTTTTCTAACAGATGTTAATTGTAATTTGGCAATGTTTTGCTAGTGATCTCCCATTGTATATTTGAATTTTTTTATTGTAAATTTTACACCCTATATTTTTTACATAATTTTTTTCTTGTTTTTTGGGGGGTTGTTATCTGTTCCTTTTTTTGGCTGTCAAATGTATCTGCTTACTCCAAAGCTAAATTAAAAAATTGTAAAAATAAACATAGTCAAGTATGAACTTAAACCAAAAAAACATTTATTCATGTTTTTACCAAAATAAAGAGAAGTCAGCGCTGGAGAACCTGCTGCCATTTGTGCATCCCAGGGACCCCAGAGCACACATCAACCCTGTGTGGACACTAAAATTGGGAGCTTGAGAAGGCCAACAGTTCTGAGCACAATCTGATGCTGGCCTCCCAGAGGTCAGGAACAGCAGCAGGTGATATATATGTCCCAAGTGTGTGGTACTACAACAGGCTGCCTTCTGTCCGACCACAATGAAGCAAGGCCATCACTTCCTCGTCTTCTTGGCAGCCTTCCCTGCAGCCTTCCCTGAAGCCTTCCCTGCAGCCTTCCTTCTTTGTGTGGCTGGAGGCTGGGCCACTGGAGGGGTACTCCTGTCAGGAGGAGGAGGAGGTGGAGGAGAAGGGGGTGGCGCAGAAGAAGATGGTGGAGGTGGAGGAGGAGGTGGAGGAGAAGGGGGTGGGGCAGAAGAAGAAGGTGGAGGTGGAGGAGGAGGTGGAGGAGAAGGGGGTGGGGCAGAAGAAAAAGGTGGAGGTGGAGGAGGAGGTTGAGGTTGGGATAGTTGTGCCACCTCACATATGGCCGTATTGGGGGTAATTTTCTCCATCACCCCCTTGTTCAGCAAGGTGATGAGCAGGGGCTCGCATAGGAGGCGTTGCTCCATGCTCATCACCTTGAACTTGGCCTCCACTAGGCCGGCAATGGCCTCTTCAGGGGATGTGGGCTCCTGGAGGGTGGCATGGGCCTCTCGAATAAGGGCCATTGCTGCCTCACTCGTGGTCCTGTCCCTCCTGCTTCTTTTGGGAAGTCGGATGGGAGGCACCTGTGATCTCGTGGTTCTCCTTGGGCCGGCCACCTCCTGGCTGCCACTGGGCCCTGCCACCTCCTGGCTGCCACTGGGCCCTGCCACCTCCTGGCTGCCACTGGGCCCTGCCTCCTCCTGCCTGACAGTTTCCAGACCCTCCTCCTGGCTGATTTCATCCTGTGTATGAAAAAGGGACATAGTTTAATATTTTGGTTTATTATTTTCATACAACTTTCAGATCCTGATTGTAGCAATTTGAATGTAAATCAAGAAAAAATTTCCAAAAATTTACAACTACATCAGATTGACTATTTAGCACCCAATTTAGGCCAGACTAATGTCTAGAGATCTTGATTTTACGTGTGGAACACAAAATAGTTTATGTTTGTCATCTTGACATATTTTTCAAACATTAGGTTTATCCCAATACATTTTCTATAAATACTATACCTGGCTCCAGATGGCCAAATAAGGTTCATCCAGGATGGCTGCCTCCTCTTGCTCCAGAGAAGGCTCAGGTTGGCTGCAGGGAAGTCTGGGGTGAAGAGTGGATAGTGATGGCCTTGCCTCAATGTGGTCATCCAGAAAGGACATCCTGCTGTAGTACCACAAATTCGGGACATACACATCATCTGCTGCTGCTCATGACCTCTGAGAAGCCAGGACCTTAGAGCGTTCAGTCCTGTATGTGCCTCTCAAGCTCCCAATTTTAGTGTCCACCTGTTTTGCTGTGGCTGTGGGCACCTTGGTATGCACAAATGGGAGCAGGGTCTCCAGCGCTGCTTTTCTGACCCCTTTTTTTTATGTATGGGGTTTTTGGTTTCCCACAGAGCGGGCAACTCCCTTACCCGGTCTATAAATTCCGCAAGGAATTCTTTGTCGCTAATAAAGACATTCATATTGGCTCTGCAAGTAAAATAAAAATTATATAACTAATGTGAGGCACACAGTCTAACCTCCTTAAAATCTTATTCACCATATATATCCTCCAACATTCTCAAGACAGTATAGGGCAACAATTTTTCAAAGTCACAAATTCACATACCTTCGTTCGCACGTCTGTCACTTGAACTCCTCTCTCCGCACACCGAACATAGTATAGTCACATGTGTGTTTGCTATATATACACCACACATGCGTCAAACTCCGCACACGTCGCTCCGCACACGTCGCCCGCCCATGACGTTCTAACTAACATCTTTTCCCCGCCCCTTCTCTTTCGGCACGCAGACAGATATGGCGGATTTACAGCAGGTGTCTGATAATTCCTCAAATAACGAGGAGGAGACAAGCCCGGAGACTGAGGAAACGTCACGATCAAGGAGGAGATTCAAGGCATCTAATATGTCTTATGCGGAGATGGCGGAGATGGTGGACATATTGCTAAAGTCGGATTATGACGCAAAGCATGGGCCGTATAGCAAACCTAATAGAAGGAAGGCCAAAATCATGAAGAAAGTCGTGAAGAGTCTGAAGAAGAATTTTGGGGTGAAACGCTCAAATGAGCAGCTCAGAAAGAGGTGGTCAGACCTCAAACTGAGGGAGCCGGAGCAGTTAAGGAGCATTAAGAGAATGCTAGCAAAAAGTAAGTACTTTTGAAACTTTTATGCTATTAATGTATTTCTCAACTTACATGTTGCTCCAAGTTTTTTTTTTTTACAAGTGTACTCCCTTCCAAAATGTAATATTTTGAACTTGGTTGGGCACAGTAAGCGTTCGTTACAGACACATCGTTCGGCCACTATCCTCGTTTTTTGATTATTTTTCAGGCTCAAATTTAATTAGACATCTGCCTGTTTTGATAAAATTGTTGTTCTTACATTGTTGGCTAGATGATGTGTTTGTAAAGAGATTGAAATGCAAACTTTAATCAGTGTAAAGGAGAGGACACTCAGCAGCTGGTTCCACATCTGTACTTTTGAGCACTATAGTGTGGGCCAACAGAACCGCCTTTTTTGGGTGTCCCACACAGGTGCATCAGTGAAATTTTGTGGTGCCTCCATGTCTCAAAATTGACAGCCAAAGGTGAATACTAAACATATTTTTTAGACAAAATAATGTCTTCATGTGGACATTCTGCACAAACAGACACTTGTACCCCACTTCCAAGCAATTTAGCCTGTTTTTATTTCTGTGTGATAACTAAACCTTTTGTTTGATTCTCATAGGGGAGAGAAGACTGGGAGGAGAACACTCCATGGAGCACATGAAACCCACAGCTTCGAAACAACCCCAACCTCACCAAGACCCACAACCGAAGGATGTTGAGGAAGTTGAAGAGGTGGAGGAAGGAGAAGTGCAGGAAGGAGAAGTGGATGACGTGGTGGAACTGGTCACCACAACAGGTCAGTATCTGTCACCAGAGCTTCAGGTAAGAGATGTAGGCCTGCAGAGTTATAATACCTTTTTTTTTATATTTTAGGGGATGTAAATGTTGTGGTGAAAGAAAGTACACGTTTCTCTGCTGACAGTGCCCTACAAATAATACAGCAAGTGATGGAATGTAGCACAGAACTGGACAGAATTAAACAAAGAATTCATGTGATGGATCAAACCTTTAAAGACATTCTAGATGTTTTGGGGAGAATTGAATAAGGCCTCAAAACCCCCATTTTTGTTTTCAGTTTGTTATTCACCCTTTTAATCTATTTTTGACAATCAAACCAGCCAGAAATTGAATATGCACACAGTGTGTCAACATGTGCCATCTGCCATCAGGGGATATCCATGTACGCCTTTTAGGGGTGCAACCCCTTCCTCGTATCTAAGGTAGGTGAACTGAAGAAGGGGTTGCACACACAAAACACGTCCATTGATAACCCCTGATGGCAGATGGCACATGTTGTCAATAGGGATCAGGAGTCTAAACTCCCTATTGGAAAATACTTCAAAATGTGTGCATATTCAATTTTTGGCTGGGCAAGGGGTGCCAAGACCCCATATTAGGATGGGCACATAGAGACATAGTTTGTGTAAGTGAATGTCTCATATTGCTCAGAGGTATCCAATGTTGTACTTTTTGGAATGCAACTAATGGTTTTGTATTTTCACAGCCAAAAAACAAAAAAAAAAATTTACCATGTGTGTGAATGTGCACAGAGTAAAATGTTTAAACACAAACAACGTGTAGCTTCTTTTTCAAATACGCTCTAACCTTATTTGTGTATTTTTTTGGGTTGCATAGTGAAATGGTTGTTATTTACTAAAGGAAAAAACAATTGCCACTACAAATGCACTAAGACAAACTAGGAGACAGGAAACAAACAAAGTTACCAGATTAAAAAAGAATTTTAATGAGTTGTTTATGCACAATTCTTTAGTCATGGCCTGGCATAGGAATTGTCCCCCTACCCGTGAAATAGTCCATATATTTCTCCCGAACCTCACGGGCATTTTGGGGGGGCAAGCCAGGACGGGCAGATTCGAGGCCCGGCAGGGGATTGGCATGGGAAAGTCCAGCCTCAGGCAATACTGAGGCCATATACTTGATTTTCGGCAAAGAAAATTATGGAGCACACAGCAGCATAAAACGACATAGTTTATCTTGTACTCCGCCAAGTGGATGGGAGTCATAAAAAGGCGGAACCGGCTGGCCATTATGCCGAAGGCATTTTCAACGACTCTTCGGCCCCTGGCCAGCCGGTAATTGAACACCCTCTTCTCTGGGGTCAGGGTCCTCTGTGGAAATGGCCTCATGAGGTGCGGTCCGAGTCCGAAGGCTTCATCAGCCAAAAAAACAAAGGGGAGTCCTTCAACATTCCCTGCATCCAGTGGCAATGCAAGGTCGTCACTCTGGAGACAGAGGGCAAACTCCGTCTGGATGAAGGATCCCCCATCGGACATCCGGCCATTCTTCCCTACATCAACATAGAGGAATTCATACCGTGCTGACACCACCGCCATCAGCACAATGCTATGAAACCCCTTGTAATTGAAGTAGTAGGACCCAGAACGGGGTGGTGGCACGATGCGTACGTGCTTCCCGTCTATGGCACCACCGCAGTTGGGGAAGTCCCACCGCGTGGCAAACTCCGATGCCACAGTCTGCCATTCCAGTGGCGTGGAAGGAAGCTGGGGAGTCAAACAAGATGAAAAAAAAATTGAAATTTTAAATAGAACATTGCAAGCAGATTATAAGAAAATACATTAGAGGCCAACATCAATAAAAATCTCAGTTTAAGGTGTTTTTAATAAGTATAATGGAAGGCTCATGTTTCATATTCATCACCCCCTCTGATGGCCCATTCTAACCAAATTTGGGGGGGGGTAGATGTGTTTGGCCACAGGATAGCATTGCAGTGGCGGGGTGTCCAGAGTGGGCGCTGGAACACTGCCCCCTCTCTCCTGTGCCCGTCACTCAGAACAATACATAGGTTCATGCCTTGCATTAACCTATGTATTGTCAATGCTGCCCACTATTCAGGTGGATGGCCCCCTGTTGAGCGACGGCCATATGAATAACTGCGGCATTTATGGGGTGAAAATTGCATATAAGAAACAGGGGGCAAATAGGCTTGCAAAATCCAGCCTGAGGGATGTAATTGGCTTGATAAAAGTAAAATAGGGGACACAGGGGGGGGGGGGGACATTTCTTGGGTAAACACTGACAGGCTGCTCTGCCAATCATGTTCACCAAGTCTGTTTTACGGTAACATGATTGGCTGATGCAACATCAAGGGCAGGAGAAGACATCAATGACAGAAGAAGGATGGCGCTGACCAGAAGAAGGTAAGTGCAGGGCTGGGGGGGAAATGGCTGCATTGGAGGGGACAAAATGGCTGCATTGGAGGGGACAAAATGGCTGCATTGGAGGGGACAAAATGGCTGCATTGGAAGGGGCAACTGGTGGCGTTTAATAGGCACAGTCGCTAAAAAGGAGGAAGTTTAGTTCCTAAAATTGGGGTTGGACCCCCAAACATTTGGAGCAACAGACGCCCCTGCTGGAAAGGTTAGTGAAGGAAAATATGCATGGAGGAGAAAAAAGGGGCAATCTAAAGCTTCCAGCATGCATGAGGACAAAGAGGACATTCTCAGCATATTACAATCATGGTAATTAGGGAAGGATGAAAGAAATACAATACATTATCATACATGAAATACATAAAATGTGATGTTAATGGAGAAAACTTACCCTAATATAGTCCTCCTGCAGGACTTGGATGATGGCAGAACAGGTGTCTGGGATTATGAGGCCCAGAGCCTGGGGGGAGATGCCTGTCATGAACTTCAAGTCCTGAAGACTTCTCCCTGTCGCCAGGTAGCGTAACGTGGCGATGAGCCTCTGCTCAGCACTGATGGATTCCCGCATAACGGTGTCCTTCCTGGTAATATAGGGGGACACCAAAGCCAACAGATGCTGAAAAACGGGGTCAGACATCCGCAGAAAATTCCTGTAGTCCTCAGGATTATTCTCGACGATCTCCTGCAGCAGAGGCATATGGCAGAATTGGTCCCGCTGGAGCAACCAATTCTTGGTCCATGAACTCCTCCTCACACCGTTCATGGACTGGTCTTGGTCCAAAACAAGCAGACCAACACCAAGCGCACGCACAGCACGAACTCGATGACGAGAACGTACAGGCGACATGGCTAGGAAACGGTCGTCTTATCAGAACGTACAGAACAGAACGCACTTTAGAACAGCAAGGCCTATGAATAACGAACTGAAAATCAGAAACGAACGGGCAAGAACGCACTGTAAAACAGATACGACCTGCCTAGACGCCCTGAAAGACAAGATACGAACCCACAAGCACAAACTGAACCGCAGAAAACGAACTGAAAAGCACGAAGACTGAAAAGCGCGAATCGTCTCTTCCCAAACTTTTACTTCACACGCGGTAACACGAGATCAGCATAAGCAGCCCAAGGGGTGGCGCCAGGGAAATCGATCTTCCCCTTTATAGTGCCGTCGTACGTGCTGGACGTGACCATGGAGAACAACAAGGAAATTGGGAAATGTCAGTGTGTACACATGGAAAGCTTGACGAGAAAATCGTCAAGGTTAACAAGAATCTCGTCGAAAAAAACTATGTGTTTTTTACGACGAGAAACTCGGTCGTGTGTACGAGGCTTTAAGGTAATCAGGGCACTGATCATCAGTGGCCTGATTACAATGCAGCCGCAACAGTGCCCATCAGTGATGCCACTCTGTGCCCATCAGTGAGGCCAATATGTGCCCATCAGTGCTACCTTTCAGTGCCCATCAGTGCCACCCATCAGAAAAGGATTCCGCCATCAAAGAAACCAGGTGTTGTGTTGCCAACATCCCAATAATGTACGAACAGAGATGATCCCCCTTGGGAACGGGATTTTAAAGGCAGCAACACCAATAGTATAAAATATGTATAATTTATTACAAGAGAAATATTAAACACAACAATAACAGTAAAATATTTTGTCTGTGCAAAGACAAATAGCATAAATGACAAAAATAAGTATTGAATACAGATACTTATAGCATTCCAAAATACCCAAATTTGGGTATTTGTATTTGTGTGTTGTTGCTGTCTTTAAAATCCGGTTCCCAAGGGGGATCTCCTCTGTTTGTATCAGTGCCCATCAGTGCCGCCCATCAGTTCCCATCAGTGCCATCTATCATTGCCCATAAGTGCAGCCTATCAGTGTCGCCTATCAGTGCCCATCAGTGCTGCATATTAGTGCATCCTCATCAGTGCCACCCCATCAGTGCCCTTCAGTGCTGCCTCATCAGTGCAGCCTATCAGTGCCCATCAGTGTAGGAGGAAAATTACTTATTTAAAAATTTTCTGACACAAACTAAAAAAATAAAAGTTTTTTTCTTCATTTTTTTTTCTTAATTTTTTTTTTGCAAAAAACAGTGATTAAATACCAGCACAAGAAAGTTCTATTTATGTGAAGAAAGTATAAAAAATTCATTTGGGTACAGTTTTGCATGACCGTGCAATTGTCATTCAAAGTCTGACGGCACTGAAAGCTGAAAATTGGCCTGGGCAGGAAGAGGGTGAAATTGCCCAGTATTGAAGTAGTTAAACAAAGTCACAAGACGCAATGAAATCCCAGGTGCAAATCGCACTGATCTGTGGCTTTGAAATCGTGCTGATGTAGCGTGATTCCAAAGCCGCACTGGTGTGAACCGGGGTTTAGGCTACATGGACAAGAGGGATATACAGTCATACATTTGGGCCAATTTCCCAGCAGAGCTACAGGTACTATGTAGTGTCGCATTAAGCAATTAATGGCTATACGCAGCTATATTCTGCTACATTTGTAAAAATTTGCATGAGTGTATGACTCTAGATGTTTACGTTAGTAGCGGCATATAGATGTGTACAGCAGTGCATAGCTATTGACTGCTATGGGTGGCTGTACACCAGTTGGTAAAATACAGGTGAATGTACAGCTGTACAGCCCTCTTTCTCCCATGTGCATGTAGCCTTAAAGGAGAAGTACAGCCAAAGCTGGTTTGGCTGTACTTCTCCTGTGGATCACAGGAGTGCATTTCATTCTGCACTCCCGTTTTCAGCAGACAGCAGACTGAAGCCCGCTGTCGGCTGATGTCACAGAGCCGGTTCAGGCTCGGGCAAGATTGTAACAATGAAGTTGAGATCTGCCCACATGCCTGGACCGGCACCCGGCTCAGCCTCTCAGCGAGAGCCTCTGAGAGCCTGAGCCGGCCGCTCCCACCACCTCCACAGCCCATGGCTCCAGTGGGAGGGGGGGATTGGCAGAGTAGAGAGGGGTGACTGACAGTAACCAGCTCTCTGCTCACGGAGCTCTGAGAACACTGCGTTTAGCGGTCTTTGATTGCTCGGTTCTCAGTCTTAGAGCTGGCAGGGAACGGATGCAGCATCAGACCAATATAAATGTAGCGGGGTATTGCTTTAAGGCCTCAGAGACTACCGTACCCAGAATGCCACGAGACACCCAAGGTGCATTGCCCCGCGCAAAGACTGCTGGGGTGGGCTATTTAACTGGGGGGCGGGACTGATTTCGGCCTCTTTGGACACCGCCCGCCCAGCAAGTGGAACTCCTGTTCGAGTCTGCTGTGTGACAAGGCCTGAAGCCGGGACTTTTCTCCAAAGAGCCTTCCGTTTCACCTAGGAGCTTGCGGGACATCATCCGACTGCTGCTGTGCTGTTGCGAGGAGGACCGAAGACCCGGGTGTCGTGGGATCTGTGTACTGAGACACAGCAACGGAAGATACGGACATGGACTGGTCCGGTTGGGTGAGAGAGCACCTGCTCAGAGACAAACACAGGATCCCCTAGGCCAGATAACTGTTGTTCAGAATTAACTCTAGTGCTTGTAGTCATACACCGGAGAGACAGCGCCTTGAGTATCTAGGAGTCTCTAAGACCCTTTTCCTCTTTGTGGATTATAACTTGTTTCCAATTTTTTTTAATTAATTTTTTTATGGTTGAACTGGATGGACTTGTGTCTTTTTTCAACCTGACTAACTATGTAAAAGTGCACCACCGTTTGCTAGCGAAGATTTTCCTCTACAGAACTTCTACATAGTACAGTCAGGCCTGACTTAGTAGCGTAGACATTTCTGGTCACCATTTTTACCCATGAGGTAGAATAGCATCAGCGGGGACTGTTAGTTCTTTTATTATATCTGTCTGTTTGCAAAAGTACTCTTTTCATTGCAGGGCTCTGCATGTGTTCATGTATACTTTTCTATGCTTAACCAACACTCTCAGTAAAAGTGCCAGGGTTAAGTACACTTGTGTTTGTGTGATTTACTGTGCAGAAGAGACGGTTATTGATAGCCATACACTATTGCTGTGTTTATTGCAGGATTGCGCCTCCGAGAGTTATAGGTTACACAATCCTGCCATCCCTTACTGACTGTGTCAGGAGAGGTTAGAGCCAATTGCTAGGGGTTGACAGCAGTGCATTACAGGGCCCAAACAAATCATTTCAGCGGCTCTCTTAGCTGGGGGTATCGCTACACGTGGGGGCTCGAGTCCGGGATTCCTGTATACTGCATGCTGCAATCAGAGCCTGCCAGAGGCACTGGCATGGACCCGTTAGTAGTGACACAGTGGTGCGCAACAGTTGGCGCCAACCCAACCATGGCGGTAGTTATTGAGCTTTCCCGGGAGAAAACTGGCCGGAAGAGGAGGTAAAGCGGCTCATGTTGTCACTGTCTCCAAGCCAAAAGGCATGGGTGATGGATTTAAAATCAGATCCAGAGACCTTGTTTACATACGCATTTGTGGAATGGAAAAATGGAATACCAGAGGACTTTAGAGGTCAGAACATACAGGCAATAGATAACCAGATATACCAATTGGTGCATACAGAGGCAGTGAAGGGGGAACCTCAGCAATCTCCCCTGCCATCACCTCCGCCATCCTCTCCACCATTATCCCCTAAAGCAGAGAAGCCAAAAGAGAAGATAGCCTCAGGGACACCCCTGGCCGCTATAGGGCCTGAACTGTTGAATGCTCTGGGAACATTCCTCCCTGGGGGAGGAAGACTTTGACACCTGGATTGAGCAATTAATGCAGGCTCTGGAAGGATGGGAAGTACCAGAGGGCCAGCAGAAGCAGCGCATAAGTGAGAGTTTGAAAGGCGCTGCTGCTGAAGCTGTAAAGAATCTTAGGTTCAGCAATTCTGCTTGTACTGCTTATGATTATCTGACTATGTTACAGGAAGAATTTGGCCAGTTGGAAAAGGTGGCTGAGCTAGTATATCAATTTGAGCATACCCTTCAACAGCCGGGAGAAAGATTGTCTGAATATGTAAGAAGTTAAATAAGATGCTCTGCCAAATTGTCCTAAAAAAGGGGATGCTGCGACAAGTCATAGATGCGACACGGATGAAGCATATCCTGAGGGGAGCATTGCATTCGGATCCAGTTTGGCTCCACCTGAAGACCTCTGAAGGAGTCATGTCTCTGAGTTACCCAGACTTTGTGCGGATCATAAGGGACGAAGAAGCTCTATTGAAGGACCAACAGGCGGTTGAAAAAGCCACCCCTTGCCCCTCAGTGGGAGTCAGATCAGCAATAGCCTCTGAACGGGACTCGGAAGTGGAGATTTTAAAGTCTCAGATGACCCAAGTGCTGGATCTTTTGACCTCCCTAATGGCTAAGAACTCAGGAGTCCTAAAAGAAGAGGAAGTCAGGAAGGAACCGCACCAGAGTGTCTCAACGCCAGTCTCTCCGCGAGACAGGGGAGAGGCTATTTGTTTCAACTGTGGGGGAGTTGGCCACTTTGGGCGAGTGTGCCCCAGCCCAAGGAAGACCCGTGGCATCTATCACCAGCCGGCGGAAAACTCCAGGGTGCCCCGGTGAAGGAGTCAGCCGGGAGCCCATCATTTTCAGCAAGCTCCACTAAAATCCTCAAGCAAGAAGAGTCGAGGGAGAAGGAAAACCATGCCCCTCCCAAAATGCTAAATACCGCCCGCCAAGAGTTAAAATTTCAAGACCTGCAAGGAGTCAATGCATACCAGGCCCAACAGGGATTAAGATCCAGAAAAAGGTGGAAGAAGAAGAAAACACCTAAGGGAAAACCCACAAGTCCAAAGAAAGAAGCCTCCCCGAAGGGGTTTCCAGCCAAATTGGTGGGACCCTCCCCTGTGGTTCCCATTCAAGTGGAGGGAGTTTACACAAGGGCCATCCTGGACACAAGGGCCCAAGTCACTCTTCTGTACCGTGACTTTTACCAAAAGCACCTGAGTCACTTGCCCTTACAGAAATTGGATGATCTGGAAATATGGGGGATTGGCACCCAAAGCTTTCCCTACGATGGCTATGTCTCAATCCGACTAGCCTTCGACCCCTCGATATCCGGAAAGACAGAGGCCTTTGACACCCTGGCAATAGTTTGCCCTCGCGCACCAGGGGCCAACAAGAGTTCCCTGATAATAGGGACCAATACTGACCTGGTCAGGAGATTACTGGCTTACCTAGCACAGGAGCAGGGTAATTAGACGGCCAGGATCCACCCAATGTTGCGGTTAGCCTACCAACAATTGGTCCTGGAACAGAAGGCCCCAGAAGAGGGGGTAGGGAAAGTCTGGAGATTGGAGAAGGAGGATAGAGTGTAACAGCCTGGTGAAATGACCTGTCTGAAGGCCACTGTAAAGCTCACATGGGAGAAGCCTGGCCCCTTCGTGATCCTGGAACCGGACCCCCTAGATACCCACCCAGGATTGGAAGTCATGCCTGAGGTAGTCCCGCTGAGGGCTCTGAAGAAGGCCAATGGCTGGATACCAGTGAGCATCAGGAACATTACTGACTCGCCTGTGAAGATTCCGGAACGGATGCTGTTGGGCCAAGTAAACCCTGCTACCCCAGTGGCTCTGTCTGATCTGGAGAAGACTGAAGGAGGGGCACCCATGCTGGAGAAGCTCTGCCTGGAGAACACAACCCTACCACCGGTATGGAAGGAGAGAGCCAGGGCCCAGCTGACCAGGTATAGGAAGATCTTCTCCAGAGATGAATTTGAGAGTCTGTCTGGAGCCAAGTGGTTCAGTGTAATGGACCTGAAGAGTGGGTATTACCAGATCCCAATGCATCCAGAAGATAGAGAGAAGACGGCATTCATCACCCCAGTGGGATTCTATGAATTTAACCGGATGCCTCAAGGGTTGTCGGGGGGCTCCTGCCACTTTCCAGCGACTAATGGAGAAGACGGTGGGGGACATGAACCTCATCGAAGTCCTAGTGTACCTAGATGACATCATTGTCTTTGGGAAGACTCTAGAGGAACACAAGGAAAGACTGGAGAAAGTCCTGAAGAGACTTAGTGATGAGGGAGAAGGGAGAAGTGTCAGTTCTACCAATCCTCAGTCCACTACCTGGGACACATAGTGTCTGATGAAGGAGCATCTACAGACCCTGAAAAACTGCAGGCAGTCACCTCCTGGCCCTGACCAACTACAGTGACGGAGCTCAGATCCTTCCTGGGGTTCTGCTCCTATTATTGCAGGTTTGTGGAGGGATTTGCAAGAATTGCCAAACCTCTGAATGAGTTGTTGAAGACAGAAGGAGAGGAGGATGACACTGGCCCCAGGAAGCCAGGAGAATCAGTGGAAGGCCAGTAGACTGAGAAGTGTGAAGAGTTTCGGTGGTAGGAGTGCCCAAGTACTATTGTGATGTGACCCAGATTGGCGAAGACGACTTGCCGAAACTGTCCAGAAAGGATATAAGACGTGACCAGTTAGGAGACCCTTGGGGAAGGTTGGCCTCGGAAGCCCTGGAAGATCCGGATCCGGACAGGCTCTTGCATGATCCCTCCAAGGAGGCCCATTTAATACGCAAGGAATGGGACAAGTTACAGGTGTATCAAGGGGTGGTCTACCGAAGGGGCCCCTCTGATGACCTAGAAGATAAGTGGCAACTGTTCTTGGAGAAGGATTACTGCTCTGAAGCCTCTGGATCCATATAGTGCTACCGCCCCACTCTAAACACTCACAGGTGCTGGCTCTGCACAATGTGGTCAATAAGAAGAAAATTCCTGGACCGCCGCACTCTGCAAAAAATGCTGATTTATTGTATAAAATCCACGAAATACAGCAAAAACACACAGGGGTGAACACAGGGACTGGCTAACGCGTTTCACATCGTGAGATGCTTACTCATAGCTATCAATACAAGGGATACAATCATATATATAAGAAAAGTGGACTGAACCACTTGCCAATAGAAAAACATTAAGGCCAGGTTTGGCCTTTTACCACATAATAAGTCCATGATTGGATCCAATGAAGTCACAAAAACACATACATAAGAAAGAGGAAAACACACCTGTGAAGTGTAAAACAGGAGTCAGAAGTAATGACACATGATTTTGTAAAAACAACATATATAAAAATATGTATAAAATGTATAAAATGTATATACAATGTATCATATAAGGCATTCAATATATTGGAAAAAACAGAGAATGCCTTATAAAAAGACTGCTGAAATAAGTGAAGAGTGATAAAACTGTTCTTGCCGGAAAAACATTGAAAGACTGTCTTAGCTGCCCTACACAACAATCATGGCCACCTAGGGGCAGAAAGAACCTTCCAGCTCATAAGGAGTAGATTCTACTTGCCCTGCATGCGAGCTGAAGTAGATGAGTACTGTCACTCCTGCTCGCTGTATACAGAGAAAGACACTGCCCCGTCGAGCTGCCCTAATGGGCCACCTGCAAAGCCAAGGGCCCTTGGACTTGGTATGCATTGACTCCCTTTGTCTGGAACCTGGCTTGAGTGGACATGGAAATGTTCTGGTGATAACCGACCATTTCATCCGTTATGCCCAGGCCTTTCCAACCAAAGACCAGAAGGCCTCCACTGTAGCCAAGGTACTTATGGAGAACTACTTTGTGCATTACGGGTTACCTCAACGCCTTCACTCGGATCAAGGGAGGGACTTTGAAAGTTGACTGATCCGGAAGTTACTGGACTCTTTGGGCATAAAGAAGACTCGCACCACCCCTTATCACCCTCATGGTGATGCCCAACCGGAAAGGTTCAACAGGACTTTGTTAAACATGTTGGGGACTCTGAGTAGTGAGGAAAAGCAGCATTGGGGCAAGCACATAGCTGCTATAGTGCATGCCTACAACAGCACGACCAGTGATGCCACAGGATATTCCCCGTATAGACTGATGTTTGGCAGGGAAGCAAGACTACCCGTAGACTTGGCCTTTGGCACCTCAATGGACCACACATCAGCTGCCTCACACAAGGGATACGTGGACAGACTGCGGAAAAGCTTAAAGCTGGCCTATGAGAAGGCCCAATCGACTTCTGACCAGAGAGGAGCCCGAAATAAGCGGAACTTTGACCTTAGGGTCCGGATCCAGGATCTGCAGCCCAGAGACAGAGTGTTGCTGCGAAACTTAGGGGTCACAGGAAAGCACAAGCTGGCAGACAGATGGAAGTCAGAGCCCTATGTGATTTGTAGGAAACTGCCTGGCTTACCAGTGTATCAGTTGAAGCCTGAAGGAAGAGTGGGGCCTCTGAAGACCTGGCACAGGAACCATCTGCTACCCCTTTCTGAGGCAGTCAGGATGCCTCCTGCTCCGGATACCCCCGAGCTACCTTCAACTCCCCGCACTCCTAGACCTAATACCAGGTCTCAAGCAACTCTGTCAAGGAAGGAGGAAATTACAGATCAAAGTGAAGATGAGGAGCTGGAGCTCAGTTGGCTATGGCCGTCTCAAGCACCTGAATCCCTGATGGCGGATCCCACACCCTCTGAATTCCTCATAAGTAACACCTTGAACGCTGAAGCTGCTGAGTTCATTCCATCCAGTACCCAGACTGAAGAATGGGAAGATGCCTTGGGGTCAGTCCCCGCTGAAGACCCAGGGAATTCACTGTACCTTTCTGCACCAGAGTTGGATGCCCTTGAAGCCACAAGTCCTCTGACACCTACCCCAATGGAGGCACCCATAGTGCCAGATATTGTGACCCCCAGAGAACAAAGAGTGAAAAGAATTATCCGCCCTCCCAAGAAGTTGACTTACTCTCAAATGGGAGAATGCTCTGAGGACACTGTGATAACTGCAAGAAGGACAATAGAGAAACCTGGCCCCTCCACTATGCATTTGGTGGAGGGCAACCCCAGCTCACTCTGTGGCACAGTTAGGCAGGTCACTTCCACTAGTATGACCTGTGGGCAGGACAATCTCCCTCACCGAGCTTGGTGGGAGGTTCCCCTGCCCAGTTCTTTTGCTACTATAAATTGTATCGTTTGTACTTTATGTTGATTTTATCTTTGGGGACCAAAGATTTTAAGTGGGGGGAGTGTGTAGCGGGGTATTGCTTTAAGGCCTCAGAGACTACCGTACCCAGAATGCCACGAGACACCCAAGGTGCTTTGCCCCGCGCAAAGACTGTTGGGGTGGGCTATTTAACTGGGGGGGGCAGGACTGATTTCGGCCTCTTTGGACACTGCCCGCACAGCAAGTGGAACTGCATTTCGAGTCTGCTGTGTGACAAGGCCTGAAGCCGTGACTTTTCTCCAAAGAGCCTTCCGTTTCAACTAGGAGCTTGTGGGACATCATCCGACTGCTGCTGTGCTGTTGCGAGGAGGACCGAAGACCCGGGTGTCGTGGGATCTGTGTACTGAGACACAGCAACGGAAGATATGGACACGGACTGGTCCGGTTGGGTGAGAGAGCACCTGCTCAGAGACAAACACAGGATCCCCTAGGCCAGATAACTGTTGTTCAGAATTAACTCTAGTGATTGTAGTCATACACCGGAGAGACAGCGCCTAGAGTATCTAGGAGTCTCTAAGACTTATTCTGTGTTCACCAAGTTCAAGACCCTTTTCCTCTTTGTGGATTATAACTTGTTTTTCAAAAGTGCACCACCGTTTGCTAGCGAAGATTTTCCTCTACAGAACTTCTACATAGTACAGTCAGGCCTGACTTAGTAGCGTAGACATTTCTGGGTGCCATTTTTACCCACGAGGTAGAATAGCATCAACGGGGACTGTTAGTTCTTTTATTATATCTGTCTGTTTGCAAAAGTACTCTTTTCATTGCAGGGCTCTGCATGTGTTCATGTATACTTTTCTATGCTTAACCAACACTCTCAGTAAAAGTGCCAGGGTTAAGTACACTTGTGTTTGTGTGATTTACTGTGCAGAAGAGACGGTTATTGATAGCCATACCCTATTGCTGTGTTTATTGCAGGATTGTGCCTCCGAGAGTTATAGGTTACACAATCCTGCCATCCCCTACTGACTGTGCCAGGAGAGGTTAGAGCCAATTGCTGGGGGTTGACAGCAGTGCATTACAGTGCCCAAACAAATCATTTCAGCGGCTCTCTTAGCTGGGGGTATCGCTACATAAACAAAGCATATCCTTTTATAATGTGTACTAAGTGTTATTTCTGTCTGCTGCTTCATTCCTCTGCTATCAGCATGAGTCACTTCTGACAAGTTTTCCCTGGTCCAAAAGAAAGAAAGGTGACAGGGGAGGGACCTCCAGCTAATTGACAGCATTAGCTCTGCTGTACATAGGAGTGGGGTGTCCCTTCCCTCAAATCAGCTCTCAGAGGCCTCCTCGCTGAGCTCTGCAGAGTGTAATTTCAGCTCTCCCTCCCCTTTTTTCTGACATCTCAGACAAGCTTTATACATTTTGGAGTTGGAACGAATGTAGACAAGAGAAGACTGCAGATAAACAGTTACAACTTATGTAGGAAAATTTGTTTTATCTCTGTGTGTCACCTGAGGTCAGTCACTTTACTGGGTTTACAACCACTTTAAAGTAGCTTTTATCCCAGAAAATTGAAAAAGTCCAATGGCACGCTAAGATTATTTGTTTCTACTTCCAAAAAAACTGTAACGTAAATTTAAAAGGAGACACAAGAACATTTTCCTGTACACTTCTTACATAAAGAAGGCAAAACACAGTAAGCCCTCCTTAAGCTCTGAAGGGTATCAGTTTCCCTATCAAAGGAAACTTACAAACAGTGGACCGTTCTGGCTTTCACCTTACGACAAAACTTCCCAAGGGTATCCGGCATTTTGGCTTCCCTGAATCTCCTGGTCTTTTACCTGTTCCCAAATGAAAGGGGATGAACTGACTCCAGGGCTTGCCTGTCTATATGAGACAGGTTCCTCTCTCTATCTACTCTTCCCACTTGAAGGTTGCCTCCTAATAAATCAGGACAAGATATATATATTTACATATGTTATGTATATACTGTATGTCCCTCCTGTGCTTCAAAAATATAGCCAAATCTCGCAGGAGCCCTGTGTTCAAATTTGGCACAGGCTTCCCCAAGACGGCGCTCACAGCAGAGGACACATCAGCCCTGCACAGTGATCATTTATCCGCTCTGTCGATGCTCAAGAAAAAAAAGTGACTTAAAGTGGTTGTAAACTCTTACAGACCACTTTTACCTACAGGTAAGCCTAGATTAAGTCTTACCTGTAGGTGCAAGAAACATCTCCTTAACAGTGTAGGTTAAGGAGATATTTTCCAAAAAACGGGCACCGATGTCTACGGCGCATGTGCGCCGTAGACAACCACGCAGGCGCACTGAGCGTGCCGTTAGTGAAGGCGATCATGCCATCACTGCCGGGGATGACGTCATCGCTGCTCCAGCCAGTCACAGCGTCGGACCATCGATACCCGGAAATCACTCCAGGAGAGATGGCGGCGACAGCGGAGGTGTATGAGGACGGCTGCAGGGGCTTCGATCTCAGGTAAGTAATTCATAATGAGCTAGTATTCTATGCAGAGCTGGGCCTATAATGCAGCGATGTAGCCTTGCGCTAAAGGTGCCCGGGGCCCGGGGCCAGAACACACACACACGCACCCCTTGCCATGAGGGCCACGAGGCGCACACCGACGGGTGGGCTCCAAGGACGGAACCCCAGAACAGGACCTCAAATAATGGCGTCTGCTCCTTATGTACCCTCTTCCAGTAGACTACGCCCACTGTATGGAGAAAGAACACCCAAGGTGTTGTGATACCCCCTGTAGTTCAACCTATGCCGGTGATGACAGTGCCACCTACAGGCAGACCGGGAACACTACTGCCAGGCAGTATCACACGCAGAGCAGAAGCAAATCCAGAACAATCAATTGATCTGAGCCCAATTACTGGCTACCCTTAAATTTACACATAGCGCCTCCAAATATTGGGGGGGGGGGGCGCTACATAGGGGAGAACTCTTTGGCCTCATGCAGACTGTTTTTTTGTAAACGCTATTCATCCTGACAGGAGAAAATCAGCATTGAAATGTAAGCTCACCTAAGCTGCATTAATTCAAACCATTTTAGGCGAGTTTAGGTACGTTTGGCAGTGTTTGGTGTTTCGAAATGTTAATTTATTCTGGCCATTGAAATAAATAAACACTGAAGTGCTAAATACGCCTATCGTTTATGTGCGTTTAGGCATATTTAACAGCGTTTACATGCGTTTAACAACGTTCAGTGCTTTTTGGGGTCAGAATTCCCTCTCCTGAAGTTCAGAAAACATCCTTTAAGCTCCCCTGCTAATAAACTGCTAAAAAACATCCATGTGTTCATGGACACATAGGATAACATTAGGGGAGTTCAAGGGCAGAAACAAAAACGTGAGTTTGGCTTTGGCAGCAGCAGTGTGCATGAGTCCTTATGGGGATATAAGAGGAGACTCGAATTGGGGGTCTACACACACTGTAAGGGGGGCTCTGATGAAGACTCATGTAAGGGGGGCTCTGATGTAAGGGGCGCACTGATGGATTCTCTGATGGAGACTCCAATGTAAGGGGGACTCTGATGGGGTCCAAATGTAAGGGAGGACACTGAAGTAAGAGGGGACTCTGGCGGGGTCCAAATTTAAGTGGGAATTTGATGTAAGGAGGGGCTCTGATGGGCACTCTGATTTGATGTAAGAGAGAACTCTGATTGGACACTGAAGTAAGAGGGGACTCTGGCGGGGTCCAAATTTAAGTGGGAATTTGATGTAAGGAGGGGCTCTGATGGGGACTCTGATTTGATGTAAGAGAGAACTCAGATTGGACATAAGGGGAAACTCCGATGGGAGCCCACATATAAGGGGGAGCTCTGAAGGAGACACTGATGTAAGGGGGGGGGGGGACTTAAGGAGACTCTGATGTAAGGGGGACTCTGATGGGGACACTGATGTAAGTGGGTCTCTGATGAGGTTTCAGAAGTAAGGGGGAACTCTGATGGGGGCACTGAAGTAAAAGAGGACTCTGATTGGACACTTATGTAAATGGGTCTCTGATGGGGATCCGGATGAAAGGGGGGACTCTGATGGAGGCACTGAGATAAAAGAGGACTCCGATGGGACACTGATGTAGGTTGGTCACTGATAGGGACCCTGTCATACAGAGGGGACCCCATGTAAAGAGGCACTCTAATGAGGACTCCTAAGGGCCCTCCTTACATCTGATGTAAGGGGGGGCTCTGATGAAGAACCCGTTCTGAATCATATTTTGTTGATTCCAAAACAGATTCCAAAAAAGATCCAAATAAAACGTAATCATCCGATTATTATTCAATAATAAACAAAACTGATATTTTCCGGTCTGCAAATGTGTGTAAAATATACAGTGTGGCCCACATACTGAAAAGATTGGAGACCCCGGCTTTTCATTATTATGTGGTATGGAGAGTGTAGGACGCAGTGCTGAGAGGTGTGTATGAAGATGATATCCGTCAGAATAAAATTCATTGTTCCTAATAAAGGAAGTGCACTAGACAGACTTTTTTTTGTGAAGAAATTACCCATAATGCACTGGAGTTACATTTTGTTTCGCTTTTTTAGAAGGGCAGGTGATGATTTCCCTGGAGATCTCCTATACACCCAGAGGCAGTTTTATGTTTTCTTTATTGCTCGCTGTATACTGGCAGGTTTTGCGTTACTTTTGTACCCACCAACCAAACCAAATGCTATTCTCTCCGGTATAAAACGATATGAATCTTATATCGCTCTCATGAGAAGGGGTGTAAATGAAAAACAACAAATGCTGATGTAAGTACCACACATGGGTATACAGGTCCTTCTCAAAAAATTAGCATATTGTGATAAAGTTCATTATTTTCTGTAATGTACTGATAAACATTAGACTTTCATATATTTTAGATTCATTACACACAACTGAAGTAGTTCAAGCCTTTTCTTGTTTTAATATTGATAATTTTGGCATATAGCTCATGAAAACCCAAAAATCCTATCTCAAAAAATTAGCATATTTCATCCGACCAATAAAAGAAAAGTGTTTTTAATACAAAAAAAGTCAACCTTCAAATAATTATGTTCAGTTATGCACTCAATACTTGGTCGGGAATCCTTTTGCAGAAATGACTGCTTCAATGCGGCGTGGCATGGAGGCAACCAGCCTGTGGCACTGCTGAGGTGTTATGGAGGCCCAGGATGCTTCGATAGCGGCCTTAAGCTCATCCAGAGTGTTGGGTCTTGCGTCTCTCAACTTTCTCTTCCCAATATCCCACAGATTCTCTATGGGGTTCAGGTCAGGAGAGTTGGCAGGCCAATTGAGCACAGTAATACCATGGTCAGTAAACCATTTACCAGTGGTTTTGGCACTGTGAGCAGGTGCCAGGTCGTGCTGAAAAATGAAATCTTCATCTCCATAAAGCTTTTCAGCAGATGGAAGCATGAAGTGCTCCAAAATCTCCTGATAGCTAGCTGCATTGACCCTGCCCTTAATAAAACACAGTGGACCAACACCAGCAGCTGACATGGCACCCCAGACCATCACTGACTGTGGGTACTTGACACTGGACTTCAGGCATTTTGGCATTTCCCTCTCCCCAGTCTTTCTCCAGACTCTGGCACCTTGATTTCCGAATGTACTTTGGACCACTGAGCAACAGTCCAGTGCTGCTTCTCTGTAGCCCAGGTCAGGCGCTTCTGCCGCTGTTTCTGGTTCAAAAGTGGCTTGACCTGGGGAATGCGGCACCTGTAGCCCATTTCCTGCACATGCCTGTTCACGGTGGCTCTGGATGTTTCTACTCCAGACTCAGTCCACTGCTTCCGCAGGTCCTCCAAGGTCTGGAATCGGTCCTTCTCCACAATCTTCTTCAGGGTCCGGTCACCTCTTCTCGTTGTGCAGCGTTTTCTGCCACACTTTTTCCTTCCCACAGACTTCCCACTGAGGTGCCTTGATACAGCACTCTGGGAACAGCCTATTCGTTCAGAAATTTCTTTCTGTGTCTTACCCTCTTGCTTGAGGGTGTCAATGATGGCCTTCTGGACAGCAGTCAGGTCGGCAGTCTTACCCATGATTGCGGTTTTGAGTAATGAACCAGGCTGGGAGTTTTTAAAAGCCTCAGGAATCTTTTGCAGGTGTTTAGAGTTAATTAGTTGATTCAGATGATTAGGTTAATAGCTCGTTTAGAGAACCTTTTCATGATATGCTAATTTTTTGAGATAGGATTTTTGGGTTTTCATGAGCTGTATGCCAAAATCATCAATATTAAAACAAGAAAAGGCTTGAACTACTTCAGTTGTGTGTAATGAATCTAAAATATATGAAAGTCTAATGTTTATCAGTACATTACAGAAAATAATGAACTTTATCACAATATGCTAATTTTTTGAGAAGGACCTGTATATCAAGCATTTATTGCAGTCCTGTGATTTCTGCTAAACTTATTGTTTACATAAAGTTTTGCCTATTTGAAAATATGGAGTAAAAAGATGAACTGCCCTTAGCTACCAATCACATTACAGCTGTCAGTCTCTGGTAGAGGTTAGAAAGTCGAACACATACTGACTAGTCTGAAAAAGTAATGCCAGTATACAGTGTGTCTTCCAGATCCATTTCTTATACATATATTATTATATTAGCACGTGCTCCAGTGAAAGTGTTCAAAGTAATCAATATCATTATAATGTCCTCCTTAAAAGTTCAAAGTGAATCCAAAAACACCACATTAACTCCACACCGACAATGACCATTGGTGCCTCCTCTTCACCGACATATAAGCACACAGCTTACACACCAGAACCTTTTAACTCCCATTACAGGTAGTCAAAAACAGCAATAGGTATCTGGCGGTGGTCCACTAGCCCTATCCACTGTTTTATATCTTAGGGCAGTGGTCTCCAAACCGCGGATGCGGCCCTTTGCTTGCCTTTATCCGTCCCTTGGGTCACTTCTCCTCCCACTTAACCACAATTCTGCCAACTGACATCAACAATGGGCCACCATTTTCCCCATTGATACCAACAATGGGGCACGTCCAGTGATACCAATGATGAGGCGCTATTCCTCCCAATGATACCAACGATGGGGCACTAATTCTCCCAATGATTCCAACGATGAAGCGCTAATGCTCCCAATGATACCAACGATGGGGAGCGATTCCTCCCAATGATACCAACGATGGGGCGCTAATCCTTCCAATGATACCAATGATGGGGCTCTATTTTTACCAATGATCGCAACTATAGGGCGCTAATCCTTCTAATGATATCAACATTGGGACCCTATTCCTCCCAATAATACCAACGATGGGGCGCTAATCCTCCCAATGATGGGACGCTATTCCTCCCAATAATAACAATGATGAGGAACTATTCCTCCTATTGATACCAACTATGGGGCACTATACCTTCCAATCATACCAATGTTGGGGCACTATTCGTCCCAATAATACCAACAATGGGGCGCTATTCCTCACAATAATACCAATGATGAGGCTCTATTCCTCCCAATGATACCAACTATGGGCCGCTAATCCTTCTAATGATATCAACATTGGGGCCCTATTCCTCCCAATAATACCAACGATAGCGCGATATTCCTCCCAATGATACAAATGATGAGGCACTATTCCTCCAAATGATTCCAATGATGGGGTGCTATTCCTCCAAATGATACCAATGATACTCATGTTTACTCCCACTGATGCCAGGGAAAAATTTCCACTCCCGATGGCCACAGTCTGGTCCCCATGAAGTCTGAAGGACAATAAACTGGCCCTTCATTTAGAAAGTTTGGAGACCCCTGTCTTAGGGGAACATCTCAGATCGGACCCTTGGTATCGGCGCTCCTGCGCCTTTATATTCTCATAAACAGAACTTCGCTCAGAGAGGGAGGCAAAAGGAAAAACCCCTTATAGTGCAGTATATCCAAATTGTATTTATTTAAAATAATGTTAAAATCACAATTTCACTGGAGCATGTGCACTTCATGTATATGATTATATGTGAGTGAGAGCGTGGGTAATAATTACTTGGTGGTTTACATATCTCTAGGCTAATTCTAGCCTTATAATGAGCTGCTCTCTATCCTAAGTGCAGGTTTGTAAGAATTTTCTAATAATTTTATCATTTTGGTTTAATTTTTATAATATCACTTTGTCACACCATCTAGGTTGCGTGCGGCTTTCCCGGCTTCTCCTACCGGTCAATCTGCTCGCTTCTCCTCCTGGCCAATCCGGTCTTAGAACCCGCTTCCTGTCCTGATTGGCCGGGAGGAGAAACAGGAAGACAATAGCGAATGTTGATTCGCTAATGTCACAAGTAGGTGGGCTCGGGGCGCAGTGCTCTGTGCCCCGAGCCCAACCTTTTTTAAGCCAATTAGAGCCTCAGGCTTTAATCATGTGCTTTAAAAAATAAATAAAAATCTCATAGAAATCTATGCATCCGGTGCCCCGCATGGAGATTAGGGGTTGGCGCATAGAGAATAGGGGGGCTGTGCTTCTGTGCCCCTTATTGCCCGGTCGCCGCTGCTGCTGTCCCAAAGTGTTGCTCTTCCATTGTAGTGGAGAAACTCTTATGCCTTGTACACACGATCGGAATTTCCGATGGAAAAATTCAGACGGAATTTTTTCATCGGATATTCGGACCGTGTGTGTGCCCCATCTGACTTTTTTCCATTGGAATTTTTTTTCCGGAAATTCCGTTCGTCTGTGTGGAACTCGGAAGCATTGAATTTCATTTTTATCGGCTCGTCGTAGTGTTGTACGTCACCGCATTCTTGACTGTCGGAATTTGGCGTGACAGTGTGTATGCAAGACAGCTTGAACGGATGTCCGTCGGAAAAATCTGTCTGAGTTTATCCCGACGGAAAATCCGATCGTGTGTACAAGGCATAAGACAAGAAACAAGTTCCTGACAGGATCACCAGATGAAAGTAAGGGATAAAAAGCCTAAAAAAGAAAACAAATGAAGCTACCATATTTAGGAATTGGCAAGCTGCAATATATTAAATTTTTCTATTTATTTTTTGGTTTAATACGGCCTTAAGTATATTAAATAACTTTGTTCCTTACACGAAACTCTGGTAAAAAAATACTATATTCCAGTGTGTGTTCTTAACACAGCCTCCTCCAAATCTCCAAATTCCTTTTTCTTTCTGCTGTGATCGGACTTCTTGTTAGAGGGTGGCTATGTGCATTCTCCATGGTCCCACTGTATGTAGAAATGTAGCCACCCGGCTCGGGAGCTCACAAAGGATGTTTCAAGGAGGCAGAAAAACACAGTAAGAAACAAATTCAAAAATAGATTACAGGACCATTAAGTAATGGACGTGTATGGATTATTTTTAGAGAATAACATAATTTAGTGTCAAGGCATCTAATTATGATGAGGGATTATTATTATTATACAGGATTTATATAGCGCCAACAGTTTACACAGCTCTTTTTAATATAAAAGGGAGACAATACAGTTATAATACAATAAAATACAAGAGGATTAAGAGGGCCCTGCTCAGAAGAGTTTACAATCTAATAGGGTGGGGCAGGTGGTACAAAAGGTTTTAACTGTGGGGAATGAGCTAATGGAAGTGGTAAAAGATTAGTTGGAGACGTGATAGGCTTCCTTGAAGAGTTGAGTTTTCAGGGATCGCCTGAAGGTAGCAAGAGTAGGGGATAGCCGGACAGGTTGAGGTAGCGAGTTCCAGAGGATGGGTACTGATATATTAAAATGGACCTTACATTCACCAATGTTCACTTTAATTAGAACCCCTTCATGAGATATTTTGGACTACCTACAGGTCATCTCCCTCTTTCCTCACCTCGATTGCATAAGGTGTTCTGTAGTCCAATAGGAGAGAGTTCAAGCAGAACTGATAGCACTAGTGGGAATTTCAGTACAGTGTTGTCAGTTTAAACAGGAAGTTAGGAAATCAAGCAATTTGTGACGAATCGACAGGTATTTATGTGTACTTTTTTTTTTTTAGGAATAGAACCAGACAGATCATCTGGTATTTTTCTAATATACACAGTATATATTATTATTATTATTATTATTATTTTTACTTTTTTAACAGAGAAAGTGGTGTCACCCCTGTCAACCTTCATATATAAATTAGACACATATATATAGGTATATATATTTTTACCGGTATATATATATACTTTTTTATTTTTTTAATTATTAATCTTCTTTTTAACTGTTAAAAAGATTAATAATCCTAACATATATATATATATATTGTGACAGCAGGAAGGTAAAGTCACCTGGTTGCATCCAGGGGGGTAGATATATTTCGCCCAGATTCAGGCTTTACGCCGACTTATACAACTAGGTGGAGAGTTGTATAAGCCCAGCTGAGGATAGTGGGCTCATGGATGACTCATACCTCTAGGGAGAGTGTGGGGCGTCGTGCAGACAGGGAGTTGATGAGACCAGCTGAAGCTTGTCAGCTCATTTAGGCCTCTATAAGAACTCCCAGCTTCATTAGGGGTTAGCTCATGCCTGGAAGCCGACCTGTGTGGACTTCCTGGAGAGAGTGAACCCTTGTGCGGTGAGACAAAGCCTGTGTGGCTATTTGCTTGGACATTTAAAACCAGGGACTTAGGGACTAGGACAGCACTAGGCTGATCCCAGTTGTTAGTTAGGAAACCTGTATGTTTAGTCAGAGGTCAAATTGACCAGGATTTATTTTGTTTATGTTTCTTTTGCTTTGCTGTGTTTTTGTCACTGTAAATAGAAAATAAACCGCACCTTTTTGATTTTGAAAACCACAACCTCCGTCTGCTGGGCCTGTTTTTGTGTGGGGAGCCCATCCCGGGGGTCACACACACCCGCTGCCGAGCTAACCCCCTCACAATATATATATATATATATATATATATATATATATATATATATATATATACTTTTTTTTCATTGACATTAAAATGAAGAATGAAATTTGTGTCAACCTTAAACATACATACATACACGCACACACACACATATATATATATATATATATATATATATATATATATATATATATATTCTTTGAATATAAAGATTTTTTTTTTACAGAGAAAATAGTGTCGCATCCTGGCTGTGCTATCTGCTAGAGGTACATAAATCACAACAGTAGCTGGACAGAATCCCCAATACTGTGGCAGATAAGACAGCTCACGTTTGAATAATATGACTATGAATTTAGTGGTTTGCCTAAAGCTCAGCTTTACAACATCAGAATAAATAAAAATACATTTTCATCATGCTCCAGAACCTGACGAGACCCCTGAACCCGCTCTTGTATTGAACATTCCCTCTTTTGTTTGGCAAATTTAAAGCTTCTATTTGCTTTCCAGCGATGGAGCCCTGTCAGGGGTGACGTGTTCCAACAGGTAAGTAATACAAGCACCCTACCAGCATAGGTGTCAAACTTCCTCCCAGTGTAGCGTTAATAAAATAAGGTCGTGTAGCCCGGCGTGGATTCCTCCAACACAAACAAAACCGTGGAATCTCACAACCGTGTCAGGAGCAGCGATCGATTAGCGCATTGTGTTGTGAGCTGCCGGTGGAAAAATACTTTGTAGACATGGCGCCATCCTTAATGATTTTCAAGTGTGTATTTCCAATCTCTGCTGGATCTGATGTTTACAATGTTTCAATGTCTTTTTAATTTTTTTTTTTTTTTAAACATAGAGGCCTTATCTGCAATAACAAGCTGTCTCATTTTGGGGGATAATTTACAAAAAGGATGCTGGGACTGGAAACATTGCAGGGAAGGTAACTAAACAAAGACGGCACATGTAGGACCTCAAAGGCTATTTGAGCTGGATTCCATATTCTCCAAATATCATCCATACACTTCCACTACTTAATGGCCCTGTAATCTATTTTTTATCAATTCATCTCTTAGGCTGGCCATACATTATTCAGTCTTCTTGTACAATTTTCCTACTGTACATACAGTGGGCTACAAAAAGGGATGCGTGGGGGCATATAATAAGCACCTTGTCCAAAGGTTTATCCTATGTGAATTTAGCGTTACAAGCTTGGACTTTCTGTGATGCATAAAAGACTGTTAGCTGAAACAAATTTTTATATAAAAAAAATATACAAAGTCATTATTGAGTAGAAATCACAAAAATACCATATAAGGTTTTTTTTAAAAAAAAATTATGTCCTATTTCCCCAATATTTCCCCAATATTTATCCTATTTCCCCAATTGGACAGAATCACCTTGGGATCCAAAATACAAGATACATAACATAAATCATAAAATGACACCTTTAGTGCTTATGTGATCAGTTTTTACATCAACCATAGGATAGCCCAGTGTTTCTCAACTCCAGTCCTCAAGGCGCCCCAACAGGTCGTGTTTTCAGGATTTTCCTCAGATGAAACGGCTGTGGTAATTACTAAGGCAGTGAAACTGATTAAATCATCTGTGCAAAATAATGGAAAGCCTGAAAACATGAACTGTTGGGGCGCCTTGAGGACTGGAGTTGAGAAACACTGGGATAGCCTAAGGATTTGATCGTTTCTCTATGCGTTTCACATACATACAATCTTCAGGAGAGAAGGAAAGTTCTGATATGTCTATTATTCAAGCAAACATTTGCTACTCAAAATAATTTTTACAAAGTCATGGAATATTTGCGGTAAATACCCTACATAAAATACACACCAAGTAAACAGTGCTCACTGTGATTAACCACTTGCCTACTGGGCACTTTTAACCCCTTCCTGCCCAGGCCAATTTTCAGCTTTCGGCGCTGTCGCACTTTGAATGACAATTGCATGGTAATGCAGCACTGTACTTAAACAAAATGTTTATCATTTTTTTTCACACAAATAAAACTTTCGTTTGGTGGTATTTAATCACCACTGGGTTTTTTATTTTTTTGCTAAATAAACGATTAACCACTTCCCACCCGGCCACTGTATATATACGACCGGGTGGGTGCTCTCTCCTTCTGAGTGGACGTTCCTGAACGTCCTTCAGAAGGAGCGTGATCGCGCGCGCACCCGCGCGATCCCGATGCGCGCGTGTCCCGCGGACACGCCGCATCTCGGAACAGCAGGAGGGCACTGTGATTCGCCCTCCTGATCGGCACGATGGCTGTGTGTAATCACAGCCATCGTGATGTAAACACAGAGAGGGGGGGCTGGCACTAGTGAGGGGATCGCGCCGCCACGTGCACGCGCAGCGGCGCGATCCCGATCTGCCTGTACCCCCCAGAGATAGAAGGTGTGTGCAAACAGGAGGGCCATGTGATTGGCCCTCCTGATGACATGACGGCTGTCCAATGACAGCCGTCATGTAATGTAAACACAGAGCAGTTGTAACTGCTCTGATCTCTTCCTCTCCTCACACAGAGCCTGTCAGTGAGGAGAGGAAGAGATAATCTGTGCTGCAGCCGGGAGATCAGTGAGTTTTTAGCTGTTTGTCTGCTGTTTACCCACTGATCACCCAGCTAGTGTCCCCAAAACAGTGTCCCCAAAACACAGTGTCCCCAAAACACAGTGTCCCCAAAACACAGTGTCCATAAAACAGTGAAAACATCTGCCCGCCAACATCTTGCGCATCTGCCCGCCAACATCTTGCGCATCTGCCCGCCAACATCTGGCACAGCTGCCCGCCAACATTTGGCACAGCTGCCCGCCAACAGCTGCCCACCAACAGCTGCCCACCAACATCTGGCGCATCTGCCCGCCAACATCTTGCGCATCTGCCCGCCAACATCTTGCACAGCTGCCTGCCAACATCTGGCACAGCTGCCCGCCAACATCTGGCACAGCTGCCCGCCAACATCTGGCCGCCAACAGCTGCCCACCAACATCTGGCACATCTGCCCGCCAACATCTGATCGCCAGCATCTGACCGCCAACAGCTGCCCGCCAACAGCTGGCACATCTGCCCGCCAACATCTGCCCTGCCAACATCTGGCACATCTGACTCCCAACATCTGGCAGTAAACATCTGCCCGCCAACAGCTGCCACATCTGCCCGCCAACAGCTGCCACATCTGCCCGCCAACAGCTGCCACATCTGCCCGCCAACCATTGCCACATCTGCCCGCCATCTGCCCGCCAACAGCTGCCCGCCAACATCTGGCACAGCTGCCCGCCAACATCTGATCGCCAGCATCTGACCACCAACAGCTGCCCGCCAACAGCTGGCACATCTGCCCGCCAACATCTACCCTGCCAACATCTGGCACATCTGACTCCCAACATCTGGCAGTAAACATCTGCCCGCCAACAGCTGCCACATCTGCCCGCCAACAGCTGCCACATCTGCCCGCCAACATCTGGCCACCAACATCTGACATCTGCCCGCCAACATCTGACCGCCAACAGCTGCCCTGCCAACATCTGGCACATCTGCCCGCCAACATCTGACACATCTGGCCGCCAACATCTGACCGCCAACAGCTGCCCGCCAACATCTGCCCTGCCAACATCTGGCACATCTGACCGCCAACATCTGGCACATCTGACCGCCAACATCTGGCACATCTGCCCACATGGCTAAACGATTCTACAGCAGCGAGGAGGCTCTCCAGATACTCCAGGGTATGTCGGACGAGAGTAGCGAGGAACTCTCTCTGTCAGAATCGGATAGTGAATATTATCCAGAGGAAAGTAGTGGCTCTGAAATAGAAACTGAGGATAGAATCGTAACAAGTGAGATCAGGAGTTATGAGCAGGCGCCGCAGACATCCACCAGCAGCGCAGCACTCCAGGGCATCCACCAGCAGGCATCCACCAGCAGCGCAGGACTCCATGATGATATGCAGGCATCCACCAGCAGCGCATCACGCCAGGATAGGCAGGCATCCGCCAGCAGCGCATCACGCCAGGATAGGCAGGCATCCGCCAGCAGCGCATCACGCCAGGATAGGCAGGCATCCGCCAGCAGCGCATCATGCCAGGATAGGCAGGCATCCGCCAGCAGCGCATCACGCCAGGATAGGCAGGCATCCGCCAGCAGCGCATCATGCCAGGATAGGCAGGCATCCGCCAGCAGTTCTGCAACTTTTCTAGAGGATAGGCCAAATGCTAGCAATGGGGCGTCCCATCAACAACGAGGCAGGGCCCATACTAGCCTCCCCGATCTTCTACTGTATCCAACATGGCTGCCCGATACGTCAGTAGAACCTATCATTCCCCCTTTTACAGCCCAGCCAGGCCCTCAGATACAGTCAGAAAATGCTACCCCGATTTATTATTTTGAATTATTTTTTACTGATGATATCCTAACCTACATTGTGGAGCAGTGTAATCTATACGCCAGTCAATATATAGCCAACAATCCAAATTCTTCCTATGCCCGTCCTTTTGTTTGGAAACCCCTCACCGTGGAAGAATTAAAAATTTTCCTTGGCCTAACCCTCAACATGGGGCTGACAAAAAAAAAATTAACTCCATTCCTACTGGTCTACCCGACCTATCTACCACATGCCAATCTATTCATCTTTTATGAAAAGAACCCGTTACGAGATGATAATGAGGTTTCTACACTTCAACGACAATGCCCAATGCCTCCCTCAAAATCATCCCAATTATGATAAATTATTTAAAATTCGGCCCCTAATCAATTTTTTTTGCGCCAGCTTCAAGCAGATGTTTACCCCTGATGTAAATATATGTGTAGATGAATCATTAGTACACTTCACAGGAAGACTTGGAATAAAGCAATACCTCCCCAGTAAAAGAGCCAGACGTGGGGTAAAATTTTATAAGGCATGTGACAGGGCCACGGGTTACACATATGATTTTATAATTTATGAGGGAAAAGACAGACAGCTAAACCCCCCTGGATGCCCTACCTACATGGGAACAAGTGGCAAAATTGTCTGGCAGCTGATTGAACCATTGCTTGGGAAAGGTTACCACCTATACGTAGACAATTTCTATACAAGTCTCCCACTTTTTCGCCATCTGTACCAAAAGAAAACTGTGGCCTGTGGGACAGCACAGACCAACCGTAAAGGCTTCCCACAGAGATTGGTTGCCAAGAAACTGAAACAGGGGGAAATGGCCAGTATGCGGACTGAAGAGGTCCTAGCATTGAAGTGGAGAGATAAAAAAAGAGATGTCTACATCCTTTCCACAATGCATGATGAAACCTTGGTGGAACTGCAGAGAAGAAGAGGCCCCGTCCAGAAGCCAAAATGTGTGCATGACTATAATCTTTACATGGGGGGGGGGTGGATATGAATGACCAGATGATGCAGCCCTACTTGGCCACCAGGAAATCACTGTTTTGGTACAAAAAAGTTGCCATTTATTTGATGCAACTAGCCCTTTTCAATTCTTATATCATTTTTTCTAAGTGCACCCAAAGTTCCCTAACCTATCTAAAATTCCAAGAAGACTTGATCAAAGCCCTTCTCTATCCCCATGGCCAAGCCCCTCAACTAATTCGCTCCGATGCAGTAGCCAGACTCCACGAAAGGCACTTCTCCGAAATCCTCCCTCTTACCGAAACAGGTCGCAAACCCCCAAAAAAATGTCGTGTGTGTTCAAGTAGAGGAATTCGTTGTGACACCCGATACTACTGTCCCCAATGTCCCTCCCAGCCAGGCCTTTGTATTGGAAAGTGCTTTCAGAGCTATCATACTTTACTAAACTATTAGTAAAGTGAAGATGATTTTTTTTCCAGTTTCCACCATCTGCCATTTCTGTGAATGACCCGGACTGTTTTCGACTATGCCTCTGCCAACCATGTTTCTGCCTTCAACGTGAATTGACCTCGGCCTGTTAAATGACCATGCTTTTTGCCTGCCTCCTAAACTGATCATTTGAGTACAGCACAGGGGTCTCACATATTTGAGGGGCTCCAGAAAAGAGTTTCCGAGTGGAGAAAATGTTTTTCTCCAGGTTTTGTTTTTCTCGGATTAGGGTCTGGAGACTCGGAGGCTTCGTAGAGATTTGGGTGGGAAGAAGCCTCTACCCCTGTTCTTAGGTCTTTCCTGACCAAGGCCTAAATGTTATAGTGCTGCCACCTGAACTAGCCGTGCCTCTGCCTGCCACCTGAACTGGCCGTGCCTCTGCCTGCCACCTGAACTGGCCATGCCTCTGCCTGCCACCTGAACTGGCCATGCCTCTGCCTGCCACCTGAACTGGCCATGCCTCTGCCTGCCACCTGAACTGGCCATGCCTCTGCCTGCCACCTGAACTGGCCATGCCTCTGCCTGCCACCTGAACTGGCCATGCCTCTGCCTGCCACCTGAACTGCCTGCTAAACCATGGACCATGTTCATAGGTTTCCATATCTCTGTTTCCCTGCTGGACAATTCCTGGACATTTCCTATGGCTGTCTGGACCAATGCTTTGACTGCTCTGGAACGGTATTCCTGCCTGCTAAAACCATAGGTGAGCCTTTTTTTTATTACCTTTTGCTCAGCAGAATGTATTTTGGGGTGTAATTCTTGGTGTGTACATGCTATGTGTTAGAAGCCTGAAGGTGCTACTTGCATGTTGAGCCTCTGTATGTGGCCAGGCTGTGGAAAAGTCTCACACATGGGGTATCACTATACTCAGGACGAGTAGCAGAATGTATTTTGGGGTGTTATTTTTGCTGTGTACATACTATGTGTTAGAAAGATCTTCTGAATTGACAACTTTGTGAAAAAAAAATATGTTTTAATTTTTTTTCCACACTTTCCAAAAACTTTTGGAAAGAAATTACATGTTCAAAAGACTTATTATGCCTCATAGAAAATACATTGGGTTGTTTTCTTTCCAAAATGGGGTCATTTTGTGGGTAATTCCATTGTCCTTGTTCTCCAGGGCCTTCAAAAATGTGATAGGTACTCAGGAAATGAAATGTGTAATTTATGCCTTTAGAGCGCCTGATGGTGCTACTTGGATGTTTGGCCTCCGTATGTGGCCAGGATGTGGAAAAGTCTCACACATGTGGTATCGCCATACTCAAGACGAGTAGCAGAATGTATTTCGGGGTGTTATTTTTGCTATGTACATACTATGTGTTAGAAAGATCTTCTAAATTGACAACTTTGTGAAAAAAAAATATGTTTTAATTTTTTTCCCACATTTTCCCAAAACTTTTGGAAAGAAATGACATGTTCAAAAGACTTATTATGCCTCATAGAAGATACATTGGGTTGTTTTCTTTCCAAAATGGGGTCATTTTGTGGGTAATTCCATTGTCCTTGTTCTCCAGGGCCTTCAAAAATGTGATAGGTACTCAGGAAATGAAATGTGTAATTTATGCCTTTAGAGCGCCTGATGGTGCTACTTGGATGTTTGGCCTCCGTATGTGGCCAGGATGTGGAAAAGTCTCACACATGTGGTATCGCCATACTCAGGACGAGTAGCAGAATGTATTTCGGGGTGTTATTTTTGCTATGTACATACTATGTGTTAGAAAGATCTTCTAAATTGACAACTTTGTGAAAAAGAATATGTTTTAATTTTTTTCCCACATTTTCCCAAAACTTTTGGAAAGAAATGACATGTTCAAAAGACTTATTATGCCTCATAGAAGATACATTGGGTTGTTTTCTTTCCAAAATGGGGTCATTTTGTGGGTAATTCCATTGTCCTTGTTCTCCAGGGCCTTCAAAAATGTGATAGGTACTCAGGAAATGAAATGTGTAATTTATGCCTTTAGAGCGCCTGATGGTGCTACTTGGATGTTTGGCCTCCGTATGTGGCCAGGATGTGGAAAAGTCTCACACACTGGGTATCGCCATACTCAGGATGAGTAGCAGAATGTATTTTGGGGTGTTATTTTTGCTATGTACATACTATGTGTTAGAAAGATCTTCTAAATTGACAACTTTGTGAAGAAAAAAAAAAAATATATATATTTCTTAATTTTCCAAGGCATTGTGGGAAAAAAATTGCAACTTCAAAAAATTCACGATGCCTCTTACTAAATACCTCCGACTGTCTTCTTTCCAAAAAGTGGTCATTTGGGGGGTATTTGTACTGTCCTGACATTTTAGGGCCTCAAGAAATGAGATAGGCCATCAGTGCATTAGGATTGATCAATTTGCAATAATGCGTAGCTTAGTTTGTAGACTCTATAACTTTCACACAAACCAATTATCATACACTTATCAGGATTTTTTTTACCAAAGACATGTAGCGGAATACATTTTGGCCTAAATTTTTGCCGAAATTTGATTTGTTTGGATTTCTTTTAAAACAGAATGTAGAAAATGTTGTTTTTTTTCAAAATATTCGCTCTTTTTTCGCTTTTATCGCAAAAAATTGAAAATGAAATTGTGAACAAATACCACCAAAAGAAAGCTCTATTTGTGTGAACAAAATGATAAAAATTTCATTTGGGTACAGTGTAGCATGACTGAATAATTGTCATTCAAAGTGCGAGAGCACTGAAAGCTGAAAATTGGTCTGGGAAGGAAGGGGGTTTAAGTGCCCAGTATTGATGTGGTTAAAGACCAAAAATTTTGAAAACAGCTAATTTTTCTCCTTCACTGATGTGCATGATGAGGCTGCACTAATGGGTACTGATGAGGCAGCACTGATGCGCACTGATAGGCTGCACTGATGGGCACTGATGAGGCAGAACTGATGGGCACTGGTAGGCTGCACTGATTGGGCACTGATGAGGCAGCATTGATGGGCAGTGATAGGCTGCACTGATGGGCACTGATATGCACTGATGAGGCAGCACTGATGAGGCTTCACTGATGAGGCAGCACGGATGGGCACTGATGAGGCAGCACTGATGGGCAGTGATAGGCTGCACTGATGGGCAGTGATAGGCACTGATGAGGCAGCACTGATGGGCACTGATGAGGCTGCAATGATAGGCGGCACTGGTAAACACTGATAAGTGGCACTGGTAGGCGACACTGATGGGCACTGATGAGGCAGCAATGATGAGGCAGCACTGATGGGCACTGATAGGCGGCACTAATGAGGCTGCAATGATAGGTGGCACTAATGAGGCGGCACTGGTAGACACTGATGAAAAGGCACTGCTGAGGCTGCACTATTGGATTGAGATCTGGTGACTGTGGAGGCCATTGGAGTACAGTGACCTCATTGTCATGTTCAAGAAACCAGTGGTGAGATTATTTGAGCTTTGTGACATGGTGCATTATCCTGCTGGAAGGAGCCATCAGAAGATGGGGACACTGTAGTCATAAGGGGATGGAAATGGTCAGTAACAATACTCAGGTAGGCCGTGGCATTTAAACGATGCTCAATTGGTACTAAGGGGCCCAAAGCGTGCCAAGAAACTATCCCCACACACCATTACACCACCACCACCAGCCTGAACTGTTGATACAAGGCAGGATGGATCCATGCTTTCATGTTGACCCTACCATCTGAATATTGCAGTTAAAATCGAGATTCACCAGACCGGGCAACATTTTTCCGAACTTCTATTTTTCAATTTTCAAAGCTGACAGGAGTGGCACCCGGTGTGATCTTCTTGTGCTGTAGCCCATCTGCTTCAAGGTTCGATGTGTTGTGCATTCAGAGATGGTATTCTGCATACCTTGGTTGTATCAAGTGTTTTTTTGAGCTACTGTTACCTTTCTATCATCTCGAACCAGTCTGCCCATTCTCTTCTGACCTCTGACATCAACAAGGTATTTTGGTCCACACAACTGCCGCTCACTGGATATTTTTCAGACCATTCTCTATAAACCCGAGAGATGGTTGTGTGTGAAAATCCCAGTAGATCAGCAGTTTTTGATATACTCAGACAAGCCCGTCTGGCACCAACAACCATGCAACGTTCCAAGTCACCTAAATCCCCTTCCTTCTCCATTCTAATGCCCTGTATGAACTTCAACAAGTCATCTTTACCACATCTAGATGCCTAAATGCATTGAGTTGCTGCTGATTAGCAAGTTGTGTTACCAAGCAATTGAACAGGTGTACCTAATAAAGTGGCCGGTGAGCGTATATACTGTATATGCCACCAGTTCGATCACTAGAGAGGGCCCACCTTCCTGAAGTAGAGCTGCCAATTTGATTAAAGTAGTGTGAATGATAACCAGCACTTAGGATAAAGACAGCATCTGTAATTGTAGGGGTCTTTGAAGTAGAGCTTATTGAAAATACAATGTGCTGTTACACCTGTATTGTAGCTGATGGAGTATGTGTAATCAAAGCTGAGGAATAGACCTCTCATGAAAGCCCCATTCAACGTCATCCATGAATGGACCAGTCAGCTGGGTTGTATGTATATTGCATCTAATTACTCTCTACATCAATTGCTCAGTGCTCAGTCTATACTAGAGTATTACCACCCAGCACCATGTCAGATAAGGATAAAGTAAGGGCTCATTTATTCATTCAGTGGACCACTTTTCAGAGGGCGTTTGACAAGCAGTGCTTGTTTTAACCTCTAAAGACTTGCACCACTGCGCCTCAACTGTGTGCATAGTTTTTCATGACATGTGTACGACCCAGTCTGCTGCCTCTGAAGAAGTAGCGGCCCATCCTTACGGACGGATGGATTCCAATGGGGTTCTCTCTCTATTTTTTTTTATTTTTTAGAAGCAGCTAGAGGCTCTAATTGGCTTAAAAAAAAGGATGGACTTGGGGTGTAGAGCACTGCACCCTAATCCCATCCAGTTGTGTGACAATAGCGAATTAATATTTTGTTAGCCCCCCCCCCCAAAATATACAGCACCAGCCCAGCCGCCACTGCTTTGAAGCTTGAAGAACAATTCCAGGTGTGGATAATTTATACATACTTTCATTGATCCGTCTTGGACCATTGTAGGTATGTATATACCATACCTGTCTGATGCCACTGGAAGCTGGAAACCATTGGAGTAGACACAGTCAACGTTTTGGTAGCACAAAAACTGGTCGCAGCTAACCAGCCAGCATATATGTGATCGCAGCATCCCCATAGCTAAGTGGCTATTCCATGGCCTTCTCACATGACACAAAATAATGAAAACACAACTATTCGTTTATTTGCAGAGACAGAATGGGTCCGTCTATCAGATGTCTCTGCACACCTGAATCTATTTATCGCCTAATGTCTTGCTTTGTTCTCTTATGCGGTTAGAATTCAGAAGTGGGGAACAACCGATAGTGCTAATATAAAAAAAAAAAAAAAAGCACCATCTGGATTTGAAATTAGATCTTGCAAACACAAAAGCCCTATGAGGGGGCTTAGAACGTCAACGTTAATCCAACTAACGATGGGTTTTAGATCATTAATGTGGAAGCACCAAGAAGCTCTGTTATTATTGAGTGCTAATTAAAGTATACCTGGCAGATCTGACTTGCAGCACTGAAGCCAAGGGGTTATTATGGTAGCCAGGCTGCTAGTATTTTCATAAAGGGAGGTCAGAAATAGCAGGCTCCACGTTTTCTCATGACATTCACTCGGCAATGTTAGGACCTATTTATACCAGCACGGCCCATCATGGTGCATTTAATGCACATGCAATAATGGTTCGAATGTCGGCTGGTTTAGCAGAGACCAAGATTCAAACCATGTATGGGCATGCTGATTGTACCCAAGTCAATCCATCAATCGGCTTGGGTACAACCAGCATGCCGGATTTTTCAAGCAATTATATAGCCACTAGCAATAATCACAGTGTGTTCTTCTGGCAGCAGCTCTGCGGGAGGGATTCCCCATCAACACTGACTGTCAATGTCGATTGTCCAATCCATTGATTTCCTTCCTGAAACTGGCAACCTTGTCATGCATTAATGTTCATTACATTAAGGCAACCTATTCATTTGAAAGGGCTGCCTAATGCACCGCCCTGGACCAAATTTTGCTCCTGCAGCATTCTCAGCAGCATATTACACCACATGGGTCTGCGTTACTGCATGCTGCAGGTCACTGCAACGCAGGTGCATTGGGAGGTGTGTTGGGGTGCCATTCAGTATGTTGCAGTACTGCGCACATCAACAAGTGCATTACCGCAGTGCACTGGTGTGAATGGGCCCTCAGTGTACATACATATGCGTATTTTTAAATGCATCCCTCTAGATTTTCCTAAAGTGTATTTAAATCTTTGTAATACCATATAGTCTACCAGCCTTAGATACTATAGTCTACCAGCCCTTAGATATGGAAGCTCCATTACTTTTTTTAAGGTACTTTTGCAAAAACAGAAAAAATACCCATTGATCCTGCTAAAAATCCAGGAGCACTGAACTGAAATTTTAAACACAGTTATCAGTTGTTGCTGTTACAATCTGCATAACAAAAATATTCCTAAATTCTACTTACCCTCTCCACTGTCAAGAGCTATCCTCCTTGGTCCAGCGCCAGCAGTCCTATTTTCGCAAAACAACATTCGTGTCCAGGCTGACGTCCCTGGATGCATAAGGCCCTAAACAGCACAGTGTCCAGCCATAGATTCTCAAACAAATAATAAAAACGTGCATACATGGAAGGAGCTCCAGACCAAAAGATAAGAAAGTGCGATTTAATTTATTGGTATTGAGCTAAAAGACAGCAAACGCGTTTCGGGGGTCAAAAGAAACTCCCCCTTGAAGACTAAAGGACTGTTCTTGAGTGCTCATTCAGATGCTGGCAAGTAACTCTTCTAATCCAGTAATCAGTTTCTCTGCACAGATTAACACAGGAAAACCTAACTTTGAGTCCATTCAAGGTTCTCATTTTTAACTGAAGCCCCGATGAAGGGGGGAGTTCCTTTAAACCCCAAAACACGTTGACCATCTTTTAGCACAATATAAATAAATGGAATTGGACTCTTTTTATATTTTGGTCTGGGGCACCTTCCGTGGTTGCATGTTTTTTTCTGGTAACCTGCTGGGGTACCTGCTGGAGGGTAGCCTTGTCTGTCATGGGCAGCCTAACCTGAGTCAATGGGCTCTTTAAATGATTTTGCCCTCTCACTACTTTTGTATGAACTATAAACTTATATGTGTATATAAATATATATATATATATATATATATATATATATATATATATACACAGTGGGTACGGAAAGTATTCAGACCCCCTTAAATTTTTCACTCTTTGTTATATTGCAGCCATTTGCTAAAATCATTTAAGTTCATTTTTATTCCTCATTAATGTACACAGAGCACCCCATATTGACAGAAAAACACAGAATTGTTGACATTTTTGGAGATTTATTAAAAAAGAAAAACTGAAATATCACATGGTCCTAAGTATTCAGACCCTTTGCTGTGACACTCATATATTTAACTCAGGTGCTGTCCATTTCTTCTGATCATCCTTGAGATGGTTCTACACCTTCATTTGAGTCCAGCTGTGTTTGATTTTACTGATTGGACTTGATTAGGAAATCACACACCTGTCTATATAAGACCTTACAGCTCACAGTGCATGTCAGAGCAAATGAGAATCATGAGGCCAAAAGGAACTGCCTGAAGAGCTCAGAGACAGAATTGTGGCAAGGCACAGATCTGGCCAAGGTTACAAAAAAAATTCTGCTGCGCTTAAAGTTCCCAAGAGCACAGTGGCCTCCATAATCCTTAAATGGAAGACGTTTAGGATGACCAGGACCCTTCCTAGAGCTGGCCGTCCGGCCAAACTGAGCTATCGGGGAAGAAGAGCCTTGAGAGAGGTAAAGAAGAACCCAAAGATCACTGTGGCTGAGCTCCAGAGATGCAGTCGGGATATGGAAGAAAGTTGTAGAAAGTCAACCATCACTGCAGCCCTCCACCAGTCGGGGCTTTATGGCAGAGTGGCCGACGGAAGCCTCTCCTCAGTGCAAGACACATGAAAGCCTGCATGGAGTTTTCTAATAAACACATGAAGGACTCCAAGATGGTGAGAAATAAGATTCTCTGGTCTGATGAGACCAAGATAGAACTTTTTGGCCTTAATTCTCAGCGGTATGTGTGGAGAAAACCAGGCACTGCTCATCACCTGTCCAATACAGTCCCAACAGTGAAGCATGATGGTGGCAGCATCATGCTGTGGGGGTGTTTTTCAGCTGCAGGGACAGGACGACTGATTGCAATCAAGAGAAAGATGAATGCAGCCAAGTACAGGGATATCCTGGACGAAAACCTTCTCCAGAGTGCTCAGGACCTCAGACTCAGACAGGTTTACCTTTCAACAAGACAATGACCCTAAGCTCACAGCTAAAATAACGAAAGAGTGGCTTCACAACAACTCCGTGACTGTTCTTGAATGGCCCAGCCAGAGCGCTGACTTAAACCCAATTGAGCATCTCTGGAGAGACCTAAAAATGTCTGTCCACCAACGTTTACCATCCAACCTGACAGAACTGGAGAGGATCCGCAAGGAGGAATGGCAGAGGATCCCCAAATCCAGGTGTGAAAAACTTGTTGCATCTTTCCCAAAAAGACTCATGGCTGTATTAGATCAAAAGGGTGCAAATACTAAATACTGAGCAAAGGGTCTGAATACTTAGGACCATGTGATATTTCAGTTTTTCTTTTTTAATAAATCTGCAAAAATGTCAACAATTCTATGTGTAGCGGGTGGTTACATTTAGGGGGAAGCATCTGAGTAGTAACTAGGCTCAGATGCACTCATTGTTAGGTCTCATGGACCATTTCTATCCCTGGGAGATAGTACTGGTGTGTAAGTTCACTGGGGCCTATGGGTGGCGATGTTGCCTTGGGCCCGGGTTGAACTGCAGTACGAGGTTGTGTCCTTTTTGTCCCCTCTCGGCAGCAGTACGGCGGGGCGGGGAACCTGCTGTGCCTGTCGGGAGAGAATATAAAAGGGGGCGGCCATCTTCCAGAGGGGTGGTCGGTTCCGCGCTCAGGCACCTTAAGCCTGGGTGCGTGTGTGTCGCCTCCGGGTGCCCTAGGCCCGGAGGCCTGTTGGGTTGTCTCTGGGTGCCCTAGGTCCAGAGACGGAGCTGCTGTTCCATCTCAGACACCTTCAGTCTGGGGTGAGGTACTTTGGAGAAAGGCCCGGAGCCCAGCAGCGTTCGACTGGGATCGGCCGGGGACCGAGACTCCCAGGGATCTGCCTTGCGAGGGGTCCCGTATCCAGGGCGAGGAGGCCAGGGAGGTGACCCTTTCTGAAGACCCAGCGCAGAGTCGTGGTGACAGATGGGGCCTCTGGTAACTCTCCGGAGGGATGTTCTTGTCCTATAAGGGCTAGTTCACTAACGGAAGGAAGTGCGTGTTCTTTAAATCACAGTGGCAGTGATACTACGCACCCAAGGTCAGTAGCAGTGACTTTCACCTTTTTTTACCTGGTCAGTGGCAGTGACCAACCTTATGGTCTGTGGCAGAGACCGTGCGCCAAGCCTGTTCGTGCTGATCAGAGGAGGAGAACCCCAAATTCAAGTTTGTGCCTGGACCTCCTCCCACCTTATCTGACCTGTGTCTTGTCCCAACCCGTCTGCTCTCAAAGAGACTGTTTATTGTGCAAGAAGGAATAAATAAGTATTGGACCTTTCAGTTGGTGTGGACAGTTGCTTACTGGGGAGAATTAAAGACTTGTTTCTGACTACTGCAGAGACGAGGTCAGCACTGGAGGCTTTTTTACACTGGCTGCAAGCAGGCCCGAGAAACTAACACCGCTCAACCTCCCTATTCAGGTGGGTACGGGCTTGTGGTGCGGTGTGCCTCATTCTTTTCCTGCGGAGGAGCCAAGCAGAAGAAAAGCAGGTAAAGTCTGGGGTTGGTGCGCTACATATGTTTTTCTGTCAATATGGGGTGCTGTGTGTACATTAATGAGGAAAAAAAATGAACTTAAATGATTTTAGCAAATGGCTGCAATATAACAAAGAGTGAAAAATGTAAGGGGGTCTGAATACTTTCCGTACCCACTGTATATATATATATATATATATATATATGTATGTATAAACTTATAATAAAGTCCCAGTGCCTCTTGGATGTCCTTTTTTTCAATTGCAATGTATAGATTTTGACAGGCTTCTGGCAGTGGGGCTGAACACTGCAATTTTACCTCCTGGACGTCCAAAAAACGCAAGGATTTGACGCACAGGGGCCAAACCACCTCTCCTCTCCTCTGGATTTCCTCTCACTATATGTATATTGGTAAAATGTCAGGTTTCCCATCTCTTTCTGTCCTGGATACGATCTGAATCAATAGAGTGAATTTCCCAAATGGGTCCACAAACAGATATAATACCATGACAGGGGTTCTAACCCTTCCCTACTGTATCCTAAACTGAAAAAAAATGAATTTAGATATACTTTATCTCCCAGGTTGTTTTTCTACTATAGCCATTACTGTAGTATATATCAGGGGTCTCCTAACTTTTCAGGATCACATTTTACAAATATTTGTGGACCAAAAATGAATCAGTTCCATAAATAAATAAATAAAATTGAGTCAAATGAATGAACACTCTCCATAAATCATCACATCAGAGTCTTCCCTGCACATCAAAGCCCCCCCCCCCCATCACATCAGAATCCCCTTTGTACATCAGAGTCCCCCTTCACATCAGAGCCCTCTTCTCACATCAGAACCCCAGTTGCACATCAGAGTCCCCCTTCACATCACAGCCCTACTTTACATCAAAGCCCTCCTTGTACATCAAAGCCCTCCTTGTACATCACAGCTCCCCTTTTACGTCAAAGCCCCCCCCCCCTTATTTGTCCTCCTTTCCTAAAATAAAATCTTTACCATAGGGTGGGAGGTGAAGCAGGTCTGGGCAGACCAGGTTCTCTTCTGAGTGCTGGGATGAGTCTTGTCTCGATGTGGCCGCCCTTGACCAGAGTCATGCATTTCTATGGTGTGTTTGGGCCGGCCGCCAGCACCATAGCACCAAATGATGCCGTGGGTCCTGGCCTTTCAGAGTCATTGGATTTTAGGGTGCTGGCAGCCTAGCCTACCATGGAAATATATGATGCAAATACAGGAGAAGTTACAACTCTTGTAGTGAGGTCGAGTGTGGCCCGTAGTTTGGGGACCACGGTATATATCTTAAAAATAAAAACTATAGGCAACTCCACTCCAGGGGCGTACCAAGAGCATTTGGCACCCGGGGCAGATCCTATATCTGGCACCCCCCCCACCTTAAAATGTAAAAACACCCCACTGTGCCCCCTGCATACCTCTGCATCTTTCAATATCCTTTACATTACACAGCACCCTGCACCTCTGGACCCCTTTACATTTCACAACCCTTGTACCTCTGGACCCCTTTACATTACTCTGCACCTTTGGACCTCTTTACATTTCACAACCCTTGTACCTCTGGACCCCTTTACATTACACAGCCCTTGTACCTCTGGACCCCTTTACATTACACAGCACTCTGGACCCCTTTACATTACACTGCACCCTGCACCTTTGGACCCCTTTACATTACGCTGCACCCGGCACCTCTGGACCCCTTCACATTACACAGCCCTTGTACCTCTGGACCCCTTTACATTACACTGCACCCTGCACCTCTGGACCCCTTCACATTACACAGCCCTTGTACCTCTGGACCCCTTTACATTACACTGCACCCTGCACCTCTGGACCCCTTTACATTACAGAGCCCTTGTACCTCTGGACCCCTTTACATTACACAGCACTCTGGACCCCTTTACATTACACTGCATCCTGCACCTTTGGACCCCTTCACATTACACAGCCCTTGTAACTCTGGACCCCTTTACATTACACTGCACCCTGCACCTCTGGACCCCTTTACATTACACTGCACCCTGCACCTCTGGACCCCTTCACATTACACAGCCCTTGTACCTCTGGACCCCTTTACATTACACTGCACCCTGCACCTCTGGACCCCTTTACATTACAGAGCCCTTGTACCTCTGGACCCCTTTACATTACACAGCACTCTGGACCCCTTTACATTACACTGCACCCTGCACCTTTGGACCCCTTTACATTACACTGCACCCTGCACCTCTGGACCCCTTTACATTTCACAACCCTTGTACCTCTGGACCCCTTTACATTACACTGCACCCTGCACCTCTGGACCCCTTCACATTACACAGCCCTTGTACCTCTGGACCCCTTTACATTACACTGCACCCTGCACCTCTGGACCCCTTTACATTACACAGCCCTTATACCTCTGGACCCCTTTACATTACACTGCACCCTGCACCTCTGGACCCCTTCACATTACACAGCCCTTGTACCTCTGGACCCCTTTACATTACACTGCACCCTGCACCTCTGGACCCCTTCACATTACATAGCCCTTGTACCTCTGGACCCCTATACATTACACTGCACCCTGCACCTCTGGACCCCTTTACATTACAGAGCCCTTGTACCTCTGGGCCCCTTTACATTACACAGCACTCTGGACCCCTTTACATTACACTGCACCCTGCACCTCTGGACCCCTTAACATTACACAACCCTTGTACCTCTGGAGCCTTTTACATTACACTGCACCCTGCACCTCTGGACCCCTTTACATTACACAGCCCTTGTACCTCTGCACCCCTTTACATTACACAGCACCCTGCACCTTTTTACGTTACACAGCCCTTGTAACTCTGGACCCCTTTACATTGCACAGCCCTTGCACCTCTGGACCCCTTTACATTACACGGCACCCTGCACCTCTAGACCCCTTTACATTACACAGCCCCCCACAGCTCTGGACCCCTTTACATTACACAGTACCCTGCACCGCTAGATGCCTGTATGTTACACAAACACCCCCCTCAACAGTTCTGGACCACCTGCATGTTACACAGACCCCCTTACAGTGCAGACCCCCCTACAGTGCAGACCCCCCTACAGTACAGGCCCCCCCTACAGTACAGGCCCCCCCTACAATGCAGACCCCCCTACAGTACAGGCCCCCGCTACAGAGCAGACCCCCCTACAGTGCAGACCCCCGCTACAGTACAGGCCCCCCTTACAATGCAGACCACCCTACAGTGCAGACCCCCCTACAGTGCACAGACCGCCTAACAATACAGACCCCCCAACAGTGCACAGACCCCCTAACAATACAGACCCCCCTACAGTCCCATAATGTACCTCAGAACTGACAGAGAGCCCGAGGTAGTGGCTTTGCAGGGAGGGGGGGGTGCGAACCACACCCGAGCCAGTCGGCACATCTGGGACCAGTGCAACGATCCCCTTTTCTCAAGGCTTTGATCAGTCTTGGCAGCGGCTGTCAGCCGACAAATGTGAAGCTGCCTCCCCCTCCTCCTGCATGAACAGCACTGTATAGACATAAAGGAGGAGGGGGAGGCGGCTTCATACTGCTCGGCTGACAGCCGCTGCCCGAGACTGATCAGAGCCTTGAGAGAAGGGGATCGTTGCGCCGGTCCCAGATGTGCTTGCACCCCACCTGCAAAGCCACTACCTGCTCGCGCCCCCCCTCCGTGACTGAAAGGAGACAGCTCCGCGGGTTTAACAGCAGCATCGCGCAGTGATCTGCTGTTATAAGCCGCGGCGCTGTCTCCTTTCAGTCACGGAGGGCAGGGGGGCCGCCGGCCTTACACCCCCCAGTGTGTGGCACCTGGTGCGGCACGCCACCCCCTTAGTATGCCACTGCTCCAATCCCCCAAATTCTCCATAAGAATTGGAGGAGCCAGGACATGAAGAGAAAGAGTCTTTCGGATCTACTCATATTATATATAATCTTACTCTTGAGGGCCTGCAGGAATGTAAACCACCACCCAGAGTTCTCACCTATCGGCATCTATTCAATACAGAATTATCTCTTTTGGGTGGACTTATCTTTTCAATCTCTACCTACAACAACAGTGCCTTTATTTTGACCAAGACTAGGATGTTTGCATACACTTTACCAACACCTTGGCTTTAATGGCAATGCTTTCAGTCCTTATCCAACTTCCATATTTAATTAGCAGGTGTCTCCTTAGTTGGTTTTCTCCCGAAACACTTCCTTTAGTAATCACTGAACATAAAGCAGCTGCAAATCATTAATGAGAGTATTTATCGCTCCCGCTCTGTGTGTGGAACCTTATCAAAGCTCCTTGTTATCAGAAGATAAATGGAGCACATTTGAGTACATAGGCCACAAAAGATAATTTCATACTTCAAGATAGTCGGGGAGACTAAACAGTGTAATAATGCACAGAAGCCTGAACTACCATCACCTTCAGGGTTTCCTCTGAGCAAAATTCAACAGTTAAAACACTGACCTCAAGAGAAAAGCCCACTTTGAGCATAAGTTCCATGATTCTATTAAATACTGTTAATTAATTTACAGTAAGGGTCACTAGACAGGAAGATATCTCTGGCCATTCCCCAACAAGTCACTTCAGCTCTTGGACCAGCTTATCAATGACATCCCTTGTAAATATCTATGGTCGATCTTTTCAGCAATAGAATGTCATTTTCTTTTGTGTAATGCCGCGTACACACGGCCGTTTTTCCCGTCGAAAAAAACGACATTTTTCCCATTCGACGAGAAAAACGATAGTCTGTGGGCTTTCTGTCGTTTTTTTCGACGAGAAAAACGGCATTAAAAACGACGAGAAAAATTAGAACATGTTCTAATTTTTCTCGTAGTTTTTTTCGACATGTTTTCCGCGGCAGTGTTTCCCATAGGGAAACACTGCCGCGGAGCCCACACACGGTCGTTTTTTTCGACCAAAAAAAAAATGACATTTAAAACGGCCGTGTGTGAGGGGAACAAGCTGTTCCTCGTTTTTAACGTCGATTTTTTCGACGGTGTTTTCACCGTCGAAAAAATCGATCGTGTGTACGCGGCATAAGACTGCTTTATTTTCTTGGGGAAAATGCTGGTTCAAACTTTCACACTGCAGTGCTCTGTTCTGGCAGAGCTGAGTAACAGTCACACCCCTCATCACCAGTGTCCTCACACAGACTTGCATTGAAGGGAAGGGGAGGGGTGCATCTGACCAGTTCTTTTACATAGCTGAGTGCACTAGGTACAATTCTGGTGCTTATTGAACTGCACAGTACATTGAAACACCCTGCACAACTACTGGAATATGGAGGTAAAACTATTAAAATGGAGGTTGTTTGTACAAAGCCTATCAGACCTCATATCTAATTCCATTACTTCAACTGAGCTTTAATCTCTGGGAAGCTGAGTGGTGTCTGCATTGTTTAAGGCCCATTTACACTTCTGCATTGAAGTAATGCATGCAGTGCTACAACAAGTGTCTCTGCATGCTAGATGCACTCGTTAAAAAGTGGTACAATATATCAGAGTATAAACTTTTACAGATGGTTGCAGACAGAATTTGGCTTCCCAGGATAATTTTAATAATACAATTTTTTTTTTTATATTTTTGAATGTAGGGGGGGGGGGGGCTTCCGGCAGGGGGGCAGGGTCGTTGCCCCTTTTTCCCCCCTATAAATTTGGTGCTGAAAGCATGTGAAATTTTAAATTACACTTTAAGTGGAAGTGTATACAATGTAAGCTATTTGGCAAGTTGGGTGGTACTTGGATGGGCTTACAGCAGTGAGAGAACAGACCGAGACTAAGGTTAGAAATATATAGATAGATTTTAATTCAAACTTTTATGCAAAATTCAGAAAAATCATTAATCGAAGCCTTTGATGATGCTGTTATTGAATTGACTAATTTTGTTCAAAAGTCTTTAAAAATTTCCTCCAGACCTGATACTTGAATGAATTCCCAGATGTATTAAACTGGTTTGTTACTGCCTATGAAATCAAAGAATGAAAAATGCGAAGCATTTAATTTTATAAGTAAGTGTTCTTTTATATACTAAAACAATTACCAGTCCATAGAATTTTAGTGGATAATATATTGTGATATGGGGTTGCGTAGCTCAGTGGTAGATGCAATTTTGGTACAGTGAGTCCATCTCACACCAACATTATAGTAAGGGCCTAGTAGCCCGCTTTTATTAAAAGGGAAAAAACAAAACAAAAATTCATCCGGGATTCCCCTGCAAGGGTTTCAACTTCAGTTAACAAACACAATAAAAAAATACCAAGCCATCTGGCTCTCTGGTCAGCAGTACCTTTGCTTGTTTTGGTCTCCCAGACCACTTCAGGCTCTCGCTCAACCTAAGTGGCAGCACCTTGCAGTTCAGACCCACATTGCCTCTTGAGAGGGTTTTCCCAGTATCTATAGCTTTCACCCACCAAAGACTGCTGGATTCTCTCCAGCCCCGCTGGACTCACTGGCCTCCGCAGGTTCCTCAGTTTCCGAGGCCCTCTCTTGGTCTCTCAGACTCTCGTAGCTGGCCAGACTTCCCCAGTTCTTGGGCCCAGAAACTATCTCACACAGGCTGCAGTCTCCACCAGGAACTCCCAGCTCTCCTAACAGGGCTCTATCTTCAAATAGCTCAAACTCCTACCTCCTGCTCTCACCAGCCCATCGTTTTAAGGACTGTGAGCACCTGGGCACACACCCTGCTTATTATCCACAACACCCGGATACAGGGCTGGAGATTCTGTCCAGCCCATGCCTCTTTGGAATCTCCAAACAACGGAGCCCCAGCCAGAATAAATAAACGCTCTGTAGTCCTGCACATGCAAATCCTGTGTCCTTCCTAAATAAATAAATAAATAAATAAATAAATATATATATATATATATATATATATATATATATATATATATATATATATTAGGGCTGTTACTGATTAAAATTTTCGTGTTCGATTAATCTATTTTTTTTTAAATCGACTAATTTCGATTAATTATAACGCACATACAGATCCAACCCCTTTTAGCTGATCTCCTTGCAGGCTGATTACCAGTGCAGCTACCAACCACTGGAAAAATGGATAGCAGGATACAAAAAACACACAAAGGCAGCGCTCGATGGAAATAGTATTAAAACTTTTATAGTCTTCAAGTAGGTAACAAAATAAATATTGCACTGGAGATAAAATCAATGTAGCTACATAAACTGTAAAAATGGTGCGAGTAACACCAAACGGTAGCAAAAGCAGTGTGACAGCAGGAAGGTAAAGTCACCTGGTTGCATCCAGGGGGGTAGATATATTTCGCCCAGATTCAGGCTTTACGCTGACTTATACAGCTAGGTGGAGAGTTGTATAAGCCCAGCTGAGACTAGTGGGCTCACTGATGACTCATACCTCTAGGGAGAGGGCTGGGCGTCGTGCAAACAGGGAGTTGATGAGATCAGCTGAACCTTGTCAGCTCATGTAGGCCTCTATAAAAAACTCCCAGATTCATTAGATGTTAGCTCATGCCTGGAAGCAGACCTGTGTGGACTGTCTAGGGAGAGTGAACCCCTGTGCGGTGAGAGAAAGCCTGTGTGGCTATATTTTGCTTGGACATTTAAAACCAGGGACTAGGACAGCACTAGGCTGATCCCAGTTGTTAGTTAGGAAACCTGTATGTTTAGTCAGAGGTCAAGTTGACCAGGATTTATTTTGTTTGTTTCTTTTGCTTTGCTGTGTTTTTGTCACTGTAAATAGAAAATAAACGGCACCTTTTTGATTTTGAAAACCACAACCTCCGTCTGCTGGGCCTGTTTTTGTGTGGGGAGCCCATCCCGGGGGTCACACACACCCGCTGCCGAGCTAGCCCCCTCACAGTTGGTGGAGAATGCGGGCAGTTTTTTTTAAGCCAGCATGGAGGAGATACTGAAGCAGCTGGCTCTAGCAAATGCCAATCAACAGCAGACAAATGCAGGTTTGCAAAAGAGCCTTGCAGCTCATCAACAGAGCCTTGCAGCTCAACAACAGAACTTCGCAGCCCAGCAGCAAGCTCATCAACAGAGCCTTGCAGCCCAGCAGCAAGCTCACCAACAGAGTCTGGAAGCTCAGCAACAAGCCCAGCAGCAATCTGAGGCCCGCTTCATAGACCTGTTACAGAAGCAAGAGCAGAGACTACAACAAATGGAAGCAGTAATGCAGCAACGTCCGCAGACCAGTGAGGAAAGCCGTCCCACTAATACCGCGTCCTTTGGGGTGAGTCGTTTATTGACAAAAATGACTGGAGAGGATGATCCAGAGGTATTTTTGACCACATTTGAAAGGACTGCTGAAAGAGAAAAGTGGCCTGAGGAGCAGTGGGCTGGACTGGTGGCTCCTCTGTTAACTGGTGAATCGCAGAAGGCTTACTATGACCTGGAGCCTGACCAAGCAAAAGACTATGTGATGCTAAAAGCTGAGATATTGGCAAGGCTGGGTGTCACCCAGGCTGTCCGGGCTCAGCGTGTGCATAACTGGACTTTCCAGCTTGGAAAACCCCCCAGGTCTCAAATGTATGATCTCATTCACCTGAGCAGAAAGTGGCTACAGCCAGAGACTTTGTCCGCACCAAAGATTGTGGAACGTGTTGTAATGGATCGGTTTTTGAGAGCTCTTCCTACTGCCATCCAAAAGTGGGTAAGCCATGGAGACCCAGAGACGGCCGATGGTCTTGTGGATCGTGTGGAGAAATACTTGGCTACAGAGAACCTGACGGCCTCTTCCAGAGACACTCGGACTTTCCACCCTAAGACCAGACCATCCCCAGGGGCGGATAAGATGATTCCAAGGGGTAGGGGTGGAGAGAGTGAGAGGGTGGGAGCTCTGCCCCGGGTTTGGCGAGAGCAGCCTGGGAAGTCAGCGGCTCAAGAGGCCGCAAGAAGGATCATTTGCTACCGCTGCCGGCAAGCGGGACATATTGCAGCAAATTGCCCGGTTTTGGAGGAACCCATGCAGTGTGACTTTCTGACGGGCAGACGTCAGTCGCTGTGTGCGACAGTCGCATGCACTGCCATTCGGGGAACTGAGAAACATTTATGCAAAATGTGTATTAATGGTAGAAATGTTGTGGTATTGCTGGATTCAGGTAGCCTTGTGACCCTGATAAAGGCTGAGTTAGTTAAAACAGAGGTCTCTGGGAATAGCAAGGTAGCCGTTATTTGTGTGCATGGGGACACCCGAGAGTATCCAGTGACTACGGTGTGTTTCGAGACCCCCAAAGGTACCCTCTCTCATCCAGTGGGCTTAGTATCTCAGTTACCGCATGACGCCATTGTGGGAAGGGATTTTCCGAAGTTCTGGGAACTGTGGGATGATCCTGAGCCCCCCACTGGTGCCCCTATGTACCAGGAATGTGATAGCCAGAACTCCCCTGAGAGTGGTGAGGACTCTCCGGAATTTCCCTTGTCAGTATTGGCAGGGGAGACTCAAGAAACTGGAGAGGAGCCCACCTCCTCAGACGAAAACCTACCGTCTGTGGAGTTTTCTGATCTTGAGGTTCACAGGGAAAACTTTGCCACAGAACAGTTGAAAGACCCCGCCCTAATAAAGGCACGGGAAAACGTAGTGAAAATAGATGGCGAGTTAGTGAACCCAGATAATACTGGCACTTACCCATACTTCAGCGTAGAGAAGGACCTACTGTATCGGGTGGCAAAAAGGGCAGAAGAAACCGTTGAGCAGCTTGTGGTGCCCAAACCTTACAGGAAGTTGGTGTTGGAGTTGGCCCATGGGCACATTCTTGGAGGTCATCTGGGGACAGAGAAAACCCGAGAGAGGGTATTACAGAGATTCTATTGGCCTGGGGTGATGAAGGACATAGAAAATTATTGTTCCTCCTGCCCTGTGTGTCAGAGGTCGGCCCCGATGCCACATTTCCGTAGCCCGCTGGTCCCTCTACCCATCATTGAGGTCCCGTTTGAGAGAATCGCAATGGATTTGGTAGGTCCTATAATCAAGTCCGCTAGGGGGCACCAGTACATATTGGTTATAATGGACTATGCCACCCGTTATCCAGAAGCGATCCCTCTCAGAAATACCTCGGCCAAAACCATAGCCAAAGAGCTATCTCTTGTTTTTAGCCGGGTGGGTATTTGTAAAGAACTGCTTACGGACCAAGGTACACCCTTTATGTCCCGGGTTATGAAAGAGCTGTGTAAATTGTTCAAAGTGACGCAATTGCGTACATCTGTGTATCACCCCCAAACCGATGGGCTGGTTGAAAGATTCAACAAAACCCTAAAACAAATGTTGAAGAAAGTGGTGGATAGAGATGGAAGGGATTGGGACTGTCTACTTCCTTATTTGATGTTTGCTATTAGGGAGGTGCCCCAATCCTCTACGGGATTCTCCCCCTTTGAGTTACTGTATGGGAGACACCCAAGAGGGCTGTTGGATATTGCCAAGGAAACTTGGGAAAGTGAGAGTTCTCCCCACAGGAGTGTGATTGAGCATGTCGCCCTGATGCAAGATCGAATTGCACAGGTAATGCCCATCGTGAAGGAACATTTGGCCCAAGCGCAGTTGGCACAGCAGAGAGTGTACAACCGTGGAGCCAAGACCCGTACCTTTTCCCCGGGGGATAGGATATTGGTACTTGTCCCTACGGTTGAAAGTAAATTCCTTGCCAAATGGCAAGGCCCCTACGAGATAATGGAAAAAGTGAGCGAAGTGAATTACAAGGTCAGACAACCAGGAAGGCGAAAGCCCGAACAGATCTATCACGTTAATCTGTTGAAAGCCTGGAGGGATAGAGAGTCCCTAGTCGCAGACACTTGGTCACCAGCTCAAACTGGTTGCGTGATTCCTGAGGTTGGAATCGCAGCCACCTTGTCACAACCCCAACAACAGGAGGTTAAGGAGTTTGTACTTCGCAACAAGGAGGTATTCTCTGAGCTGCCGGGACAAACATCTGGGGTAGAGCATGACATTATTACCCCGCCCGGTGAAAGGGTGAAGTTAAAACCCTATCGGATCCCAGAGGCCCGACGGGAGGCAATACGGGAGGAAGTACAGAGAATGCTGAACTTAGGGGTGATAGAGGAGTCCCAAAGTGATTGGTCTAGTCCCATTGTGTTGGTGCCTAAACCGGATGGGAGCTGGCGATTTTGTAACGATTTTCGTCAGTTGAACAAAGTTACAAAATTTGACACCTACCCCATGCCACGTATAGATGAGTTGATCGACCGGCTGGGAACAGCCCGATACATGACGACTCTTGACCTCACAAAAGGGTATTGGCAAATCCCCCTGGCCAAGTCGGCCAAAGAGAAAACCGCATTTGTAACCCCAGACGGGGCGTTCCAATATAAAAGAATGCCGTTCGGGTTACAGAATGCGCCGGCCACATTCCAGCGGAAAATGGACCAGATGCTGAGGCCCCATCGGAAGTATGCTGCGGCTTACCTGGATGACATAATTGTCCATAGCACAGATTGGGCCTCACATCTGCCAAAAGTGCAAGCAGTCCTGGACTCTGTTCGGGAAGCAGGGTTTACGGCTAACCCCAAGAAGTGTACCATTGGGCAGGAGGAGGCCAAATATCTTGGGTACACCATTGGGAGGGGAGTAATAAAACCCCAACTCAACAAAGTCGAGGCCATCCAGAGTTGGCCACGTCCCAACAGCAAGAAGCAGGTACGAGCCTTTCTGGGAATCGCTGGGTATTATCGGCGATTCATTCCCCACTTTGCTTCTAAGGCTGTGCCCCTAACCAACCTGACGAAGGGGAAAGGGTCGGTCATGATTAAATGGACCCCCGAGGCTGAGGCAGCATTCCAATTCTTGAAACAAGCCTTATGTAGCCAGCCAGTGTTGTACTCACCCGACTTCTCTAGAGACTTTGTCGTACAAAGTGATGCGTCAGATGTGGGGTTAGGAGCAGTATTGTCCCAGGTCTGGAACGGGGAAGAGCACCCAGTCATTTACCTCAGCAGGAAGTTGAAGTCCCATGAGGTAAATTACGCCACCGTTGAAAAGGAGTGTTTAGCGGTGAAGTGGGCTCTAGATTCCCTTCGGTACTACCTGCTAGGTAGGCACTTTGACATGGTTACGGATCACGCTCCGTTAAAGTGGATGGCTCAAAACAAGGAAACAAATAGAAGAGTGAATAGGTGGTTCCTGGCCCTCCAGGAATTCAACTTCACAGTAAAGCATCGCCCTGGCGTTCAAATGGGGAATGTGGATGCTTTGTCTCGAGTACATGAATGCCTGATTGCTGGTGTTCCAACCCCGAGGTTAAAACAAGAGGGGGGGGTATGTGACAGCAGGAAGGTAAAGTCACCTGGTTGCATCCAGGGGGGTAGATATATTTCGCCCAGATTCAGGCTTTACGCTGACTTATACAGCTAGGTGGAGAGTTGTATAAGCCCAGCTGAGACTAGTGGGCTCACTGATGACTCATACCTCTAGGGAGAGGGCTGGGCGTCGTGCAAACAGGGAGTTGATGAGATCAGCTGAACCTTGTCAGCTCATGTAGGCCTCTATAAAAAACTCCCAGATTCATTAGATGTTAGCTCATGCCTGGAAGCAGACCTGTGTGGACTGTCTAGGGAGAGTGAACCCCTGTGCGGTGAGAGAAAGCCTGTGTGGCTATATTTTGCTTGGACATTTAAAACCAGGGACTAGGACAGCACTAGGCTGATCCCAGTTGTTAGTTAGGAAACCTGTATGTTTAGTCAGAGGTCAAGTTGACCAGGATTTATTTTGTTTGTTTCTTTTGCTTTGCTGTGTTTTTGTCACTGTAAATAGAAAATAAACGGCACCTTTTTGATTTTGAAAACCACAACCTCCGTCTGCTGGGCCTGTTTTTGTGTGGGGAGCCCATCCCGGGGGTCACACACACCCGCTGCCGAGCTAGCCCCCTCACAGCAGTCATAAAAACATGTAGCTAAGTATGATACTAGTATAAAAATGTGTACAATGATACCACTGCTGAATCCAGATGAGGAGGGGTTAACATCAGTCCGTTGGCATGCAGATGTCCCGTGAAGGGAACTATCACAACTCCCAGTGGATGGCTGTAGAATCCCAGGTTGATAGAGGGAAGTCTAACAGCCCTTGCGTGTGGCAGATAGTAAGGTCCCGCCGGCATGCAGATATGAAGGCACAGCAAAGGAGCCCTTCAGATGGACACGGCAAGCCCCGCCAGTGTCCGTGACGTCACCGGATCTCCGACAGAACTCCCTGAAGACCCGGAAGCCGGCGGAGAGGTGAGTACCGATCAAAAGAATTTTGATTGATCAAAAAAATTAATCGATTAATCAAGGAATTAAATAGGTAATTTCCACAGCCCTAATATATATATATATATATATATATTTAAAATTTAAAATTTTGCATACACTATTGTTATTTTATATATTCCTACACTGTACATGCCATAAAAGTTCTAACTCTGTATGGAACATGAAACCTTTTCTAGCACTTGCACATTACAGTAAGTAGATTTTTTCCCAACCGAGGACCACATTAAGTGCCAGTTCACACCAGAATTGCACAGGAATACACTCCGCGTTCCTGCATGCACTACTTTTAAAAACACACTGTAACCGGATTGCATGATATTGCATTTGGGGTGTTGTTAGGGTTACGTTGGCACCTGCAGCAGATCGCACACCCAGTGCGTTTTGAATGTGGTGCAGGAAACACGCATGAAATGCTGATTTAAGCACCGTGTTCTGTTCATTCAGATAAGAAACAAGAAAAAAATTCCCATTATTTGCATTCCATTTTTCTTTTCACTGATTGCTCATTTGTCCCCATTAACCTCTAGGAAATTGAGCAAACATTTAGAAAATTAACATTTGTTAATGAATTTCTAACCATGTATGGTCAGCCTTGGTTGAGTGGATCACAAGCGTATGTTCATTAACCAACTATTTTATCACCGTAAAAACGGGTTTCCTCTACTGAAATATGATCTTTACGATTACAGAAACCACAACAGTAAAAAATTATGTAACATGATGTCCTGATATAACATAGTGCTCACACAAGTCACTTGTCGGCCAATATGGTTGCAGTAAATGAAGCAACAAATTAATAAATTATTTTGTTATTTTGGTAAACCGACACTAATTAATTATTTTACTGTCAAAGTAAAAGTGTAAAAATAAATACAGATACAAAAAAGCATTAATTGGAAGACAATGACTGGCCTGGATTTGACCTATAAAAATAATGAGGCAGAGCAGAAAATATGTTAAGCAAATAACAAATTACCGTAGACTGCAATTAAGATACAACTCACAGTGTTGCCAGCAATTAGAATCATTACAGAGTGCAAATGACGGTTTTATGCATTCTGCGCATTGTCTGCAATTATCTCGCAATTATGTATTTGTTGGACAAAAGCCAAAATCTATGCAGAAAACCAGAATAATAGAAGCTATCCATGTTGGACTGCCCCCTGCCTATTGAATCGCATGGAATTATAAGTAATTAGATTAGTAAAAGTTTAACCTGTTACCCCTATAAACCGTTATTATGCTCGTGTTTTTCACACTCTTGAGTTAATACTACAGTGGATATAGAAAAGAATCACTTCCCTTTTAAAATAATCAAATTGTGTTGCTTTGTAACCTAAAATAAAGACAGCCATAGTTTTTGTTTTATCCAGCCAATAGATCAATTTTAGTCTCACCTGACCATAACACCTATTTCCATGTGTCCTCAGAATCTTCAAGGTGCGTTTAAGATGGTCAGATGAGACTAAAATTGAATTATTTGGCCTCAACACCAAACGATATGTCTGTCAGAAATCCAATACAGCTCACCATCCAAATAACACCATTCCTACAGTAAAGTATGGAGGTGGTTTTATCCTGGTATGGGGGTGTTTCTCCGCAGCAAGGACTGGAGCACTTGTCAGGATAGAAGGAAAAATGGATGGGGCAAAATACCATCAAATTCTTGAAGAAAATCTGCTGCCCTGTTCCAGAAAGTTGTCAATGGGAAGAAGGTTTACCTTCCAACATGACAATGACCCAAAGCACACAGGAAGAATGACCACACAGTGACTGAAGGTGAATGTCCTTGCATGGCCTAGTCAGAGCCCAGACTTGAACCACATTGAAAATCTGTGGAATGATTTGAAGACTGCAGTCCACAAATCAACTGAACTGAACTTGAGCAGTTCTGCAAAGAAGAGAAGGCAAATATTGCAAAGTCTACATGTGCAAAGTTAATAGAGACATATTCTAACAGACTAAAGGCTGTAATTAAAGCAAAAGGTGGTCCAAGAAAATACTGACATAAGGGGGGTGATCCTTTTTCCAACTCAGTGGTTCTTTTTTTAAATGTTTGTAATTTTTTTCTGACATGTTGTGCTATATCTTTCACTTGGATGTTACAAGTTCCACTAGTAAATACAGCTGGATAAAACAAAAACTGTGTCTGTCCCCATTTCAGGCTGCTAAGCAACAAAATGTGATTATTTTAAAGGTGATGATTATTTTCTATACCCACTGTATCTAAACTGGAGAGGTGTGTGTATTGCAGTGCAGCTGAAAACTGCTCAAGAGGAGCGGGGGGGGGGGGGGGGGGGATATATTTTGCTTCTATTTGTGTCTATTGCTGCATACACACGGTCAGAATTTCCGTCAAAAAAAGTGTGATGGGAGCTTTTGGTCGGATATTTCAACCGTGTGTATGCTCCATCCAAGTTTTTCTGTCTGAATTTCCGCCAGCAAAACATTAAGAGCTGATTCTCTATTTTTCAGACGGAAAAACTTCTTGTCTGTATGCAATTCCCACGCGCAGAAAAAACACGCATGCTCAGAATCAAGCAGAAGAGCCAAACTGCCTATTGAACTTAATTGATCTCGGCTTGTCATACGTGTTGTACGTCACCGCGTGCTTGACCATCAGAATTTCAGACAAGATTTGTGTGACCATGTGTATGCAACACAAGTTTGAGCCAACATTCCGTTGTAAAAAAAACACGGTTTACTTGTCGGAAATTCCGACCGTGTGTATGCAGCATATGGGTCACGTCTAGACTGTCTACCAATGTAAAAGGTCACATCTACACTGGCCACTAATGTAAGGGGTCACTTCTATGCTGGTCACCTATATAAAGGGTTACTTCTGAACTCATATACAATGTAAGGGGTTACTTCCATGCTGGCCATCAATAGAAAAGGCTACACTGACCAACAATCTTAGGGGTCATATCTAGACTGACCACCAATGTAAGGGGTCACTTCTACAATGACCAACAATATAAGGGGTCACTATAATTTTCACTGTTTTTGTTTCTTTTATTGTCAATATTATTATTAATTTGCTAATTTACCAGGAGCCGTACATGTAATGATTTTAGTGTGGATTCTGTAAGACCCAAAAACTATTTCATGGGTTTGTTCTTTTTACAAATGTTGAGAAAGGCTGCACTAGGAAGTCACTTGTAACACAGAGCGCAGCGATTTGGGTCACCTGTGGTCCAACACTCTCCGGCCCAGTGACCAAGTTCCTTGAGCAACACTGTTGATTGGAGAATCGGACAGAGGGCACGTCAGACCTCTGTTCACCCAGACGGCTGCACTCAGTGCTAAGCTACAGTCTGATTCTTTAGCATACTTCCAGGACAGGGTATTTTATTTCTTACTATAACAAATAGAACTGTTCAAAGCTAAATAATAAACCCTTGGTTATTACTATTTCTGTATTCATTACAGTATTCATTGACAAAGCTTCTACATTCTAACGTGCAAAGGAGAGGAAAAGGCATGTATAGGAAAAAAACCTCATATCTCTGCAATTGTAAATGCTAGTTACAGGTATAGGAACACCATGACCAAATATGTTCCCTTTTTTTGCTATTGATATGTTTTAGCACAAAGGCTGCCTAATCTTCATTTATAATTACAAAATTAGATAAACTAGGTTAAAGCGTTTACATATCCCAAACTTTTTGGACTTTGAGCAGAGCTAATTTTCTCTCACTTTCTGTTCCAGCAACATTTTAAGCAGGTTAAGAAGTAAGGGAAAATCTTTCTAACAGGGACACAATGGCAACAGAAGACACTAGTAGGTTAATAATAAGATAGGGGAAGACTAGAATCTGTTAGCTTTTTATGCCTGACTTGTAGTATACTGTGCACCATAGGCGTGCGCACGGGGTGTGACCCCAGGGTCAGAATGTGTTTGTGATAACTCCATTTTCGGCACCCCTTTTAACTTGTAGTGCTGCCAGTGGGACTATCTTTCAGTTGGATGCCAAATTCCTGGAAGAACTGCAGCCACTGGCTGCGGAGTAAGCAGTCAGACAGCCGCATTTTCCGATACTGCCTCTATAGTTCCGGTTACAGCATCCCTGACAGCTGAATATCACTCAGCCGCCTGCTATCAAAGATGTGCACCCACTATCTTTAAAAGGCGTTTGCAACACCTGCCTATTATGGTTTATCCTGCCAGCCGTTTTGTCACTTACCGGTATCTGTCCTGAAGTGACATAGTGGCCAGCAGGAGGAACTACACAGCCCATTGGAGAACAAGCTATCCAGAAGTGTAAGATACCAATGACACCCATCGTTTTTCAAGAGATTGAACCTTTATACTCCTGGCCCACCAGATAGGTACATTTTAATCACAAACAAACAAAGATTTCCCAGCACACTTGCCACCTAGCCTGCAAAACAACCAAATTTACCCTGGCTAACAATTCATGTTAAAAACAGAGGGTTTTGTTTGCACATATTTGCAAATAAATGCTTAAGCCGCAGTGCCTAAGTCAAGGCTCCTCTGTGTGCTGCGGCCCTAACTCCAGTGCCAGAATGAGGTCACCTAGAACTCAGGGAGAACATGCCAAACTGAGCCCCCCACCCCCAAGATGTATGAGCATTATGTGTCAGCAAAAATCCCCCCACAAAAGCACTGAACATTAATCTGCATGCTTAGCCCCAAAGCATAAATTCCCCCTCCTTCCAGTACAAATCTGCCCCCCTGCTAAAATACCCTCTCTCAGCAGGAATCTTTGCCCCCCATCCACCAAATCCCCCTTGGCTCAAATGCACCCCCTAATAAAAAAATTCACCCCTTCTAGCACAAGTCCTCAACTCCTAAAATTAACCCCCCCCTAGTACACATCTTATCCCCCCCACTTCACAAATTCCCCCCAAATCCCCCCTGCTAGCACAAATCTTCTTCCCCCACAGCCCCTTTTCAACACCAATCCCCCTAAATCCCCACTCTTAGCACCCCTATCCCCCCAATTCCCCCTCTTAAAGCAATACTTACCCCCTGCTGCCCCCCAAATGACCCCTTCCAACACAAATCCCCTCCCTCACAATTTCCCTGTGTTGCCCCCCCCACCTCACATGATACCACAGTGCCCAGGGCAGCTTCCCCTCTTGCCCACCCGTTGTCCCGGTCCTGCCTAACTCTATATTTTTCAGTGTCTCCCAAGTTGGAGCACATATAGCAGTGGATAAATAAAGGGCAGGTTTGCCTGGAGGGAGCCCAACCCTCCTTAAGGGCACAGGGACACATGGGACGCCCAGCAAAAGCATAACGGCAGCTAAAGGCATACAGTGCATTCCCGCACCCAGTTCAACAAAATGTACATTGCATTGCTCTTTCATGTGCACCTTACTGCAAAGGCTAGTTATAGGTTGGGATGGTTTTGGAGGGGTTGACCCTTTTTTGCACGTTAGGTAAATTTTAAATCTCCCTTTTTAAAGCAGGGTGATTATTTATTGTTTTTTAACATGGTGTTTATTTATTATTTTTCATTTTTATGGTAGCCACGAGATCGCTTTAAATAACCCACCCAGCATCAAATGTCCATTGGCAATCATTACTGTGCATGAGTTCAGTCTTTAGCCTCAGAGAGATAATAAATGACCGTGAACCGGACAGATCCATAAAAAATCTTTCCTTGTAGCATAACTATATTTATAACTAAGTTGCTTATGTGTTTCAGAAATTTTCTAAGGAGAACCTGTTGTTCAGGTTGTAAAATTACTGAAAGATCCACTTTAGGACCAGCCATATGCATTATTAATAGTTTCCCTATCGGCACCCCAAATATCATTTTGCTGTTAATATGAATATTATGCAACTAAAATAAATGCTTGTACAATAATAAATCATTTTTGCCCATCTTTAACCAGCGTTCTAGATAGAGCTGAGCAAAAAATAGAAAGCATGTATTTATTGTTACTTTTGATATCTAAAAGTAACCAAGAATTAAGGGTGGGGATTCTCCAGTGCATTGACCAGATCTTTGGCCCAGTATTGTACATCCGGTAGATATTAATGGCCCAGAAAGCAGGAGACAGTTATTCAGAGGTCTGTGTTATGTCCAGTAAGCAGTATTGTGAATGTCACATCAGCTTTAAAATCAGTCCATACCGAGCAGTATGGCTTCCCTAGAGAAGATCCACAAGGACATCCTCTAAGTGGAGTGCAGATGTTCCAACCTTCATTACTAAGCCACCTGGATTTCCTTTACTGCTCTATGTCCTTGGAACACTCTGCTATATGACTTAACATTTTATTTTACATGTCCCATGGCTTTTGCACTTAAAGGGAAAATATAGCCAATTTAAAGATTCATATTGTCTTTCCACAGTAAGATCTAGTCATGCTTTGTTAAAGTATATGTACAGCCACGTTTTTATAATTTTTGATAGAGTATGGACAAAATAAAACCCCAGTCAAGTTTTATTTGCTGTTCGTGTCTCGGTTAGTAGATTAATTCTCTCTATTTGTTCTGTGACTATTGTCACTGAGACAAAGTGATGGGAAATCCAACATTTTAGAGTTGTCTTCAAAATAGGTGAGGAAAAAATCCTTCACTGGGGATACTTGTCCCAAGGACAAATGTCTCCTAGGGTGGCCATACTTGTTTGGATTTCTCTAGCTCTCAGCATGGGCTGAACAAGATAAATCAATAGATTCCTCCATCCACACTATGAATGGAGGAAGAATGGATAGAGGAGCATGGATGGATGAATCTCCCCTTCCAACCATTATGCAAGTTTGCCGCTGTCTAAATACTCAAATAATGTCTGACAATTATCCCCCAGTCCTTCGATTTTTCAGTTGACCCTTGCTGAGCTGGGTGGTGCTGATAGGGCCATCCATAAATCATGAATGAAGCCCTGTACACACGACCAGGATTCTCGTCGGAAAAAAAAACATCAGTTTTCCGGACAGGATTCCTGCCAAGCTTGTCTTGCGTACAGACTGACATTCAAAATCCCGTAGTTGTAAAGCGCGGTGACGTACAACACGTACAACGGCACTTTAAAGGGGAAGTTCCATTCCAATGGCGCCACCCTTTGGGCTTGCTTTTGCTGATCTTGTGTTAGTAAAAGTTTGGTGAGAGACGATTCAAGCTTTTCAGCCTTGTGCTTTTCAGTCCGTTACAGCGTGATGAATGTGATAGCTCCATTACGAACGCAAATTTTGCCAGAAGGAGCGCTCCCGTCTCATACTTGATTCTGAGCATGCGCATCTTTTTTCCCCTCGGACAAGCATACACACGACCGGTTTTCACGACGGGAAATAGTCCGACGGGAATCACGACGAGAAAATAGAGAGCAGGTTCTCTATTTTTCTCGCTGGGATTCCCAGAAGTTTTCACGACGAGAAAGCATACACACGAATGGTTTTCACTGCAAAAAGCTCTCCCAGCTGTTTTCTTGTCGAGAAAACCAGTCATGTGTATGAGACTTTAGTCTACATTACTTTGTCGAAAATTATTTTCAATTTATGTTGCTTCTTTGCAAGGGGAGCAAAAAAAATACAAAAATTACGGGTAATAATCCTTTCCTTCTATTTTCAAAACCAACAAAAAAGTTTTGGCAATACATTTATATAAAAGACAACTCTAATATATAATAAAATAAATCTATTTGATAGAAATAATTAAAATAAAAAAAGTAGCATTTGCTGCAATACTCACCCTCTCCTTCAAGCTGAACCCTGTAGACTAGAGTCACCACTGCAAGGTCCAGTCCTCCAAGCTCTTCCTCTGGGTTAAATGATGCCAATGCTGTGACAACAGATTAAAGGAGCCCAGAGGAGTTCAGAGGTAATTATCATACAATTTTGTCTAATAGATTAGCTATACATAGGGATGAGCTGATAGATTTCAGCAAAACTGATTTTGCCATAAAATGTCTACTTTGGGCACAATTTTTCAGAAGCAGAAACTTGTTCCTTAAGCTTCTTATGCTAAAAATGTATTTGAAGTAAAACACATATACCTTTATAATTAGAATTGTCTACATTTTAGGGTAGCATATTTAGGCTGGTGTGCTGCATTAAGACGCGCATATTATTGCGTGTTATGTCATGCATTAACTCGCATTGCGTTAAGGCAGCTCCTTTATATGAATGGGCTGCCAATGCACCAGGACGGTGTTGTTTTTGATGCAGTGCACCACAACGCATATTAGAGAATTATCATACACTGGGGTGCTCAGCCTTGGGGTGCCATTTACAATGAATTGCACCGCAATGCACCAACATAACCATGCATAACATTCCTTACCACAATGCAATGATGTGAAGGGACCCTAGGGGTGGTTTAATCTATACGATTTAGTGTTCCTTGTGCACTTAATTGGTATTTGTGTACTGTCTGTTTTTTCTTTCTGTGAAGAAATAATGGCGCTAGTGAGGGGGCTTTTTTTGGCCAGACCCAGGATAGTTGAACAGAGCTTCTGGAGGATTCTGGAGTCATTTAACCACTTCAGCCCTGGAAGAATTTACCCCCTTCCTGACCAGAGCACTTTTTGCGATGCAGCACTGCGTCGCTTTAACTGACAATTGCGCGGTCGTGCGACGTTGAACCTAACCAAAATTGACGTCCTTTTTCCCCCACAAATAGAGCTTTCTTTTGGTGGTATTTGATCACCTCTGCGGTTTTTATTTTTTGTGCTATAAACAAAAGAAGAGCGACATATTTGAAAAAAATGCAATATTTTTTACTTTTTGATTTAATAAATATCACAATTTTTTTTTTTTAAAACAATTTTTTTTCTAAGTTTAGACCGATACGTATTCTACATATTTTTGGTAATTTTTTTTTGCAATAAGCGTATATTGATTGGTTTGCGCAAAAGTTATAGCGTCTACATAATAGGGGATAGATTTATGGCATTTTTATTTTTTAAATTTTTTTTACTAGTAATAGCGGCGATCTGCGATTTTTATTGTGACCGTGACATTGCGGCAGACACATCGGACACTATTGGCGCGTTTTTGGGACCATTCACATTTATACAGCGATTAGTGCTATAAAACTGCACTAATTACTGTGTAAATGTGACTGGCAGGGAAAGGGTTAACACTAGGGGGCGATCAAGGGGTTAATATGTTCCCTATTGAGTGATTGTAACTGTAGGGGGAGGGGACTCACAAGGGGAGGAGACCGATCTGTGTTCCTCTGTACTGGGAACACACATCGGTCTCCTCACCTCTGACAGGAGGTGGATCTGTGTGTTTACACACACAGATCCACACTTCTGCCGTGATCGTGGGCAATCGCGGGTGCCCAGCGGACATCGCGACCGCCGGGCACACTCACCGGGTCACAAGCGTTGCCGCGGGTGCGCGCGCCCCATAGACGGCCGGGAAAAAAGGACGTCATATGACGTCCGCCCGGAGGGAGGGAGGGTTCCTGCCGGCGTCATATGTCTATGACCCGGTAGGAAGTGGTTAAAGAAGTGGTTCTCAACCTCAGTCCTCAAGTACCCCTACCGAGCCATGTTTTGGGAACTTTGCTTAGATAAAATAGCTCTTATCAATACCATGTCATTGATATTGATTTAAAGCAGCTGTGCAAAGTAAAGGAGAAGCTGAAAACATGGCCCGTTGGGGATACTTGAGGACTGAGGTTGTGAACCACTGATTTAAAGCATTTCAATATTTCACCTTTCCCAGTCATACCAATGTATTTTGATCAAATAACTACATTTTGCCAAAATCTACTTATTTCCCCTAAAATTTGAGGGAAATGGAAACTCCCAATTTTGCTCATCCCTAGCCATAAGACAGCGTAAAAATGATTTTGGTTAAGGACATCTTCAAGAGAAGTGACTCATAAACTGGATGGAGTCCAATTGTGATTACATAATTTACCGCCGTCTGTTTTGAGTTCTCTGTTGGTGTTTGTAATGAGGGCTGGTATATGACAGCTCCACCTCATCACAATATTATTGTAAGACACCTACTGCTCTTCTCGCCAAATCCCTGAACATCTGCTCTGCAACAATAATGGTTGTACTAAATCACTATACCATAACATTATATATATATATATATATATATATATATATATATATACACTGTACATAATATACATATACTGTGTATATATATATATATATACACTGTGTGTGTTTATATATATATATATATATATATATATATATATATATATATTAGGGCTGTTACTGATTAAAATTTTCGTGTTCGATTAATCTATTTTTTTTTAATCGATTAATCGACTAATTTAGATTAATTATAACGCACATACAGATCCGACTACTTTTAGCTGATCTCCTTGCAGGCTGATTCCCAGTGCAGCTACCAACCACTGGAAAAATGGATAGCAGGATACAAAAAACACACAAAGGCAGCTAGTCTTCAAGTAGGTAACAAAATAAATATTGCACTGGAGATAAAATCAATGTAGCTACATAAACTGTAAAAATGGTGCGAGTAATACCAAACGGTAGCAAAAGCAGTCAAAAAACATGTGGCTAAGTATGATACTGGTATAAAAATGTGTACAACGATACCACTGCTGAATCCAGATGAGGAGGGGTTAACATCAGTCCGTCGGCATGTAGATGTCCCGTGAAGGGAACTATCACAACTCCCAATGGATGGCTGTAGAATCCCAGGTTGTTAGAGGGAAGTGTAACAGTCCTTGCGTGTGGCAGATAGTAAGGTCCCGCCGGCATGCAGATATGAAGGCACAGCAAAGGAGCCCTTCAGATGGACACGGCAAGCCCTGCCAGTGTCCGTGACATCACCGGATCTCCGACAGAACTCCCTGAAGATCCGGAAGCCGGCGGAGAGGTGAGTACCGATCAAAAGAATTTTGATCGATCAAAAAAATTAAATCGATTAATCGAGGAATAGTTAATTTCCACAGCCCTAATATATATATATATATATATATATATATATATATATATATATTGTAAGATTAGGGGTTATCAGCTCACGTAGTAGATGCGTTTTTCCAGTGATTCAAGCCAGTCAGGAACTCTATTTAAGGACATGGTAGCCCACTTTTATTTAAAAGCACAAAAAGTTCACAAATACATCAGTTGCCCTCGCATGGGGGTTCCACCATTACTGTGTCTTGCATACTCAACAGTTTACCTCCTGGCTTCCCCTCTTGCGATCTGGCTGTTCAGGCCTTTAGCCTAGGCCTTAGGTCTGCTCCTCAGAACAAACAGTTTCCAAGAGTTAAGCTGTCTCCTCGCTTACTCCCGGTCAGTACCTTCTTGCTTAATTCACCCATAACGTCTGCCTCCTGCAGACATGCATACTCTGGCTGCACCCATGCAGCATCTGACTCCTCTCAGAGTGATGGGAGTCCACCTGACTCCCCTGCACACAGACTTCCTGTCTTTTGGGTGGGGCCCTGATCCATAGTCATGTCAGAACTAAATAGCCCAAGACACAGCTGGTCAATCAGCATGTCTTTCTCTACCAAATCTGGCGTAAACCAACACTCTTTAAGGACGCACAGGGTCCCACCGTCACAATATATATATATATATATTGTGGCAGAGCGTTGCCCTGCCAGGGCCTAGCAAGAGATTATTACCCTAAATCCTCAATGAGGCAGGTGAAGGGGCTCCAGGGACATGGTGTCATGGGGAGGAAAATGGCTTTGCAGTTTCCTCAGTGTTTGATAGAGTCCGTTTTGGGACCTGGAGCCTGATGATTTCAAAGTGATCCAAGAGGGAGGAAATCTTCAATCCTGGGTCCAGGTATTCAAAACAGCCAGCACATTAATTGGTCAGGTGTGTGCTGGCTTTTAGTAATGACCTGACAATGGTTCTGGGCTCCACCCTGGCAGACAGGAGGTCTGGCCCAGGAGTACACCTAGGAGAGAGGTAGGAGCCAGTGCAGCACGCGGCTGCCAGCTATGTGCCCTGAGTTTGTGAGCAACCAGTCTGTGGGAGACAGACCAAAGGCCTAAAGGGTATGTTATGGGGATTGCCTCGTTGGTTGGTTGGGGATAGGGGTGGGTACCATCATCCTATAATAATTGAAGAAGGAAAGGTGGAGATATATAAGGGACTACTCCTAAGGCCCTAATCGCCAATGGTGGTAGGACTATTGCGGTACCCAGAAACAGACAATTGTTTTAAAAGAGAATAACAATTTATTACAAAAAGGTTATATAATATACAAAACTCAAAAGTCACAGATGTGACAAGACACACAAAATTATATTAAAAACGGTCACAAACTCCACAGGTAAGTAGAGATGTAATAGTGATGTACATTATGACGTGTCCTCGACATGTTTGGCGGCTACAGCCTCTTCTTTAAGAGGCGTCTTATCTATAACATCTAGAGAAACATATAATTTCATGAATACAATATCAAAAAGTTTAATACTCCATTATAGCGAAGCTATAAATGATTTAAATTATTGAGGAGTAGCTTGAGATAGCAGGTAGACGTGACTCACCTATGTTGGTCCGTGCCGGACCAAATGTGGCAATTTGAGACACCCAACTGGGTGTTCCCCCAGGAGCGGACACGGGAGGATAGGGACGGTACTAAAGGATGTTAAGTAACAAAAAATGAGCAACAAAAATGGGTATGTCATTGTAAAAAATATATATAATATTGTAATAGTGTGACTAGTGTGAAAAACTGAAAATTTATTACCAAATACTTACCGTAATTTTCCTTTCCTGATGGACTCCATGGCAGCCTAAGTGTGGGTTAACCCCGCCTCCTCTCCAATGCTATAGGACCCCATACCCATAAAAGTAAGCTCACCTCTCAGCACTGTGTTCCGTAACTAGCCGACTCTTGGACACTTACTTTCTTTCATTAATATTTTCTTTCAGGGTGGGAACTCCGTCTGCCATGGAGTCCATCAGGAAAGGAAAATTACGGTAAGTATTTGGTAATAAATTTTCAGTTTTCCTGACTGACTCCATGGCAGCCTACGTGTGGGAAATAACTAGCCAGACCACACGGGTGGGTATGCTGAACAGAAAAGCTTTAATTTGTCCTGTCAACCGACAGGATTCTTAACCCAAAATAACAGACGACAATGATGCCGGTTCAATGCAGTAATGGGCCATAAATGTATTGATAGAGGCCCATGAGGCCGCTTTACAAATGACATCTGGGGCCACATGTCGGGCCGCCGCCCAGGATGCTGCCATCCCTCTGGTGGAGTGTGCCGTCACCGCTTGGGGAGGAGCCAAGCCCTTAGCCCTGTATGCTTGCTGGATTGTTTGAACGATCCATGATGCAATTGTTCTGGTTGATGCTTTCTTCCCTCTGTTGTTTCCAGAATGTAGAACAAACAGATGATCAGATCGTCTGAAGGAAGAAGTAATTTGTAGATACTCCTTTAGGATTTCACCCATATCCAGGGGATGAGTTTCACTGGAATCTGGAGTCTTAAATGTAGGTAGAACAATGAGTGTGGGGCAGAATGTGGGAATAAGAGGGGGGGGGGAGAGGGGGGGGGGGGTGGGAGGAGGGGAGGAGGGTATGCCATTAATGTTTGTGTTTATATGAGATATGTGGTGGATCAAATATGCATATGGATATAGAGATATGTATAATCAGAATGTTCATATAAAAAAGAAAAAGGAAATAAAGGTAGAACAATTTCTCGATTTTCGTGAAATACCGAAGACACTTTTGGATTTGAACCCAACATGGGTAAAGGACTACTCGATCCGGGAAAAATGTTAGAAAAGGTTCTTCATGACTTAGAGACCCAATCTCAGAGACCCTCTTAGCAGAGGTGATGGCTACTAAGAAGGCTACTGTCAGGATCACCTGTGGCCAGGTGACAGATGCACACCGTAGGGGGACAGGAGTGCACCGCGAGGTAGTGAACCCTATGGCTGGCTTCTGCGGGTAGGAAACTGGATGGTTGTGGAAAGCGGGACCAGAGGAGCACAACCGAGATCCTAACGGAAGCTAGAGCCAAGATTCCCCAGGGCGCGGAGTCTAAGACCCAGCTGGTCTTCTCCAGGGCCTCTAGTGGTGAGGATGTTGTGCTGCAGGCTGGGACCAGGTCGCGGCCCCTGGAGTTTCCTAGCTCACGCCCCGTAGGATAAGGGGAAAGGAGGGGAAGCAGCAGCACAAGATAAGGGAGAGCCGAATAACAAGCCGAAGGTCAGGGGCCACAAGCAGACAAGGATCACGAAAGAACGAGCCGAAGGTCAAGGGTCACGAGCAGACAGGGATAGTCGGGGACAAGCCAATAACGTAACAGAGAGACAGACGTAGCACACGGCAGGCAGGAACCCAAACACACAATGCCTAACAAACACGTTGATCAGCAAAGCAGGCTTGCAGTGCACAGGTTAATATAGTGTTCTGTGATAGGGCCTGGGGTGGAGTCTGGCTGGGAGGAGATTATAAAGGAAGCCAGGTGAAAGGGCTCAGGCCTCTAAGATGAACACATGGGAAGGAAGGTAAGCTGACAGACAAACACTACTGCATATCCATGACAGCTACTTTCTCTGAAAAGTCCTTAATGGAGGACGGGGAGGGCCCCGACGTACTGTGTCCAGTCAGAGAATCTAGAACGAGTGGAAGATCCCACTTGGCAAATCTTGGTTTTCTTTGGGGCTTAATTCTTGATGCCCCCCAAAAGAATTGTCTGACTAAGGGATGGACTGCCCATGAGACTCCAGAGAAGGCTGACAAGGCCGAAACTTGTACTCTTAGAGAGCTAACAGATAAGGGTAAGTCTAGTCCGGTCTGCAGAAAACTAAGAACATCCTGAACTCCTGGATTTTTGAAGGACCTCCCAGAGGCAGAGGAGAATTCGACAAATTTGGCCCAAATTCTTCTATAAACCTTGTTGGTACTTGCTCTTCTTGAGCTCAACAGTGTAGACATCACTCTAGAGGCGCAACCAAGGGATTCCAGCCTCTCCCTCTCAAGAACCAGACCATCAGTCTCATCAGTGCCGGACAAGGGTGTAGGAGTGACCCTTGAGAGAGAAGGTCCGGCATGAGAGGAAGAGGTACAGGGTCCCGGTAGCTCAGTTGGATCAGGAGGCGAAACCAAGGCCTGTTTGGCCAGTAAGGAGCCACTACTGTTACTTTGGCTGACTCCGCTTGAAGTCTCCGCAGGAACTTGAGAATAATTGGGATCGGGGGAAAAGCATATGCCCTCTTGAACCTCCACCGATCCGTCAGGGCATCTGTTCCGCATGCCTGGCTGCAATGTCCCAGAGTGTAGAACTTCATTATCTTGTAATTGTAGGGGGAAGCGAATAGGTCCACCTCGGGATTGACCCCTAGAGACAGAATCCAGTTGAATGACTGTACATGGAGGGACCACTCGTTGTTGTCTAGGCGAGTGCGTGAGAGGAAGTCTGCCTGGGAGTTCTGGACTCCCGGAATGAAAACTGCCAAAATATTGGCCAGGTTTTTCTGGGCCCATGTTATTATGGGCTCGACCTCTAGAAGGAGAGTAGAACTCCGGGTTCCTCCTTGCCTCTTCACATACGACACTGCTGTTGTGTTGTCCATCCTTACAATACCGACTCTCCTTTCAGGAACCGGGAGAAATATTGGAGGGCGCACCAGGCCGCCCTGAGCTCCAGGACGTTTGAGCCTGGGTTGTGAAGACGAGCATCCCATCTGCCTTGAGCTAGGTTCTGACCACAGAGAGCCCCCCAGCCCGAGCCGCTGGCGTCAGTCGTGACTCTAACCCAGGAGATGGGGGCAATGGAGTGACAGTTTTGCAAATTCTTGAGTTGGAGCCACCAGAAGAGGCTGTTTCTCATTTTTGCAGATATGTGGATGAGTTGACTCTTGTCCCCTGACTTCCACTGCCGGAGGAACCCTGACTGAAAAGGGCGTAACCTCCATAGAGCCCATTTGACCATAGGGGTCGTGGAGACCATTGTACCAATGATTCTTAGGCATTGTGATGCTTTCAGATGAGGCGCATCCAGAGCACGAGAAATCCTCTTTCGGATCATCGGAATCTTCTCTACCGGCAGGGAGATGGTGTTCTCCACTGTGTTGAACTGAGCCCCTAAGTAAATCAAGCATTGGGCTGGATCCAGGTGGCTTTTTTTCAAGTTTAGAAGCCATCCAAAGCTGGAAAGGGTTGAGATCACTTGTTCTCTGTGTACCAGCAGCTGTTCTCTGTATTGAGACAGAACGAAAAGGTCGTCTAAATAATGGTAAATATGCACACCCTTTAACCTGATGAGGGCCCCTACGGCCAAGAGGACCTTGGTGAAAACCTGAGAGGAAGTTGTTAAACCGAACGGTAGGCATATGAATTGTAGATGTTCCTGCCCGATATGGAACCGGAGGTACTTTAAAAAGTCCTTTGCCACTGGCACGTGGAAATAGGCATCTTTCAGGTCTATTGAAATCATCCAGTCGCCCGGTTGAATGGCTTGTTGGATTGTTGACAGAGTCTCCATTTTGAATTTTCCGTGCCTTATGAACTTGTTCAGATACCTCAGATCTATTACCGGGCGCCAGGCACCGCTTTTCTTTTGAACTAAGAAAAGGGGGGGGGAGTATACTCCTTGGAACTGTTCTTCCTCTGGGACACACACCACTGCTCCCTGGGTTTTCAGCAGGTCTACGTAGGACAATAAGGCCTGTTTTTGCTCTTCCGTACTTGGGAGTAGGGTTGAGACAAATCTGGGGGGAGGAATGCTCTAGAAGGACCATGCGTGACCCGACGACACTGTCCTGACGACCCAGAAGTCTGAGATTGAGGCCACCTACACGTGCCGGAAGAGGAGCAGGCGTGCCCCTACCTGACCCAACTGGGCGGGCAAAATCTCAAAAGGATTTAGCCTGGTCGCGACCACTGGACGCTTGACTGTTTTCTGGCTTGCGGAAGGACGTTTGGCCTCTGCTCCAGTTTCTTCTGAAGTCCCGGCCAGGTCTATAGGAGCGTGCTTCCCTCGAACGCTCCGGGCTGCGTCTTCTGAACTGGGGCTTCCTTCTACCCTGTGGACGCTTGTTCTGTGGAAGAAAGCCAGATTTACCGCCTGTGGCCTTAGCTATGGCGTCATCTAGTTTATTCCCAAATAACGATGATCCTTCGAAAGGAATCTTGCACCATGTCTGCTTAGAAGACGGGTCAGCCTGCCAAGGGCGTAGCCATAGGGCTCGTTTAGCCGTAACTGAGGATAGCATAATCCTGGACAGTAGACGGATCAGATCAACTGATGCTTCTCCCAAGAAGGCCACTGCTAGTTTTAGCTCTGCTGCTGCTGAGTTACTGGCCAGTTCTTCTGAAACACCTTTAAGAAAGGAATCCACATTCTCCGTCCAAGCCTCCATCGCCTTAAACATGGCTGCCAAGGCTAGGGCGGGTTTACAAGCTGTCCCAGCGAGACCGTAAATTCTTTTGAGGTCCTGATCCATTCTTCTATCAAGACTGTCCTTGAGGCTGTGTTCACACTGATACGACACGACATTCATCCGACTTTCATCCTACTTTGCTCTGCGACATCAGTCCTACATTGATCCTACATTGGTCCGACATCCATCCGACATTCATGAATAGGATACTACTTTGATCCAACTTTGTGCTAGTCTGACTTGTCCTTTGACCAATCAAAACAATCCCAGGGTGAGATAAATTCCTTTTACTGCTGCTGTAATCACCATGTCGGATGTCAAATGTCGGATGGTTAGGACAAGGATCCTACTTTGATCCGACTTCAATGATATTCAATGGGCTGAAGTAGGACAAAAGTCGGACCAAAGTAGTACAGGGAGCATTTTCAAAGTCGGACCGACATGTGTCGGACCAGTTAAGACGGCTCTCATAGGGAAACATTGATTTTCACACGTCATGCGACATGAGCTCCCAATGTCGGAGCGTTTGTCGGACCAGTGTGATCCAGGCCTCAAGGAGACTGCGTCTTCCAGAGGGAGCGTGACGTGTTTAGCCAGACGCATTACTGCTGCGTCCACAGGAGGAATATTCTCCAGGTATTTTACTTCATCTGCCTTGAAGGGATACATTCTGGCGGCTTTATTCGTCATCGAGGACTTCCTGTCCACTTTGCTCCACTCCTCGTCAAAGATGCCCTTTAGTTCGGCCAAAAGCGGAAAACTTGGGCGCTCTTTCCCCAGGCGCTTGAAAAAAAAATTCTGTTTAGCTGGGGGAGTAGCCTCTTTGACCGCCTTAATAAGCGGAGTCACTTGAGAGAAATCAAATTTCACACTCTCTTCATCACTCTCCAATTCTCCTTCCGAGGGAAGAGGCGAAGATGCGTAGGGCTGGGAAGGACCTGGGACTTCACGGACCACATCAGCCGGGGAGCCAAATCTAGTAGTGCTGGACTGGCTTTGTACGTGGGAAGCATCCATCTCCTTTAGAGAGCGTTGCACCACCCGTTTTACTAGAGACTCGATCCGTTGATCTTCTGTCTCTTTTTCCCCAACCGCATGGGCATAGCAATGGCTGCATAACGATTTGCCCTCTGGGACTTGTGAGCCGCATCCCCAGCAGGCTCTCTGATCAGAATGACTGTCCTGGCGGTGGGAGCGGTGTCTGGAGGAGGAATGGGAGCTTCTCCTCTGGTGGTGAGATACAGACGGGGAATCACGTCTGTGTTTTGATTTTGATGTTGACGAATGCTGCGGCATGGCAAGGTCTGAGTCAAGTTGAAGATCTGCGGAAGGGCTAAAAAGAAAGAAGGGAAGAAAGATAAACCGTCAAGCAACACTACTTGCGACTGAACCCCAAGCTCTCCCCCCCTCCCGCACATACCTAGTGCGTAAGGGCTGGCCACATATAAGCGGTGATTGGTCCATAACCTCAGGAATGGAGCATCACGAGATAAACAAGTCTGATACAGAAACCTACAGTATTATACAAAAAAACATTAATACTGAATTGCCCTTTAAAAGGGGTTCTACCACACAGCAAGAGACATAACTATGCAAGATAAAATGTTTTCCCTTTGGAAAGCACTGACCTGGAACCACAGAGTGATTCAGTTGCTTCAGCTGTCTTGTCAGGGAGATCCCAGCTGACACAGGCTTGCAGCTGCTTTTGAAATCCCCGCCTGTGACATCACCTGTCCACCCAGCGCGCCTGCGTGGTAGGGAAGCCATCAACGGCGCCTGCGCGGCCACCGGAGGATCCGCCGAACTGCGCATGCGCGACCCAAGCCTCGCTCTGGAAGTGGGCACCGCGCATGCGCAAACAGCGGCGGCGCCCGACATTCGGGTCACCGCTGCGAGCTGGGACGCAGAGCATTCCAGCCGCCATAGGAAGAGCAGGGGATGATTTTAAGATGAAAAACAGACAATACATATAGTAACACAGATGCGACCGCCATGGAGCATTAAATAGAGTTGCAGACCTGCCAGCCGAGGACGTCTTGGGCACACCGCAGCAACGCCATCTTTCCAGCAGATCATGGTTGCTACAAGCTCTCCACCCGCCCATGGCTGGGTTCCGAGCTGCACCGCTCGAAGGTGTGCCATCCATCCATCCGGGAATTTGCACGGACGTGCATGCTTCAGGTCCATTGGAGGAGGACAAAAAAGGAACACAGTGCTGAGAGGTGAGCTTACTTTTATGGGTATGGGGTCCTATAGCATTGGAGAGGAGGCGGGGTTAACCCACACGTAGGCTGCCATGGAGTCAGTCAGGAAAGGAGGGGTGAGGAGTCGGGAAAAGGGTGGGGATCAAGATAAAGACTGGGAAAGGGTAGAGGGGGGGGAAATGAGAAGGAAAGGGGAGGGAAGAAGGGGAATAAGGGACAAAAACAAAAAGATAGGGAGGAAAAGGAAAAGGTTGGAGATAGGAAAAAAGGAAGAAAAGAAGGAACAAAAAAGGAAGGGATGGGGGGGGGAGGAGGGAAAGGCGGGGGAGGGAAAAGGTAAGGAAGGACAAGGAACAATGAGACAGGACATGGGAATAACACACACAAATTGGGAGGAAGTAGGAGGAAGTAGGAGGAAGGAGGAGGAAGGAATGGGGAGAAACGTGAGGACCATTGGGGGAGATGGGGAAGGAAGGGGGGGGGAGAGGGGAAAAAAGTGTTAAGGAAAAGAGAGGGAAGGGGAGGGGGGCAAGGGAGTGAAAGAAACAAATGGGAAGATAAAAGAGAAGGGAGGAAAGGAAGGGAAGTGGGGGGACGGAAAGGAAGGGAAAACGGGAAAAGGAAAAAAAGGGTAAGGCCAGAGCAGATGTACTGCAAGAGTAACCATTTGTTTTGGAGCAAGAGTGAAATGCTGAAAATCCCTGCGAGGGAACCTTGTTATTTTGTGTTTGCTGAAGTTTCTTTTAATTGTAGCACTGCCTCTTTGAGGGCTGCTTTGATTTAACTGCACCGCCCTGACCCTGTGAACACTCCAACCCAACTGACACTCTTGGTTCAGACATCTTCTTGCAGGCACCTTTAAATGACACTCCAACATGAGTCAAATATTATATTAGGTTTTACTGGAATAAAAGGTATATGTACAAAAAGGGGTTATTGATCAACTGAGTTCTGGATAACAGCCAAGACTCAGGTGAGAAATCCCCTAAACACACCTTTTGTTACAATTCAACAGTACAAAGGCATGTGTATATATATATATATATATATATATATATATATATATATTGTAACCTGGGGGACAGGTAGTAGGTACAAAAGCTCCCTGGGATGAGCAGACACAGATACCAAGTCCATTGGATCAGTGAAAACACAGTGTTATTTATTGGTGCTATATACAAAGTCAATGACAGGTGCTGTACAGTGTGCAGAAAACAAACAGAAGAAAAAATAGCTAAACAAAAGCCTAGCCGTGTCTCGGCTCTAACTACACAGTATTTACAGGCCCTCACTACCAGGCTGGACAAGCCTAGCGCTTGTCAGCTTCCACATCCAACAGCGTAACAAGTTTTACAAACCTTCTTGCTTTCACAGACCAATGCTGTCTGTGTTTCCCAGGCTGAGCAAAGGCTGTCTGCTCAGGTGAGCTTTTAATTAACCTGGGGGAGAGAATCAACACCTGAAGTGGATCCTGGCTCAGAGATCCCTGAATGTATATGAGGAGCCTGGGAGATGTATAAACCCCGAACAGGACTTTCCAAAGCTCTCTCTGGGACGCTCTGCCACACAACCTCCCCCCTTGTTTCAACCCCAGGGTTGGAACACCTGTAGCCCAACAGGAGTGAACACGGGACAGTGCATCTATATTTCCCATCTCCACACCTGGCCTGTGTTTTACCGTAAAGGCGTAATCTTGTAGGGCCAAAAACCACCGGTTCACCCGCCTATTAGTCTCCTTCTTTTGGGCCATCCATTTCAGGGGAGCATGGTCAGTTATCAACTCAAACTGGCGCCCCAACAAGTAGTACCTGAGCATGTCCACGGCCCACTTTATGGCCAGACACTCCTTTTCAATGACTGCGTACTTCTTTTCATGGTCATTGAGCTTTCTGCTTAAGTACACCACAGGGTGTTCTTCCCCATTGTGTACCTGTGAAAGTACTGCCCCGATACCAACATCAGACGCATCTGTCTGGACCAAAAAGTTTTTGGAGAAATCGGGGGAGTATAGGATTGGCTATGCACAAAGAGCCTTCTTCAGGACTTGAAAAGACTCTTCTGCTACTGGAGACCATTTCACCATTACGGAGGCTTTCCCTTTCGTAAGGTCTGTCAGTGGGGCAGCTATAGTTGCGAAATTTGGGATAAATCTTCTATAGTACCCCGCAATGCCAAGAAAGGCCCTGACCTGCTTCTTGTTTGCAGGACGTGGCCACTCCTGGATGGCTTCTATTTTATTCACCTGGGGCTTTATGACACCCCGGTATCAGGCTACGTACTTACCGAGGCCGAGATGCCGAGAGTGGTTCACCCTTGCACCCAAGCGCACTCCGCCCCCTGGAGGTGAGACAGGGAGAGGACGGCGCGAGGGAGCACTGGCCACCAGCAGGTAGAGGTGTCTTGCTGAAGAATCTAGCAGGGATGAGTCTGAAGAACAGGCCAGGAGTCAAACACCAAGGGTAGACAGGGTCAAACAGCAACCAGTAGCAAGGCACAAGTCCGTTTAGGAGTTTAGCAGGAAGCACCAGTATAGTCAGGTTAGGCAAGAAGTCCAGGGTACAGGCAGAAGGTAGAGGGCTGGAGACAGGCAGCAGATCCGGGTCACAGGCCGAGGGTCAAGCACAAGGAGAGAGGTAGAAGTCCGTTTAGCAAGCCAAGGGGTCAGGTTCAGGAGAAGCAGAAGCGTAGTCAAATCCGGTCCGGGTCACAGCAGGAGAACTTTAACTTCTTTCAGGCACAAGAAACACAGTAAAGCTGACAAACCAGCAACCAGATAGTGTTACTGCGTCTGTTTAAATAGGCCCGCCTGTAGTCCCATTGGCGAGCTATTGCGCACGCGCATTCGTCGTTGCGCCGGAGCGCGCACCCGAGCACGCCGAAGCGCCGTCCCGCCACGCACGCGCATGCGCCGATGCGCCGTTTTGCCGCGCATGCGCACTGAGCGCAGATTGGTGACAACAGATGGGGAATTTCCCTGACACCCGGCCAATAGTGTAGCCCAAATACCTGGCTTCCTCTAGCCCAATGGCACATTTTTTTGGATTTGCCATAAACCCTTCTTTGAAGAGGGAATCCAGGACAGCCTGGACACGGGGCAAGTGAGACTCCCAGTCAGTGCTATGCACCACTATGTCGTCCAGATAGGCTGCAGCATACTGTCGGTGAGGTCTTAGGGTCCTGTCCATAGCCCTCTGAAATGTTGCAGGGGCATTTTGCAACCCAAAAGGCATTTTCTTATACTGAAACGACCCCTCCGGGGTCAAAAATGCAGTCTTTTCTTTGGCACTACCAGTCAGGGGTATTTGCCAATATCCTTTGGTCAAGTCCAAAGTGGTCAGATAACGGGCCTTGCCAAGTCGGTCTATAAGCTCGTCTACCCTGGGCATTGGGTATGTGTCAAACTTTGTTACCGCATTAAGCTTTCTGAAGTCGTTACAAAACCTCCAAGTGCCATCCGGTTTTGGGACTAATACAATGGGGCTAGACCAGTCACTATTGGATTCCTCAATAACATCTAGCTCCAACATCCTTTTAACTTCCTCACTGATGTCCTTTCTTCTAGCTTCGGGAATTCGGTATGGTTTGAGCTTGACACGGACCCCAGGTTCAGTAACAATATCATGCTGAACTGCTGAAGTCGTGCCCGGCAACTCTGAAAATGTCTCTTTATTCCTTATCAGGAACTCTCTAGCTTCCTGTTTCTGGGAACATGACAGGGTGTCTGGAATCGTGACCTCAGGGATCAGAGGGGATTCAGTACCCTTAAGGGTTACCGGGAGAGACCTGGCAGTTAATGCCAGTCTATCCTTCCAGGGCTTTAACAGGTTTATGTGGTAAATCTGTTCGGGCTTCCTTTTACCTGGTTGATACACCTTGTAATTGACCTCCCCAACTCTTTCAATTACTTCAAAGGGTCCCTGCCACTTAGCCAGGAATTTGCTCTCAACAGTGGGAACTAACACGAGGACCCTGTCACCAGGTGAGAAAACACGAAGTTGGGCCCCCCTGTTGTATATCCTCTGTTGGGCTGCTTGGGCCTGCAGTAAATGTTCTTTTACTACAGGCAGGATTGCTGCAATCCTATCCTGCATTTGAGCGATATGCTCAATAACACTTTTGTGAGGTGTCTGCTCCCCCTCCCAAGTATCCTTGGCTATGTCTAAGAGTCCCCGAGGGTGTCTCCCATAAAGCAGCTCAAATGGAGAGTACCCCGTAGAGGACTGGGGAACTTCCCTGTTGGCGAACATCAAGTAAGGTATCAGGAAGTCCCAGTTTTTCCCATCCTTGTCAACAACCTTTTTTAACACACTCTTTAATGTCTTATTGAAGCGTTCCACCAAGCCATCCGTTTGAGGATGGTACACTGAGGTACGCAACTGCGTCACCTTAAATAACTTGCACAGCTCCCTAGTTATTCGTGACATGAATGGGGTACCCTGGTCTGTAAGGACTTCTTTCGGGACGCCAACCCGACTGAACACCATAAACAGCTCTTTGGCAATGTTTTTAGCAGACGCAGTGCGTAAGGGAACGGCCTCGGGGTAACGGGTAGCGTAATCCATGATCACGAGGATATGTTGATGACCGCGGGCAGATTTGGGGAGTGGACCCACAAGGTCCATAGCAATCCTCTCAAAGGGCACTTTAATAATGGGCAAGGGCACTAACGGACTTCGGAAGTGGGGTTGGGGGGCTGACATCTGACACACAGGACAGGATTGACAATAACTCTCGATATTTTTCCATATCCCAGGCCAGTAAAACCTGCGCAACACCCTTTCAGTGGTTTTCTCAACCCCCAAATGGCCTCCTAGCAAGTGCCCATGGGCAAGTTCCAACACCACCCGTCTGTATAGCTTAGGGACTACCAACTGTTCAACCACTTCATCATTAGTTTTACATACACGATAAAGTAAATCCTCATTGCTGCAGAAATATGGAAAACAGGGCCTGTCCCCTGGTTCAACAGGTACCTCATTAATCACCATTACATTTTCCCAGGCCCTGCCAAGGGTAGGGTCTTTTCTCTGCTCCGTACCAAAATTTTCCTTGTGCACATTAAGATCGGTAAACTCTAATGTAGGCTCAGATTCAACAGACGGCTGTCCAGCTCTACTGGTTGTGGGGACTTCTTCAGGCTCCCCCAGCTCTCCTGCCATAACTGAGAAAGGATCACCCGGAGAGCCCTGAGAGGAGTCCCCTGAACTCACAAGGTCAGTAATGGCCATGAGTTCTGGCTCTGCGACTGAGTTAGGTACTGCGACTGGGTCGGGACAATCCCACAGTTCCCAAAACTTAGGGAAGTCCCTACCAATGATAGCCTCGTGCACCAAGTGGGGCACCAGTCCAACCGAATGGGTCACCGTACCTAAGCCAGTTTTAAACTGAACAGTGGCTATTGGATACTCGCGGGTATCCCCATGTACACAGATCACAGGAACTTTTTTTGCATGAAAATTCACAGTTTCAACCATCTCAGCTGTAACCAAAGTAACTAGACTTCCCGAGTCCAGCAAGGCCGTAATAGGCTTATTATTAACAGTCATTTGACACATGTGTTTTCCCACATTTGGCACTGCAGCGCATGAAACAGCAGCAAACATAGACTGCCTTCTAATAGATAGATCACACTGCATTGGTTCATCTGTTAATGGACAGTTTGCTGCAACATGTCCCAGTTCTTGGCAACGAAAACACCTGATGTTTCCCCAATTTGATTTGCTGACAGGCAGTGGCTTCCCTTGCTTGGGCCGCCAAACTTCAGTCCTGTCACCAAAAATCCTCCCCCCTATTTCCTTGCCATGCTTACCACCCACTTCCCCTGGAACAGTCTTACCGGTTGCCTGGGGAGACCGTGGTTTTGGGTGGAAAGTCCGTGCGGCTGTAGGGGTGGTGACCAGGTTCTCTGCAGCAAAGTACCTCTCAACGAGCTCCACCAGGTTTCTGCTGACTTGGGGTCTCCTTGACTCACCCACTTCTGCAGGGGAATTGGTAGTGACCTCAGGAATTGGTCCATGACCACACGCTCCACTATTTGTGGCGCAGACAGGGACTCCGGCTGTAGCCATTTCCGCACCAGGTGGATCAGATCAAACATCTGCGATCTTGGGGGCCTCTTTTCTTGGAAGAACCAGCTGTGGACCCGCTGAGCTCGAACAGCCAAGGTAACACCAAGTCGTGCCAGGATTTCCCGCTTGACCTTCTCATAATCTCCCGCTTCTGCTGACTCCAGATCATAGTAGGCCTTCTGCGCTTCTCCAGAAAGTAAGGGGGCGATCAGTCCTGCCCATTGGGTTTGGGGCCAACCTTCCCTCTCAGCGGTCCGTTCAAATGTTAGTAGGAAGGCCTCTGGATCATCATCTGCCGTCATCTTTGAAAGAAAGCGACCCACATGGATGGCTGAGGGCTTGTCTCCAATATCCTTTATTATCGCAGGTGACCCCTGTGCTAGCGTCTCCATAACCTCAGTAAGGGTTTTCCTATCCGCTTTTGCAGCAGTGGCAAGCTGTTCAAACAGCCTCTGCGATTGCTCCTGTACAGCACCAATCTGTTGGAACAGCACCTTGGTTTGCTCCTGGGCGATAGCGTTGGCTTGCTGTAATGCAGCGTTTGCTTGCCGCAATTCAGCGTTAGTTTGCTGTTGTGTAGCATTTGCTTGCTGCTGTGCAGCGTTTGCTAACACCATTTGTTTTAGGATATCCTCCATGTTGTCACTTTAGGTACTGGCCTTTTAAGTAGTAACTTACTACAGCTGGTCGCAGCCTCTACCATATGTAACCTGGGGGACAGGTAGTAGGTACAAAAGCTCCCTGGGATGAGCAGGCACAAATACCAAGTCCATTGGATCAGTGAAAACACAGTGTTATTTATTGGTGCTATATACAAAGTCAATGACAGGTGCTGTACAGTGTGCAGAAAACAAACAGAAGAAAAAATAGCTAAACAAAAGCCTAGCCGTGTCTCGGCTCTAACTACACAGTATTTACAGGCCCTCACTACCAGGCTGGACAAGCCTAGCGCTTGTCAGCTTCCACATCCAACAGAGTAACAAGTTTTACAAACCTTCTTGCTTTCACAGACCAATGCTGTCTGTGTTTCCCAGGCTGAGCCAAGGATGTCTGCTCAGGTGAGCTTTTAATTAACCTGGGGGAGAGAACCAACACCTGAAGTGGATCCTGGCTCAGAGATCCCTGAATGTATATGAGGAGCTTGGGAGATGTATAAACCCCGAACAGGACTTTCCCAAGCTCTCTCTGGGACGCTCTGCCACAATATATATATATATATATATATATATACAGTGGGTACAGAAAGTATTCAGACCCCCTTAAATTTTTCACTCTTTGTTATATTGCAGCCATTTGCTAAAATCTTTTAGGTATTTTTTTTTCCTCATTAATGTACACACAGCACCCCATATTGACAGAAAAACACAGAATTGTTGAAATTTTTGCAGATTTATTAAAAAACAAAAACTGAAATATCACATGGTCCTAAGTATTCAGACCCTTTGCTCAGTATTTAGTAGAAGCACCCTTTTGATCTAATAGAGCCATGAGTCTTTTTGGGAAAGATGCAACAAGTTTTTCACATTTGGGGATCCTCTGCCATTCCTCCTTGCAGATCCTCTCCAGTTCTGTCAGGTTGGATGGTAAACGTTGGTGGACAGCCATTTTTAGGTCTCTCCAGAGATGCTCAATTGGGTTTAAGTCAGGGCTCTGGCTGGGCCATTCAAGAACAGTCACGGAGTTGTTGTGAAGCCACTCCTTTGTTATTTTAGCTGTGTGCTTAGGGTCATTGTCTTGTTGGAAGGTAAACCTTCGGCCCAGTCTGAGGTCCTGAGCACTCTGGAGAAGGTTTTCGTCCAGTATATCCCTGTACTTGGCCGCATTCATCTTTCCCTCGATTGCAACCAGTCGTCCTGTCCCTGCAGCTGAAAAACACCCCCACAGCATGATGCTGTCACCACCATGCTTCACTGTTGGGACTGTATTGGACAGGTGATGAGCAGTGCCTAGTTTTCTCCACACATACCGCCTAGAATTAAGGCCAAAAAGTTCTATCTTGGTCTCATCAGACCAGAGAATCTTATTTCTTACCATCTTGGAGTCCTTCAGGTGTTTTTTAGCAAACTCCATGCAGGCTTTCATTTGTCTCGCACTGAGGAGAGGCTTCCGTCGGGCCACTCTGCAAATAAAGCCCAGACTGGTGGAGGGCTGCAGTGATGGTTGACTTTCTACAACTTTCTCCCATCTCCCGACTGCATCTCTGGAGCTCAGCCCCAGTGATCTTTGGGTTCTTCTTTACCTCTCTCACCAAGGCTCTTCTCCCCCGATAGCTCAGTTTGGCCGGACGGCCAGCTCTAGGAAGGGTTCTGGTTGTCCCAAATGTCTTCCATTTAAGGATTATGGAGGCCACTGTGCTCTTGGGAACCTTAAGTGCAGAATTTTTGTAACCTTGGCCAGATCTGTGTCTTGCCACAATTCTGTCTCTGAGCTCTTCAGGCAGTTCCTTTGACCTCATGAAGCTGTAAGGTCTTATATAGACAGGTGTGTGGCTTTCCTAATCAAGTCCAATCAGTATAATCAAACACAGCTGGACTCAAATGAAGGTGTAGAACCATCTCAAGGATGATCAGAAGAAATGGACAGCACCTGAGTTAAATATATGAGTGTCACAGCAAAGGGTCTGAATACTTAGGACCATGTGATATTTCAGTTTTTCTTTTTGAATAAATCTGCAAAAATTTTAACAATTCTGTGTTTTTCTGTCAATATGGGGTGCTGTGTGTACATTAATGAGGAAAGAAAATGAACTTAAATGATTTTAGCAAATGGCTGCAATATAACAAAGAGTGAAACATTTAAGGGGGTCTGAATACTTTCCGTACCCATATATATAATATATACAGTGGATTACCAACAAGAAGATAAACTGGAGGGGTTGTAAGGAATCACTAGTTAATGCAATATGATACCACACTAAAGGGGATCCCAGGCCGGCCTGTTCAACCCTCATATTCTAATGAGAGACCAGATAGAATAAGAGTAGGATAGGGCCCTTTAACAGATAGTAACAGGACAGAGGCCTGCAATGGTCTTCACCGGCAGATGGAGCTCATTGAATTATATCCAAGAAATGACACAGTGAGGTGATGGCAAGCAGGACAGCTTAAAAAGACTAGTGATATTCCTTATAGTAGTTTGGCATATGGATGTCTATGTACAGTGTCTTATGCAATGCAGTAAAGTGTTTCCATGGGCAAGCTGTCTGTACACAGTGTTCAAGCAAGATAACCAGGTAAAGATTGGGAACAATGGGCGTCCGCCCTCTCACCAACTGCAGAACCGGATAGGAGCCTCCTAAACAGCGACCCTGGATAAGGTGTCCTTCGGGGAGGTGAACAGCGGTGACCCACCAGCTTATGGACACCGGCGGTCGTCGGATCCGTCTGAGGAAGTGGTGTCGCAGGGATGACTCGCGAACAGAAAGCAGATTTGGGCCTCCCGGAGCTGGGCTGGAGTCCCTCATCATTGCATGGTAGGCTGCAGCCCTCTCACTTAGCAGTAGAGAGGTGATTATTTGGTGAGGCCCAGGAAGAAAAGAGTGCAGGGCTGGTCTACTAAGCAAGGCAACTGTTGTCCACTCTTGGCTACATAATAAAAATGGGCAAGAAAAGCCCTTAAAAAGAAGAAAAGCGAGTGGCGATGTCTTTAAAAGCTCTACATTTGATGCTAGTTCTCACAATGTATATGTATACACACACACACACACACACATTTTTTTAAGTAGCTAGCAAAAAAAAATGAATAGCCAGTTAGAAGAGAACATAACAAAACCAGCGTTTGCTGCAATATTCTCCTCCTATCATCATGCTCCTTGACAGCACATGAACTGCTTTCTCTTCTCCCGTGTTTTTCTCTTCCAGTCTTAGCTCTGCAGTACAGGGACAACAAGAGGCTGGTAGTAGGTCAAATTCAGGTACTTACACTGCATGCATTTAAAAAGGCATTTAAGAATTTATTACTGATTACCGAACTGCATTCATTTGTATCTGCTTGAAATTCAGCTTTAAGTTCTTATAACCCAAAGTATTGGATGGTAGAGCTCTTCCAGGATAAAAGGATTGTGTTAATGTGCAGAGGGGGGTAATCACTCCTCACCTCGGCCTCCCAAGTGATGTCAGGGATTTCATCACACCCATCACACTCTCTCTATTCATCGGCCTGTGTCCTGCCAGGCTGACATTGATGTAAAGGAAAGATCCACATTGTTATTGCTTTGTGTTGTCTCATTTCATGGTTCTGCCTGCTTTGTATAATGCTGAGCAGGTTCAACAAATCTGCTGACTTTCTGAAGATTTACTGGGCAAGGAATGAATAAAAGAGATCCATTATGGGAAATTTTGTTTTTCTGCCCTGAAGTTAGTCAGGAGGACTTTAGTTCATGAAAGGGATGCAGAGGCATAACTACAGACCATGGGGCCCGTAGCAAACTTTGGATGGGGCCCCCAGAACTGGGATTCCTGACAATACACATCATTGACCTTTATGTAAAGTTCTGCAAATTTTCTGTGAGTCTGTGTGCATCACATGTAGGGCTGCCTATTCATTTTAATGGGCTGCCCTACGCTTGAACAATGCACAAAATTAAGCCTAGTACACATGGATGTTGGATGGCATCGGACAGTTTCTATTGGCTATAGCTGCTGGCAATAATCACATGCAAAATCCAACATGCTAGTTGTACCCAAGTCGATTGATGGATCAACTTGGGTACAATCAGCCTGTCCATAGATGTTCGAATCTCGGTGGGTCCAACCAACCAACATTCAAACCATCTATGCCTGTCTTTACTGTAAATACAAATAGAAAACAGTACAGCCATAGAACATTTATGGCAAATGTAGGTAGAAATTGCAAGCAATGCAGGTGGGACACAGTTATAGAATAACAAACAACAGTGGCGTACGTACAAAATAGGTAGAACAAACCCTTAAGGATCAAACTAGACCATTAAAACCAACCAGTTTCTGCTTCGTAGGACGATAGACACAAGAAGACCAACATGTTTCTGCACGACTCTCATCACAATTAATAAAAGGACATTGTCATACATATTGTCATATACATATTTTTATACATTATTATAATGCCTATGATATTTACTTCATGATTACAAATTGATGCATGTTCTTCTGGGTTGTAATTTTTTTCCAATCGTGAAATATTTCTTATGTAATGTTTTTTTTTGTAGAAAACCAGTACACATTACACAAAACTTGTAACTACTGTTCAGTAACGGGAGAAACATTTTTTAGTTTGCTCCTCCAGTAATTTTCTTTTCGAAGGACTGAATTGTCTCTTTAAATTTGTGTATACACTATATGAAAATCTTATGATCATTCCGAATATGGAATTTTCCTCGGAATATTATATAATGTGTAGGCCCCATTAGTGATTGCCGAATCTGTTACAGGGTAGACGTACCATTCCATATATAAGGTCATACACAGTTAGGACCAAAATTAGCAAATTTGGGCCAAATGTGAAATTTCCAACTCTTTCGGCCACAGGGGAGGGGACAATGTTAACTGCCAGGGCTTTCTCAACTTTTATATAAGCACCAATTCTGTTCTTGGGATCATATCTGCATATGGCAAGAACCAGATGATATACAAATTAAAGTTATTCTTATTTATAATAATCAACTCAAAATAACCTTCCACTAATCTATCTCTATTGAAAAATGAATGTACTGATTTGGCATGGGTTAGGGTTACTATTCTGCATGTTTTATACTCCTCTTAGCTCTTGCACTAAATTACCTAATAAGACTGCCACCTTTATTTTCACTAGATTACATTACTTGATGATGAAAAGATGAGCTGCCTTTAAATGCAGTGGAACAAATATACTCTGCATACATTGTACCAAATATAAAATGCATGGTATGCATGTGTGTCTTAAAGTGTAACTTCACTCTCTCAATCAACATTGACTATTTTTAATCCTTATACTGCTATCATTAGTAAATAGATAGGAAAGTATATCATATTTGCTTGTTTTAAACCTTTTTTCATTTTTTTTCCAGCTACTTCCTGTTTCCCATGCCTAGACAAATTATGTCATAAATCCCAGGAGACTTCAGGATGGAAGGAGGGCTAAGGCTAAGGACACCCTCCTGCCTGCATGCCTGAACTAAGGGCAGATGGTTTCCAGGAAGTAAATGCTACATGAATCATCTGCCCTTACTAAAGATGGCCAAGGCCAGAAATGCAAGGGGGTGTTTTTCAAAATGATTTATCAGCAAAATAAAGTATGGAGACATGGATGGATGGGTGAGTTTGCTTGGAATATCAAAAATGAATTAAATAGCGTTTTTGGTTTGTGTTGCTTAGATGCAGTGTAGCTCCAATTTAGAGTATACAAAAGAGATAGAGTCTTCGATCATGTGAGTTTCACGTTAGTAATAGTAATGACATTTCCATAATTTCCTATAGAAGAATTTAGTGGTATTTCTTGAATAGCACCAAGGTATTTGGGGTCCAGCACATATTGTTGTAGTTCCATAATTTTGATATGTTATAATGATGATAACTTACCTATAATTTGTTACATATTCTGTTGGGCCCATAATGAAGACTTTCTCATTGTGGAAACGTATTTCTATCTAATAAAGTCACAAATATTAAAACAGAATATGAACATGTAGTATCTAACTAATTTTCGGATATTTAATTTGAATCTGAAAAAGCCTGAATTGAATCGAATCGAAAACGAAAAAACAAAAAAACTAATTACAAAAACAAATCATTCTAACATAACGAATGTAACTAAACAAAATTGTTAACTTAATGAATCCATCTGATCCAAAATAAAAAATGTTTTTCCTTCTGCACATGTCTAATTAGGAGCGTAGTCAGGTCAATCCGGGTTGGCAATGGACAGGTGTTCTTACAGGTAAACAAAGAAGAGAAAAAATAGAAAAAAAAGCTCACATAGTGTAAAACCACAAAAGAGCTTTTATGGATGCAAAAAAATTTATATAGTTGTATATAAAATGCACTTTTTATCTTTCAAACAGTGTTTTCCAGTGCTAAACCTTTCATCCAAATTCTAAATTGCTGCATTCTTAAATTTTAAAAGCTAATATAAAGGAATAGTAGTGGTAAAAAAAGCCCTTGTGGATTTAATTAACCTTTTTTATGGTTAATTCTCTTGTAGGGGGTGTGGCAAGGGGCGTGTCCTATGTCTACATACATTTGCTAGTAGGTGTCCCTGATTCCCATTTCAAAATGTTGGGAGGTATGTTGGTGGTGGATCACTTGGTGGAATGGGATCACTGATATGCAGGGCCGATTCGCCCTATACGTGGACTACGCAAGCTGCGTAGGGCCCCGAGTAATGCTCGGGGCCCCACCGCCGCTAGAGGTCCGCGGCCGGCGGAGATAATGTCTCCGCCGGCCGCCATTTTCCTGAAGACCAGAACTAGAAGGGAGCCTGCCGAAATAGGAAATAGAGCTGTGGCGCCGCCCACCCCCGCCCCCGGTCTGTCTGTCATTTGTGACCTGTTGTAGGAAGGGGGCGGGGGTGGGCGGTGCCGCAGCTCCATTTCTATATTGTAGCCGGCCGACTCCGCCCCTAATTTGTTCCCCCTCGCCTCTCACCTTCAGTTATGGTGGAGACACCGCTGCTGAGCTATAGAAGGGCTCCAAGGGGGGGGGGGGCACCTGGGATGTAAGGAGACACTCCGCTGGGGACACCTGAAATGTAAGGAGGCACTCCGCTGGGGACACCTGAAATGTAAGGAGGCACTCCGCTGGGGACACCTGAAATGTAGGAAGGCCCTCCGCTGGGGAAACCTGAAATGTAAGGAAGCCCTCCGCTGGGGACACCTGAAATGTAAGGAAGCACTCCGCTGGGGACACCTGAGATGTAAGGAGACACTCCGCTGGGGACACCTGAAATGTAAGGAGGCACTCCGCTGGGGACACCTGAAATGTAAGGAGGCACTCCGCTGGGGACACCTGAAATGTAAGGAAGCACTCCGCTGGGGACACCTGAAATGTAGGAAGGCACTCCGCTGGGGACACCTGAAATGTAGGAAGGCACTCCGCTGGGGACACCTGAAATGTAAGGAAGCACTGCGCTGGGGACACCTGAGATATAAGGAAGCACTCCGCTGCGGACAACTGAGATGTAAGGAAGTACTTCGCTGGGGACACCTGAAATGTAAGGAAGCCCTCCGCTGGGGACACCTGAAATGTAAGGAAGCACTCCGCTGGGGACACCTGAGATGTAAGGAGACACTCCGCTGGGGACACCTGAAATGTAAGGAAGCACTCCGCTGGGGACACCTGAGATGTAAGGAGACACTCCGCTGGGGACACCTGAAATGTAAGGAAGCACTCCGCTGGGGACACCTGAAATGTAAGGAGGCACTACGCTGGGGACACCTGAAATGTAAGGAAGCACTTCGCTGGGGACACCTGAAATGTAGGAAGGCACTCCGCTGGGGACACCTGAAATGTAGGAAGGCACTCCACTCGGGACACCTGAAATGTAAGGAAGCACTCCGCTGGGGACACCTGAGATGTAAGGAAGCACTCCGCTGGGGACACCTGAGATGTAAGGAAGCACTCCGCTGGGGACACCTGAGATGTAAGGAAGTACTCCGCTGGGGACACCTGAAATGTAAGAAGGCACTCCACTGGGGACACCTGAAATGTAAGGAAGCACTCCGCTGGGGACACCTGAAATGTAGGAAGGCACTCCACTGGGGACACCTGAAATGTAGGAAGGCACTTCGCTGGGGACACCTGAGATGTAAGGAAGCACTCCACTGGGGACACCTGAGATGTAAGGAAACACTCCGCTGGCTGGGGACATTGACATCAGAGCTCCCACTGATTCTGATTCTGCATTATGGTGAGTTGAATGATTTAATTTTATATTACAATGTAATAATAGAAATAATGCGCTTCAATCATCCTGACACCATAACAACCATGGTGCCAGGATGATTGAATTGCTAACACCAGGTGTTTGGTGTATCTTTATCTGCTGATTGTTAAACTTTCTGGAATACACATTTCTATTGTGTTGTAGGATCTGGGCCTGCTGTCCCTCCAGCCCTCTTTTTTTTTACTTCCTCTCTCTCTCTTTCTTCCTTTGTTTCTCCCTCCATCCCTTGTTCATCTCAGACTCTAACCACACCCCTTTGAGTCACGCCCATTTAAGCCACGCCCAATATTACGCTTAAACCACGCCCATTATTCACAGGTCAGGTTGATGGCCCCTTAGCAGAATTTTGCTTAGGGCCCCAAGGAGGTCAGGATCGGCACTGCTGATATGGCTATGACCGGAATCACTGTCACGATTGCACATACTACATACTACTACTGGACTTTTTGATCTTTCACTTCTATGAATTTTAGTTCTTACAGGTAAGTATTCTCTTTGCACAAGGGTAGTTGGGGACAAGACACAGCACCAGCCACTTAAAAACCTTGTTGGAGAACATAATCAGTGTGGTTTTGGGGAACTCCTGGCAGAGATTCTATGAGTACCATTGGAAGTCCTGGCAGGGATTCTATGAGTTACACTGGAAGTCCTGACAAGGATTCTATGAGAACCATTGGAAGTCCTGACAAGGATTCTGTGAGTATCATAACATGCACATCATTGCTGTGGTTCGGCTTCCTGCTAGTGACAAGGATGGTTACACCTGCACATATAAAAAGAAAAACTGCGCCATTCTTTTTATATGTTTGTTTATGTTTATCGCATTATTGCTGCTGCCCTTTATTTTTATTTTATATATTAGTCTTAGCGCAGTTTTTTTTCTTTATTACAATTGTTATACCTGCACAGTATGTTGGCACGGCCACTCATAAGCCTCGTACACATGATCGGATTTTCTGCGGGCACAAAGCCTTGGACTGGCGTTGGCCGTGAACTTGTATTGCACACAAACGGCAAAAAATTGTCGGCCAACAATCACAAAACTACATGTTTTTTCAGCTCTTTATCGCCACCCTTGGTTAATGGTTAGCATTGCTTCTGAGCATGCGTGTTTTTACTTTGGATTTTTGTGTGACGGACTTGTGTACACATGATCGGATAATCCAACAATTTTAAAGCATGCTATCCCACATTTGTTGGTGGAAAATCCGACAACAATTGTCCGATGAAGCATACAAACGGTCGGATTATCCGACAACAGCCTGTCATCACACAATTCCCGTCGGATTATCCGATCGTGTGTACGGGGCTGTATATGACAAAAGCTGGGAAACAGTCAGGAGACAGTTACCACCCAATGGCAAGAAGAGTCTGAACAAGGACTTTCATGGCAGGATCACCAAGTATTATTTCAATGAAAGCTACAAAATTAAAAAGAAAGCAACTTGTAACACCTTAAAACTTGTAAAAGATTTACTGATCGAGTTCAGATTGACTTGTACCATTGAACAGGATGATTACTTAAACTGCAATGAAAGCACGGACGCCCCATGTATTGGCGGTGCTCCAAACCTTTTTCTCTTTTATATTAATGATTTGTAAGGTAAAAGCTGTAAATATAAAATTCACTAATAAATACTGTGTGCTGTGAGATATAATCAAATAAAAACAGGTATTTCTGGATTCAGATTGCTTCCTGATGTCCGACCAACTTCTACTATCTCTGGGCCCCTCTAATCTTTACACAATTAAGCTGCACATTCCATCACTGTCAATAATGTAACTCCATTACTTGTAATACTAAAGAACGCTCCCAATGAGTAGACGGGTCTGTGGAACAAAAGGTGGCCAGAGAGCCTGTTGTTCCAATTTAGCAAATGGCATCTGTAATTGGCGCTTTCCGCCCAGCCCGCGCACCTGCTGCAGATGGAAGACATTAAATTCTGAATACTTTTCCTTTATAAATCCTTGACAGGGGCTCGATGGGCTCCAAAATTTAACCCCATCACTGCATGAACACAGACTGGTGTTGCTAAAATGCTTTTGATAATACTGGTGGCCTGGCTGTCTCTGGCTGTCATGTTTTCTGAATCAACAACCTGGAACAAGCCAGCAAAATTAGATCTCCTGGTCTGCATACTGGTTCCAGGTCATACTGTGGGTAAGTGCAACATAGTGCGGTAGGCAGAAAAACACTCAAGTCCAGGTGTAGGAAAAAACAGGAATGTAACAGAAGTTCAGCAATACACAGGGAAAAATGTTGTCCCTACAACCATTCCACCACCTGTTACCCCCCCCCCTCGGACACAGAGAGGCAGCATTCAACTGCCTGCTGGCACCCCATGTGACTTTGGCAGCCATCTTGGCTCAGGCAGAGTCTATTTAAAACCCTGGCTCCTTGTTTACCGTTCATTTTTCGAGTGGCAAGAATAGAGACAGGTCACATGTCTGTCAGGGACAGTGCTTAGCATCAGGGAAAGATTGTGGAGGAGTAGGGAAAGTGTAGGGACACGTAGAGTTGGCACCACACCCCTTTAGGCCCGGTTCACTGGGCATCGCACCTGAATCGCACAGTGGTTCACACTGAGATCTGCGAACCGCTGTGGGTGTCAATGTAAAGTTAATGACACCCCCAGATTGGTTTGCAGATCGCAGTGCTAACTGTAAAATGGTGCAGGAATCGAATTGCATAAGTGTGAACACTCATGCGATACGATTCCAGTACGGACCAAAAAAAGGGTCCTGCACCATTTTGGTGCGAATGAGATGCGATTTCAGCCATACAGTTTGTATGGCTGAAATCGTATCGCACAGACATCGCATGTAATGTGAGCAGCAATGCGGTGCGAATCACATGTGATGTCTGGCATTGCTCTAGTGTGAACCCAGCCTTAAAATCAAACACATATTAATTACACAGGTTCTGTGGCTGATTAAGTTGGTAATTAAACTCACTTGGTGTCTTATCTGCATTAAATTAGCCTCAGAACCTGTGTAATTCATATGTGTTCGGGTTTAAAGGGATGAGGTGGCAACCCTAGGGACATGCCATTCTTCCTGAAAACCCCCCTATTTGGGTGCGGACCCAGGCCAAATTCCCCTAATCGAGACAGGTGCTGTCGATTTCCATGAGACTATCATCTTCTGCCACATCACTGTTACATCTTGTGAGTGTTCAGGTTAACCTCCCACTGGGCCTTTTGTGTATATGCTTTTTTTTGGCCAATTTATTGTTGGGTGGATTAAAAAAATGCAAAACGGACATCGCGGCAAAAAAGCACAACACACATTTCTGCAGCTTCTCCATTGAAGTATATTGAACCAAAAACGCACCGTTTTGCTTTAAAAAAAAAAAGTCCCTGTCCCTTTCCAAAAACATAGAGGTTAAAAAAAGCATAGATGTGAACGTATCCCATGGGAACCATGTTAAATGAACTGTAGTGCATTTCTGCAAAAAAAGCACTAAAAAACCCATAGGTGTGAACTGAGCCTAAAGATGTAGGCCATTTACTTACCTCATGAAGCCTGACTGGAAAACCTCTAGGACATTGCTAAGGACATTGCTTAGAAAAGCCTTGCTGTTGCTCTTCACCTTCACCATCACAGAAGCAAGCTCTGATTAAAGGATCCTCACATGCTCTTTCTCTACCCTGATGCAGCAGCACTGAACTCAGCATTTGAGAGCTCACTTCTGTGATTGTAAAAATGAACAGTATGGCATCTTTTTTAGCAACATCCTAGGAGTTTTCCAGTCAGGCTTCATGAGGTGTGTAAAATTCCTGGACCTATAGCAAGAGCATTATTTAACTTTAGTTAAAGCTGCACAGTTTATTTTTATCTACAGGCGTCCCTTATCTGTAGAGGCTGTTTTGCGGTAAAACTAACTCCTTATAGCTGTATTTACGCTTGCATGTTGCAGTAACCCAGATAGCAAGCAATTGTGCTGCAAGTTTGAAAAGGACTTGCTAACCTTTTTCTAGACTTGCCAGGCTTCACAAGTTTGTTGCACAATTGCAGCAACTTCACATTGCATGATTTCAGATCAACTTTCTTTGCAAACATTCTGCAAGTCTGCTGCAAGTTCTGGTTCAGTTATGTTGTGCAATAGTCCTCCCACCACAGGGGTCACTGTGGCTGAATCTTCATGCTGTAGTGTAGACTTGCAGAGCTCTTGCTGTAGACTCACTACTAAAGCCTCGTACACACGGTCGGACTTCCATCGGACTTTTCCGTGGATTTTTGTCCGAACGGAGTTGGTCGGGAACACCCATAGCATACACACCACAGGACTTTTCTGCAAACTTTCCCAAAACTTTTTGCAACATCACGTGGTTTTTCTGCTCTTTTCTGCTCTTTACCGCCACCCTTTGGTCAACTTCTGCTATTGTTGGTTGATTTTAACATTATTTGTTTTGTCCATCGGACAAAAGTCCGCTGGTTTTCTGTACACACGGTCGGACTTTGCTCCATCGGACTTTTGTTGGCGACAAGTTTGTCCGTTTGCAGACCGAACATTTGTCCGATGAAAACCAAAAAAGTTTGTCTGATGGAGCGTACACATGGTCGGATTTTTTGTCAAACTTGCTCAAAATGAAGTTTGTTGGTAAAAAGTCAGACCGTGTGTACGGGGCTTAAGGATGAGCTCAGGCTTATTCGTAGACCCCACGTGCAGAGCCCATCAGGAAGTCGGCGCTGCGCTAATCACAGGCAGTGAGACCTTTCCCGATCTCTGCAGCTGCGCAACGGGACAATGTCTCACTGCCTGTGATTAGCGCAGCGCAGTGCCAACTTCCTGGCGGGCTCTGCACGTGGGGTGTGCGAACACGCCGGAGCTCATCCTTACTCACCACTGCAACTTTGTTCTTGCTAGAGACTTGCCATGAAAATTTGCTACAAATTAAGTGTCAACTAGAACTTGTGCTTCAAGTGCTCTGCAAGTGTACAATTTGCCAGTGAAAATGTGCAGCAAGTTAACAAGACTTACAATTCAACACTGCCACAAATTTGTGGCAAGTTATTCTTGCTATCTAGGATACTATACAATTAGTTACATTATAAATTGTTTGCAAAAATGACACTTTTTCTAGTCCTAGTAGTAAAATAGAGAGTAGTACAGAGAGAACGAAAATACAGCGAGGGAGAGACAAAGAGAAAGGAGATCAGTGAGTGTAACTTCCAGGGTTCACATCTGGATACAAATTGCATTTAAACAGTTCCACATTCCATAAAATCTCTCTTCACAGAAAGTTCCTAAACGCAAAAACAGCCCAGCTTTAATTATCCATAGAGTGCTGAGATCGAGCCTCCTTTTTAATCTCCACAGGAATATACTTCTAGATCCAAAATTCACATCAACGGTTTAAAAATAGACATTTTCCATAAACAGGGAGATTAAAGATGAATATTTTTCTTCTCTTTTTTTTTTCAATAAAAGCATTTAAGAAATCAAAATCTGTTCAACATGCTTAGGACATTAACAGTCTAATTGTTTAATGATTACAGATAATGTCTTCCAAATGGACTGTCCTTGGGTGACGATTTGAGAGATGACTTGAATAGATCCTTCAAAAAATTCCAGTGTTGCTAATGGATCAGTCCACCCAAAATCTGATAATTAAGTCTTTGGTGAATGTCGGAGAATGAAACCATCTAATCTCTGTTGGTGACGGTGAAATCTCTTTGCTGAGTTTCCAGTAGGGGGCAATTGATGAAGGGGACAGATAGAATAGAGGAGGCAATTAATAGTGGAGAACAGGCAAGAGAAGACAGTACCCACAAGCTCCATCAACCCCCCAAGTCTCAGTTGCCCCCATTACCAACCAATGTGGCCCCCACACTGACCTCATCCTTGATCTTGGGACCCCTCAGCAGTTTGTATCAGATCAGGTTGTGTGCTGAGCTTTCAAATCTGTCTATTATGAGGGTCTCCCTGTCTCCTTGATGGATTTTTTTGTTACATTTTATATGATGGAGCATGTAAAAGGAGTAGCTGGAACATGCAGAGTTGGGCAGGAGCACTGGTGTGTCCCTAATGTGTGCAGTGCATGCAATATACATGGGCCCCAAGGCTCGAGGGGCTCACTGTGAACTTACTGCATACTGCATTGGGTATTTGATTCCTTTAAGCTGCAACCGCATCTGTTCAAAAGAGATTCCTAGTTCAGGAGCCGCTCAGCCCAGGCATAGTGGCTATGGCACTGGATCCCTCTCCTCCTAGCCGCTTGATTGGACAGCACCTCTTGGAAGCGGAGAGAGGGGATGAAGCTGCAATGTGATTGGCTGCATCAGCATATGAAGACCTTATCGCCATACCCTGGACCTGCGTGAACCAGGGGAGAAGAGAACAGCCACAGAGTCTGGGAATGGATTCCTGATCTGATACCAACTGCTGGGGGGGTCCAAAGCTCAAAGATGAGACAGGTACTTGCTCCCACTTCCATCCGTATTTACTAGGCAATCCGAGTGGAAGTTCGCCCCCCTTTGCCCGCAGCATTCTGGCACATATCTTAGGTCCCAGAAGACTGTGGGACAATTCACAAAGTGCAGCGTGGCTCGTGCTTGTGCAGTCAGAAGTCGCAAGGAGTCGCAGCCAGCTTCCCTTAGTTACAATACCAGGGGTGAAGAACCGGCCAAGATTAGGACGACCCTGGATCCCTGGACAGGTAAGTGTCCTTTTATTAAAAGTTAGCAGCTACAGTATTTTTAGCCACTGACTTATATATATATTTTTTCTTTTCTAGGGTGAAGAACCTCTTTAAGTGCACATAAAAGTTATATTGAAGGGTGCTGGAATATTTTTCCAGCCAAAGCTATAAACTAAAATTGCTTTCTAATACTCGTTATTGCTTTTTCAGTGCCTATACACTGCCCAGGTCTCCTAAAACTCTGAACTTAGTTTAGAAACTGAACAGCCACAATGCATGTCAAGGTGTTTTTTTTTTTTTTTCATAACTTCATTTATCATTAATCACACTTTTCTGAGCTTGCCGGATCCACACCTGCAGGACTGGAGGGCTTGAGAACGAGTTATGCAATGTGCTGGATTTTGACAGAAAGCCTACAATATGCACGTGTGGTTTTTCCCCTCCTTCTACAACGTTCTGGAGGCCCCTCACAAGGGTGTCAGTGTTGCAGAAGAGTATTTGCAAAACAAATCTACTTTATTTTTGATGGTGGAATTTTGGAAATGCAAGGTGCAAAGGCTGTGTTTGTTATCCTTTGTTCGACGCCTTTTGTATTTGATTGTTGTTTTTCTAAGCAGTGAATTTGAAGCGCCCTACTTTTGTGAAGGGTTCAATGCTGTTTAAGAATGGCAGGGATTTTTTTTTATTTGGTCTGGTATTAGGGATAAAGAACACCTGGGTATATTGAGATTATCTGGACTGTGGTAGTTTCACATATTGGGCTATATAGGCAATTCAATCTGTATGATACTTGGAGTTTTTAAAGTGGACCTGATCTCAAAACGTGATTTGCTACAATACAGGGGACACCTAGAAGTGTTAGTTGTGTAATATCTTGAAAAATGTACCTTTGATGTTGAATGTCTCTTAAAAACTAGCAGGGCACTCTTTACCTAGGCACACATTTTGCCTTGAGCCTCAAAACTATATGTAGCCCCCTGATGTTTAGGCAGGGTTGCTAACAAATTTAGTTCGCCAGGTGGTAATTATCCTGGTTTATTGATAGAAGATCCACTGATTCCTTCCTAAATTCTTGAATTGCTGCACCTTTATCTTCTGTCAATAGGTGGAGCTGTGGCTGGTGACATTAGAATGACAGGGGCTTAGCAAGGTCAGATCATGAATGGATGAGGTGTCTCAGCCAATTGGCGGGGGTTTCTTTTGTCCCTTGGCCTGCTGGGAGAGCCTATTTATTTGGGTGGAGTCAGGTGATCAGCGTTCTGTGCCACCTGGACGGCTGTCTGGGTGGACGTGTGTTATGTCGCCCCGGGTTGCTAGGCCGGAAGCCTGAGGCCTATCCTGGGGACACCTGGCTGGTAGGCTGCCTGAGGCCTATCCAGGAGCAGGAGAAGAAGCGTAGGGTTGGGACTGCACGATTGGAGTCCAACTGAGTTGCGAAGGTTCAGCCGAACGGGGAACCAGTTGTGGTCGGAGGTAGGCTGGAGACTACTGCGAGTAAGCTGAAGCAAGTACCTGAGCAGTCTTCTCACCAGCCGGGGATGGTGAAGAAGTGGGAAAGCATCAGCAAGTGCCAAGCCAGGGACCCAGCAGGATAGCAGGGGTGACTCTTGAGGAGTATACAGCAGGACAGCTGTGGAAGAGCTCAGAGGATCCAGTACGATTGGATCTGGAATTCTAGTGAGAGACTGGGAGCTCAGTGAGTGAAGATCTACAGTGGGATACTGTGAGATAAATCAAGGACTGTTCTGTGTTACCACAGCGGTCCTACCTATACAGAAGTGTTATCTGGCTGGAGGCCTTCTAGTGTATAGCTGTCTACCTATAGAAGTCTCGGAGTCTGACAATTATTATTGCATCTACCTAAGGATGTCCTGGCCCTAACTCTCTCTCCCAAAGTTCTGTTAAGAGACAATAAATCTCTTGTTCGCATTCAAAATTGACTGGCGCTCATAATTTCTTCTTGCATCACACCCACCATGCCTGGTAGCCCACTCTACAAGGAAAGATGCCAGCTCCCCCTAACCCTTGAGGTCACCATTAAGCCTCTGGGGCCCCGGGACCTTGCTATATATATATATATATATATATATATATATATATATATGCAGTTTTAAATCTAAGGCATTTCTGCCTCTGATTACTAGTCTCATCAGATTTGGAATGAGATTTGGTGAAGTCATTACTGTGCTAAACACTGTTTTGCTGGAGAAAAAGCTGTAACTGTGGACCTGCAGTGCAAGGATCTCCCTGCTTCTAATTCATTCATTAATTCCAGGGATTTGTGCTTCCTCCACCTCTCATACTGCTTCCTGATCCTTACCCTTCCAGTCATCAGATTACCAGGCCTCATGGGGGCAGCTCTCACATGAGGAAGCTAAACCCCGCCTCCACTAAGATGGCCCTTTCACAATACAACACATTGCAGATTAACCATTTAAAGACCACCCACTACATATATACTGTGGCAGGGAGGCTCTATTGCGCGAAATAACGTACCTGTACCTTGTTTCGTGCACTAGATACTGTGGGCGCACGCAGCAGGGAAGCCAAAAAGCAGGTCCTGTGGACCCGATGTCCACTGGCCACCCGCGATCGTTCCACAGAGCATATTACCACCTGGGGAGTGGACCTGCTCTGAGTCTTTAAAGAGGACTTTTCACAATTCTAAGCTAGTCGAGAATTACGCAACTTGGCCCTGCAAACCCCCTTTTACCCGGCGGCAACCTCCTGGGACACACCACAGTTCCTAGGAGGCTGCTCCCATCTATTCTTCCTAGGTCTCCTTCAACTGCTTTAATTCCTGCAGGAGGTCCCTGGCACCTGCCTGTCTTTGGTACCCACCCATTCTCCCTAGGGTACCTTTAGCTACTTTAAATCCTGCAGGAGGTCCCTGGCACCCACCCATTCTCCCTAGCCCCTCCTCAGCTGCTTTAATTGCTGCAGGAAGTCCCTGGTACCCACCCATTCTCCCTAGGTCCCCTTCAGCTTATTTAATTCCTGCAGGAGGTCCTTTTGCACCCACCCTTCTCTGGAACCCACCCATTCTCCCTAGCCCCCCTTCAGCTGTTTTAATTCCTGCAAGAGGTCCCCTGCACCCACCCTTTTCTGGCACCGATCTATTCTCCATAGATCACCTTCAGCTGCTTTAATTGCTGCAGGAGGTCCCTTGCATGTACGCATTCTCTGGCACTCACCCATTCCCCCCAGGACCCCTTCAGCTGCTTTAATTCCTGCAGAAGGTTCTAATATACAGAAAATAGTTGTATTCTCTGACATAAATTCCCAGCCATCTATCCTGTCCTTTCTCTCCTGTCTTGTACGGCCCTCAGTGTGTAGATATTTCTGTCATACTGGTATGTTTTGCTTTCCCACCCACACCTTCCAGGTGAAACCAATTCAGCGTGTTACCAAGAAATGACAAACTGAATTGTTCTCAGTGACTGATAGGAATTCCTCTTCTGCTGACTCTGCTATGCTGGTGGTGGCTCGTCACTTTCCTGCTGTTCTAAAAGCAACCCGTATTTTACCTTGCTCCATCCGTCCAGCACCTAGAATTACCCCCGCAGCTATCAGAGAAATCAGCGTACCTGTGAGCAGAAAGAAAGGTATCAAGACCATCTGTGTGTTGAAAGTAACTTTTTTCAGCCTGCAGGTTTGAATCCCATGGATCTGTAGAGAAAAATAAAAAGCCGACACTTTTTTGTTATCATCATAACCTATCAATTTATTTATGTATTTATTTTATTGCCATCTATTTCCCATTGGAGAGATATCCCTTCACTTCCAGGCCCATAACCAAAACAGGATGTGAGAGGAAATCTCCCTGAAATGAGGGAAATCCTGGTTGTCACCAGAACTAAGGTCCCCATTGGAAGAATTTGCCTCTATTCCTATTGTGGTGGCAACCTAAAATTTCATGATCAATCCTAAATTTGGGTTTAAATTATATATAAATCTGAAACTTTTTTTTTCTCATTTTAGATGAAGTAGGAAACCGATACAACAGCTCTGAGTTTTTTTGCCATTGGTGTTTTATTAGTGAGATATCCCTTAACTTTCTGTTTTGTAGACTCAGAGAGGGGAATCTCCCTAAAGGGGGCACAGACAGCAATAAAAAATTGACAGGTGTTTTAATTCCTCTCCACTCTGTCCAGAACTAAAAACAAAAAAAAGAACACGGGTAATTATATATATATATATATATATATATATATATATATACAGGAAAGTTTTTTAACGGGATTTTTGGCGATGCTTTAGTCATAAATAGTATCAAGGAGTGATTAAAAATGTAACAAATTTTATTTGTACATCTTTAAAAATATTGCACATAAAAAAGGAGAAGGAGGTTAGCAGATTGTCATTATATCACATCATAGATGGCATATTGAAGATAGGTGGGATGATAAGATATATTATTATTATATATAAGGTATATTTTCCCGACGTGTTTCGGCCAAAGGGCTTCCTCAGGGGATTAATTCTGACAATCATCACCAAGCCAAGCCTCCACACTGCCAAATCAGGGAGCCTTTGGGACGTCATAGAAAGAACCAGGTCAATCTGTGCGGCCGCAGAGGGCCCACAAAGACCAAGATAGTGGACTACTAAGATAAGATTTGACGAGGGCACAAGATATAGAAGAACTTAAAGCAGCCAGCCAGCCAGAGAATCGGCTTTCTATCAACAGCGTGCACGATGGTGACCCTCGAGCTTCCCGTATAAGAACAACAAACAAGTTCTAACTGCAGCTGCACTTTAAAGTGGACCTAGTATCAGATTTTTTTTTCCAGGGTAAATACGTATGTACAGTATATGCTAAGTAATGCGAAAATGTAACACTATCAACTTCTTACCTTTCATAGAGATCACAGTACATCCCCTGACATTGATCTGCTCCAGAAGGATAGTTCCATCTTTATTCAGGCATCATCCAGGGTCAGCAGTTCTTCCCAGACTGAGATGCTGGCTGTACATACTGTAGTAGCTCTTAGAATATGTTTAAGCATGATGATCATGTGTTGATCAGGAGACCATTCAGCAAATTGCATTGAGAAGGAATAATCTGAGAACAACGATGACCCTGGAAAGTGCACGGCGCCTACTGGATGTAGAGGACAGTGTTCTAAGGATGATAGAATTTGAGAAATTCACTAAAGCAGATCTTCACTCTCTCAATCAACATTGACTATATACAGGGCTTTTTTTCAGGGGGAACTTGGTGGAACTGAGTTCCACCACCTCTGGCTCAGACCCTTTGGTGCCTGCTCACCACAATCACTTGTAAACACAGAAGTCTGGTTTCTGTGTTTACAAGTGACAGCTCTGCACTCTGTATTTAATGCCCCTTTAAGACCCTCCCATAGTTTTCGTGAAATTTGACTGAACACACCCACTATTTGATGTGATTTGGAGGGTGTGTGTAGGGGGAGGGGTTTTGTGGGGCCGTGGTTAAGTTCCAGCACCTATCGTTTGAGAAAAAAAGCCCAGACTATTTATAATCCTTATGCTGCTAGCATTAGTAAATAGATAGGAAAGTATATCATATTTGCTTGTTTTAATTTTTTTTGTACATTTCTTCAGTTACTTTCTGGTTCCCGTGCCTAGGCAAAGGATGTCCTACATCCCTGAGTCTTCAGGAGGGGAGGAGGGGCTTTCTCAGCTAAACACACCCTCCTGCCCGCATTCCTGAGCCAAGGGCAGGTGGATTCCAGGAAGTAAATGATACATGAATCATCTGCCCTTACTCAAGATGGCCACGGTCAGAAATGCTAGGGGGGGTGTTTTTCAAAGTGATTTCTCAGCAAAATAAAGCATGGAGACATGGATGGATCGTGGAGTTAGCTTTGAATATTAAAAAAAGCATTTTTGGTTTGTGGTGCTCAGATGAAGTGTAGTTCCACTTTAAAGCGTAAGTTTACCTTCTGTAACATGTTACATGTATTTAGACCCCATACACACCATTAGATTTTCTGCAGATTTTTGGCTTCAGATTTACCAAAACCATATAATATGAGGTCAAACCTTAAGAGTTTCAATTTGTATGCAATCAAACAGGCCCTTGCACTACATGTTTTTGGTAAATCTGAAGACAAAAATCTGCAGAAAATCTAATAGTGTGTATGGGGTCTTAGGGTGTAACATGTTACAAATGCACAGGCCCCTACACCCCCCCCTCCCCTCCTGAGACCCCGATTTGACAGCTAGCGTTGGATCTTCTCCCTCGCTAGCTGTCATAAGCTAAAAAAAATGGGGCTCCACCTGCGCATTGTTCAGTCACAGTATTCTGTGAATAGGAAAACTGATGCCTTGTACACACGATCTGATTTTTCGTCTGGATTTTTCTGACGGGATTCCGTTAAAGCTGTCTTGCATACACACTGTCACACCAAATTCCGACCATCAAGAACGCGATGATGTACAACACTATGACGTGCCGAGAAAAATTAAGTTCAATGCTTCTGAGCATGCGTCTACTTGATTCTGATTATGCGTGTATTTTTTTCTCCGTCGGAGTTCCATACAGACGAACGGAATTTCATGTTCACATTATAGTCAAAAACAAACATCGATTTGACCCCAAGAACCATTAGAAAATGTAACTAATGTTTTAAATACCGGTACAACAATTTTTGAGCAAAATTTTACTTGTGTATGGCCAGGCTTAGCTTACATAAACTTGAAACTTTTCCATTTAGAGTTACAGTAGGCAGGCCATATATGATTCATTTACTTTAGTTCAAGCAGTGAGTTAAAGGAAAGAAAATGAATTGATTCCCCCATCCAAACATTTACCCTAGGTTCACACCTATGCCTTTTTTAGTGCGTTTTGCAATTTGCAGAGACGCACTACTGTCCATTTAATATGGTTTCCTATGGTACATTCACATCTATGCATTTTTCAGGCAGTGCATTTTTTTTTCCCATAGCAGATTGCGTTTTACGTGTAATGGACTTCCATGGACTCACACCAAAAACGCAAGTATTGCGTTTTGATGTGTTTGTACATGCGTTCTGCATTTTGCTTTTTTTTTCTCCTTCATAACACACTGTGTATAGCTGGTTGTTAAAGAGAGGGCCGGGAGGACCAGAAGAGCCTGGTATGGAGTGGGAGGGTGACGCCACGCTGTTTTTTTGCCTTGTTTTTACATTCAGCTGTCAGCGGGGAAGCCCGCTGACAGCTGATGACTCATCGGTTGTTAATGTTAACCGCTTGCCGACCGTATAACTTACATATAAGGCGGCTCTGCTGCTCAGGTTAACGTACCTAGTATGTGATCCTGCACTTCCGGGTCTGGGGCGTGCGTGATTATACACAGCTGGAGCTGGTTGGCAGGTACAACGGACTGGATGTTCACCGGTACCCGTTACAGATGTAAATAAGATAGATTGCCGTTCTGTCAGTACAGAAGGCATGGATCCTGTGTTCCTGTACAGCTTCCACTGGTAAAAGCACCTTCCCCACTACACTGAAATACCATCTAGGCACACAGTTACCCCGAGGTCAAGTGGTTTAGGATGTGGTTGCTGGCTTCGTGGCCTGCTGCTTAAAGTGATTGTAAAGTCTCATATTTTTTTTTAAAATAACAAACATGTTATACTTACCTCCTCTGTGCAGTTGGTTTTGCACAAAGCAGCCCGGATCCTCCTCTTCTCGGGTCCCTCTTTGCTGCTCCTGGCCGCTCCCTCCTATCGAGTGTTCCCTCAGCCAACAGCTCTCTAAGGGGGCACCCGAACCAAGTCAGAGCTTCTGTGTATTCATTCACACACGGAGCCCTGACCTGGCCCCTCCCCCTCTCCCCCCGATTGGCTTACTGACTTTGATTGACAGCCGCTGGAGCCAATGGCAACACTGCTGTGTCTCAGCCAATTAGGAGGAGTGTCCCAGACGGCTTAGACACTTGTGAACATCGCTGGAGAGAGATGGGGCTCAGGTAAGTAATTGGGGGTGCTGGGGAGGCTGCTACACACAAAAGGTTTTTTATCTTGATGCATAGAATGCATTAAGATAAAAAACCTTCTGCCTTTACAACTCCTTTAACAACCAGCTACACAAAGTTTGTTAAAGAGAAGAAAAAAAAAAACGCAAAACACATAAAAAAATGTTCATGTTCAAAAATGCTCCGCAAAACACGCCTGAAAACCGCATCAACCACAACCGCATAGATGTGAATCTTGGGTTAAAGCGGAGGTGCAGCTTGTTTTTTTTTTTTTTTTTTAAGTCAGCAGCTACTAACAGTGTAGCTGCTGACTTTTAATAAGGACACTTACCTGTCCTACTCGCCCGCGATGTCGGTCCCGCCACGGCTCATCGATTGCTGCTGGCAGGTCACGGCTCCTCCATCTTGACTAAGGGAAACAGGTAGTGAAGCCTAAAGCCCCGTACACACGATCGGATAACCTATGGATTTTCGTCCGATGGATTTGACCATCGGAAATCCGATGAAACTGTTTTTCATCAGTCTTGGCCACACACCATCAGTCAAAAAACCGACCGTTCCAAACGTGGTGACGTAAAACACTCCGATGAGCCGAGAAAAATGAAGTTTAATGCTTCTGAGCATGCGTCGACTTGATTCTGAGCATGCGTGGGTTTTTTAACCGATGGACTTGCCCATAGACGATCGGAAATTACCATCGGTTTTTGATCCATCGGAAAATTTTAAAACAAGTTCTATTTTTTCCATCCGATGGAAAAAAGACCGATGGGTACCATACACGATCGGTTTGTCTGATGAAAACCATCCATCGGACGGTTTTCATCAGTTAAACCGATCGTGTGTACGGGGCTTTATGGCTTCACTGCCCGTTTCCTATTGCGCATGCGCCACTCGCACGGCGCTTTGTAAATGGGCGGCTTGCCTCCTGGGATACACACAGTTCCCAGAAGGCAGCGCGCCCCATTCACAAGAAGAGGAAGCGGAAGGAGACCCACCGCGGATGAGAAGAGGCACATTAGAGGCAGATTAGGGGACTCCAGCATAGCAACAGGCATTTCGGGTGAGTATATATATAAAAAAAAATTCTATACATTTTTTTCTTTTTTTTTAGGATTTTTAATGTAAAAAAAAAATCTGGGAGGACCTCCGCTTTAGGGTGGATGAGGAGTCCTTTACGTGGAGCTATTGTATTCTGACAGTGGGGAGACTTTCCCACCGTCAGAATACACTCATCAGCAAACATTTTCCAACAGGCTGGTTGATAGATCAACTTGTGTTCAACCAGCCTGTCCATACATGAAGCAAAATTTGTACAGTCCCTGCTAAACTGATCCATGTATAGCCGGCTTTAAATTTGGTGTAAATTGCTGAGTCAGCAATTGTTACCTACGGAAACTAAAGAGTACATAGCAGCATTTCTATGTTTTTTTTTTATTTGTCTAAAAATCTACTTGTACATGCAATAAACAGACTTTCATGTGTAAATGTAGCGATTTGCTGTATTATTTTAATTCTTGTGTACAAGGGGCCCTGAAGTGCCCTGGGCGGCTGGGCCCTAACTCCAGCCCTGGTGTCCCTAAGCAGGCGGGAGGCATCGGAAAGGGCCTACAGATGTACTAATGTTCCCAATATGACCACAAAAGCACCGTTCTTCACGTTTTGCCAGGAACTCAGCAAGACAATAGTTCTCCAGGAGAACCAATTTCCAAATTCAAAAAAATCCTCTCTGAAAAAATTTGCAAAAAAACTTGGAACATCACCTTCTCTATAATAATAAATACAACAATGTATCAAGAGCTTTCGGTGTCCTTCAAAAGATGCATATACAAAAAAAAAAAGAAAGAAATAGAAAATTATTTATTGTAAAAATTGAACCCGAAACACAATTTTTTTTAATATTATCCTTGTTTGTATATATTTTTTTCTTGATTTCTAGGTTTATAATTCTACTCCCGCGTGATGTCATTATTTTATTTGATATTATGGGTTAGGGTTTTGGGGTGTAGTTAGGCTGATAAAGATATATATTTTTTTGCCAAAAATATATTTTTTGTATATGAATTGATTTTGCCAAGGCTCTTGATGTTCTTTTTGAGGAACACTTGAAGCTCCTTATGCCGCGTACACACGACCATTTTTAATGACGAGAAAAATGATTTTTTTTTAAAATGGTCATTAAAAATGATCGTGTGTGGGCTTCAGAGCATTTTTCACGACGTGAAAAACGGCCATGAAAAAATTGAAACATGCTCTAATTTTTCACGTCGTTTTTTACGTTGTTTTTCTCGTCATGAAAAACGGCCGTGTGTGGGCTTTAACGACGTGAAAAAAAAATGCGCATGCTCAGAATCAAGTATGAGACGGGAGCGCTCGTTCTGGTAAAACTAGCGTTCGTAATGGAGATAGCACATTCGTCACGCTGTAACGGACTGAAGAGCACGAGGCTGAAAAGCGCGAATCGTCGCTCAACAAACTTTACTAACATGAAGGGTGGCGCCATCCAAATGGAACTTACTCTTTATAGTGCCGTCGTACATGTTGTACGTCACCGCGCTTTGCTCAAGCATTTTTTTTCCACAATAGTGTGTAGGCAAGGCAGGCTTGAGAAGAATCACGTCGAGAAAAATTACGTTTTTTTCAATGACTTTAAAAACGGTCGTGTGTACGCGGCATTATACTTTGTTGTATCCTTCATGTTTTGCTCACACAACTCCTCTGAACACAAAAACACACATCACTTATTTCCTATAGAAAGTGAACTCCTTCAATAAACAGGCACAGGAAGCCGCCGTGTGTTCTCACGCAGTGTGTAATCACAGAGACACCGATAGCGCAGAATGACTTGGAAACACCATTGCAGATAACGTATCAGTGACTTTTAGATCTCGCTGTGTGCCATAGTGATGTCAATGGTTCCAGTGATAAGCCGTTCTTTTGGTCTATCAGCCCAAACAGATGTCTGTTGTGCTTCGCACTATATATATGTCTGATGTCAATCATTTACGTACAGGATAGTATTTTACGCTCACAAGGGCTGGTTCACTCAAGTTGAGTGCATTTTTGACATTCATCTATTGACATGTTTTTTTGTGTTTTGCATGCATGCTTTCCAGAGACGAAAGCCTCATACACACGATTGGATTTTCCGACGGGAATTGTGTGATGACAGACTGTTGTCGGAAAATCCAACCGTTTGTATGCTCCATCGGACAATGGTCATTGGATTTTCCGCCAACAAACGTGGGATAGCATCCTTTAAAATTTTCCGACAACAAATGTGTGTTGTCGGATTATGGGATCGTGTGTAAAGAAGTCCTTCGGACAAAACTCCAAAGTACAAACACGCATGCTCAGAAGCAATGCTAACCATAACTCAACATTAGCAGAAGTTGCCCAAAGGGTGGTGCTAAAGAGCTGAAAAACCAAGTAGTTTCGTGTTGGTTGGCCGACAATTCTTTGCTGTTTGTATGCAATACAAGTTCATGGCCAACAGCCTTCGGACAAAAGTCCTACGCTTTGTCCGCAGAAAATCTGATCGTGTGTACCAGGCTTTAGAGTACCACCTGTATTACAATGTATGGAAAATGCATGTGACTTTCCATGGCATTATGTTCATCGTCTCTACCAATGTTCTGGAAGTATGCTGCTTGGGGGACTTTTACCCACTTGCTGACTGCTCTATAGCAGTTTAACTGCTACAGGGTGGCAAATCTGCACAGAATCACGTGTATATAGAAGTGATCCTGCACTTCCGCCTGGAGGGGGCACATGCACGCCACTGGTGGGCAGCTTCTGCTGTGATTCGTTACAGCAGAAGCAGATCAGTCCCGCTATAAGTCGCTGATCGCCGCCATTACTAGTATAAAAAACCAAAAAACTCATAAATATATACCATAGTTTGTAGACACTATAACGTTTGCGTAAACCAATCAGTATACGCTTACTGGGATTTTTTTTTACCAAAAATATGTAGCAGAATACATATTGGCCTAAATTCTTGAAGAAATTAGATTTTTTTAAATAGTTTTATTGGATATGTTTTATAGCAGAAAGTAAAAAAAATATTGCTTTTTTGTTACTTATATCCATAGGCGTGAGCACAGGGTGTGCCGGATGTGCCTAATCTCCCTGTGCAATGCAGATTCCCCCTGCTGAACCCCCGTGGCAGCTGATGCTACTGAGAAAGGGATTGGGGAATCCCTGTTCTCAGTCCCTTTCTCTGATATTTCACCAAAGCCTCTCAATAGGGCTCCTAACAAATTGTAAAAAAAATTATAAACAAAAAAAAAATTATAAAAAAATGATAAGAAGAAAATAAATTTGTAAGAAAATTTCAATAATAAAAAAACTACTGACACCAATCTCATCCCTACTGACACGTCCTCTGCTCTGCTGACATCATCCACTGCTCTATTGTGCATATGTGTTTAAACTTTGCGGTGCACACCCCAATGCAATAGACTGCGCACACCTATGCTTATATCACTTATCACTTACTTTTGTCACTTATATTGATTTGTTTTGTACACTCACACATGTACAGTATATGGGACTGTGAATAGTGCCAGCAGCGTGTTTTTTAAAAATTCTGTGAACACACTAGGTAGCTCGCAAAGCTTTACTAATATGTAAAAAATGACATAAATTTTATTTGGGTACAGTGTTTCATGACCGTGCAATTGTCAGTAAAATAACACAGTTCCTTATCGCAAAAAATGGTCTGGATCTGAAGGAGAGTAAATCTTCCAGAGGTCAGGTGGTTAAATCACACAAGGATGAAAATATAGAGATGAGAATGGTGTCATTGGCTGTAATGGGTAAGATCTCTACAAGAGCTCAGTATGCAGTTACTTCCTGTAACCAAACCAAAACCACCAAAGTATGAACAGAGCTTTAATTTTGGTGCTCAAAAATACCGTTGCAGTGCTCAGCTCCCCTGACACACACACACACACACACACACACACACACACTAGGGTTAAATTCTCATTAAAGAGGAAGTAAACCCTCTTGAAAAAATTCAAATACTGATAAAAAAAAACCTGCAAGAGAAAGGCATAATGAGCTAGTATGCATAGCATACTAGCTCATTATGCTGCACTTATCTGAGATCGAAGCCCCCGAAGTCCTCCTCGGTCCCCTCCGCCATGTCCCCCGGAGCTTCTTCCTGTTATCGCTGCTCCGGCGCTGTGAGTGGCCGGAGCGGCGATGACATCACTCCCGCGCATGCGCGCGGGACCGGCAGAGTTCACTGAGCCGGCAGGATTCCTTCATAAACCCGGCAAGCTCAGTGCGACTGCGCCATTGTCTCCGGCGCGCATGCGCCGTAGACATCGGTGCTGGGGTTTCAGCAAATATCTCCTTAACCGTGTATCTCCTCCTTACTGACCCTCATTGTAATGCCGCGTACACACGATCGGTTTTTCTGATGAAAAAAGACCGATGGACTTTTTTCATCGGACAAACCGATCGTGTGTGGGCCCCATCGGTCTTTTTTCCATCGGTATAAAAAAATAGAACATGTTTTAAATTTTACCGATGGGAAAAAAAAAAAACAATAGCAAATTCTGATCGTCTGTGGGGAACTCCATTGGAGAAAAAACCCACGCATGCCCAGAATCAAGTCGACGCATGCTCAGAAGCATTGAACTTCATTTTCTCGGCTCTTCTGAGTGTTTTACGTCACGGCGTTTGGGACGGTCGGACTGACTGATAGTGTGCAGGCAAGACTGATGGAAGTCAGCTTCATCGGATTTTATTCCATCGGAAATCCGATCGTGTGTACAGGGCATTAGAGTATCAACATCCCCAATATATATGAAGGAGGGGAGGACAGGAGGGAACAGAGAAAACTGTGAAAAGGAGGAAAGGAAGCCTCCAACTTTTCTGACTCCAAATGCAGTGGTGGTATCTGAAGGGCATATAAATTACAGAAAATTCATTATTATAGACTAGTCCACCAAAAGGAGTAAATAATGGTACTTAAAGTGGTTGTAAACCCACTTAGACAACTTGCACCTACAGGTAAGCCTAGATTAAGGCTTACCTGTAGGTGCAAGCAATACCTCTTTAACCCACACGGTTAAGGAGATATTTACTATAAAGTCAGCGCCGATGACAGCGCCGCACTAGCGCATGCGTGTGACGTCATCGCCGCTCCGGCCAATCACAGCGCCGGAGCGGCGATACACTGACGGCAGTGACGGGACATCGAGGCAAGATGGCGGCGGCGGCAGAGGTGACCGAGGACCGCTGCGGGGGCTTCGATCTCAGGTAAGTTATTCTTAATGAGCTAATATGCTATGCATACTAGCTCATTATGGCTTTCTTTTGCAGGGTTTTAAAAAAAAAAACCTTTGGGTTTACTTCCTCTTTAATTGTGCCAAATGTGTCTACCTTAATGTAAGATGTCAACCTTGTTCATAGTGAACCCACAGGGTGGTGGTGTTCTAGGAGGGAACTACTGTATATACTGTATATGCTAATAGCTGGAGAAGCAAAAATGAAAGAAAATTTAAATGAAGTTTCATTCCAAAGTGCAGATATAACAGTTAAACCAGATCCCAGCCAGGGGCAGTTTTCTAAGTCAATTTTATTGAATATTTGAAAAAAAAAAGTGCTTTTGAATGGAAAAAATGTGTTTCAGGAAGGGATATCAGTCAGGACGCTCCAGGCACCGGGACGTCTTCACGCCAAAAGCTTTTGTTTGCCACCATATAGTGCTCTGGCTGTGATTTATTACAGATGACAAGATCACGAAGGATTCAGTGGGCCTGCACATGGGCCGTGTGTAAACGGTTCAAATATGTGCTGATGCTGGTACAAGGCATTTGCTTTCCTTGTAGTCACTAACTGTGTTCAAATGAAGTTATAGTCTTTTAACATTTTTTATTTTTATTTGGTTTTATGAGTTTTGGGTAATTTTTTAAAACTTTTGTTAAGATTTTAAAGCTAAACTCCAGGCACACAGCTAAGTGCACTAATGGGATACATACAGAATATGAGAGCTGTGCCTGCCAAAGGATTTGTAATTTTGTCCAGCCAGACAGCACAGCCAGGTTGGTGACTGAATCTTTCTATATTGCCGTTAAAGCCCAACTTTGAGCTAATTTTATTTTAAATAAATTCCAGGAGTGTTTATATATAAAAAAATAAAAAATAACAGCTGTGGCTGCAATACTCACCTTCAATTCAGAGCTGTCCCTGTGCAGGACACCTTCATCCAGCATCACTCAACTTAAAAGACTGAGTGTGGGGTGTCATGGCCCCACCCCCTTGAGCTCAGTGCCCTGTACTCACAGTGTGTTGATGCAGAAAGTGATGCCCATGGCATTGCATCAGCACCACTTTCTTCATTATCCAGTACTGCCCATCCCCATCAGAAGAAAAGGAAGAGTATCCAGTGCATCACATGACCAGCCAGAAAAAAAATACGCTGGGAGATGGGTCCTTTAACCACTCAGGACATTGATTAAGACATTTGTTGTTTACAAGTTTATTTTTTTTTGATAGACCGTTACTTAGAACCAATCAAAAAACAAAAAAGGAACACGATATACACACCAGGGTGTGTATATCATGTTCCTTTTTTGTTTTTTGATAGACTTAATGTTAGATGATCACCCACCTCTTATCTTGAGGTGAGTACTCCTCCCCATTAATATGGGTTACTGAGCAAGGTTCCCAGGCCTATTCCCAGGCCTATTCTCTTTTTTGAGTTACTAAGAACCCCAAACATTATATATATATATATATATATATATATATATATATATATATATATATATATATATATTTTAGCAGAGAACCTAGAGAGTTTTTGTGCAGCGTTTTTTTAAATGCATTTTTTTTGGGGGAAAAATGCACTTTAATGAATTGAAAAAAACACAAAACATAATATATACCCCAATTTTTTTTTTTGTATACTGTAAAAGATGTTACGCTGAGTAAATAGATACCATGTGGATTATGGTGTATATGACGCTACTGTTGAATTTACTGATGGTTGCATTTGCTGTTTTTTTTTTTACTTGCACTATTATAATTGATGTCTATTTGATCTCTGTCTGTACCGTGTTTCCCCGAAAGTAAGAGATACCCCGAAAATAAGACCTAGCCCGATTTTCAAGGAGGGCTGCAATATAAGCCCTACCCCGAAAATAAGCCCTAGTTTAGGCTGGTTGTGGGCTGATAGAGTTCTCTCTATTGCTGCTGGAGTCCTCCCCTTCCCCCAGCTGTCAGCGGGGGAATTCAGGCCCCCCCTGCAAGTCACGGAAGTGCTGAGCAGCGTTCAGATGATCCCCGCTGCTCTCCTCTTTTGCCAGCTGTCATCGGGGATCTTGAAAAATTGTGCGCTTATGGAATCGCGCTAAACTACGAAACTTAAAAATCTCCATAGGCAATGTTTTAAAAATGCCTACAGGTTACCAGTTTAGAGTTACAGAAGAGGTCTAGTGCTAGAATTATTGTGCTCGCTCTGACCTTCGTGGCTTTACCTCACATGTGTGGTGAAAACACTGTTTACATATGTGAGCGCGACCTACGTATGTGTTCACTACTGCGTGTGAGCACGCGGGGACAGGGGCACTTTAATAAAAAAAAATATATTTAAATGTATTTTATTATATTTTTTTCATTTTGACATTGTCCCTTAATTTTTATTTATTTTTTTATCACTTTTATTCTTATTGCAAGGAATGTAAACATTCTAGGGCTGTTACTGATTAAAATGTTCGTGTTCGATTAATCAATTTTTTTTTAATCGATTAATCGACTAATTTCGATTAATTATAACGCACATACAGATCCAACTACTTTTAGCTGATCTCCTTGCAGGCCGAGTCCCAGTGCAGCTACCAACCACTGGAAAAATCGATAGCAGGATACAAAAAACACACAAAGGCAGCGCTCAACGGGAATAGCATTAAAACTTTTATAGTCTTCAAGTAGGTAACAAAATAATAATTTTACTGGAGATAAAATCGATGTAGCTACATAAACTGTAAAAATGGTGCGAGTAATACCAAACGGTAGCAAAAGCAGTCATAAAAACATGTAGCTAAGTATAATACTGGTGTAGCGGCCTCCTCTCTCCCCTCTCTTCTATCAGCTCGTCTGTCTCTTGTCTAGGGGTACATTAGAGGAGAGAGAGCGGAGTCACCACGCCAAGCCCTCACCGCAGATGTCTGTGTGGTGGAAGCAAAGTTCTTGTTTTACCTTCGGGTCAGTATTCTGCACCTGGAACCTCCAAAGAGTTACCTTGAACAATGTCCGCCAGAAAATGAGCCCCACACCATTAAAGTCCAACACTCCTTTATTCTTCTTCAATGCAAAGTGAACACAATCAGTTGGACTCCCTTAGAGAACAGAACAGACAAGGAGGTGTGGATGCAAGTAGGCCCAGACACAATGAACTCTCCACTTTCCTTCCTGAAAGTGGGTTGTGGTCTCCGAGCGAGGGGGAATTTCCTTTCAGGCGGTCTCCGATGGAAGGCTCACCTGTCACTGGCAATATGCTGCACCGGGTCTTCAAGCAAGTATCTCCCACCGGTCCATTACGCCTTCCGGATTCGGGTACCCACTCCCGGGGTTCCCTAGGACCTCCTTCCCTCGCGGAACTCAGTGGTGGGCACTGAGCTCCAGACCTCCTCCCGAGTACCTCACCCCAGGCTTAAGGTGCCTGGGATGGAACACGACCTCCGAACGTCCTCTAGGCCTAGGCCGCCTAGGGGACCGACACGAACCACCGCCCTCAGGCTGAAGGTGCCCGGGACTCAACTCCCGCCACCGAAAATGGCCACCCCCTTTATACCCCCTCCCAGCAAGCACGGCGGGTTCCCCGCCCCACCATACAACCGCTGAGAGACCAAAAGAGGTACGCCATCGCAACGATGGCTCAACCCCGGGCCCAAAGCGACAGCGCCACCTGGTGGGCCCCAGGGAACCATACATCACAGTTTCCACACCAGATTAAAAAAATAGAAAGCATATACCCGCTACACTCTCCCCCTGGTGATTTGACACTGGTCCCCAGTGTCTGGAGCAAACCATGCCCTCAACGGCTGACATAGTCCAGTCCAGAAACCAACTATAAATTGCACAAAAAAATACTTTTGAAAAACTTGGTCAACTCAAGTAATTGTGTCTGAGCCTTACATAAAAGGGAAGGGAAACAACAACATTTTAACCATAACTGTTGGAATCACATATTCATATTATGCTTTTCCCCCACCCATCCTGACTAAGACCCACCCCATACTCAGTGGTCTTGATGGGATGCTCTCCTGCAGAGGGAAAAAAGAAATTTATCACACATAAACCCTGACACATATATTTGTGTAAGAGGAAAGAAACTTCTTCGTAGAGAAATCCCTTTTCTCTATAGAGTGAGTGTGTGAAAAGTGTTAACGATGCGCAACACTGCCACCTGGTGACAGCATCGCGGTAACTGCACTCGTGGAACTTTTCTTCTTTTCCTGAGCCCTATCTACCCCAGAATCCATGATCTCTTGCTGGAAAAGTGAAGAACAAACAGGAACAGTCCTTCATTCCTCTGGGTAACAAGGACAACAGGCCCCAGAAAGTTCAGCAGCATACAAAACAAGAACGGATTCTTTTCTCTCCTACAAATAGAAGCGGGGATGTGGCAGATCAAGTGGTTTCAAGTGCTGATCCATGGTCTCAAGATGATACTCAACATCTTCCCCTTCCTTGCGACGGATCAGCACCTTGTCCGCATGGATGTGCCGTCCCAACATCCACTCTGCCTTGCAGTCCTTAAAACGCTGAGAGGCCTTGGGAGAACACGCCAGGTACCTGTGGGCGTGTGGAATCTGAAGGTGAGTCCACACAAAGTCATTGTACCAGCGCTCCCGGCAAACTTCCACCTTGTACAACAACTCCTTGGACAAGTATGGGTACTCCCATCCATACTCTGCAGCAACCTTCTGGCCAAATAGGCGTTGTAGTCTCGCCAGAGAAGGCATAGTGGCTCTGTCCCCTTCGCCAGGCAAAACTATCGAGTCCGGGTGGCGAGGGACCTTGATCACATCTGATCTGGGCATAGGTGCCCGCAACAACAGTCTCTTTTCCCCGGTCCTGGGTGTAGGTGACACCGGGAATGTAAGGGCAGGTTGGGAACGGGACCCCTCCTCAGGCGCTGGTGCCTCCACCCGGGGTGTACTATCCCCTGTAGACATGGGTGGGTCCCTGGTTCTGCGGGATGAGGCGAGAGGTACTTTGTCCCAGCCCTTTTCTGCAAACAGTTCATCAATAGCAACATCGTCTCCCATATCAGAGAGCGACTCCAGGTCAGAGGTGTCACACTCCTCCGCGGGCAGGTAGCCTGTAGTGGAGACTGAATTTTCACCTCTTCCCACACACCAAATCTCTCCACCTGGCTTACCTCGGCCTTTACTTGCAGCGGGACGTCCGAAACTCTTGTCGACGGATCCATCCGGACCGGGCGTAAGCGGGCGAGATGGTCCACCACAACCGCTGGTCGGGGCTACCATACCGGTCTTTCTCTTCGGTGGTGGACGCTGCGAGACAGTGGTGACCGAGTCAGCATCCTCGGATTTCTCCCGTTGAGTACTCACGACCTCCTCCGCGGTCGTTGCAGTGTGCGCAGGGATGGCTGTCAAAGCAGTGATTCCTCCTCTCTGAGTGGTGTTGCCTGCAGCACGGCCGGGATAAATGGTTCTCGGCTTCTCAATCGCTGGATCCACTTCAAAAAGGAACTCCCCACAGGCCTCGCATCGCCCGAACGGCTTCAGTTGGCACACCAGTCCCGAACAACTGGGACAAATCACACCCAGGGCCTCAACGTCCATGCACGAATACAGGGCGAATCGACCCCTTGGCTTTAGCCGGATCCCCGTATCTGTAACTGGAGCAGCAGCAGTCAGTGTCGTGGTAGAAGGGTGAACCGGAATCCACGATGTATGTCCGAACATGGTGACCTGTTGCTGATCCATCGCACACTGCCAGGTTTTTGCGCCAACGTCCCACGTGTAGTCCTTCACACGTATTGGACTCCTCCCCTTTGCTCCAGTTCGCGGGCTTTTCTTCTTTTCTCTTTCTGAGTCACGCCCACGAACTAAGCGGTGAAATAGAAGCCCCCACGTGTACTACTTCACACGGCTGAGCTTCCCCCTTTTTCCACTCTTCTGCGCGGGCCTTTCCCTTCATTGGGTCATGTCCACGACTTCGAGCAGGGACGCACTTCGGCCAATGAAGGCCTGCCTACTCGTAACTCCTCCGGGCAGACACGTTCAATTCCGTAGTAGCACGAACACTATACCGGACCCGAGCCCCCTCATGTAGCGGCCTCCTCTCTCCCCTCTCTTCTATCAGCTCGTCTGTCTCTTGTCTAGGGGTACTTTACAGGAGAGAGAGCGGGGTCACCACGCCAAGCCCTCACCGCAGATGTCTGTGTAGTGGAAGCAAAGTTCTTGTTTTACCTTCGGGTCAGTGTTCTGCACCTGGAACCTCCAAAGAGAGTTACCTTGAACAATGTCTGCCAGAAAATGAGCCCCACACCATTAAAGTCCAACACTCCTTTATTCTTCTTCAATGCAAAGTGAACACAATCAGTTGGACTCCCTTAGAGAACAGAACAGACAAGGAGGTGTGGATGCGAGTAGGCCCAGACACAATGAACTCTCCACTTTCCTTCCTGAAAGTGGGTTGCGGTCTCCGAGCGAGGGGGAATTTCCTTCCAGGCGGTCTCCGATGGGAGGCTCACCTGTCACTGGCAATATGCTGCACCGGGTCTTCAAGCAAGTATCTCCCACCGGTCCATTACGCCTTCCGAATTCGGGTACCCACTCCTGGGGTTCCCTAGGACCTCCTTCCCTCGCGGAACTCAGTGGTGGGCACTGAGCTCCAGACCTCCTCCCGAGTACCTCACCCCAGGCTAAAGGTGCCTGGGATGGAACACGACCTCCGAACGTCCTCTAGGCCTAGGCCGCCTAGGGGACCGACACGAACCACCGCCCTCAGGCTGAAGGTGCCCGGGACTCGACTCCCGCCACCGAAAATGGCCACCCCCTTTATACCCCCTCCCAGCAAGCACGGCAGGTTCCCCGCCCCACCATACAACCGCTGAGAGAGACCAAAAGAGTTACGCCACCACAACGATGGCTCAACCCCGGGCCCAAAGCGACAGCGCCACCTGGTGGGCCCCAGGGAACCATATATCACAGTTTCCCCACCAGATTCAAAAAATAGAAAGCATATACCCGCTACACTGGTATAAAAATGTGTACAACGATACCACTGCTGAATCCAGGTGAGGAGGAGTTAACATCAGTCCGTCGGCATGTAGATGTCCCGTGAAGGGAACTATCACAACTCCCAGTGGATGGCTGTAGAATCCCAGGTTGATAGAGGGAAGTGATAGAGGGAAGTGTAACGGCCCTTGCGTGTGGCAGATAGTAAGGTCCCGCCGGCATGCAGATGTGAAGGCACAGCAAAGGAGCCCTTCAGATGGACATGGCAAGCCCAAAGAATTTTGATCGATCACAACAATTAATCGATTAATCGAGGAATTAATAGTTAACTTCCACAGCCCTAAAACATTCCCAGCGATAACAATATGGCAGGACAGGTCCTCTTGATGGCAAACCCCAAATCTCTCCTCCACCCTTTAATGTAAAAAACTTGATGTATATTCCCAGTTAGGCGGTTGGCAAGTGGTTTAAAGGCATAGTCCAACTTTTACCAAATTGTAACGAATTTACCCCCATAAATAAAATAAATTATTATATTTTTGCATTGAGGCCTGCAGAACATTCCAACCATGATCAGCGCACAATGAGTGCAATGCACATGCTCCTTCATTGTTTACATCCCAGCTTCAGGTTTGTATAGAGGTTGTGAGCTTCTGTTATTGGGCTGGATGAATCAACAAAACAATGGACTGCAAGTATAGTGACGCCAATGCACTTGTAGCCGGCACAAACTGTGAGTCCCTCTGCCACAGTGGCAGATGGGACTTGTGGTATTCCCATTCACAGACTCCTGGAAGAATGTTCCAGGCAGAAGCACCACAGGCAATAGAGGGTGGAGCGTGGGAAATGTGACAATGTCTATGTTATATCCTAAATATAGGTGTAACATGAATTATGGTCACAAAAGGTGGACTATACGCAACACAGCTTGGAGACTTCCCTGTCCCCAGTATGAAAATAGACAGTGAAGGAGCAGCAAAAAAATTAATGAGCTCATGCTTCTGCTCTCTCCTCCTGTCAGCATCTTCCTTGTCAACACATGTGCTTGCAGCACACCTGATTGGCAGTCACTTAATTCATACACACATTTTTTTATTTTTACAAATTGACATTTAAAGTATGACTAAGGATATAACCACAAAATAAAGCAGTAGTCGTTTCCTTTCCGACTCTCTCTGCTTGAACTCTCGAAAAGTCCCATACAGAAAGGACTCCTTTGTGCATCCCTCTGGTGCTGGTTTCACATTGTTACTAAAGCCTCGCACACACGGTTTGATTGTTGGAAAGGGATTGTCTGTTGACAGACTGTGGTCTTAAATTCTTACCGTTAGTACGCTCCATTAGACAACTGTTGTCCAATTTTCAGCCAACAAATGTTGGATGACAGGCTAGTAAATTTTCGGTGGACAATGGCTCCACGTCCGATATTCGTATGGTCAGTACACAAATCCGTCACACAAAAGTCGAAAGTTCAAACACACATGCTCAGAATCAATGCTCACAAAACACAAAATTAGCAGAAGGGTCCCAAATGGTGGCGCTCAAGAGCTGAAATTCCTCGTACTATGTCACTACGTTCGTGTTTGTGGCTCGACAATTTTGTAATGTTAGTATGCAAGACAAGATCCTGGCACACGCCCCTTTGACAAAAATCAGACGCTCGGTTGGCCAACAATCGCACCGTGTGTACGAGGCTTAAGAATTAAATTTTTCAGACGCAACCTTCATTCTCAGGTCCACAGGGTCTGTTGTTATTGGCTACCTAGGTGCTCTCAGTGGACAGGGGGATGATAGGCGGGCAGGACTCAGCAACAATAAAGTCAAGAAAGTCACCATTAACAAAAAAACTGGAACCAGAAACAGGAACACACAGAAATTTTCCAACACATCCCTTTGACAGAAGTCGATCAAATGAACGACTTCAGTCTATTGGTGATGGCCACAAGCTGAAACTCGTTCAGACCCGGCTGAACTGGTGGAATTTCGATTAGTGCATGGCCAGCTAAACCACGACCCCCTTCATGACCAGGCCATTTTTTTGTGATACCACACTATGTTACTTTAACTGACAATTGCACTGTCATGCACTGCTGTACCCTAATAAAATGTAGTTTTTTTCCCCCCACAAATAGAGCTTTGTTTTGGTGGTATTTGATCACCTCTGCGTTTTTTTTTTTTTTTTTGTGCTATAAACCAAAAAAACAGACAGTTTTGAAAAAAAGAAAAAACAATATTTTTTACTTTTTGCTATAAAACATACCTAATAAAAAAATTGAAAACAATCTAATTTATACATCAATTGAGGCCAATATGTATTCTACTACATATTTTTGGTAATAAAAAATCCCAAGAAGTGTATTTTGATTGGTTTGTGCAAAAGTTATTAAACTATGGGATATTTTTTTTTTTTTTTACTAGTAATGGCAGCGATCAGCAACTTATAGCGGGACTGCGATATTGCAGCGGCCAGTTGGACACTAACTGACACTTTTGACACTTTTTGGGGACCAGTGACACTAATACAGTGATCAGTGCTAAAAATATGCACTATTACTGTACTAATGACACTAGCTGGTAAGGCCCCTTTCACACGGGACAGATCAGTAATGATCCGCCCCTTGAACCTCCGCTTGCTCAGCGGGGATCGCTTCGTTGATCCCCGCTGAGCTGGCGGATGACAGGGCGGTCCCCGCACACTGTGCAGGGACCGCCCTGTCAGATCTCCGCTCTCCCCTATGGGGGGATCGGATGAACACGGACCGTCTGTCCGTGTTCATCCGATCCGCTCCACAGACGGATAGAAAAACGGAGCATTGCGGACACGGATGAGATCGGGTGTCAGCGGATGTTCATCCGCTGACACCCGCGATCTCATAGGGACCAATGTATGTCCCTTTTTCATCCGTAAACGGATGGATGAAAAAGCGGACATACGGTCCGCTGGTGTGAAAGGGGCCTAAGGGGTTAGGCATCAGGGGCGATCAAAGGGTTAACTGTGTGCCTGACCAGTGTTTTAGTGTACTGGGGGAGGTGCTTTAACTAGGGGAAGGCATTGATCAATGTCCCTGATTTGCAGAGATACAGGATCCATGCCTTCCCTACTGACAGAACGGTGATCTGCCTTGTTTACATAGGAAGACCGCGTTCTGTCTCTGATCTGGATGATTGGTGGGTGCTGGCAGACATCGAGTCCGTGGTACCCGCAGATCAGCTCCTGCTGTGTATATTCACAGCGGGAGTGGGCCGGCAGCGGATGTGGTACGTGATGGTTAGTGATGAGCCGAACACCCCCGGGTTCGGTTCGCACCAGAACCCGCGAACGGACCGAAAGTTCGTACGAACATTAGAACCCTATTAAATACAATGGATGCGAACGTTCGAATTCTAAAGTGCTAATTATAACAACTATTATGCATGTTATTGTCCTAAAAAGGGTTTGGGAACCCGGGTTCTGCACCAGGGGACATGTATCAATGCAAAAAGAAGTTTTAAAAACGGTCGTTTTTCGGGAGCAGTCATTTTAATGATGCATAAAGTGAAAAAAAAAAAGTCAAATATTCCTTTAAATATCGTACCTGGGGGGGGGGTCTAAAGTATGTCTGTGAAGTGCCACGTGTTTCCCGTGTTTAGAACTGTCCCTGCACAAAATGACACTTCTAAAGGAAAAAAAAGCCATTTAAAACTGCTTGCGGCTTTAATGTAATGTCTGGTCCCGGTAATATGGATGAAAATCTTTAAGAAAAATGTCATAGCTACCCCATGACCCCCCCCCCCCTACCCCAGCCCATTACCAGCCCCTTTGGGTCTTGTATGGATATTAAGGGGAACCCCGCACATAAAATAAAAAAGGCCCTATATACTCTGAACAGCCGTATACAGGCGGTGCATACAAGACAGGGACTGCAGGTTTGTTCTTATGTAGAATCTGTTTGTAATTTTGAACAGGTACATTGTTGAAGTGTAGCTCCAGCCCAAAAATCTATTTTTAAACTTTTTGGAAAACATAGGTAAGGGTTATCACCCCTGTAACATTTGTTTTGCTGTCTGTGCCCCTGTTCAGAACATTTCACCTCACTTTCCGTCCCAATGACAACTGTTTTTGAAATGTGGTGTTTTTCTTGAAACAAGGATTGCTGATAAAGCATCAGTACAGAGGAGACACCTTTCTCCCATATTTATTCTTACAGGAGAGAATTTTCCTTCCTAGTGGTAGATTTCCTCTCACTTCCTGTTGTCTTCTTGCGTTTGCAAGTAGGAGTCGTTTGTAAGTTGGATGTTTGAAAGTAGGGACCTGCCGTATATACTCTGCAGAAATAGGCCCCTTAGTTGTTGGTGTTGGCACAACACTGTAAGCACTCACAGTTACTCTTGGTTGGTGCTGGAACGCCCTGCTGTCAACTATTATATCAGGAATTTTAATTACATATAATTGTTGAACAGTGGTAGTAAAAATTGGGCCTTTGATGGTGGTGCTGGTGCCACAACACTGTAAGCCCTGACAGTTACTCTTGGTGGGTGCAGCAATGGGCCCTGCTGTGAATTATTAGATCAAGAATTGTAATTGCATGCCCCTGTTGAACAGGGGCTGAAAAATTGGGCCTTTCGTGGTGGTGGTGGTGGTGGTGGTAGTGTTGCCACAACACTGTAAGCCCTCAGAGTTACTCTTGGTGGGTGCAGGAATGGGCCCTGCTGTGAATTATTAGATCAAGAATTGTAATTACATGCCCCTTTTGAACAGGGGCTGAAAAATTGGGCCTTTCGTGGTGGTGGTGGTGGTGGTGGCGTTGCCACAACACTGTAAGCCCTCAGAGTTACTCTTGGTGGGTGCAGCAATGGGCCCTGCTGTGAATTATTAGATCAAGAATTGTAATTGCATGCCCCTGTTGAACAGGGGCTGAAAAATTGGGCCTTAGGCACTGGTGGCACAACACTACAACCCCTCACAGATACTGTACTTGGAGCACAGCAATGAGCCCTGTTGCAAAGTATTGCTTCAAAAATTGTAATGACACGCCCCTGTTAAACAGGGGCTGAAAAATTGGGCCTTAGGCACTGGTGCCACAACACTCCAAACCCTCACAGATACTGTACTTGGAGCACAGCAATGAGCCCTATGGCAAATTATTGCTAAAAAAATTGTAATTACACGCCCCTGTAAAACAGGGGCTGAAAAATTGGGCCTTAGCCACTGGTGGCGGCATCCATAAACAAAAATGATCTTCCAAGCTATCATCATCAATCGTATCATTGAGGACTCGGAGGAGGAGGATAGCCAGTCAACATAACAGCACAGGCACTCAGCATCAGCATCAGTCTTGAAGGGATGTGACATGTTAAAATCAATTAGTCTGTTATATCAGCATCAGGTGTGTGGTAGCTGGTGGTGATCCAAGACTGGTTCATCTTGATGAAAGTCAGTCGATCAACCGAGTCGGTGGACAGGCGCACCCTGTGATCCGTGACAAATCCTCCAGCAGCACTGAATGTGCGTTCCGAAAGAACGCTGGATGCAGGACAGGCCAGTAGCTCAATTGCATACTGTGCAAGCTCTGGCCAGTGATCCATCCTCAAGACCCAGTAAGCCAGAGGATTTTCGGTGGGGAAGGTGTCCAAGTCTGACCTTGCCCCTAGATATTCCTGCACCATGTTTATCAGACGCTGGCGATGGTTGCTGGAACCGATCATACTTTGGGGCTGCGGACTAAAGAATTGTCTGAACGCATCGGTCAGACGGCCACCTTCCCCACCGCTCCTTCTTTGACTGGCCGAAGCCTCAGCAACTCGTTGTCCAGGACCAGGAGTTTGTAACCTCCCAGTCTCTGGGAACGCGTTGCACAGACCTTTCTGCAAGGCCTCCCGGAGTTGTCTCATCCTCTGCTCCCTCTGCGAAGGTAACATAAGGTCCGCAACCTTACCCTTGTACCGTGGATCAAGGAGAGTGGCCAGCCAGTAATGGTCGCTCTCCTTGATCCGAAGAATACGAGGATCCTTCCGCAGACTTTGCAGGATCAGGGAGGCCATGCAGCGTAGGTTTGCTGAGGCATTCGCTCCGGAGTCCTCTGGGTCACTAAGGACGACATGATCCGCAGCCACCTCCTCCCAGCCACGTACAAGTCCACTGGTTTCTTGGGACTGTAAATCATCCCTAAAAGACTGCTGCTGATGATGCTGAGTGCCAGCCTCCACCTCCATGCTGACACAATCCTCCTCCTCCTCCTCCTCTTCCTCTTCCTGTGCGATGGGTGGGACAGAAGGAACACTGTCTGGGTAAAGGGGGCCTTGAGAGGCAAGGAAGTCCTCCTCTTCCTGCCTCTGTTCTGCCTCAAGTGCCATGTCCATTATTCCACGCAGCGTGTGCTCCAACAGGTGGACAAGAGGTACAGTGTCACTGATGCATGCACTGTCACTGCTCACCATCCTCGTGGCCTCCTCAAATGGTGCCAGGACAGTGCATGCATCCCTGATCATGCCCCACTGGCGTGGAGAAAAAAAACCAAGCTCCCCTGACCCTGTCCTGGTGCCATAGTCGCACAGGTACTCATTGATGGCCCTCTGCTGCGTGTGCAGCCGCTGCAGCATGGCCAACGTTGAGTTCCACCTGGTGGGCATGTCACATATAAGGCGGTTCTTGGGCAGGTTCAACTCCTTTTGCAGCTCAGCCAGGCGAGCACTGGCATTATAAGATCTGCGGAAATGCACACAGACTTTCCTGGTCTGCCTCAGGACATCCTGTAAGCCCGGGTACCTGCCCAAGAACCGCTGCACCACCAGGTTAAGGACGTGAGCCACACAGGGCACATGGGTCAGTTGTCCCTGTCGGAGGGCGGAGAGGAGGTTGGTGCCATTGTCGCAAACCACCATTCCTGGCTTAAGCTGGCGTGGCGTCAACCACCTCTCGGCCTGGCCCTGCAGAGCAGACAGGACCTCTGCCCCAGTGTGGCTTCTGTCCCCCAAACACACCAGCGCAAGCACGGCATGGCATCTTTTTGCCTGCGTACTTGCGTAGCCCCGTGAACGGCTACGGAGCACCGCTGGTTCATAGGACAAACCACAGGAAGAGGCCATGGAGGAAGAAGAAGAGGAGGGGGTGGAGGAGAGAGGTGTGTCACAACCAGTAGTAGCATTTTGGAGGCGTGGCGGTGGAACAACCTCCAACACTACTGCACCTTGTCCTGCATCCTTCCCAGCTGCCAAAAGAGTGACCCAATGGGCCGTGAAAGAAAGGTAACGTCCCTGTCCATGCCTGCTGGACCATGAGTCAGCGGTAATATGCACCTTACCGCTGACCGCCCTGTCCAGCGAGGCCAAGACATTGCCTTCCACATGCCGGTAGAGAGCCGGAATAGCCTTCCGTGAGAAAAAGTGGCGTTTGGGAACCTGCCACTGAGGAACCGCACATTGCACAAACTCACGGAAGGGGGCCGAGTCTACCAACTGAAAAGGCAGCAGTTGAAGCGCTAGCAATTTAGCCAAGCTAGCATTCAACCGCTGGGCATGTGGATGGCTGGGAGTGAACTTCTTTCGACGGTCCAGCAGCTGGGGCAGGGAAATTTGCCTGCTAGAATCGGACGTCGGTGTACTGCTAGCAGAGTGGCCGCAAGTACTTGGCTGTGACACACCTAATTCTACACCTTCATTCCTCTCAGTGCATGTTTCAGAGAGGACTGAAGTTATAGTGGGGTTGGAGATCCCAGCTGATGCGGTGCAAGGAGAGGTCCGCTTTGTTCTTTGGTGTGGGTCTTTGAGGTAGGCTTGCCAACGAGCTGCATGGCAGGTCAACATATGTCTGGTCAGGCATGTGGTACCCAAGCGGCTGATGTTTTGGCCACGCGATATACGCTTGAGACATATGTTGCAAACAGCAGCTGTGCGATCTGATGCACTAGCCTCAAAAAAGGCCCACACCAAGGAACTTTTTGAATGACGGGCAGAGGCTGCGCCCTGCACAGGCGGAGCTCTGCGGTGTGATTCCGTCGGTGTACTGCCCTTACGCTGGCCACCAAAGGGCATCCTGCCTCGTTGGAGATGTGCCTCCTCCTCATCCTCCTCCTCCTCCTCTCTCCTATTAGGCACCCACGTGGAGTCAGTGACCTCATCATCCCCTCCCTCCTCATCACTGGAGCCAATCTGGCAGTATGCTGCAGCTGCTGGAACATGACTGCCAGATTGGTGTCCTTCTTGAGCATCCCCTCTGTCTGCTCTCACGCTACTGCCTTCCTGTAGCTGGTGTGAGGGGGTTAACTCGGTAGCGGGTGTGTGTGACCCCCTGGTTGGGCTCCCCACACAAAAACAGGGCCAGCAGACGGAGGTTGTGGTTTTCAAAATCAAAAGGTGCGGTTTATTTCTCTATGTACAGTGACAAAAACACAGCAAAGCCAAAAAGAAACATAAACAAAATAAATCCTGGTCAGTTTGACCTCTGACTAAACATGCAGGTTTCCTAAACTAACAACTGGGATCAGCCTGGTGCTGTCCTAGTCCCTAAGTCCCTGGTTTAGTAAAAGTCCAAACAAATAGCCACACAGGCTTTGCCTCACCGCACAGGGGTTCACTCTCCCTAGACAGTCCACACAGGTCTGGGTCCAGGCATGAGCTAACATCTAATGAAGCTGGGAGTTCTTATAGAGGCCTAAATGAGCTGACAAGCTTCAGCTGGTCTCATCAACTCCCTGCCTGCACGACGCCCAGCCCTCTCCCTAGAGGTATGAGTCATCCATGAGCCTACTAGCCTCAGCTGGGCTTATACAACTCTCCACCCTAGTTGTATAAGTCAGCATAAAGCCTGAATCTGGGAGAAATATATCTACCCCCCTGGATGCAACCAGGTGACTTTACCTTCCTGCTGTCACATACCCCCCCCTCTTGTTTTAACCTTGGGGTTGGAACACCAGCAATCAGGCATTCATGTACTCGAGACAAAGCATCCACATTCCCCATTTGAACGCCAGGGCGATGCTTTACTGTGAAGTTGAATTCCTGTAGGGCCAGGAACCACCTATTCACTCTTCTATTTGTCTCCTTGTTTTGAGCCATCCACTTTAACGGAGCGTGATCCGTAACCATGTCAAAGTGCCTACCTAGCAGATAGTACCGAAGGGAATCTAGAGCCCACTTCACCGCTAAACACTCCTTTTCAACCGTGGCGTAATTTACCTCATGGGACTTCAACTTCCTGCTGAGGTAAATGACTGGGTGCTCTTCCCCGTTCCAGACCTGGGACAATACTGCTCCTAACCCCACATCTGACGCATCACTTTGTACGACAAAGTCTTTAGAGAAGTCGGGTGAGTACAACACTGGCTGGCTACATAAGGCTTGTTTCAAGAATTGGAATGCTGCCTCAGCCTCGGGGGTCCATTTAATCATGACCGACCCTTTCCCTTTCGTCAGGTTGGTTAGGGGCACAGCCTTAGAAGCAAAGTGGGGAATGAAGCGCCGATAATAACCCGCGATTCCCAGAAAGGCCCGTACCTGCTTCTTGCTGTTGGGACGTGGCCAACTCTGGATGGCCTCGACTTTGTTGAGTTGGGGTTTTATCACTCCCCTGCCAATGGTGTACCCAAGATATTTGGCCTCCTCCTGCCCAATGGTACACTTCTTGGGGTTAGCCGTAAACCCCGCTTCCCGGATAGAGTCTAGGACTGCTTGCACTTTTGGCAGATGTGAGGCCCAATCTGTGCTATGGACAATTACGTCATCCAGGTAAGCCGCAGCATACTTCCGATGGGGCCTCAGTATCTGGTCCATTTTCCGCTGGAATGTGGCCGGCGCATTCTGTAACCCGAACGGCATTCTCTTATATTGGAACGCCCCGTCTGGGGTTACAAATGCGGTTTTCTCTTTGGCCGACTTGGCCAGGGGAATTTGCCAATACCCTTTTGTGAGGTCAAGAGTCGTCATGTATCGGGCTGTTCCCAGCCGGTCGATCAACTCATCTATACGTGGCATGGGGTAGGTGTCAAATTTTGTAACTTTGTTCAACTGACGAAAATCGTTACAAAATCGCCAGCTCCCATCCGGTTTAGGCACCAACACAATGGGACTAGACCAATCACTTTGGGACTCCTCTATCACCCCTAAGTTCAGCATTTTCTGTACTTCCTCCCGTATTGCCTCCCGTCGGGCCTCTGGGATCCGATAGGGTTTTAACTTCACCCTTTCACCGGGCGGGGTAATAATATCATGCTCTACCCCAGATGTTTGTCCCGGCAGCTCAGAGAACACCTCCTTGTTGCGAAGCACAAACTCCTTAACCTCCTGTTGTTGGGGTTGTGACAAGGTGGCTGCTATTCCAACCTCCGGAATCACGCAACCAGTTTGAGCTGGTGACCAAGTTTCTGCGACTAGGGACTCTCTATCCCTCCAGGCTTTCAACAGATTAACGTGATATATCTGTTCGGGCTTTCGCCTTCCTGGTTGTCTGACCTTGTAATTCACTTCGCTCACTTTTTCCATTATCTCGTAGGGACCTTGCCATTTGGCAAGGAATTTACTTTCAACCGTAGGGACAAGTACCAATATCCTATCCCCCGGGGAAAAGGTACGGGTCTTGGCTCCACGGTTGTACACTCTCTGCTGTGCTAACTGCGCTTGGGCCAAATGTTCCTTCACGATGGGCATTACCTGTGCAATTCGGTCTTGCATCAGGGCGACATGCTCAATCACACTCCTGTGGGGAGAACTCTCACTTTCCCAAGTTTCCTTGGCAATATCCAACAGCCCTCTTGGGTGTCTCCCATACAGTAACTCAAAGGGGGAGAATCCCGTAGAGGATTGGGGCACCTCCCTAATAGCAAACATCAGATAAGGAAGTAGACAGTCCCAATCCTTTCCATCTCTATCCACCACTTTCTTCAACATTTGTTTTAGGGTTTTGTTGAATCTTTCAACCAGCCCATCGGTTTGGGGGTGATACACAGATGTACGTAATTGCGTCACTTTGAATAATTTACACAGCTCCTTCATAACCCGGGACATAAAGGGTGTACCTTGGTCCGTAAGCAGTTCTTTACAAATACCCACCCGGCTAAACACAAGAGATAGCTCTTTGGCTATGGTTTTGGCCGAGGTATTTCGGAGAGGGATCGCTTCTGGATAACGGGTGGCATAGTCCATTATAACTAATATGTACTGGTGCCCCCTAGCGGACTTGATTATAGGACCTACCAAATCCATTGCGATTCTCTCAAACGGGACCTCAATGATGGGTAGAGGGACCAGCGGGCTACGGAAATGTGGCATCGGGGCCGACCTCTGACACACAGGGCAGGAGGAACAATAATTTTCTATGTCCTTCATCACCCCAGGCCAATAGAATCTCTGTAATACCCTCTCTCGGGTTTTCTCTGTCCCCAGATGACCTCCAAGAATGTGCCCATGGGCCAACTCCAACACCAACTTCCTGTAAGGTTTGGGCACCACAAGCTGCTCAACGGTTTCTTCTGCCCTTTTTGCCACCCGATACAGTAGGTCCTTCTCTACGCTGAAGTATGGGTAAGTGCAGGTATTATCTGGGTTCACTAACTCGCCATCTATTTCCACTACGTTTTCCCGTGCCTTTATTAGGGCGGGGTCTTTTAACTGTTCTGTGGCAAAATTTTCCCTGTGAACCTCCAGATCAGAAAACTCCACAGACGGTAGGTTTTCGTCTGAGGAGGTGGGCTCCTCTCCAGTTTCTTGAGTCTCCCCTGCCAATACTGACAAGGGAAATTCTGGAGAGTCCTCACCACTCTCAGAGGAGTTCTGGCTATCACATTCCTGGTACATAGGGGCACCAGTGGGGGGCTCAGGATCATCCCACAGTTCCCAGAACTTCGGAAAATCCCTTCCCACAATGGCATCATGCGGTAATTGAGATACTAACCCCACTGGATGAGAGAGGGTACCTTTGGGGGTCTCGAAACACACTGTAGTCACTGGATACTCTCGGGTGTCCCCATGCACACAAATAACAGCTACCTTGCTATTCCCAGAGACCTCTGTTTTAACTAATTCAGCCTTTATCAGGGTCACAAGGCTACCTGAATCCAGTAATACCACAACATTTCTACCATTAATACACATTTTGCATAAATGTTTCTCAGTTCCCCGAATGGCAGTGCATGCGACTGTCGCACACAGCGACTGACGTCTGTCCATCAGAAAGTCACATTGCATGGGTTCCTCCACAACCGGGCAATTTGCTGCAATATGTCCCGCTTGCCGGCAGCGGTAGCAAACAACCCTTTTGGCTGCCTCTTGAGCCCCTGACTTCCCAGGCTGTTCTCGCCAAACTTTGGGTAGAGCTCCCACCCTCTCACTCTCTCCACCCTCACCCCTTGGAATCCTCTTATCCGCCCCTGGGGATGGTCTGGTCTTAGGGTGGAAAGTCCGAGAGTCTCTGGAAGAGGCCGTCAGGTTCTCTGTAGCCAAGTATTTCTCTACACGATCCACAAGACCACCGGCCGTCTCTGGGTCTCCATGGCTTACCCACTTTTGGATGGCAGTAGGAAGAGCTCTCAAAAACCGATCCATTACAACACGTTCCACAATCTCTGGTGCGGACAAAGTCTCTGGCTGTAGCCACTTCCTGCTCAGGTGAATGAGATCATACATTTGAGACCTGGGGGGTTTTCCAAGCTGGAAAGTCCAGTTATGCACACGCTGAGCCCGGACAGCCAGGGTGACACCCAGCCTTGCCAATATTTCAGCTTTTAGCCTCACATAGTCTTTTGCTTGGTCAGGCTCTAGGTCATAGTAAGCCTTCTGCGATTCACCAGTTAACAGAGGAGCCACCAGTCCAGCCCACTGCTCCTCAGGCCACTTTTCTCTTTCAGCAGTCCTTTCAAATGTGGTCAAAAATACCTCTGGATCATCCTCTCCAGTCATTTTTGTCAATAAACGACTCACCCCAAAGGACGCGGTATTAGTGGGACGGCTTTCCTCACTGGTCTGCGGACGTTGCTGCATTACTGCTTCCATTTGTTGTAGTCTCTGCTCTTGCTTCTGTAACAGGTCTATGAAGCGGGCCTCAGATTGCTGCTGGGCTTGTTGATGAGCTTGCTGCTGGGCTGCAAGGCTCCTTTGCAAACCTGCATTTGTCTGCTGTTGATTGGCATTTGCTAGAGCCAGCTGTTTCAGTATCTCCTCCATGCTGGCTTAAAAAAAACTGCCACTGGTTCTCCACCAACTGTGAGGGGGTTAACTCGGTAGCGGGTGTGTGTGACCCCCTGGTTGGGCTCCCCACACAAAAACAGGGCCAGCAGACGGAGGTTGTGGTTTTCAAAATCAAAAGGTGCGGTTTATTTCTCTATGTACAGTGACAAAAACACAGCAAAGCCAAAAAGAAACATAAACAAAATAAATCCTGGTCAGTTTGACCTCTGACTAAACATGCAGGTTTCCTAAACTAACAACTGGGATCAGCCTGGTGCTGTCCTAGTCCCTAAGTCCCTGGTTTAGTAAAAGTCCAAACAAATAGCCACACAGGCTTTGCCTCACCGCACAGGGGTTCACTCTCCCTAGACAGTCCACACAGGTCTGGGTCCAGGCATGAGCTAACATCTAATGAAGCTGGGAGTTCTTATAGAGGCCTAAATGAGCTGACAAGCTTCAGCTGGTCTCATCAACTCCCTGCCTGCACGACGCCCAGCCCTCTCCCTAGAGGTATGAGTCATCCATGAGCCTACTAGCCTCAGCTGGGCTTATACAACTCTCCACCCTAGTTGTATAAGTCAGCATAAAGCCTGAATCTGGGAGAAATATATCTACCCCCCTGGATGCAACCAGGTGACTTTACCTTCCTGCTGTCACACTGGGTTTCATCATCAGACCCTTCGAAACGCTGGGCATCCTCCTGGAGCATGTACCCAACACTGTGCTCAAACAGTTCGGGGGACTCCTCAGGAGGAGGACATGGTGGGTCTAGGGAAGGAGTGACTGATGATGAGTCTGACATTGATACCAGGGAAGAGGACGCTTTGGCAGCTGCTTTGCCAGTACCCTGAGCCTGGGTGAGAGAGGATGAGGAGGAGGAGGAGGGCTTGGTCATCCACTCTACCAAGTCTTCGGCATGATGTGGCTCAACATGTCCAGCTGCCGAAAAGAAGGAGAAGCGTGTCCCATGGCCATGTGCTGATGACAATGCACCGCGTCCACGACCAGCACTGTTGCCCCCAGACACAGAGCCTGCTTGCCCTCTTTTATTGCCTCCTGACTGTCTGCCTCTCCTTGTTTGCCTTCCAGACATTCTAATAGATGGCCTGCAGGGAGATGGGAAAAAAGCAATAAGGGCTTCCTTCAGGTGTCTTTCTCTGTCCCTTTACTTAAGGATTTCTAAATATGGTTGAGGATTATTGCTTTTGCACAGAATAGCACAACGACAATTTCCCTGACTGTCCAAAAAACAAGGATTTCAAAGATGGTTGATGAGGAATGCTTTAGCACACTATAGCACAAGGAGAATTCCCCTCACTTTCCTTCTTTGTCCCTAGAAACAAGGACTGGCACAGTGAAAGAAACTGACACTCTCCCTACCTAGAGTTTTCTGTCCCTAGAAAAAATGTTTTTTTAAAGCACACTATAGCACAAGGAGAATTCCCCTCACTTTCCTTCTTTGTCCCTAGAAACAAGGACTGGCACAGTGAAAGAAACTGACACTCTCCCTACCTAGAGTTTTCTGTCCCTAGAAAAAATGTTTTTTTAAAGCACACTATAGCACAAGGAGAATTCCCCTCACTTTCCTTCTTTGTCCCTAGAAACAAGGACTGGCACAGTGAAAGAAACTGACACTCTCCCTACCTAGAGTTTTCTGTCCCTAGAAAAAAATGTTTTTTTAAAGCACACTATAGCACAAGGAGAATTCCCCTCACTTTCCTTCTTTGTCCCTAGAAACAAGGACTGGCACAGTGAAAGAAACTGACACTCTCCCTACCTAGAGTTTTCTGTCCCTAGAAAAAATGTTTTTTTAAAGCACACTATAGCACAAGGAGAATTCCCCTCACTTTCCTTCTTTGTCCCTAGAAACAAGGACTGGCACAGTGAAAGAAACTGACACTCTCCCTACCTAGAGTTTTCTGTCCCTAGAAAAAATGTTTTTTTAAAGCACACTATAGCACAAGGAGAATTCCCCTCACTTTTCTTCTTTGTCCCTAGAAACAAGGACTGGCACAGTGAAAGAAACTGACACTCTCCCTACCTAGAGTTTTCTGTCCCTAGAAAAAATGTTTTTTTAAAGCACACTATAGCACAAGGAGAATTCCCCTCACTTTCCTTCTTTGTCCCTAGAAACAAGGACTGGCACAGTGAAAGAAACTGACACTCTCCCTACCTAGAGTTTTCTGTCCCTAGAAAAAATGTTTTTTTAAAGCACACTATAGCACAAGGAGAATTCCCCTCACTTTCCTTCTTTGTCCCTAGAAACAAGGACTGGCACAGTGAAAGAAACTGACACTCTCCCTACCTAGAGTTTTCTGTCCCTAGAAAAAATGTTTTTTTAAAGCACACTATAGCACAAGGAGAATTCCCCTCACTTTCCTTCTTTGTCCCTAGAAACAAGGACTGGCACAGTGAAAGAAACTGACACTCTCCCTACCTAGAGTTTTCTGTCCCTAAAAAAAATGTTTTTTTAAAGCACACTATAGCACAAGGAGAATTCCCCTCACTTTCCTTCTTTGTCCCTAGAAACAAGGACTGGCACAGTGAAAGAAACTGACACTCTCCCTACCTAGAGTTTTCTGTCCCTAGAAAAAATGTTTTTTTAAAGCACACTATAGCACAAGGAGAATTCCCCTCACTTTCCTTCTTTGTCCCTAGAAACAAGGACTCGCACAGTGAAAGAAACTGACACTCTCCCTACCTAGAGTTTTCTGTCCCTAGAAAAAATGTTTTTTTAAAGCACACTATAGCACAAGGAGAAATCCCCTCACTTTCCTTCTTTGTCCCTAGAAACAAGGACTCGCACAGTAAAACACACTGACACTCTCCCTACCTATCCTTCTCTTTCCCTAAACTAAAGGAATCCAGGTTAAGCAAGAAAGAAATAAATGTCACTGTCCCTGCCTATGCTTGTCTTTCCCTGCTCCGGAACACACTACACTAGGCCGCCGTGCTGGCGGCCTTTTATAGTGTGGGGCGTGTACTAAACACCCTCAGCAATAATTGGCCACAGGCATCCTGCCTGTGGCCAATCATTGCTCTCCTCGCTGCCGGCGCTGTGATTGGCCAAGCATGCGGGGTCACAGTGCATGCTTGGCCAATCACAGCGCCTGGATGACACTGCGATGGCGTAGTGCATTGTGGGCCGTTCGCGTCACTCGAATTTGGCGCGAACGGCCCAAATCGTTCGATCTTCGTCGAACGATCGAACAGCCGATGTTCGAGTCGAACGTATGTTCGACTCGAACACGAAGCTCATCCCTAGTGATGGTACTAGGTACGTGATCTGACGCAGCAGCGCCACCTTGCCACCATATAAGTAATACGGACGGCAAGTGGTTAACAGAGGCACTTTGTAGTGTTTGCTTTTAGGCAGAACATTTACTTTTTAATTGGCAGACAAGTTCTCTTTAGGTTGGCCTTTTTTTTGTTCTAACAGCTCTGGAGTTTATTAAAATACTGTTTATAAAGTCATCATGTTCGAAAATGGGCAAGTGACTTTTTGGATCATTGGCTTGGATGCAAAGAGTTAGCACTGCTCACTGTCATTATGTTTTTTTATTCCGTTAGGACATTTCACTTTCCAGTTAATTTTGTTTATTTCCATTTATAGCAATGTTCATGGAGACTGTGTACTGTGCTTTATGTGTTTGCTGTCCTGCCGAGTGAGGTAAGCTCTAGCTCCACGTACAACTTTTTTGGGATATCAAGAATCACCATAACTGTTCAAGGCATTATGACATGGAGGGTTAAATCTTCTACAGAGAGTTATTTATTTTTTCTGTTCATATAAACGGCTCATAAAATAAAATAAATAATTTTTATCTTGAAATGTTTTATAATATATTAAATCTATTTGCTCGTTGTTATTTATTCTTTTTTTGCTAGGGTATGTTAAAGCAGTCAAGAATTTAAATTTGGAAATTGAAGGCTCAGATACACCTACATTACACATATATTACCAAAAGTATTGGGACACCTGCCTTTACACTAGGGTTGCCACCTGTCCGGGATTCACCCGGACAGTTCGGGTTTTGAATCATGCGTCCGGGTTTCAGACTGCCTAAAACCCGGACACATTATTTAGACCGGACTATGGCTTCCCAGCAGGGTTATCTGTTACACTCTCAAATTGAAAATAACCTCTTGTTATAAAATAATATCAAATAATATCAAAATTTATATTTATTGGTAGAAAAATTGTATAGACACAATATTATACACAATGGTTGTTAAAAACATGGACCATGATTGAACTAGACATGAAGATACTATACTCTCTATCATCCATAACATGTCACCAGATCAACTGGCGATGAGCACAGACGTATAACCAACGCGTTTCAAATGCAAAGCATGCTTCTTCAGGGGATATTGCAGTATCACAGTTTGTGTTCACTCATATGCACCAAAAGAATCCGTGGACTCATTTCCAAGGCAAAGGTACAGGCAGTGGGGTTTGCTCCTCCCCCAGTTCTCCCAACTGGAAAAGACGCTGCTCCTTATCTCCACTCTGCATAAGAGAACAGGAACTTTCTGCGGATTCAGATGTAAAAGGGGAACTCTGTGGAATCACTTGCTGTGTGTTGCTAAAGTGTTCGGGTTTGACTTGAAGAAAAGATGGCAACTCTACTTTAGACGCACATGAACTTTAATGCCATCCCAGTCTTAGTCCATAGGATTCAATATTGAGTTTTCCCACCCTTTGCAGATCTAACAGCTTCAACTCTTCAGGGCTCTCCACAAGGCTTAGGAGTGTGTCTATGGGGACGCTTGACCGTTCTTCCAGAAGCGTTTTTGAGCAGGAAAGTCAAGTTCCTCCACCCCAAACTCGCTCGTCCATGTCTCTATGAACCTTGCTTTGTGCACTGGTGCTCAGTCATGTTGGAACAGGAAGGGGCCATCCCCAAACTGTTCCAAAAAGTTGGGAGCATGAAATTGTCCAAAATGTCTTGGTATGCTGCCGCCTTAAGCTTTCCCTTCACTGGAACTAAGGGACCAATCCCAACACCTGAAAAACGACCCCACATCATAATCCCCCCTCCACCAAATGATTTTACCAGTGCACAAAGCAAGGTCCATAAAGACATGGATGACCAAGTTTGGGGCAGAGGAACTTGACTGGCCTGCACAGAGTCCTGACCTCAACCCGATAGAACATCTTTAGGATTAATTAGAGTAGAGACTGTGAGCCAGGCCTTCTCGTCCAACATCAGGGCCTGACCTCCCAAATGTGCTTCTGGAAGAATGGAAAAGGATTTTTTTTTAGTTTTGGATAGTGTAAGGAAGGAGGATGCTAAAAGTAAAGACATTTAGCTGGAGTGTGGTCTATGTAAAAACATTATTATTCAGTATTATATATTATTTAATATTATTAGGGTTAGAGTGTGGTCTATGTATAACTTTATTATTCAATATAGTAAATGTTTAAAATGTATAAATATGCATTCCATATTTTCTACATTGATATAAAAGAAAAAAATGTGTAACATTGTGTTAATTTTATATGTAGACCACATTCTAACCCTCATATGGTATACTTATGAAAAAAGGGAATGGTAGTCTGATAACAATTGTTTCTATCAATCGAAAAGCTGTTTGTGTCTCTGCTGGGGAAATTCATGGCTCTATTGTCATGGTGACCATTATCAATACAAGATTGGGGGGGGTAACTAAATATTGTTGTCACTAGAGCAAGAGAGGGGGAAAACCATTCAATGAGTATATCTGTGACAGCTCTCTAAAATGGAAATTGCCGACCGCCGCACGAACATTTACGTCGGCAAAATGCAGGTGCGCGCACCCCTGCCACGAGCTCCGTGACTGTGCCCGCGGGACCCGTGGACTTGATGTCCGCCGGTGTCCCGCGATTGTGTCACGGAGCTGCAGAACAGGGAGATGCCTGTGTAAACAAGGCATTTCCCTGTTCTGCCTAGTGACAGGACAGTGATCTACTGCTCCTTGTCATCGGGAGCAGTGATCAGTGTCGTGTCACATGTAGCCCAGCCCCCTCACAGTTACAATCACTCCCTAGGACACACTTAACCCCTTCAGCGCCCCCTACAGGCTAACCCCTTTCCTGCCAGTGTCATTTACACAGTAATCAGTGCATTTTTATAGCACTGATCGCTGTATAAATTACAATGGTCCCAAAATAGCGTCAAAAGTGTCCGATGTGTCCGCCATAATGTCGCAGTAATGATAAAAATTGCAGATCGCCGCCATTACTAGTAAAAAAAAAATATTAATTAAAATGCTGTAAATCTATCCCCTATTTTGTAGACACTATAACTTTTGCGCAAACCAATCAATATACGCTTATTGCGATTTTTTTACCAAAAATATGTAGAAGAATATATATCGGCCTAAATTGAGAAAGAAATTAATTTTTTAGATATTTTTTGGGGATATTTATTATGGGAAAAAGTAAAAAATATTGCTTTTTTTCAAATGAAAGCTCTATTTGTGGGACAAAAAGGACGTCAATTTTGTTTGGGAGCCATGTTGCAGGACCGCGCAATTGTCAGTTAAAGCGATGCAGTTAGAGTTGCCACCTCATCCCTTTAAACCCCAACACATATTAATTACTCAGGTTCTGAGGCTAATTGAATGCAGGTAAGGCACTAAGTGAGTTTAATTACCACCTTAATCAGCCACAGAACCTGTGTAATTAATATGTGTTCGGGTTTAAAGGGATGAGGTGGCAACCCTAGATGCAGTGCTGAATCGCAAAAAATGGCCCGGTCATTGGTCTGCCAAATCCTCCGGGGCTAAAGTGGTTAAAGAGATTTCCTCTTCTTTCCTGTTGCATCTCCAGAACAGGAAGTAAAAGGAAATATCCCCAGCTGGACACAAGCAGGAAAAATAATTTGATAGGAGTTTTAATCCTTCCCTTCTCAAAAACTGAAATTCTAAAAAAATGTTTTAAAAGTTTTGGCTTTACATACAATTTAAGGCTCTGACTGTCTTATTGAGGAAGGCAGATCAAAGTGCAGCAATGTAACCCATAGCAATCTGATTTCCTGTTTCATTAGTTTATAGCAGACAGCACAATGAAAGATGGTTGGTTGATTTGGATTTTTGTGCTCTGCATCTTTCACTGTCCCTAATATAATGAATCGGTTTGCCTTCTGTCACTGAGCTATGGACCTGTTCTTGCTGTTAGGGCTCATACTCCAAATTTTTCCATTTCAGATTTTGTAGCTGATTCCATCAGGTCATATAGTATCACCTTTCACTCAGCCTTTGTAAGTTGATCTTGAAAGCATGGTCTCCAGACCATGAAATTCTATTATAAAATTACATTATAGTCAAATATACAAGACCTTCTTCTTCTGAATATTTGCTAAACTGCATTATTCACAAATTACATAAATTTTCAAAATACCAACATGGATATTTAAATAACTCCCTTGTCAAACCATGTTGCATGAAGGATCTCAGGGGTTTTGGGTGAGGGGGCATTTTCTCCACTCTGGAGCAATAAGGTTGTCTCAAATGCAAGTCATCCCTTGACAGTGGTTTCCATCATGCAATGGCAGACTTCGGTCATGAAGGCAAAATCTATGTTATAATAGCCATACATGCTTGTAAAATCCTGTGCATTTATTTCTTAAGGCCCATACACACGATCTGACTTTTTGACAACAACGGTCCGACGGACGTGTTTTATCGGACCATCCGACTGTGTGTATGCTCCATCTGACAATTGTTTTCGGTTTTTCAACAGACAAATGTTCGCTGTGCATGCTCTCAATTTTTCCGGCAACAAATGTCGGATGGAGGATAATCCTATTGTGTGTACACAAGTCCATCGGACTAAAGTCCAAAGTACAAACACGCATGCTCAGAACCAATGCTGAAAACCAGACAACAGTAGCAGAAGTTGAACAAAGGGTGGTGGTAAAGAGCTGAAAAACCACGTGATTTGGTGAAAGTTGGCTGAAAATGTTCTGCCGTGTGTATGCAGAACAATGCCCATTCGGACAAACATCCACGGAAAAGTCCGATGGAAATCCGATCATGTGTATGAGGCTTAAGTTTCATCTATGCCCTCTGTGCTATGTACACTATATGACCAAATATAAAATTACTATCACCTGAGTATTATATGAGTATGAGCCAGTTGAGCATCCCATACAAAATCATAGGTGTTAGTATAGAGTAGCACCTGTGCAGTTCAAAAGGCAGGCTCTGTGAAATGTGTGACACAGCAGTGCCTACTCACATGGCATAGTGACTACGTGTCACAGAATTCAAGAAAGTAAATGTGTGGGGATCTTCACAAAAATACGTTTACAAACTTTAACATCATTCAGCTTGAAAAGAGTAGGCTAGAAATGACCCTGCAACTCAACTGCTAATAGGAAAACATAGTGATCACTGCCAATTACCCCTGTTCCACGACTTCTTTCTTACTGCGGCATTCAGAGATCGCCATACCGCTGTACCTCTATTTTAAATTTAATATGGAATATATACAGTATATATATATATATCTATATATATATATATATATAGATATATATAGATATATATATATATATATCTACAGTGGGGATCGAAAGTTTGGGCACCCCAGGTAAAAATGTGTATTAATGTGCATAACGAAGCCAAGGAAAGATGGAAAAATCTCCAAATGGCATCAAATTGCAGATTAGACATTCTTATAATATGTCAAAAAAAGTTAGATTTTATTTCCATCATTTACACTTTCAAAATTACAGAAAACAAAAAATGGCGTCTGCAAAAGTTTGGGCACCCTGCAGAATTTTATAGCATGCGCTGCCCCCTTTGCAAAGCTGAGACCTGCCAGTGTCATGGATTGTTCTCAATCATCGTCTGGGAAGACCAGGTGATGTCAATCTCAAAGGTTTTAAATGGCCAGACTCATCTGACCTTGCCCCAACAATCAGCACCATGGGTTCTTCTAAGCAGTTGTCTAGAAAACTGAAACTGAAAATAGTTGACGCTCACAAAGCTGGAGAAGGCTATAAGAAGATAGCAAAGCGTTTTCAGATGTCAATATCCTCTGTTCCGAATGTAATTAAGAAATGGCAGTCATCAGGAACAGTGGAAGTTAAAGCAAGATCTGGAAGACCAAGAAAAATATCAGACAGAACAGCTTGCAGGATTGTGAGAAAAGCAATTCAAAACCCACGTTTGACTGCACGATCCCTCCAGAAAGATCTGGCAGACACTGGAGTTGTGGTACACTATTCCACTATAAAGAGATACTTGTACAAATATGGTCTTCATGGAAGAGTCATCAGAAGAAAACCTCTTCTACGTCCTCACCACAAAAATCAGCGTTTGAACTTTGCAAATGAACATATAGACAAGCATTTTGGAAACAAGTTCTGTGGACCGATGAGGTTAAAATAGAACTTTTTGGCCGGAATGAGCAAAGGTACGTTTGGAGAAGGGCGGGCACAGAATTTAATGAAAAGAACCTCTGTCCAACTGTTAAGCATGGGGGTGGATCAATCATGCTTTGGGGTTGTATTGCAGCCAGTGGCACAGGGAACATTTCACGAGTAGAAGGAAAAATGGATTCAATAAAATTTCAGCAAATTTTGGATGGTAACTTGATGCCATCTGTGAAAAAGCTGAAGTTAAAGAGAGGATGGCTTCTACAAATGGATAATGATCCTAAATACACCTCAAAATCCACGGGGGATTACATCAAGAGGCGTAAACTGAAGGTTTTGCCATGGCCTTCACAATCTCCTGATCTCAACATTATTGAAAACCTATGGATAGACCTTAAAAGAGCAGTGCGTGACAGACAGCCCAGAAATCTCAAAGAACTGGAAGACTTTTGTAAGGAAGAATGGGCAAAGATACCTCAAACAAGAATTGAAAGACTCTTGGCTGGCTACAAAAAGCATTTACATGCTGTGATACTTGCCAAAGGGGGCAGTACAAGATATTAACTCTGCAGGGTGCCCAAACTTTTGCAGATGCCATTTTTTTGTTTTCTGTAATTTTTAAAGTGTAAATGATGGAAATAAAATCTAACTTTTTTTGACATATTATATGAATGTCTAATCTGTAATTTGATGCCATTTGGAGATTTTTCCATCTTTCCTTGGCTTCGTTATGCACATTAATACACATTTTTACCTGGGGTGCCCAAACTTTCGATCCCCACTGTATATATATAGTGTTCTGTCTCAAGGACATATAGTTTAAACCTTCTTGCCCCACGAACTTCAGATACCATATTTCTTTGATCTCAACTTTATTAGATCAAGCCAGATTAAATGTTTAAGTTCTCTAAGGGGTGATGGTGATAGATTGAACAAGATATGTCCTGCTTCCTGCAGTGTCTTCTCAAAGCATGGTGAATGTGTCTCTTCCTGTGAAGATTCTACCCAGAATACCTTGCTTACTAACTACTTCCTGGGTTACACATACAATGCATGAAATAATAAACAGACTGAAGCAGTACGAAAAAAGGATGCAAGATGGCGCCTGCGCTCTGCATATGATTGTCTATGTAAATTACAACTTGAAATGTCATTTTAATCACGCAAATGCAGATAATCAGAATATAGACATCTGAAGGACAGAACATATAGTATCTCACAAAAGTGTACACCCCTCACATTTTTATAAATATTTTATTATATCTTTTCATGTGACAACCCTGACGAAATGACACTTTGCTGCAATGTAAAGTAGTGAGTGTACAGCTTGTATAACAGTAGAAATTTGCTGTCCCCTTAAAATAACTCAACACACAGCCATTAATGTCTAAACCACTAGCAACAATGGTGAGTACTTCCCTAAGTGAAAATGTCCAAATTGGGTAAAATTTGCCATTTTCCCTCCCCAGTGTCATGTGACTCATTAGTTTTACAAGGTCTTAAGTGTGAATGGGGAGCAGGTGTGTTAAATTTGGTGTAATCGCTCAACATGGCACCTCATGGCAAAGAACTCTCTGAGGATCTGAAAAAAAAGTATTGTTGCTCTACATACAGATGCTCGAGGCCATAAGTAGATTACCAAGACCCTGAAACTGAGCTGCAACACGGTGGCCAAGACCATACAGCGGTTTAACAGGACTGGTTCCCCTCAGAACATGCCTCGTCATGGTCGACCAAAGAAGCTGAGTGCACGTGCTCAGCACCATATCCAGCAGTTGTCTTTGGGAATTAGACATATGGGTGCTACCAGCATTGCTGCAGAGGTTTAAGCAGTGGGGGGGGGGGTCAGCCTGTCAGTGCTCAGACCATACGCCGCACACTGCATGAAATTGGTCTGCATGGCTGTCGTCCCAGAAGAAAGCCTCTTCTAAAGATGATGCACAAGAAAGGCCGGAAACAGTTTGCTGAAGACAAGCAGACTAAGGACATGGATTACTGGAACCATGTTCTGTGGTCTGATGAGACCAAGATAAACTTATTTGCTTCAGATGATGTCAAGTGTGTGTCACGGCAACCAGGTGAGGAGTACAAAGACAAATGTGTCTTGCCTACAGTCAAGCATGGTGGTGGGAGTGTCATGGTCTGGGGCTGCATTAGTGCTGCCGGCACTGGGGAGCTACAGTTCATTGAGGGAACCATGAATGCCAACATGTACTGTGACATACTGAAGCAGAGCATAATCCTCTTTCTTCGGAGACTGGGCCGCAGGGAAGTATTTCAACATGATAATGACCCCAAGCACACCTCCAAGACGACCACTGCCTTGCTAAAGAAGCTGAGGGTAAAGGTGATAGACTGGCCAAGCATGTCTCCAGACCTAAACCCTATTGACCATCTGTGGGGAATTCTTAAACGGAAGGTGGAGGAGCGCAAGGTCTCTAACATTCATCAGATCTGTGATGTCGTCATGGAGGAGTGGAAGAGGACTCCAGTGGCAACCTGTGAAGCTCTGGTGAACTCCATGCCCAAGCGGGTTAAGGCTGTGCTGTAAAATTATGGTGGTCACACAAAATATTGACACTTTGGGCCCAATTTGGACATTTTCACCTAGGGGTCTACTCACTTTTGTTGCCAGCGGTTTAGACATTACTGGCTGTGTGTTGAGTTATTTTGAGGGGACAGCAAATTTACACTGTTATACAAGCTGTACACTCACTACTTTACATTGTAGCAAAGTGTTATTTCTTCAGTGTTGTCACATGAAAAGATAGAATAAAATATTTACAAAAATGTTAGGGGTGTACTCACTTTTGTTAGATACTGTATATCTCAGGGGTGTCCAATCTTATGACTTTCCTGGGTCACATTGGAAAAAGAGAAATTGTTTTGAGTCACACATAAAATACACAAACAATAGGGAGCCAATGAGCAGAAAAGGTTGGGTGGATCACAAGTTAACAATCACTGATATAGATAATGTACCTATTTGAGTAATAAAAGTTAATTTTTTTTTAATTAAAAGTAAAAACAGGGCAACATAAAACTAGTAGAGTATTTGACACAGTTTTCGATAAACTAACTGATCGATATTTGATTGGATGGATGTAGTTATAATTCTCAATGAATTTTCAAGGTGCTCCTCAGATATTTTGGTTCTAATTTTTACCTTCATGTGCGTCATCCTTGAAAGTATTTGGTCAAAAATGTAGGTGCATCAGAAAACTGATGACATGAATAAGGCGTTATTGTGAAGAGTGAGATATTTTTCTTTGGGAAGATAAAACGTATAAAAGTCCAGTAAAGAGACACTGTCAAATTTGTCTTTGGCCGCATGTGTTTGCTAAGTGTAAATTTTTTACAATAAGTTTTAAAAAAATCAAAATTTTTCAAGTTTTTGATTTTGTTATGGGCCACATGTATAGCCGCCGCCTTGCGATGCAGGTTGGACACCCTATATATATATATATATATATATATATATATATATATATATATATATATTATATATATGTATATATATATATACACACACACATTATACCAAAAGTATTGCGACATCCAAGTCTTAATCTATAGGGTTCAGTATTGAGTTGCCCCACACCATGTCCGGCCCCTCCTCCGCCCCCCCCTCCTCGCTGTCTTTTGGTAGACACATAGGTCCCAGTAGACAGCAGGGACCAGTCAGGACGCGAGCTGCAACTCGCGCATGCACAGTAGGGAACCAGGCTGTGAAGCCGCAAGGCTTCACTTTCTGATTCCCTTACTGAAGATGCCGGCGCCTCCACCCCGGGAGCCGAGGAACGGGTAGGCTTCGGGTGAGGACATTGCGGGCGTCCTGGACAGGTAAGTGTCCTTATTTTAAAAGTCAGCAGCTGCAGTATTTGTAGCTGCTGACTTTAAAAAAAATTTGGCGGAATTCCGCTTTAAGGTGTCAGCATACCAAGACATTTCAGACTATTTTTATTGCTTCCAACTTTGTAGGAACAGTTTGGGGATGGCTCCTTCCTGTTCCAACATGACTGCGCACCAGTGCACAAAGCAAGGTCCATTAGACATGGATGAGTGTGTTTGACTGGCCTGCACAGAATCCTGATCTCAACCCAATAGAACAAGCAAGCCAGACCTTCTCGTCCAACATCAGTGCCTGACCTCACAAATTTACTTCTGTAAGAATGGTCAAACATTCCCAAAGATACACTCATAAACCTTGTGGACAGCCTTCCCATAAGAGCTGAAGCTGTGATAGCTACAAAGACTTGGATGCCATTAAAGTTCATATGTGTAAAGGCAGGCGTCCCAATACTTTTGGTAATATAGTGTGTGTGTGTGTATATATATATATATATATATATATATATATATATATATATATACAGAGGCGGCTCTCTAATTAGGCAAATTAGGCAGTCGCCTAAGGCCTCGCACTCACAGGAGCCTCACGGCCGCCTAATTTGCCTGTGATCAATACTAATGTCGGCATCATCGGATCTCTCTATTACCCCTCTCTCTTTCTCACCTCCCCCTCTGTCCCCCTTCTTGCATTGGCTGAATATGTCTGATGGGTGAGGAGGGTGCCCTGGAAGTGGTGCTGATTACCCGTGTGTTAGATCTGTGCATTTTCTGCAGCCATTTTTCTTACTTGAATAATTTTTCCCATTATGGGCGTGAGTGGGGCCTTGTGTCTAAGTTTTGCCTAAGGCCTCACAAAGCCTAGAGCCGCCTCTTTATATATATATAAATATATATATATATATATATATATATAAATATATATATGGGAAATGTTTGGATATTGTCCAGATACAGATACTGTATGATCTATCTATCTATCTATCTATCTATATATATATATTATATATATCTTTACGTGTTGATACATGTCCACCCTAAAAACATTATATACTGCATACACATTTTTTTTTGTCTTCTGCTCCCAATTGACCAGCAGATGACACGTTCAATAGAAAAAAAAAACAGAACATCAAGAGTTTTGAAAAAAGAAACAAGAAAGAGCAGTTCATGGGATAGTTTGCACCTGTTTAAGGAGACAATTTCCAATACACTTTTAGTTATTAGTCCATTCAAATTTGTCAGGCTGAACATCTTTGTAGGCACAGCTGACATATGGGCAAAGTTCCTCTTCCGAATTAGTCTAGAAAAGAAGAAAGACATTATTATAAATATTTTTGGATTAGTTATGCTCATGAGAAGTTAATTGCTTTCCTTCACAACTGCTTATTTCTCAAACACAGTACTGGAAATAGAAAGCAGCATAAGGCTGGGACTTATTATAAAAGTTGGTGTGTGAAAGTGCCTGTGTTCCCCCCCCAGGCTGTACAGACAACGGTTGCATAGTGTGTACCACGCAGTGAAAGTCACACTGAGCTGGAAAAATCACTGTCAACACAGCCATTGGACCTCCCTCGCACTAAGGTGTAAAAACCATTAATCATACTGTAGAGCCTGTGATTCTTTCCCCCCACTGAAAATGTGTATTTGAAATTGTGATGGAATGCAAACAAACTTCAAAGGGGCATCAGGCTCCCAGAGCTAATGGATGCAGCAGGGCATTGTTTAAACAGAGGCAGCATCCCTGCTGAGATATAGTTTGCATCTGAAAAACACACATCTCCAGACCCATAAAAAGATTCTTGTGTGGAAGGCGCATCTGCACTTCACATGGGCTCTCTGGTGAACTGGAGGAGTGCAAGGCAGGGACACAGGCTCTGGAAAACACTGCTTCTTAAAGAACAAGGAAACTTTCCTTTGCTCCCAACCCCTAAGTAGGTCTAGCACACTCTTCCCTCAATATTAAGGTGACCAGATTTTTTAAATGAAATCCGGGGACATTTTTTTTTTTTTACTAGAAATGGCGACAATCAGGGACTCTTTGCCCATGGCCACCGACGGACGCCTCACAGCCTGTCAAGTCTTACATCTCCGGGCCCTGGCTACTACTGAGTGGGGAGCGGAGGAAGATTACTCCGCCAGGGAAGGCAAGGAGATAAACAGGCAGGCGGCTGGCCGGGACTTGAGCCAAGGCAGAAGAACATGCGAGCGGAGCTGAATGGGCATGCACCCGAAACTGAAGAAATATTCCCTCCGCTCCGGCCAGCACATGATCATCAGAAAGGGGCACAGATAATGGAAAAAAATACACCCCCCTAAGCTAGTAGGAGCGGCAGAGCAGGAGTGTGTAATTTAGAATTTTATTTTTTTAATTCTGCACTCACTGTCTTTGAAATTGCCCCAGCCCCTGTTCAAATCCAATCCGGGGACAAAACAGGGGACAGACTTGGTCCAGGGACAGTGTCCTCAATCTGGGGACTGTCCCTGGAAACCAGGGATGTCTGGTCACCCTACTCTATATATACTTACTTCTCCCATGTTATACTTACCTAGATCTCACTTTAAGGCCCATGGTATTGTGAACATCCCTCTGCTGCCTTTTTGATGCACGCTTGAGTTCAGCCCTATAGTGTAGACCAGGGGTCTCCAAACTATGGCCCTCCAGTTGTTCAGGAACTACAATTCCCATCATGCCTAGTCATGTCTGTGAATGTCTCATGGGACGTGTAGTTCTGCAACAGCTGGAGGGCCATAGTTTGGAGATTCCTGGTGTAAACCAACCTTCTCAACCTTTTTATCCAAGAGGAACCCTTTCATGTCTCAGAGAAACTCTATTTAAATTAGTTCACCGGGGGTCAGTCGAAAAAATGTTGCCTTACGTTGATGGCCAGTGGGAAGAATGTCCACCTTACAGTGGTGGTCAGAAAACCATTGTTACAGATAGCTAAAAAAATCATTGGTGTCATCCCAAGTGGTATTGGACCATTAGCTGGTAGGTTAATTAGCCACAGCTCAAAGAACCCTTAGCAACCTCTGGAAGAGCCCTAGGGTTCTACAGAACCTTGGTTGAGAATGTCTAGTATAGAAGAATCAGCTCATATCTGCCTGGAAGCTGGTGAGAGATGTAAACCACGCCGCAAGCTTCAGAGCAAAATCTAGATAAGTATAGTGATTTAGTGAGGAGGATGGGCTAGACCTATTTAGGAGGTTGGGGGGAAAAGAAAGTTTTTTTACCCTTTAAGAAACAGTGTTTATGAGAACCTACAGTATATTTCTACCTTTCACTCTTCTAGTTCCCCTGGAGAGCCTATGTGAAGTGCAGCTGCACCTTCCACAAGGGGGAGCAAAAGGCAAGGAAACCTTGCAAAACGTTTCCTAACCCTTTAAAGATGAACACCAGGCAGATATACGATCTGGTGATGTAATTACGTGACCACGCTATGATGACAATGGCGCTCACGTGTGCTTGGAAGAGTCACATAATGGACAGGCTAACGAGATTTCGGGCGGGTCCCGCGGGAGGATACGATGTCGTCGTCATGTTATCACGTGATGGCGTGATGCGTCCCTTCCGTGGGTGTGGCCTTGATATCTCATAGGGAAGCTTTTGGTTGTTTACTTCCGCCCATCGTCTTTCAGAGTGAGGCGTAGAACGCATGCTGGCGGCCACGCTTTCCGGTTCTGTTGCCATGGGCGAAGTCACACTTTGCACTTCCAATCATCAGACCACTTAGGTATTTTATAAATGTCTCATAGGGAGGCTTTTGGTTGTTCCCTTCCGCCCATCGGCTTTCAGAGAGAGGCGTTGAACGCACGCCGGTAGCCACGGTTTCAGGTTCTGTTGCTGTGGGCAGACTCACACCTTGCACTTTCAATTATCAGACCATTTAGATATTTTATAAATATGGGCATTGTGGGGGAGCCCCAGTTGAAGTCCGTTTGAGGCGAAACACGTCGGACTTGCATTTATATTGCTGCCTACATTGCTTTTAATGTTGTGATCACATTTCAGTACACGTCTGTGATTTTATGTATGTACTTTTTATAATAAATCCCCCTTTTTGACACCATATGGAGCCTTTCTTGTTTTTCATCACTTTCATACTGGTTCGGATGAGAACACCTTTTATCCATTATCCATCGTTGGATTGATCCCCATCCGGGTTCCAGTTCTATCCAGTCCTGCGCAGCTTTGGAGTCCCAGGCTTTGGCTGATACAAGCTTGATTGACCCACTGCCGCTGGCATGTGTGTCCACTCTGTTCAGTAAAGGTATACATCTATATTCTTTTGGTGGAAGATACAGTACTACTTCTGGTGTCCCAACGGCCAACTACATCTGTTTCCACTACTCAAAGTGTCATCTTAAGAGTGGATCCTAAGTTTTTCACATTTGTGGACATTTACTTTGATGAATTCACTTAGTGGTGATTTTATGTTTTTACTGCTTCTAATTAGTGGACTTTATTAGCATTAATTCACTGTATACATTACTGATCCTTCTGTATACATTATTATTTTTTGTCTACAGATCTTCAATGCACTGTATATTATGTTGTTTCTTTGAAGGTTTTCAGCGTTACACTGTGTTTTCACAGATATAAAAAGCAAACAGTAATACAGGTCTGTAATCGTTTATACATAAATTAACTTTGTTTTTTTATTGCATGCAGTGTAAGTACCTACATTTTTATTCTTGTAATTGACTTTACAGTATGTAGAGCAGAACTCAGACAGGGAGAAGAAGAAGCAGCACAAAGAGCCAATAGGTTACTCTGCAGTGCAAAGAGAATGCTGATAGCAGGAGAGATCCGAGTTGCAGAGAGCTCATCAGTGTGCTGCTTACCCTTCACTGTATATTCACATGGTGGAGGGTGGGAAAGGGATCTGAAAGTGTAAGTGAAACTACAGTAGAAAAAGGTCAAGTCCCCTTCCATTCTAGAAAGGACTGTGCTGTAGGTAAGAGCTGGTCAAATCGAAGGACTGGATTGATAGAAATACAAATCCTCTGGCAGGCTAAACCGCTGCCAATATGTATTTAGCTGTGTATTTAGGGTTTGCTTGGAGTTAATCTCTAGTCTAAGCAGATAGAAAAATATACCAGTTAAGGGAGGTATGTATTTAAAGTGGGGACTTGACCTTCGTGTTTTTTCACCTTAATGCATCCTATGCATTAAGGTGAAAAAACACCTTGCAGTCACCACCCCGTCCCGAGCCCCCGTTTTACTTACCTGAGCCCCGAATCTCCGTGGGCACGATCCCGCATTGCTTTCCCCAGGTCTTCTTGGCTCTTCATTGGATAGATTGATAGCAGCGCAGCCATTGGCTCCTGCTGCTGTCAATCAAATCCAATGATGCGGCCGCCGGGGGGCAGGGCCGAGTCATACAATCGTCGGCTATGGACGTCGATTGTAAGGCACGGGAGCATGCCCGCAAGGTAACCCCCTTGGGAGAGAGCTTCCCAGAGGGGGTTAGCTGTTGCGGGGAGGAGCCGCGAGAGCCGCCGTGGAACCCCAGAAGAGGACGATCGGGGCCACTCTGTGCAAAACAAACTGCACAGTGGAGGTAAGTATGACATGTTTGTTTTTAAAAAAAAACAATAGCTGAACCTTTATGTAACGGCACCCCAATCTCAAGGGGTATTAACGCCGTTTACGAGGTTCCCTCTCCTAGACACACATCCACTCGCTACCGATATCCACAGCTAAACGACCCTTTCCTATAGGAGCCGACCCCTCTGGAAGAAGACGAGACGCACTCTGTCTCTTCTGTAGTAGGAATGAATTTATTATTGAGAAACATTGTAACTTTATACACAATTCAAGGCACATGATTTAACATGAACAAGGGCCCAGCTCCACCCACACATCCCAAGACTCAACACCTCATCCTGACGTCTGCTAGGCTTCAAAAGATCCCAACACAATAGAATATACGATCTCCAATACAGATCTTTTCACAAAGGGTTGGCAGCCAGTCTGTCTGGCACTTTACAATACACACAAGGACAGACTTAAATGAACAATAGAAATGCAAAACAACTTAATTCCTCGCAGCAATGATACTTAACCCCCACATACAGTATACATCCAATCTATATACAATGTATATACAGCCTTGAATATGGCTATCACAGACCATATCGGGGGTTTCTTTTATTCACCCTGTGTCCAAAGTGACTACACTGTCACACATCTCCCCTTTCGGCAGGGGACTAACAGAGGAGGGGACCCCAGACGGGTCTACTCCGAAGTTAGTCCATGGGTCCATTCTTCCAATGCTGGTATCCACCCAGTACCACAAATGAATTGCTCCAAGCAGAGCATTACTTACCCAGCCAACCTCTGCCTCTCTCAGAGAACATACCCGCCGCTGGGGAGAAGACAGGGTGACTGGGCTCAGTCCGTCATGCTGTTGGGGATCTGGGTCGACTGCCCGACATCCCTGGGGTATACAAGTGGAGACTGAAGTCCCATCCACTTGTGGTAGGTGGAAGTCCCCCAGTACTTGCAAAGCAAGGCTGACATCCTCCTGTCTCAGTGTCACACCATTTTCTGGGGTTGTGTCAGTGAGGACTGAAGTCCCATCCAATACCACAGGAACTCCCTCTTCTGTTAGTTGAGAGCCGAGGCCCGTGGCACTCGGCTCTGTTGCCAGCTCTTCTGCTGGGTTGCTGTGAGTGGAGACCGCAGTCCCATCCACCGATATCCGCTCAAGTGGCAGTTGTGTGCAGCGGCCAGTAGCATTCTGCCCTGCTGCCAGTGATTCAGCTGGGGGTAAAAGCTTTACCACCCCAGCTTGTTGCTGGAGAGAGGGGCCAACTGCCCCGGCTCCCTGAAACTTCACAGTTGTTTCCGGTGCTGGGCAGCACAGGTTGCTATCACTCTGCCCTGTTGCCAGTACTCCTGCTGGGGACTCCACACCATCTGCTCTGGCTACCTGTTGGGGAGGGAAAATGGCTGCTTCTCCTCCCTGCATCTCTGAAATCCACTCAGAAAGAGGAACCATCACCTTCTCAACTCGGGCCTCCAACACTGCCACGGGTGTAGAGCAGGGGTCTGCAGTACTTTGTCCTGCTGCCAGTACTTGAGCGGGCGATGCATAATTCATAACATCCTCTGCACAGTCCATTAAGTCCATACCTTCTGTAATCTGTGGTTGTGGTGATGAGCCAACTGCCCTAGCTCCCTGGAACTCCATATCATCCACTTCGGCTTTAAGGGTGGCAATCTTCAGATTTTCCACTGCTGATTCTTCAGCCAGGCTAGCTCCCTGGAACTCTATATCATCCACTTCGGCTTTAGGGAGGGCAATCTTCATCTTTTCCACTGCCGATTCTTCAGCCAGGCTAGCTCCCTGGAACTCTGTATCATTCACTTCGGCTTTAGGGAGGGCAATCTTCAGATTTTCCACTGCTGATTCTTCAGCCAGGATTTCATAGTTGTCAACTGGTAATTCCTGATAGTCCCAGGCAAAGGGAGCCCCACCCTGCTGCTGAGCAGAGTCTAGCAGCTGTTTGTAGGCAATCTCCAGCTCCCATTCCTGAACGGCCAGAAACTCCAAATCTTCCTGTGCCCGGTGCCCTTCCGAGACATTCAGTCTTTGTTCTCTGTGCTCCATTATTTCCTCCAAATGCCACTCCTGATCACTCCCAAAGTCAGGGTCCTCGGACAGCCTCCAATACAACAATCCCAGGCCATTATAGTCAAAGCCTTCCGTGGGGCTGTCATCCGCTGACCATGGGCACTCTTGGGCTACATACCACCGGAGGGCTCTGTAGCTCTCGTCCAACCGCATCTCTGCCCGGATCAGCCTGCTTAACTCAGCTGTCCACTCCTGCTTCGGTTGTTCCCCCAATAACAGCATTCGTACTTCATACTGCGACCAGTACCTTACATGGATGGAGGGGAGAACTTTTCCCTGGTGTTGCTGCTCGAGGGCTAGCACTTTCTTCCAGAGTTCGCAGCGGATTGAATCAGACCATCCCAGCTGGACCTCCTCTGATACTGGTCCTCTATGCTGTATCTGCATCTCTCGCAACCTCCTTCTGAATTCCTTTTCCATGTCGGCTGGTATCTGTATCTCTCCTCTCCTTTCAGTTGGTGCTGCTTTTTTAGGTGTTGTCTCTGATTGCCGTGATTCCGCCATTCTCTGCTCATGTTGTCGCTCATCCTGCCGCTCGATTTCTCTAATGGCTTCCTGTATGGCGGTCTCTGATGGGTTAGCACCATATAATGCCAAGCGCTCTCGAACTCGTTGCTGAAACAAATCTTCAACTGACCGGGGTCCTGCATCACCATTCCTCTGGTTCATCTCGGCTCTCAAGTAAGTCTTTCAGCGTGACTTTCCTGCAGGCTGCATAGCTTGGTCATTCACTGTGGTGGCTTGGAGTGTCCCAGGAACTGGAGGGAAAATCCTGCCGCTGCCAACCAATGTAACGGCACCCCAATCTCAAGGGGTATTAACGCCGTTTACGAGGTTCCCTCTCCTAGACACACATCCACTCGCTACCGATATCCACAGCTAAACGACCCTTTCCTATAGGAGCCGACCCCTCTGGAAGAAGACGAGACGCACTCTGTCTCTTCTGTAGTAGGAATGAATTTATTATTGAGAAACATTGTAACTTTATACACAATTCAAGGCACATGATTTAACATGAACAAGGGCCCAGCTCCACCCACACATCCCAAGACTCAACACCTCATCCTGACGTCTGCTAGGCTTCAAAAGATCCCAACACAATAGAATATACGATCTCCAATACAGATCTTTTCACAAAGGGTTGGCAGCCAGTCTGTCTGGCACTTTACAATACACACAAGGACAGACTTAAATGAACAATAGAAATGCAAAACAACTTAATTCCTCACAGCAATGATACTTAACCCCCACATACAGTATACATCCAATCTATATACAATGTATATACAGCCTTGAATATGGCTATCACAGACCATATCGGGGGTTTCTTTTATTCACACTGTCACACTTTACAACTCCTTTAAGGCACAATAAAAAAATAAAAAATTTATTCATTAAATACAAGCACATGGAGTTTGACAGATAAGTACTTTCCCAGCACTATGTTACGATAGATGGGCAAAGCTTTTTTGGTTATACTTCTCTTGTGGGTCATAGGGGTGCAATTATCTTTGTACTCCTGTGACCCAGAGTCAGCTGACAGCGGGTTAAAGGCCGCTATCAGCTGACGTCACAGAGTTGCTTCAGGCTCTGCAAAGATCCCAACCATTCTGTCAGAATACGTCCAGATACAGGTCCAGATTACAGATCTAGATTGCTGAAATCAGCTGCTCCTGCCCCCTCTTCTGCCCAGCAGTGCTGGAGGGGCAGTGCAGAGAGTGATGACTGACAGTCAATGCTCTCAGCTCCGAGCAGACTGAGAGCTCAGCGATCATGTAATCACACAGTTCTCAATCATAGAGCCAACATTGGACAGCTGTAGCATCCCATCTATGATGCTGTGAGCACCGCTACAAGTGCTATGCTGCCGAGGGCTACGCTAACGGACACTGGCATTCGGTTGAAACCGCATGGGCGGTTCATACTCTACGTGATTGGGGATGTGGAAGCCTTGCGTATGCTGTGCAACAGGTGTGAAGGACTGGCTGTAAACCCCCGTCCATTTGTTCGGTGCCTACACTGCAGGGAGTACCTGTTTGCCACAGAGCAACCCTCCATGCCACCCTGTGTCTACCGGATGGACTGGGCCATGGGAATCGCTACTGAAGAGGCTGGGGCCTTTGCTTCTGCGGCTAGACCTGCGCTTGCCACATCCACTACAACAGTAATTCCGGAGGGAGATGGCGCTGTTACTGCCATTGAGGAGTCACCGGCGGACGTTGCCGCTGCTGTTACCTCCACTACTACTGCCTCCGGTGCATTTGTTCCCGCTGCACCTGCCCAAAGGAAAGTGGGATACGTAAAAGCCTCACGTGGCCATGGGAAAGGGTCACCCCAAGGACTACCCAGACCGGATCCAGAGGAAAGTTTGATTCCTGAGAAGTCCAGGACAGGAACGGGTGAGAGATCTGGGGAAATTGTACATATGGGAACTGTTCGCAATTATATGCCCGCGGAGGAGTTACGGGACTCTGAACTAGATTCCTTGTCAGACATCTCTGGAGACGATGACTTGTTCGAAACCATGTCTCAGGAGATGCTATGGGCCAATGGAGGTGATGTTGCCTCGGCCTTCACCTTTGCTGAATTGGCAGATATGGACTCGGGGAAGACAACACCCAGTGTGGAACCCCCGGTGGTTACTAGTGAAATCCTGCCTAAAGTTACCAGTTCATTTGGGTCAGGAAAACTGTCTGTAAATACTATGGTGCAGAAGTCCCCAGTTTCGTGTGTACCTCCTGGACTTGGAAGCACCAGATCTTTGCCTAGGCTTTCCCGGTCACAAAGGTTACTTAACAAGCGGGTAGCCACTAAATATGGACTGGAGTTTCCCTATGTTCCCAGGGAGATCATGCAAGAGATCGAGGCCAACAGAGAAAAATGGTACGGTGAGGCTGTTTAGGCACGGCCAGTTAGTCCCAAGCCATTCCGGAAAACAGGTCATTCTCCCACTATGGATGACCGCTTTAATGGGTGTTTGTTACATTGGAGCTACGGTAGACACATCCATGCTGACAAAGTGGTCATCTGCAGGCCTAAAAAGGACAACTATAACCCGTTTTGGCGGGGTCTTCCGATCCTGCACTGATGGCCCTCCTAGCCTCAGGGATGTGTTAGCAGTTTTATGCCTCGGGGCTTGCGGACCCCCCGAGGCTCAGTTGCTGAGAGTAGGCCCAGAAGTTGCTGGGGCCTACTGATCCAGAGATGGTCCTGTGCCGCCTTGCCTGTGGGAAGGGACCGAGCAATTGAGGACTCAATTGGAGGACGCATCCGGATCGAAAATCTACCTCACAGTGCTGCCGGCTTGGCTGAAAGATCCTGGCGCTGTGTGTTGTCGCTTGGAACTTTACCAAGTGTGTGTTACACAAGTCTGTGGCAGAGACTTTTTGAACGAGCTTGCACCGGCTGCTAGGTCAGTGAGAGAGGCCTATCCGCTGGATGCTACATCCAGTGTGGAAGTTATTGGTTCTCTGGATAAAGGAAAGTACCCGTGATCCGCAAAACCTAAGGTACCTGAATCTCCCCCAAACCTCCATCCCTCTGCCTGAAGTTCTTTAAATAAACCCTTGAGAAAAAGAGACTTAAGCCCCGTACACACGATCGGTTTGACTGATGAAAACCGTCCGATGGATGGTTTTCATCAGACCAACCGATCGTGTATGGTACCCATCGGTCTTTTTTCCATTGGTTATAAAAAATAGAACTTGTTTTAAAATTTTCCGATGGATAAAAAACCAATGGGAATTTCCGATCGTTTATGGGCAAGTCCATTGGTTAAAAAACCCACGCATGCTCAGAATCAAGTCGAGGCATGCTCAGAAGCATTAAACTTCATTTTTCTCGGCTCATCGGAGTGTTTTACGTCACCGCGTTTGGAACGGTCGGTTTTTTTGACTGATGGTGTGTGGCCAAGACTGATGAAAAACAGTTTCATCGGATTTCCGATGGACAAATCCATCGGACGAAAATCCATAGGTTATCCGGTCGTGTGTACGGGGCTTAAGTGTTTGGTGCAGACATTTATTTGACAACTCTTCAAGGAACACCCCTAGACGGACGTGGTGAGCAGTAAGGTAACTGCAGGCCCAAATATTAAACCAGTGGCCCCTGCGGGGGTATTGCTACAATTAAATACTACTAATCTCAATATTCATATGCATAATTTTTGAAAAATTTTGTCCAGGCATACACCACTTAAGCATACCACTTAAGCCCCGGACCAATATGCAGCTAAAAGATCAGGCCCCTTTTTGCGATTCGGCACTGCCTCGCTTTAACTGACAATTTTGCAGTCGTGCGACGTGGCTCCCAAACAAAATTGGCATAGTTTTTTTCCCACAAATAGAGCTTTCATTTGGTGGTATTTGATCACCTCTGCAGTTTTTATTTTTTGCGCTATAAACACAAATAGAGTGACAATTTTGAAAAAAAATCAATATTTTTTACTTTTTGCTATAATAAATATCCCCCAAAAATATATACATTTTTTTCCCACAGTTTAGTCTGATATGTTTTTTTCTACATATTTTTGGTAAAAAAAATCACAATCGCCGTTTATTGATTGGTTTGCGCAAAAGTTATAGCGTTTAAAAAATAGGGGGTAGTTTTATGGCATTTTTATTACCCTTTTTTTTTCTACTAGTTATGGCGGCGATCAGCGATTTTTTTTTCGTGACTGTGACATTATGGCGGACACATCGGACACTTTTGACACATTTTTGGGACCATTGTCATTTTTACAGCGATCAGTGCTATAAAAATGCACTTGTTACTGTGAAAATGACACTGGCAGTGTAGGGGTTAACCACTAGGTGGCGCTGTATGGGTTAAGTGTACCCTAAGAAGTGATTCTTACTGTAGGGGGGCGTGGCTACACGTTACACGTCACTGATTGTCTGTTCCGATGACAGGGAACAGACAATCACTGACATTCCACGGAGAAGAACGGAGAAAGGTTTGTTTACACTCACCTCTCCCCGTTCTTCAGCTCTGTGACCTGATCGCGGGACACCGGCGGCGATCGGGTCCGTGGGTCCTGCGGGCACGGTCACGGAGCTCAGGACTGGGTCGCGAGCGTGCCTGTACCTGTACCTGTACGTTGATGTGCCCAGCCGTGCCATTCTGCTGACGTATATCGGCGTGAGGCGGTCCTTAAGTGGTTAAGTGGACAGTGTTCTGCCATTTTGATGTACAGTATAGTGCCGTGTCAGCTTTATGTATCTGATCTCTCTCCATGGATGTTTTAGTACATGCTCACAAGTGCACACTGCATCAAACTCTACAAAAACAGAGCTTTCCAAAATTAATCTTTTTCTATAAAAGGATGTCATCCGGTATGACAGATAATTTCCCTTCTAATTCAACTGTCTGAGATTTATACACTGAAAAAGTGTCTGGCCTTCATCTGCCAAGTTTTTCCTTCTCCTGGAACATCCTAGATCTGAAAAGTGACCTTGAAGTGGTTTTCCAGCTTTTTGAACTTAAAAAGAAGAAAGAAAAAAGCTCAAGAGCCAATGACAATGTTTTATTATTGTCTGACTGGGGAGAATATATCCAAATGAGATTTCGACACATGCAATGGAGAACTGTAATTGCATAAAACAGAAGGGAGACGAGCCGTAGAGATGTGACTTAGCCAGGCAGAGTTTGGCCTTTGTTCTCTACTCGCTTGTATCCCTCTCGAATTCACCATGCTCATCTGCTTTAATGCTCAGGAACTTAAGTCCATCTGCCTCAGCCATCCATCATGATAAAATGACGTGCAAACTAAGAGCCTCATCATGCCTATTTACTAAACTAGAGTGTTCTGTGGTGTTAAAAGGACAAAGAACATTGGAGAAGGCTTACCCGTGACAAGAACGTTTTCAAGAGGAAACTGATTGCTTTGAGAGTTAACAAATCATTAATATTCTTTCAATGTGCAGTCATGTAAGAAAAAAAAAAATACTATAATCCTTAAAAATGGAGTTGAAATGCAAAAACTGAAGAGTTGCTCTCTTAAACTGAACATCTAGAAATGTTAATTGTGTAGAAACAGGACCCCAAAAGATTTACCCTAAATTTTTGATCTCCCAAATTTTCCAATATCAAGGATACATCCAACTGTAACATCCAATAAAGTGGTTTACAAAATCATTGTGTACACGAGATACAAAATTACGAGTCTCTCATATACAAGTCAAGCACAAAAGAGAAAGATAAACCTTGTGCATAAGACATGACATCAACAAGTACGTCAATAAAGCAAGTTGAATCTTATAGTTATTGAAATTTTCACATTTATTGTAAGTCTTGGTTTAGTTCAAGTTATGTTTATGTAGCGGCCTCCACTCTCTCACTCCACTGTTGGCTGGTTTCTGCTTGTCTAGGGGTACCTTGGAGGAGAGAGTGCGGGGTCACCACGCCAAGCCTTCACCGCAGATGTTTGTGTGGTGTAAGCAAAGTTCCTTTACCTTCGGGTCGGTGTTCTGAGTTTGGAGCCTCAGCCTCTTCTCTGGAACAGTGTCTGCCAGTAAATGAGCCCCACACCAATAAAAGTCCAACACTCCTTTATTCTTCAATGTCAGGATGAAACACAATCAGTTGGACTCCCTCAACGAACAGACAGGGGGTGTAGATACGAGTAGGCCCAGGCACAATGAACTCTCCTATTCCTCTACCAGCGAATAGGTTTGACACATAATCTATGCCACCTGTTGAGAATCTTGGTCGCTGCCACCGACTGGATGAACGGTAAACCTTTCTCCTGACTGCACTCGGCCCCTGTTTGGGAAGATACCCCTCTGGGCGGTCTCCTGAGGCTCACCCGGCACCGGCAATCTGCTGCACCAGGTCTTCGGGTGAGTAGCTCCTCCGGTCCCTTACGCCTCTGGATTCGGGTACCCCACTCCCGGGGTCCCCTAGGAAATCCTTCCCTCGCGGAGCCCAGCGGAGGATACTGGGCCCCAGGCCTCCATCCGAGTACCTCACCCCAGGCTGGGGTGGGCTGGGGTGGAACACGAGCTCCGGGTGTCCAGGCCTAGGCCGCCTGGGCACCGACCATGAACCACAGCCCTCAGGCTGAAGGTGCCTGGGACTCGACGACCCCGTGACCAAAATGGCCGACCCCTTTATACCCTCTCCCAGAAAGCCCAGCGGAGCCCCCGCCCCGCTGTACTCATGCTGCGAAAGGCCAAAATGGGTATGCCACTGCAACAATGGCTCAACCCCGGGCCCAAAGTGACAGTGCCACCTGCTGGGCCCCAGGGAACCACACATGACAGATCCCCCACCAAATTCAAACATGATAGAAAAGCATATACCCGCTACATTTATATAATATTAATAAATTATTTATTTTCCAAGTTTTTTTTAGCACTACCTAATATTAAAGGCCCATTTCAATCCATAAAAAAATAAAAAATAAATAAAGCAAGTTTTCTTCTTATAAGTGTGCCATTAGTCATGATTATCCTGGTATTCAATGTACTGTATAAGCCTATTATATCATGCAGTCCATCACCTATCCATTTTTTATTGTCTTTATTCATTATGAGTTACCTATTATAAAAAAATAAAATAAAAAAAATAAGATTATATAAATTCTTATAATAGTGAAAAAGTCCATTAGAGAAGATTTACATTCTTATTATAGTGAAAAGTCCAAAAAGTGACCAAATGTGAAAAATAAATTATACAGGCAGAGACTTTTTTTTACAAAAGCCCCCAAAAAATTGAAAAGATCATATATATAAACAAAATATAATCCTTCCACAGTCCATGTAATTCACAAGTGTCCCCACAATCCAACTTCCCGTGCATCCACCACCAAGTGACACCGCTTTAAAGAGCCTCTTACCAGATAATGTGGACCATTGGAATAAATAGTCAAAAACGCTTGTTAAATTCCTTTAGGTCCCCTTCACACTTGTACAACCTGAAAGTCATGTGACTTTTCCGCGACTTCGACGTGACTTAAAGCAATGCCTGTGTAATCTTGAGGTCTATGGACCTCAAGTCTCATCAAAGTCGGACCAGTGCAGGGAATACTTTGAAGTCGTGGTGACTTGAAGTTGCATAGATATGAATGGTACTCAATGGAAATCATAGGGTATGACTTGTCATGCGACTTTGCAATGCCAAGACGCAAGACAAGTGTGAAGGGGGCCTCAAACGGGATCCTCCAGACACGTCTCCCATCAGGATTACTTCATCAGTGTTGCAGATACAGTATGTCAGGGGATAAAAAATGCATGCTCACAGTGTAATGCAGTAATTTCAATTTATTAAAAGGCTAATAATAAAGTGCACTAGCATTTATAGCACACAAAACACCAATTAACCACTTAAGCCTTGGTCCATTTTGTTGCTAAAGGACCAGGCCGATTTTTGCGATATGGCACTGCGTCGCTTTAACTGACAATTGCGCGGTCGTGCGACGTGGCTCCCAAACAAAATTTACGTCCTTTTTTTCCCACAAATAGAGCTTTCTTTTGGTGGTATTTGATCACCTCTGCGTTTTAGTTTTTTTTGCGCTATAAACAAAAATAAAGCGACAATTTTGAAAAAATGCAATATTTTTTACTTTTTGCTATAATAAATATCCCCCAAAAATATATAAAAAAACATTTCTTTTCCTCAGTTTAGGCCGATACGTATTCTTCTACATATTTTTGGTAAAAAAAAACACAATACGCGTTTATTGATTGGTTTGCGCAAAAGTTATAGCGTCTACAAAATAGGGGATAGTTTTATGGCATTTTTAATAATAATTTTTTTTTCTACTAGTAATGGCGGCGATCAGCAATTTTTATCGTGATTGCGACATTATGGTGGACACATCGGACACTTTTGACACCATTTTGGGACCATTGTCATTTTTACAGTGATCAGTGCTATAAAAATGCACTAATTACTGTGAAAATGACACTGGCAGTGAAGGGGTTAACCTGTCGGGGGCGCTAAAGGGGTTAAGTGTTTCCTAGGGAGTGATTACTACTGTGTGGGGGCGTGGCTTGGCGTGTGATGTCACTGATCGTCGTTCCCTATGACAGGGAACAGACGATCAGTGACACTCACACTAGGAAGCACGGGGAGAGGTTTGTTTACACTTACCTCTCCCCGTTCTTTAGCTCTGTGACCCGATCGCGGGACACCAGCGGCAATCGGGTCCGCGGGCGCGGTCACGGAGCTCAGGACCGGGTCGCGAGTGCGCCGCCGGCGACGCGTGCCTGACCCACGGCTGGGCTTTTTAAAGAGGACGTACCTGTACGTGCTTGTGCCCAGCCGTGCCATTCTGCTGATGTATATCGACGCGAGGCGGTCCTTAAGTGGTTAATGCATGGACAAAAATCACAAATTCACATATAGCGGAAATAAAAACTTCCAAAGTAGCAAGCTTTATTGGCCACATGGGACTCCAACGCCGGTCGGCATGCATGATGATGTAAAGTTGTAGCCATGGGGGAGTTGGAAAGTCAATATATGAGTAGATTAAACTGAACTTCAGCTATAAATGTTATCCATTTAATGTACTAGGTCTGTGCCCCCTAGGTGCTTGCTTTTGTTCTACAGTATATCTACATACCTCATTCCTGAGATGGGAACGAGGTACACTTATTAGCAAAAGTATGTAGGCATAGGACATACCTCCTGCCACGCAGAATAATTATAGAAAAAAAAATGATTTGTTAAACCCACAAGTTTTTTTACCACTACAGGCATACCCCGCTTTGCGGACACTCACTTTACGTACACTCACGAGTATGGACATGCCCGCGAGTGTACGTAAAGTGCCTCGCAAGTACGGACATTCCGGACATTCCCGCGCCGCGCAGCCACAGTATGACCTGGAGAGGCGGAGCTGCCGCCCGGAGTTGTGAGGGAAGAGGCAAAGAGTTGCCAGCAAGCCAGCCCAGCATTGCCCGTTGGTCCAGAGGTGCCCGCCAGCCAGCCCAGCATTGCCTGTTGGCCCAGAGATGCCCGCCAGCCAGCCCAGCATTGCCTGTCAGCCAAGAGGTGCCCGCCAGCCAGCCCAGAGGTACCAGCCAGCAAGCCCAGCGTTGCTCAGAGTTGCCGCCAGCCCAGAGTTGCTCACCAGCCACAGTCTGCATAAACGTAAGAACTGTAAAGTACTGTATAGCCCCCCTCTATTGGCCCTGATCCCCCCACTACCAGTTATGCTTGTAAATGACTATTGCAATGCAGTGCATGCATTTAGAAGTGAAAAAAAGTATTGCTTCACTTTAAGTACATTTTCGTTTTACATACATGCTCTGGTCCCATTGTGTACTTAAAAGCAGGGTATGCCTGTATTATTCCTTTATATTGGCTTTTAAAATTTACAAATGCAGCAGTTTAGATTTTGGGTGAAAGGTTTAGTGTTGGGAAACACTTATTGAAAGATAAAAAGTCTATTTTATATAAAACTATATAGATCAGACCAAAATGAGGGACAAATGAGGAGGAATGAGGGACAAGAGGGACTTTATTCCAAATCAGGGACAGTCCCTCAGGGACAGTTGGCAGCTATGTATCTATTTACTTACCATCCATGTCTGCCCTATATGGTGCTACAAGGCCAGTTTAAAGTGGGATATATCTATAGACCCTTTTTTTTTTTTTCCCACAAATAATTTTTATTAGAGAAAAGAATATGGTTATACATACATTATGAAAGATACTCCATCTGCAAATGGAACCATAGCACATTAACATGCAACGAACATTTTATGCGGTAATATAACAAAACATAGCAAAAAGTAATACATCAGGGGTTAGTACAAGTGTATACAAGACAAGGCCTATGTAATACTTAAGGTTGACCGCATCACCTTCTAGCAGGGTCAGGTATCTGGGTGACATGCGAGCACCCTGTTCATGAAAGCCTAGGCCCCGTAGACCCCTATCAACCGGTCTAGTCGTGGCCAATAAGATTATAGTATACCTGATAGCTCAGATGGCAGATATGTTGCGTGGAGCCCCGACCAGGACCCCAGCAAATGCTAGGTGAGCTGCGGCCGTGTGATGATGAAATTATGGGGCAAAAATGAAGGATGCAAGATAAAAGGGAAAAGGGAGGGGGGGAAGGGTAGTCAGGGTAGAAAGAGGAAGGGTGGGGCAGGGGGTCAGGGAGTTAGAAAGGGGGGGGAAGGAGGGGGCAGGGGGGGGCCACTCCACGTCTCAGAACCCCCGTTTCCCTACCGGGTCTCATAGGTTGGGTATTGGGTAGGTTTAGAATCTCAGTGTTGAGAAGAAAAGTGGGATTTAAACTGGTCAGTGGTTTTGAAATATAGCCAACAGGCCCAGGTTAGTGTGAATCTCTGAATGCGATCTTGGGAGACAGAGATTAATTCCTCCATCTCCTCTATTCTGATTATTCTAAGCAGCCATTCCCTAATGGAGGGGATATTCGTTGAACGGCAGTGGGTAGGGATGCATAGTCTGGCAGCATTCACCATATGCATGGCTAGCGACCTATGGTAAGTGCGTTTCGCTAAGGTAGAGTGATGTAAGAGAAATTGCGCTGGTCCAAAGTCTAAGGTAAGAGTGGTGACCCACTCTATAATGGAGCGAACCTCGCTCGAAAAAGGGCGGAGCAAGGCACACTCCCACCATATGTGAATCATGGATCCTTCGTCTCTGTTGCATCGCCAACATGTATTCGGAATCTGGGGTGAGAATCTTTGTAAACGGGCTGGGGTTCTATACCATTTTGTAATAATTTTGTATCCGTTTTCTTGGATCGCCACATTCAACAAACCCGTGTGTGCCATAGTGTAGACAGATTCCCACTCCTTATCTGTGAATGAAATTTGCAAATCTCTCTCCCAAGACGAGCGAACAGCCTGTGTCGCTGATAGACCAGGGGTCTCCAGCAACATGGCATATATAGATGATATAAGGTGTCGTTGCGGTGAGTTGCGTGAGTATAGGGTTTCAAAGGGAGTAAGTTGTCTACTCCAAGCATCGGTGGGGCTTTTAGAGGTAAAGAAATGTGACAGCTGTCTGTACGACCAAAAAGGGAAGGAGTTGGTACGAGAGTCCACAACCAACTCCTCATACAATCGCCGTCGGCCTCCGCGAAAGAAGTGGCGTGCCTGAATCTCCTCCAGCGGCCATTCCCTGTGTAAGAAAGTTTTGGATTCTCCCGGAGGGAACTCAGGATTACCCCGCATTGTGGTCAGGGGGCCCGGTTGAGAGGAGATGTTGAAGAGGGCGACCGCTTTCCCAAAGGCCAACAGCGAGGGCATGATCAGAGGGTGTAGTTTGATATCCTGGGGGTAAGATCGTGGAGCCAGCCATGGAAGTGTGCAAGTCGATGTTGGCGTATATGCGTTTTCCAATGTGACCCAGGCTTTCCCCACTTTGTGAATATTCCAGTCCACCACTCTAGTCAAGTGGCAGGCCAGATAATACTTATGGAGGTCCGGAAGACCAATACCCCCCGACGTCTTGGAGCAAGTCAGGCGAGAGTATTTAATACGTGGGGCTGAACCTTTCCAGAGAAATGTTGTGCATGCTTTCTTATATGTCAAGAAGAAGGATGGGGGAAGGTGTGTTGGGATTGTCTGCATTAGATACAGTAAGCGAGGGAGAATAACCATCTTAATGAGTGCTGCCCGACCAAACCAGGACACATTCAGACTAGCCCACTCCTTCAAATCCGCTTGGATTCTGGAGAGTGCGCAAAGAAAATAGAGACTATACAGATCTGAAAGTTTCCCAGGTATCTGAATCCCTAAATATGTGATAGCATCTTTCTTCCATATAAATGGAAAAGAGTCTTGGCAGTGAGAAACTTCCTGCGGGATTAGAGATATGTTCAAGGCGTGAGACTTGGAAAAGTTAATTTTAAGGTACGACAGCTCGCCAAAGTATTTAATGTCGCTCAATAGCTTAGGCAAGGATACTCGAGGAGATTGCAGGGACAGCATAATATCGTCCGCGAACGCTGCGACTTTGTACTCCCTGTGATGTATGGGAATTCCTTTGATGTTGTCATTGGCGCGCAATCTGTTTAATAACGGTTCAAGAGACAAGACAAAGATCAATGGAGAAAGGGGGCAACCCTGGCGTGTCCCATTGCTTATGGAGAAGGCGTCCGACAGGAGGCCATTGGCCTTCACCCTTGCCACTGGGTTGGCATAAAGGGCGTTAATGTGCGTTAGCATCCGGGGTAACAGGCCTATGCCCTTCAGTACCCCCTGCATATAATCCCATGCTACCCTGTCGAACGCCTTCTCAGCGTCAAGGGAGAGGAGAAAGCCCTGGATCTTCGAAGAGGAGAGCCAATGATGTATATTCAGAGTGCGTATGGTATTGTCCCTTGCCTCCCTTCCCGGGATAAAGCCCACCTGATCATATGTTATAAGTTCGGGTATCAGAGGTACCATTCATTCTTAGTGTGGAGTGTACCCTGTCCATCTCTGATGTGGTGGATCACTGAGGTGGTCTTAGCTGCTTGTATCGTCAGTGCTAGTAGTCTCCCGGTCTTGTTACCATGTTCGTAGAATACCTTTTGTCTAAGGACATACCGTCTCCTAGTGTGTTTGCCCAGTTCCTCCCTTAGGGCGGAGCGAGCGTGTAAAAGATCCTGTAATGTGGATTGCATGGCCGAGCGTTTATGAGCTAGTTTCAGTTTATTAATTGTTACGATAAGGGATTTGATGAGTTCTTGCTGCCTTTTCTTGGCAATCGTTGCCAAGGAAATCAACTTCCCTCGTAGCACACATTTGTGTGCTTCCCAAATCGTGACAGGTGACACATCAGGGGTGGAATTTTCTTGAAAGTATAACTTAATTTGTTCGCTTATCTGTCTGAGATTTTCTGAGTCTTTCAGTAGGGAGGGGTTTAGTCTCAAAGATTTTGTCATTTTGTTCGAATCTGGGAACGTGAGGGTGATTGTTATGGGGTGATGGTCAGAGAGAAACATTGGTTCAATAGTAGCATGGGTGAGGAGGGCTAAGTCAGGCTGCGAGAGGAGTAAATAGTCTAGCCTGGAATATTTATTATGAGGGGGAGAGAAAAAGGTGTAGTCTCTAACTGTAGGGAACATGGTACGCCATGTGTCGTGGAGTGTTAGAGTTTGTAATTCTCTTTTAATCTGACGCAGGGCACGATATGGGAGACTCAATGTACCTGTGGAGGAGTCAAGAGGCGGGTTCAGCGGGACATTAAAGTCTCCTCCTAAGATTACTATGCCTTCTTGAAAGGATGCCAACTCCGCACAGGTAGATCTAAAGAAGGATACTTGGTGTTCATTGGGGCAGTACACATTTGCCAACGTAATCGGCCTGGTCGCGTATGTGCCCTTAATGAAGACATACCTGCCTTTGGGATCGATCAGTGAGTCTGACATGTTGAAGTCTGCGTGCTTAGAGATGAGTATGGACACTCCCTTGGTTTTGGAGTCTGGGTTCGTGGAGTGCACTGCCTTTTTGTATACATGGTTCCCTAGTTTAGGGATAGCGTCTGATCGAAAATGGGTCTCTTGTAGCATAAGGAAGTGAGCTCTGTGTTTGATTAGTACCGAAAGCACCTGTGCTCTTTTTTCTGGCAGGTTTAGACCCTTAACATTTAGAGAGAGACATTTTAGAGAAACCTGTTGCCTGGTCGTGTAGTCTTTCTGCATCTTACACGCAGGTGGGGGTCAAAGAGTAAGAGCAAGTGTAAGAGGTATTTGTGGGGGTTCTAGAATATTGTTGGGAGTCTGGTGGTACACTGATAGGTTCCCCTAAGGGAAGTGAGCGGGGAGTGGCCCCTACCAAAATAGGAAAAAGGGGAGGCAAAAAGAAAAGGGGGGGTGGGATAGGGAAAGAGTAGGGGGGGGTAGAGGGGGGGAGAGGAGTCTGAGAGGTAAGAGGGGGGGGAGAGTTCAGGGACACAGTGTTTCGCTCCCAGGGGAGCGTAGGGGGTGTAGGTAAGATATGTAGGTCTTGTACGTACGTGGGGTTCTTTGAGCACTAGTACAAGGAGTTTACCGGAGGTGGCTGAGAACGCTCCCAACCACCTGAGGGGGGGAGTTCCGGAGGTTCAGCAAAAACTTGAGAATACACAACAAGGAGGACGAAAAAGGATATATACAAAAAAAACCTTTAAGGGTATCTGTTAACAGTTAACTTAGTGAATCGTGACCAGGAATTATCAGACGTATACATGGTATTCATAATAGAAGTAAAGAGAACAATAGCAGGTGCGAATACAAATCCCAATTGGGGCCCGGTGGGTGCTCGTAATTTGTCTAAATCCGCGTACCATATGCAGAGTAGTCGTTAAATAATTGCAAACAAGGCTAAATTAAATTCAGGACTGTCTTAGACTACAACTGCCACCTGCTCAGTGCCGTCTATCAGTTGAATTGCGAGAATTGACAGATAGCTAAGTCATCCGTCTGATGAACTGAGGTTACCAGCATCTAGGTAGGTTAGTACCTTCAAAAAGCTTTGGGCATCCACTTCCCCTCCCGCCTACATATAATAAGACAGAAGAGGGGAGAAAAAAAAAAAAAAAGGGGGGGGAGGGGGTTCGCGTTTTCTGATAAACTGCTCCGCCCCAACGCTATATTTGGTATAAACCTTCCCAGGTGAGGATTAGCATAAATAAATGCTACCGAGGGGCATTTTAAGTTCTAAGCTCCCAAACAATAGAATATGGGTGAACAATATTAGGGAGGTTCCCCAATCAGGGCTAGAGGGTCTGCTCTCCTCCCACAAACCCCTCCATACCTCCCCGCCAACTACCTCATATAAACTTGTTAGCAACATTCGCAAGTTAGAAGACAATATCACCTGAATGCGGTGTACAGCGTGGTCCTTGGGGGAGAGAATGGGGACTAAGGGGAAGGAAGATCGCTTAGTGTCCAGAGTAGCTTGGATTATCCATGAGGGATTATCTGCAAAAGAAATTCAGCAAGACTCTACTAGTACCTTGGGTGGGTCGATCAAAGCGTCCTATAAGTCTCCAGGAATGTACTTCGGTCAGGTCCCTCAAGGTATAGGGTCCGCAGATCAGATATTGATTGAGGGGCCGAGTAGATGTTGACATGCTTGTAAGATAGAAAGGAATTTCCTGGGGGAAAAAAAAAAAAGAAAAAGAAAAGTGTCTCTCATCTACTTTTGTGTAGTAGCATGGAAGGAGTAACAATCAGTCGTCCTGGCGACCCCTTCGGGGGGTGTCTGCTCTCTCCCGATCGCATGAGGGATGATCCCGTCTCATGTCGCGATCGTTCGGCGAGGTGGGGTCCAGCCTGCGGCGTCTGGATCGTTGTTGTTGAGCCTTTGGAGAGGAGATGTGGGAAACCGGTTTCCACGGTTCCGCGGAGAAATAGAAAGAGTACCAGTCGGGCAGCTCGATCGGTGGAATGTCTACCTGCTCACAGAATGTCGGTAAGTCTTCAGGCGTTCTGAGAAGAGCTGTGCACCCTCTGTAGGTAGCAGATAAGCAAAATGGGAACTTCCATCTATATTGTATGTTGCGTGACCGTAAGACATCCAGCAGGGGGCGGACAGAGCGTCTATTCTGTAAGGTAATCTGCGATAGATCCTGAAATAGTTTAATGTCAGCTCCATTGAGCACAATACGCCCCCTGTCCCTGGCCTTTCTAAGGATCTCCTCTTTAAGGGGGTAGTTCACGATGCAACATACAATGTCTCTGGGGGGTTCGGAGTCCCAGGGAAGGGGCCTCAAGGCGCGGTGGAGCCTCTCCATTTCAATTGGAGTATCTGCCGGCCGGCCGAGCAGGTCATTGAAAATGGCGCATACAGTCTGCATCAGGGTTGCCTGGTCTATGTTTTCAGGGACCCCCCTCACCCTGATATTGTGTCTACGTCCCCTGTTGTCTAAGTCTTCCACATGCCTGTGGAGTTCAAACATGTGTGGCAGTTGTATGTCATAGGCCTTCTGCACTTGCCTGATTGCAGCTGCTTGCAGGTGAGACGTGTCCTCCACTTCAGCCACGCGGCGGTTGATCACCAGGAGCTCCGATTTGAGCTCCGATATGGAGGACATCATGGTGGATTTAATGTCCAACGCCACCCTTTGCAGGTCCCTCTGGAGGTCCAACAGGGTCGGATTGGGAGCTGCGGCGCCGTCGCCGTCTGTCAGCGGTTCCTCCGCGGTACTAATTGAGGCCGGGGATGCGGCCTGCACGTCCGCGTGTTGTCCCTGCGACCGGTTCCGGAACATCTCCGGGATGTTGTTGTTTAGCTGGGGCCCAGTATCTCTCAGTGTGCGGGGTGTTGACGAGCTCCTGGTCGATTTGCCCATGTTTGTAGGCTGATGTACCCGTGGCTTAGCTTCGTTTTCGTCCTCGTTGTGCGGGAGCTCTTGTCTTAAGCTGCCATCTCGGGTCCCGTCCAAGCCATGCCCCCCTATCTATAGACCCTTTTATTACCCATTGAGCTACTGTTGTTGTAGTGACTCCCCCCATCCTGGACCCTGAGTGCAAATTTTTTATGTTTTTGTATCTGTCAGGAGTTCAGCTTGACCAAAAATACTGTATGTGCAGGCACTTCATGTAGTTTCCTTCTAGCTTTTTATATCAAGTTTACTACCTGACAGATATGACAGGTTTGCTTTAGACTACAAACCAATGACCCATAAAAATCCCTTATTTTCGAGTAGGAATGCTGATGAGGAAGCACGTCTATTATTAATGATTTGGTTTGGTAGCCAGCATGGACTTTTTGAAGTTGCCCTGACATCAAACGCTGTGTTCACCTGCACTGATCACAGGCAAGAACAGCATGTAAGACATGAGTCCTGTGTGTGAACGGGCCTCCAGATGCCAGTGATCAGTTATCACCCCCTTCCGGCCTATGAAAGGGTGAGTTTAATGAGCTGGACCACCATGCTAAACAACTTTCCCAGCTGAATGGAGGCTCACAGGTGCTCAGCCATGTTTACAGGAAGCGCTGTCAGTCGTGTCCTTTCTTCCTGCAAGCCACAAATAACAATTTATGTCTTCACTCCTATAGATCAATTAATAAAATAAACTACAAGATGCTTTGTATAAAATACACTTAATAACCTACAATACGTCAACGTTTTTGAAACTTATGAAAATTTAACAAAGATAACTGCATTTTTTTTACATTTTAACCTTATAAATCTGTTCTTTATATCTGTATTGTAAAATGTTTTTAAAGACCAATGTGTTTTAATTATTAACTGAATTAATAAAATGTTTAATATTAAATTACTTAGCTAAAACATTTTTTTTTTCGATAGAGTGGGAAAAGTATGTTTAATTTCAAGTTTATAAATCTGTTCTTTATGTCAGTATTGTAAAATGTTTTAAAAATGTTTTTAAAAGCTAATGCTTTATATTTATTTTAATTATTAAAGTGTAAGTAAACCCCCCTATTGTTTTCAGCCAAGGAAGCTGCCATCTTTGTCTCTGTTTATTCTACAACTGCCATGGTGCTGCACATGTGATCAGTTATCATACCAGCCTGTGGACACCAGCCATTGACAGTTTGGTTGAGACTTGAGAGCACAACCAATGGGAGTGTTACATTTCCAGCACATGCTGGACATGAAACTGTTTTATGTATGGGTTTACTTCCGCTTTAATTAAATCATTAACAATTTGAATATTAAAGTAATACAATTTAATTATTTATTTATTTTTGGGATAGAGTTAGAAAAAGTTTGTTTGTTTAATTTCAAGCTTATAAATCTGTTATAAATATGCTCTTTATATCGGTATTGCAAAATGTTATTTTATAAGGCTAATGCATTATACCAAATTAATAATTGAATTATAATCATTTTTAATAGCAATTTTATACAATTTAATTCATTTTATTTTTTTACAAATTTGCATAGAGCGGTGAACATTTCCAACAGGTTTTTTTTCATATCTGCTGGTGAATAAACTGGGGTGATTTTTGCTCACTTCCTATGTCTTTGACGCCTGTTCCAGAAAAAGAGGTTGTAGTTGTCACTGGGATAGGAAGGCACAGACAGCAATAAAAACATTGTCAGAAGTTCTAACCTACTCTTAAGCCTCGTACACACGACCGGTTTTCTCGGCAAGAAACGACAAAACTGTTGGGAGAGCTTTCTTGCCGAGAAAACCGTACGTGTGTACGAGGCTTTCAGGTTTCTCGTCAAGAAAACTGCCCAGAATCTCGACGAGAAAAAAAGAAGACCTGCTTTCTTTTTTCTCGTCGGGAGTCTCATTTTTCTCGTCGTGATTCTTGTCAGACTGTATTTGGACGAGAAAACCGTTCGTGTGTATGCTTTTCCAAGTCTTCAAAAACCGCGCATGGTCAGAATCAAGGAGCGCACCTTCTTGTAAAACTAGCGTTCGTAATGGAGATAGCACATTCGTCACACTGTAACGAACTGAAAGCACGAAGACTGAAAAGCGTGAATCGTCTCTCCCCAAACTTTTACTAACACGCGGTAACACGAGATCAGCAAAAGCAGCCCAAGGGGTGGCGCCATTGGAATAGAACTTCCCCTTTATACTGCCGTTGTACGTGACCGCTCTTTACAACGACGAGATTTTGGATTGACAGTGTGTATGCAAGGAAAGCTTGACAAGAATCTCGTCAAGCTTGACAAGAAACCCGTCGAGAAAAACAACGTTTTTTTTGCGTCGAGATTCTCGGTCGTGTGTACGAGGCTTGACACTGTAAAAAATGTGTTTTTGTTGGTGTCCTCATTGGAAAGATTTATCATTCATCTTGTCCTGAAAGGAAGTAAGGGTAAATCTCCCCAAAAGGACATGGATGGCAAAAAACTTGACAAAGGCTTTAATCCATTTTAGGAATAGGACACCCATAAAAAACAGAGACCGTCAGGTCAGTTTTTAATGCTTTACTTTCATAATACCAGGCAGGACATATTTATTTTCACCATTTCTGGTGTTGGTTGTCAGCACTTGTTTGGCATCCTTTGTCTTGTCCTTGGTACTAGTTCTATCGAGGGTGCCACTGCCAGGACATCTCTAGGTATACTCTAGACAGGGAATACTACTTGCTGGAATTGCTACACCTCTGCAGAAAAGCCCCTTTTTAGTCCCATGGAGGTCAACTTCATAGTCTACCTGCTGTCTTCTTGGATTCTTGAGCTCCTATCTCTCCCAACTCATTCCATTATTTACATCCTGGGGTGGGGGGACACCTAGTGGCTAAACTTAAAACTATCCTATCACCCCCTTACACACATGACGCACAGTAAATTTGTGAATGTATGGAAGGTTTGTTACAACCAATGACAACAGCTCATTTACAATGTTATTTCATGCTTGCAATTTAATTCAGTACAATAGGTCGCACTTCTTCATGTGAGTGGCTTTTTTTTTTTTATAAATCTCTGTGGTTTTATACTATGTTGAGTTTTTATGTTTGCCATGTGGTTGAGGAAATGTTAAGGAGATATGCTATGATGCTGGAGTATTATCATGTGCTGTGAAACCATCCTAGTTTTTAGCTGTTCCTCAATGCTTTGGAGGCTTTCTAATGATTGGAGGATAAGATCAGAAAGTGTTTGGGGGTTCATTGTTGAGATATTGAGGTCATAATGTTTTGTTGAATCTTCTGTGCCCTCAGAGGTGGTGGAATTAATGAACAACGGGTGTTTGCTGTGTTGTTTTCCACATAATCAACACCAGGCGTGATACTTGTGTAGCACTACCCCCGTAGAAGCTGCTGGTTTAGTTTTGGGCCTGCCCTCTGCCTGTCAACCCCCAGTATTTGGCTCAATCCCCTCTGCAACAAATGGGCAATAATATGATTGAGGACCCCAATTGGCTGTCAGGGACCTCAATGATGTATACACAACAATATAGGCAATTAAAGTGGAAATAAACCCGCCTATCGTTTTCAGCCAAGGAAGCTGCCATCTTGGCCTCTGTATAATCTTCAACTGCCATGGTGCTGCACATGTGATTAGCTATGACACCAGCCATTGGCTGGTTTGACAGTTTGGTTGAGAGCACAACCAATGTAACAGTTAGCATTTCCGGCATGCCGGGAATGTAACTGTTTTTTGAAACTATTAAATCGATGGGTTTACTTCCGCTTTAAAGTAAATGTTACCTTGATGTTGTTCACCTGCCACTCAGCTGCAAAGACAGAGTTCCACACAAGTTGTAGCTCAACCAAAGGTGATATTTTTACTTGGTAAAGAAATGAGATAATGATTACACAATAGGCATTCAATACATACAGCTCCCTGTATAACTCAATGAAGAAAACACCATTGATCCAAAATACCTCTAAGATCCGACCCTGCTAACATAGCCTGAAGACCAGATCTGAGCGAGGGTATGGTGGAGGAATCTCCCAGTGTGGTAATATCAACACTGGGGCACCTCTCCACCAAGTCTCACACAAGCAACAGAAACACAAAGTGACACAAACAGCTATTATTAATATGCAAAATCACAATTCTATGTCTCCCCCTAGTGGATAGTTCGATTGGTGCGTGTCCTATAGCAACCACTTGCAAGGGTAGGAAATCAGATGACTATCCCTTTAAGAGTCAGGTATCTTCAGCCAGCCACGTTGGTGCACATAAAGACTTGTAATCCAAACGATAGGGCGCAGAAAGAACTGTTAATTGAAACACATGGACTGACAGTACAAGGGGTAATGGTTTCCCCAAGGCTTTGAGTTCCTATGTGCAATGATGCAAACGCCAGCAGACTCAAGTCAAGCTTGCTACAGTCACACTCCTGACAGTCAGTTAACTAAATTGATGGGCAAGTGCCCGCTCACCAGATGAGGCCTTGTCTTGCTGCTTTTCCTCTCTGTCCGGAACTCTCTGTGTCACAAGGCTCCTGATCCTTCACCCGGCCATCCTCTGAATGGCCACAAGGCTCTGGATGCTGCAAGCTGCAGGCCGATCTTCCTCCGGTTGGTCAGTAAGACTGTTACGCAGGGATCCCCCTTTGGCTAGGCGATCCGCTCTCAGTTTCTGTAGGCCCAGGCTTCTCGGGCCTAGGTATCTTCACAGCAGGCCTTAAAACAGGCCTCCTGCCGGCTTGAAGAGGGCGTCCAGAGAGAGCGTGCTATACGGCACGTTGGTCTTAAAAAGGTCCTCCCATCAGGCTCTGCGCAGCGCACTCCCCTCTGGTAGGACAGCGGCCTTGTGGGCAATGTAGTCTCTGTGCTACTTACTGCAACGGAGTCTTTGTCTCTTAATAACTGAATCAAACAAGTTGTAACCAATTGGTATGAAATAACCAATAAAAGAACCCAGTTCATATTCACAGCACAGATTACAGTCCTTAACGATGCTTGCAATAGTAATACCTTGCTACACTTGTAGAAGGTGCTTGTAAGCTGAAACCAATTTGAAATACAGAAGAATTTTTTTCATTTGTTTTCATAATCTATATTGCTGGGAAATATTATGTACACATGTTTAGGTATGATACAATGTTGTGACAATGTTTTGAAATGTGGTTTGGTGTGCTGTATCAATTTATTTATCTCGTAATGATACTAACATGCCTTTCTCAGCCACCAATCAGAGTTAAACATTTATTAGATATTTAAATTTGACTGGTGATGTCAGCAGGAAATAGAACATTTAAGTGCACAGGCTTTAGGACAGGGCTTGGCAAACCCAAAACGCCAGGTCACCATTGCGACCAGAAGTTTCGACCTGGCACCTGGGCTGCCACGCAAATGTTCCCCACACCCCGTGCCCAACACCCCCACCCCTGCTATGTATCCTGGGCCACGCTTGCCCATCTGCGGGCCTGGTACCAGGACACCAGGTCCGATTTCCTCCCCTTGTAGTTGTTGACCTAGAAGTGACCCATCAAGGCCGGGAAAGTATGTAATTCAGTGTGATGTGTAATGCATTACATTCAGCAGAGCACAGGGGAGACATGCAGGGTCTTTTAGACCCTATATGTCTCATTAAAGAGAACCTTTCACCAAAAAAAAATATTTTTTGTTCCCTATGTGATGGAAAAAAAAAGTTATTAAAAAAAATTGTTTTTAATTGTAAAAAATCTAAGTTACACCCAAGCACATAAAAACTCACACAAAAAATGGAGGCCTCCCCACATACACACATGTACAAATGTAAACCCACGCAGTGGGGCTCCTACATATCACCACACACACCCTGGAATGCGAGCAATAATTCTAGCACCAGACCTCCTTCATAACGCTAAACTGATGACTTATAGGGGGCTTTTAAAGCGTCACCTATGGAAAATATAGGGCACTGACATGTTTAGGATTTTACATATTGGGTACCTATTTACTCAGGTTTTATATTTTACCAAAAAATTGGGTATTTTATTGTGTTTTTGTGCCCCCCTAAAATTAACTTTAAATGTGTTTTTTTTTTTTACTGAAATTTTATGCGGTAATATTGTCTGACATAAAAATGTCAGACAATATAAACAATATAAACCTGACCTGTCCACAAGGTTTAGGAGTGTGCCTATGGGAATGTTTGACCATTCTCCCCGAAGCGCATTTGTGAGGTCAGGCACTGATGTGGACGAGACGGCTTGGCTCGCAGTCTCCACTCTAATTCATCCCAAAGGTGTTCTATCGGGTTTAGGTCAGGACTCTGTGCAGGTCAGTCATGTTCCTCCACCCCAAACTCCCTCATCCATGTCTTTATGGACCTTGCTTTGTCCACTGGTGTGCAGTCATGTTGGAATAGGAAGGGACCATCCCCAAACTGTTCCCACAAAGTTCGGAGCATGAAATTGTCCAAAATGTCTTGGTATGCTGACGCCTTAAGAGTTCCCTTCACTGGAACTTAGGGGCCAAGCTCAACCCCTGAAAACCAAGCCCACATCATAATCCCCCCACCAAATGATTAGGACCACTGCACAAAGCAAGGTCCATAAAGACATGGATGAGCGAGTTTGGAGTGGAGGAAATTGACTGGCCTGCACAGTGTCATGACCTCAACCCGATAGAATCCCTTTGGCATGAATTAGGACGGAGACTGCGAGCCAGGCCTTCTCATCCAACATCAGTGCCTGACCTCACAAATGCGCTTCGGGGAGAATGGTCAAACATTCCCATAAACACACTCATAAATCTTGTGGACAGCCTTCCCACACGAGTTGAAGCTGTTATAGCTGTAAAGGGTGGGCCAACTCAATATTGAACCCCACAGACTAAGACTGGGATGCCATTCAAGTTCTTTTGCGTGTAAAGGCAGGTGTCCCAATACTTTTGACAATATAGTATATTACATTTATATTTTTGGGTTTAGATACGCTTTAGGTAAAACATTCAAAACTGTTATACCGATGCACTTTGAAATGACGATTGCAATTTTTTAAAAGACTTCAATTGGCATGTCAGAAGTCTCTGCTCCATCTGTTCCTGACAATAATGTTAATACTTTATCTAAAGAAGGGTCTGTTACTAAAAGTGATGTGCCTGATGTTGCAAGGAGTGCGGTTATTTCCCATGCTGCAGCACTGGCTGCACCTGTCCCCGGGGTGAGTAGGACCAGTTATTCTGCGGTCACTGGGAGTAATGTGAGTGAAGGTCAGGCCAATCTGTCACCATCTGGTAGCTCCTTTAAACGCCGCAATGTGGTCCAATTGAGGTGGACTGGAGAAGGCCCCCCCCCAAATAGGAGAGATGTGGTGGACCGTATTCTGGGGATGGGTTTTAAAGCAGAGGAGATTTTTGCCCTTATCAGCCCAGTTGGGTCATATGAATATGACCTCTCCTTTGTCAAGGCGGAAGGTTTAGATGTCTTTTGGGAGAGGTATGAGCAGAGGTGTAAGGAGTCCCCAAGATGGGCAGGTTTGTCACCTAAAGTAGTCTCCCGCCAGCCATTATACAAGAACGTCACCATTCTAGTGCGTAACGAGTCCATTCCTGCTGCGGATCTGGTGGTGTGGTTGAGGAGATATGCGGATGTCCAAGCCCCCTTGAGGAAAGTTGTAGATGATAGGGGGATATGGACAGGAGGATGGACAGTGTTATTAAAACTACATGTCACGGGTAATGTTGTTAAGCACATCCCTTCGTCTGCCTTTATAGGTCGTGACAGGATTATTACATTTTATGCAGGGCAACCAAAGCTTTGTCATCGTTGTGGTGAAAAGGGCCATTTTTCAAGCTCATGTTCTGCGCAGAAATGTTCCCTCTGTCAGGGCTCAGGGCATGTTGCAAAGGACTGCAATAGTATTCGTTGTAATCTTTGTAACAAGTTAGGTCACCCCTATAGCCTTTGCCCTGAAGCCCTCCATAATCAGCCAGAGGTGGTGGAAGAACTGCTGAGGATGGAGGAGGAGGAACGTGGGGGGCAGCAAGGGGTTGGTGGAGCTGTTTCAGCTAGTCCTGAGGGGCCCCCCCAGGTGTCAGTTTCCCAATCTGAAGGTGTGACCCCTCTTGTGTCTGCTCCCCAGTCTGTGCTCCCTACTGTATCAGTGTCTACTTCTGTTGTGTGTTCTTCCCCAGTGTTTCAGGTGCCCAGTGTTCCAGGTGTAAATAAGTCATCCAGATTGGCTGAGGCTGCCAAAGGGGCAGATTCATGCCGATCTGAGGTGGCAGCTTCACCTGGGCCTTCCCTGAGGCAACGTAAGACCTCTAGTGGAGGTTCTAAGGGGAAGAAGGGGGAAGTTGCCACTGCTAATGATGTAGATGAGGCCTTTCAGGGTGATGTTTCAGGGGAGGAGGGAGAGTGGACCAAGGTGGGCAGAAGGAGGAATAAGGTAGTCCTGACCTCTGCCTCCTCGGTTTCATCTTTAGAGGTAGATGATCTACCTCTGGGAAACAAGTTTGGGTCCTTATCTGAGGGGGAGAAGGAGTCTTCTAATTCCGTATCTCAGATGGAGGAGGATGAGGTAGAGTGCTCCCTAAAGAGGTCAAGGTCTCCAGTAAAGGGGGAGGGAGCTCAGGCTAAGAAACGCCTACCTCAATCATCCTGATGGCAGTTCCCACTCCGATAAAGGTGGCAACCATTAATGTTGCCAGCATAAAATCTGTAGGGGCTCGTAACATGGCCTTATTTTTGCTCAGCGAGATGGATGCTGATGTTTTATTTTTGCAAGAGACCCGGCTAAATAGCCTTGCCGATGTCCACCTGGCAAAGAGGGAGTGGAGGCGTGGGCCCTCCTTCTGGTCTCTTGCGGCCGAGCCTTACAGCGGAGTTGCAGTACTTTTTACTGGCATGGTAACGTGTCTGCGGGTTATCGAGGTAGAGATTGGAAGGTGTATGGTCTTGGACGTCTCTGTGAAGGGGCATGATCTACGTTTAGTAAATATTTATGGACCACAAACTAGATGGGAGAGGAAATGCCTCTTTACAAAGATTAAGCCTTTCCTTTTTACATCTCGGCAAGTTGTCTTTGGAGGTGATTTTAACACCGTTACTAGGCCCAAAGACAGGAAAGGCTCCACTGACAGCCTGAGATATGATAGCGTCTTTCTTAATTCGATAGCCAGGGAAGCAGGTCTGGAAGATGCACATATTAAGCGTTGTCCAGACAGCACGGGGTACACATTTAAGCGAGGCAGTTGTGAGAGCAGGATAGACAGGTTTTTTTTTAAGGGGGACTCTGCCTTTTCGGCTCCTGAGTGTCGTATGGTGGAGTTCTCTGATCACCTTATGCTGTCTGTTATTCTCAATGCTTCAGATATGCCACCTAAAGGAAAGGGTATTTGGAGGATGAATTCGGCTCTGCTGGATGACGAGGAGGTAAGACAATCTTTTGAGGATTTTTTTCAGGCTCAGGTAACTATCCTGGATTTCTGCAGCAGTAAGTTGGAGTGGTGGGAGCTTGCCAAAAGCCGGATTAGTGGGTTTTTCAAGGCCATAGGAAAAAGGAAACAGCTTGGTAGGTACATTGCCTACCAGCAGCTGCGGAGAAAACTTGATCGCCTTGTCTCGAGTGGTGGAGATTCAGGGGCAATCTCTGAGGTAAAACTTCTCCTTAGGAAGTATCAGTATGATCGGCACGCTTCTTTGGTTCTGGAAAGGGACTACGGGAAATATCACTCGCCCGACCCTTATCAGAACTGCAAACAAAGTGCAGCAGTTAAGACGGTTGTTGGGCTAAGGGATAGTACGGGCTCTTTGACGAAATCCAGGTCAGGGATCCTGGAGGTCTCAAGGTCTTTTTATGTGGATCTTCTGGGGGAGAAGTACCTCGATCGGGCAAAGATGTCAAGTTTTCTGGATTCTACACCAGGTCTGGGAAATAACATTCCGCTGGCAAGTTTGACGGGGGAAATCACAGCAGAAGAGGTAGTCAAAGCTATAGACGGTCTGGCTATTAAGAAAACACCTGGGCCAGACGGATTGACAGCTGAATTTTATAAGACTTTCAAATCCAGCTTGGTACCCTATCTTGTGGAGGTATTTAATGGCTGCCTGCAAGAGGGTTCGCTTCCTCCCTCCATGAGACAATCTGCTTTGATTCTGTTGTCAAAAGGCAAGGATCCCTCGATGATTGAGAATTGGCGCCCCATTAGCCTTCTCAATGTCGATAGAAAAATTCTGGCGAAGATAATTTTCTGGCGCTTGTCGTCAGTAGCAGACAGATTGCTTTCTCGTCAGCAGCACTGTTCGGTCCAGGGCAGGAGCACTTTTTCAGCGGTGTTAGCTGTCCGGGAGGCTCTGGAACGTTGCAGGGCTGAAGGCTGGGAAAAGTATTTGCTGGCATTGGATCAGGCGAAGGCTTTTGATCGTGTCAACCATGAGTACCTCTGGTTTCTCCTTGACAAGTATGGCCTGGAGGGTGGGTTTATTGGATGGCTTAAGACTTTATACAGAGAGGCAGAGAGCTTCATGCTTGTTAACGGTTGGGTTGGACGACCCTTCAGGGTTGGATCCGGGGTGCGCCAGGGGTGTCCACTGAGCCCTTTGCTATATGTGTTCGCAATCGACCCCTTCATTAGAAGGCTAGAGAGCGGACCGTTGTGCGGGGTGCCGGTGGGCATTACTGGTGAGCCACCCTTGAGGGTTGTAGCCTATGCTGATGACGTTTCTGTCTTTATCTCTGGGACAGAGGAGGCGCAGGAGGTGGTCTCAGTTATAGAGCAGTATTCCGAGGCATCGGGCTCCCAGGTCAACCGTGATAAAAGTGAAGTATTTTGGATGAGCGAGGGAGGTGAGAGCTTTGCACTTCCGGACACCTTCCCGAGGCCTCAGCAGAAAGTCAAAATATTAGGCATCGAGTTTGGCCCTGATGATTACAGTAAGTCAAATTGGGAAGCCAGGCTGAATGATGCTGATGTCAAGGTGAAATGCTGGAAGGGGTGGCGGCTGTCCTTGAGGGAAAGGGTGGACTTGATTAAGACCTACCTGATTCCTACCTTTCTGTATGTCAGCTTTGTTTGCATCTTGCCAGAGTCCTTCTATACCAGGATTTATAGTTGTTTCTTCCAATTATTATGGGGGAACAGGCTGAATCTTGTGAAGCGGAATGTGACTTACCTATCAAGGCGGAAGGGTGGCCTAGGGATGGTCAACCCGGTTGTGTTCTTCTCTCTGATGTTTTTGAAACACAATTTTGGTAACATGCTAGCAGAGAGACCGCCTGGATGGGTAGGTATTTTCCAGATCTGGTTTAGACCTTTTCTGGGCTGTTGGGAGAGTGGCGGGCCAGTGAAAAGCCTAAGGATCAAGCATGGTAAGCTCCCGGCTTATGTTGCCCCGTGCCTGAAAATTCTTAAACGGTGGCATGTGACAGCGGAGGATATCAGGTCCCTCCCTAGGAGACGCCTGGGTGAGAAGATCGTGGGTACTGTCTTTCATGCGCCACTGGCCTTAAGGGATTGCCCAGGTCATATTATGAGGGAAGGTTTACGTTTAATAAATTCTGAGCGGATTCCCTTGAAATTTAGGGACCAGGCCTGGCTCGCTTTCCACGGTAGGCTCTATGTGAGGGGGAACGTGAAGTGCCGCTCTTTGGACAATCGTGGTTGTCCAAGAGCGGAGTGTCAGGGTGAAGTGGAAACCATGGACCACTTCTTGCTTCAGTGCCCTTTCAATATAGAAGTCTATAAAAAGGTGGGGAGGGCTCTAAATATTCCTTTCTTGCCTAGCATGTCTTATGCTGAGTGAGTGTATGGAGCATTGCAGAATCGCAAGGGATTTGACTTGGACACTCTTTTTTTAGTCAGCTTAGTAGTCCGATATTACACCTGGAATGCACGGTGTCAGGTATCCCTTCGGCAGAAAGTCCTTCCTGTTCCGGTGGTGGTGTGTGAGATTCTTGGTGAGGTAGGGAAAATTCGGGGTCTCGAGAAAGACAGATGGCGGCAAAGGGTCTGGATAAAGGCGTGGAGGAATATCAGGCCTGTAGCTGCTGTTTGTTGATCTCTGGGTGTTGGGTTCTTTCACTGTTTTCTCTCTGGGCACTCCCTTAGATTTTCAAGGATACACATAATTTTTGAAGAAAGGCTACATACACATGATAATCTATGTTTCTTGGTCTGAGTGTTAATCAAGTTGAGTAATGTGTAGTATTTTTGAAGATGTCCGTGCGTGTAGTGATGTGTGTGTGTATATATAGTATAATTTAATGCAGTGATATTTCTCTTGGTGGAAAAAAACGTTTGTTCATATATTATAGGTTGAAGTATGCCTTTATTATTATTAGTCTTGTATACAATATGTTATGCATATATAAAAAAAAAAAAAAAAAAGGAAAAATATATATTTATTTTTTGTATTTTTGTATAAAACAAAAGTTGGAATGTGTTTCTTGTTTGCAAGATTCTCAAAATAAAAAATTGCCAACTCAATATTGAACCCCACAGACTAAGACTGGGATGCCATTCAAGTTCTTTTGCGTGTAAAGGCAGGTGACCCAATACTTTTGACAATATAGTATATTACATTTATATTTTTGGGTTTAGATACGCTTTAGGTAAAACATTCAAAACTGTTATACCGATGCACTTTGAAATGACGATTGCAATTTTTTAAAAGACTTCAATTAGGCTTTAAGTGTCCATTTTAACATCTTAACAATGAGTAAAGTAAGAGCCCGAAAAAAATAACAAAGAGAAAATGCAAAAAATGCATTTAGGCGTCAGCCACTGTGAAACACCGAGATGGCTCTACTTTTCTAGGAACCATTTGTAATGCTATTTACAAAGCAAAATTCTAAATATATATAGAAGTCGTCCAATTCTATTATTAATAGATGGAGACGCTGAATGTTATGACAGTTTACCTTCTCCAAGAATTTATGCCAGCACAAATATTTTGTTCAGACTATGAGACAGTGCCTTGACATTGAACAGTGCGTGTATTTAAATACAGCCAGGATTTCATCGCTGGAGATATTATTTAGTATAAAGGTTAATTATGTCACATTTCTAAAATGAAAAATTAAGCCGCGGCCCTGGTTTCTATCGGAGGCTTACAGGCGGTTTTAGAACGATCCTGTCCCTAGTCCTTGAAGTTCCAAATGCAATGGAACAAGTGTCAAGCTGACTGCCTCTATTCCCCCACAATTTGCGATGACACTGTACAGATTTCTATCAAATTTTTTCCTTTTTTTAAGATCAATGTCCTTATTATCAGAGTAGTCATGGCTGTGAAGTGCACCAAGACCTGTTTTCTATCTGTAAAATGTCACATTTTTATTATAAGATGAGGCCTTTAAGGACAACTTTCCAATGTAATTGCAGAGGATTAACATGGATCACATCTGTGGAGGTCTTCTCAGGACAGGCCTTCTCTTTTACCCTTAAAAGTCTTAAGCTGAAGATATACTAGTAAATATACTGTATATACTCGAGTATAAGCCGAGTTTTTCAGCACATTTTTTTGTGCTGAAAATACCCCCCTCGGCTTATACTTGAGTCTGTGCCCGTCTGTGTCCATCTTTAAATTTGTGTACCTGATTCCTACCAGCTGTAGGTCCCCTGGAGCCCAAACTTGGCACACATGTAGCCACACTCTTCCTCTACAAGTGTGCAAAGATTGTTGTCTGGGGGACCTACGGCCGGGGAGCACCGATTTTTCAAACCCGGGCACCCCTTCCATAGACTCCAATGTTAAAAGGTAATTTCTCGGGTGATTTTGGGGACCCGGTACCGGCCGGCCCTAGGTCCCCTGGACCCCAAACTCCTTCTATAGACTCCCATGTTAAATGTCAGTCTAGTCACACAACGCCGGAGATAGGGTTGCCACCTGTCCAGGATTCACCCGGACAGTTCAGGTTTTGAATCATGTGTCTGGGTTTCAGTCCTCCTGAAACCCAGACACAATAGTCAGACAGGAATGTGGCTCAGAACAGGGCCTGACAGGAGGGTGAGGGGGAACTATGCACACCACATTACTGTTTTCTTTGGAGCCTACAAAGGTGTCCCAGGTCTATTACAATCCTCTAGTCACTAGTGTCCCCCCCCCCAAAATAAAATATTAAAATGTTGGGGTTTGGTTTGAAGAAAAAGTGGCAACCCTAGCCGGAGATCAGATAGGGAGATTGGGCACAGTGAGGCATGGGCACAGTGAGGCATGGGCACAGTGAGGCATGGGCACAGTGAGGCATGGGCACAGTGAGGCATGGACACAGTAAGGCACAGTGAGGCATGGACACAGTGAGGCATGGACACAGTGAGGCATGGACACAGTGAGGCATGGACACAGTGAGGCACAGTGAGGCATGGACACAGTAAGGCACAGTGAGGCATGGACACAGTAAGGCACAGTGAGGCATTGACACAGTGAGGCACAGTGAGGCATGGACACAGTGAGGCACAGTGAGGCATGCACATGGACACAGTGAGGCATGCAGATGGACACCCTAGGCTTATACTCAAGTCAATAAGTTTTCCCATTTTTTTGGGGTAAAATTAGGTGCCTCGGCTTATATTCGGGTTGGCTTATACTCGAGTATATACGGTATATGAAAATTTGTAAACAAATTGTCAGTACGTTTGATTACTTGCGAATGTCCTTATAAAGTACTTCAAAATTCCATTTGTTTGTTGTATTTGATTTTGGAGCGAATGGGCTTTCCTAAACAAAAAAAACACATACACTGTTAGAAATTTGTTGCCTTGAGTAAAAAAATTCCATATTGCTCCTTCAAATTTTCTCAATGAAAACGAACACCAATTTGACCCCACTAAATAATTAGAAATTCAAATGAACGTTCTTGAAATCAAAAATTTGTAATGAAATTTTCCTAGTGCATGGCCAACTTAAAGCAGAAGTCTAAAGAAAAATTGTACTCTACCTGATGGATTAATAAGGGCCTGTACAGCATGAGATACCTAATAGGACTCAGTGGCAATAAAAAAGTTGGCATATATGCAGCAAAATCTGAAGCTGCCACACTCGGAACACTTCCGCTATCGTCAAATCGTCAGACAGGGTGCACCACATTAGTTGAGGCTAATTTTAAGGTTCTTTCTCGTTGGTACCTCTAGAATCGCCAAAATATATCCAGACACACTGCCTCTTTGCTTTAGGGGCTGCGGCAGTGGGGGAACTATGTGCCACATATGGTTATAGGTACTGTAGTCTGTCGCCATTCCACAAGTGTGCACAATTTCAAAGCATGACATGTTGGGTATCTATTCATCATCTTTCACATTATGCAAAAAAAAAAATTGGGCTAACTTTACTGTTTTTTTTTAAAAATTCATTAAAGTGTATTTTTTCCCAAAAAAGTGCGTTTGAAAGACCGCTGCGCAAATACAGTGTGACATAAAATATTGCAACAATCGCCATTGTATTCTCTAGGATCTCTGCTTAAAAAATATATATAATGTTTGCGGGTTCTAAGTAAGTTTCTAGCAAAAAATACAGATTTTAACTTGTAAACAACAAATGTCAGAAATAGGCTTAGGCATGAAAGGGTTTAATCTATAGAAGTTTAATCTGAAGCTGTAGAATTGTCGTTTACCCAAACGCCCCACACCTTGTCAAATTTAAAAGGTACCCCTCTACTGACATGCGTGGCCTTGTACAGCGGTAAGGTATTATGTATTAACACCTTCCAGGCTATAATGGTAGGAGCCACCGGTTTCTGTCTACCTGGTTTACATAGGCAGACCGCAGTTCTGCCTTTCTCACGAATGATTGGCGGGTCCTGGCAGACATCCATCTGCCAGACCCGCTGATTAGCTCCCGCTGTGTCTAATCACAGCGGGAGCTGGTCGCCGGCTGCACGCCACACGTACGCCCCAGAGCCGGAAATGTCAGATCACGTACTAGGTATGTGATCTGGTACAGAGTGGCTGCCCTGCTTGCTTAACCACTTGCCGCCAGCCCACCGTCAAATTATGGAGGAGCGGTGCTGCTCTCATTCTGGGAGGAAGTCATATGATGGCGGGGGCATGCTGCGCGGCGGCCGCGCCGTGTCCTAGGATTGTAAAGAGCCGATGACACGGCTCTTCAAACGTGTGATCGGCTGTGTCCAATCACATCCGGTCACATGTTAATGCGGAAGTGCCATTAATCGGCTCTCCTTGCCTCACACTGACAGAGTGCATGGCGAGGAGAGCCAATCAGCAGTATCTCCTTGCAGGGGAGACCAGGGCAGGTAATCAGTGCCCTGATTACAGTAAAGCCCCAGCGGTGCCCATCAGTGACACCAATCAGTGCCCATTAGTGATGGCGGTCAGTAACACTTTTCAGTGCCCATCAGTGCCTGCTCATCAGTGCTGCCCATCAGTGCCTCCCTTCAGTGCTGCCTATCTGTGCCGCCTATCAGTGCCCACCAGTGCTACCTATCAGTGCCCATTAGTGCCGCCTATCAGTGCTTATCAGTGCCGCATATCAGTGCCACCTATCAGTGCCCATAAGTGCGGCATATTAGTGCCTCCTCATCAGTGCCACCTAATCAGTGCCATTAAGTGCAGCTTCATCAGTGCCCATTAGTGCAGCCTATCAGTGCCGCCTCGTCAGCGCACTACAGTGAAGGAGAAAAATTACTTATTTACAAACTTTACTGACAGAAACTAAGAAAACTTTTTTTTTTTTCAAAATTTTCTGGCTTTTTTCTTTTTTTTAATAAAAAAAAAAAACCCAGCAGTGATTATATACCACCGAAAGAAAGCTCTATTTGTGTGAAGAAAATGATTAAAATTTCATTTGGGTACAGTGTTGCATGACCGCACAATTGTCATTCAAAGTGCGCTGAAAAATGGGCTGGACAGGAAGGGAGTGAAAGTGCCCAGTATTGAAGTGGTTAAAAACAAATTTAATGATGAGCTGTATAAATGTGAGTCTTTTATATATTCTTGGATGTAATTGCTGGAAAAATAACCAGCATTATGTTCTTGCTGAAAATCCACTATACTTTTCCTTTAAAAGAACTTGGAAGGTCAGTCTTGTTCCAGTAGTTTACACAGCTTCTGTTTTATTGATTTAAGGAAAGCCCAGCAACCTCCCCCACCAAACTCTACAAGGCACCCCACCATCCATCTCTGCCTCTCACTAAATAAGAAGGCCTGATAGCGACGTTTGACTAGAATGGGCTGGGAAAATGTATTAATATATTTTACAGATGGTGAAGAGTTCTGAAATATTTGCCAGTTCAAATGTCAGTGTAACTTAATCTGGCACGGACACTACAATCACGACTGTGACAGCTGCAATGGCTTTCAGTCAGCATGGGGCACCACTGCTGGGCCAAGTCAGGCTTAGTGTTTTCTGGAGCTTTGCGCGCTGCGACAGCTGTCGCATTTAGAGGAGAGTGTAACCTGTCAAAAAGTGACTCGAAGTTCTATGAGTGCGTGCCGAAATCCAAAGAGACAGGCACTTAAAAAATATCTTAGTTGCCAAACTGTGTTAAAAAATACTCTATGGATAAAAAAAACAAAAAAACAAACAAAACTAATTTAGGAGTTTGAGAAACAATCATGTTCTGATATATTGATTCATGCACAGTGATGTTTTCGGCTGCATTGAGATTAGATTATGCTACATAACCAAAAGTTTGATGACACCTTGAACATCACGCCCTGTTTCAAAACCATTGGCATCAGTATGGAGTTGGCCCACACCCTTTGCAACAACAGCATCCATTGTTCCGGGAAGGATTTACACAAGATTTTGGAGCGTATTTGCAGGAATTTGTGTCTTTGGAGTCATAAAAGCTATTTTTAAGGCAGGTAGTGATGTTGGATTGCCCAATGTTGGTTTCACAACAGCATTCAATTCATCTTAACGGTCTCCAGCAGGGAAAAGCCTGGTACACACTATTTGTTTTTTTTACATTCAACCCAGCAGGCTGAACAAAAAAAATACGAAGAGCTTGGGAGGAGCCGCTGTACTAACTCCCCGCCAGGACACAACAGTCAGCGCTTTCAGCCATTGGCTGAGAGTACTGATTGGATGCCGATTGGCATATCTTTTATAGTCATGCCCCTTCAACAGAATGGCTGGCTTCTGTCGGACCGGCTACCCTACATGGGCCGAATGTTGGCCAGTTTGTATTGAACCGGCTGATGCCACTCGATATTCGGCCCATGTGTATGGCCCTTTAGGTCAGGTCACTCAAGTTTGTCCACACCAAATTTCTTAAGCCATGTCTTTATGGAGCTGGCTTTGTGCACGGGATCACAGTGATGCTTGAACAGAAAAGGGCCTACAAACCAAACTATTGTTATAAGTGTCCTATTGTTCAAAATTGCATTCTATGCTGTAGGGTTACTAATACTTTTCACTGGAAACACCTGAACCTAAGAATTTGGAAGCGTGTTCTCATAGTTTCCGCCTTATAGTAGGTGGGATGGTTAATTGTCCACAAACTTTTTGCCATAGTGTATAACTTGAGATTCAGGGTTGGAGAATTAGTTCTCCAACTTACGCTACTGGCATGGACACAGTACCAGAAAAATCTAAAATGTTTGGCAATTTTATATGGAGCCTCACAGCAAATCTCAATGTACATGACATCAGGAATAATTTAACATTGTCTTCTGCATAGTATTTGCCCTCACTTAGATCTTTGCCTAAGAAAAAGACAACCTGAAACCTACTGTTATAAATCTTATATTTCCATCCATGGTGAATTTTCCTTGTTTGGCTTAGACAGAAGATGTGGTCATTACAAGAAGTGTCACGCATCTGTTCCTTTTTATGTTTCTATATGACCGGCATTTTCATAGTCCATGACGTATAGTAACAAATATCCAACACATGGAAGCACATTTCAGTTATTGTAAAATTGATCATCTTGCAAAAATAAACAACTGAAACTGGACCATAAAATCTGTCTGGCACCAAACTATGATACATATTAAGGAGGCGCTGCACCCAAGGCTATTATAGGAGAACTCCAGACAACGGAATCAGGGAGGGTGAACGAAAGGTGAGTATGTGCTGCTCTGCATGGGTTTTCTTTAGATAATTTGATTGGTGGCCTTTGTACTGCTGGAGTTCTCCCATTAGTATGTTTTTGGGTGCAGGATAATGGGGCAAGTTGGACTTAAAATTAACTTGTCAAATCATGAGGTGTTCAGTCTAACAATACTTCCAAAGTGCAGGTACCGTGTGGTCCATTCCCAGGTGTTTGCTAACCCTCTCATCTACTGTACTTTTGTGTACCCAAGCAACCCTTTGCTACCAAACGCACAATATAAAAATGGGCATCAGATCCCGCTTTGTCTCTGTGCCAAGCCCAGCCTCCTCTAGACCTAGTCGCCTTCTGCCATTTAAAGCGGTTGTATAACCGCTGAACATTTTTTTTTTTTTTAAACCTGTAAAAGCAAAAGGCATAATGAGTTAGTATGCACCGCATAGTAGCTAATTATTAAATACTTACCTTAGAACATGGCATCAGTAACTTACCTGGTCCACGCCGAGGGAGATGACATCTTGCCTCGCCGTGTCTTCCATGTATCGTGGCTCCAGCGCTCTGAGTGGCTGGAGCCGCAAAGTTGTCACTCCCACGCAAGACTTCTTTCCGGCAAGGTCCGGCGTCTGCCGGGCCTTAAGCCGAAAATCCCCTGTGCGCATGCGCCGCTGCATTGAGCGGCGGTTTGCGAGGGGAATATCTCCTAAACCGTAAAGGTTTAGGAGATATTTTTTTTACCTACAGGTAAGCCTTATTATAGGCTTACCTGTAAGTAAAAGTTAAAAAAATAACGATACAACCGCTTTAACAATCCATTGTGACAGCCTTAATCGGTTGCAAAAGGTGGCTTTGAGTGCCAGATGTGGGGTTTAATCCCAGAGGAGAAAGGGTTTAGATCTCTGAAAGATGCTGATGTGCCAAGCTGGTATCTTAATCAACACGATCCTTGGGTCATTTTCTTTTTTAGACTATAATAAATGTGTTCAAAATGAAATGAAGTTAGATATACAGTATATATATATATATATATATATATATATATATATATATATATATATACAGGGCTTTTTTTTCAGCTGGAACTTGGTGGAACTCAGTTCCACCACCTCTGGCTCAGGCCCTCTGCTCCCTGCTGATCACTATTACTTGAAAACACAAAAGTCCGGCTTCTATGCTTACAAGTAACAGCTTGTTCCACAACAGCTCCCACAGATCAGATCTCCTGAGTGGCTCCCACTGAGTGAAGGATGGGGACAAGGGAGATGCAGGTACACGGGGTGCAGTGCAAATGCCAACATCACCACTGGATGATCTCCCCGCAAGTGAGAGAGGTGAAGCCAACTATAGTATGCGGGGAGGTACTAGAGCTGGCTGGGAGCTTCAGCTTAATACAGCAACAAAAATAAGGCATGTGGAAGATGGCGGAGCTTTTAAGGAGATGGGGAGAAGATGGGAGCAGTAGAGGGGGGTTGTATGCAGAGGTCAGAGTTGAAGAGGGGTAAACGTGAGATGTGGATGGGGGATGGAGAGGTAATCAGCTGTGGAAGAAGACTGAATTCTGCACTCTGTGTGTAGCGCACCGCTAAACTCTGCACTCTGTATGCAGCGCACTCCTGAACTCTGCAGCATTTACAGTGGAAAGAACAAGTATTTAACCACCTCGCGCCCGCCGTACGAGTATATACGGCCGCAAGGTGGTTGTCAATTGCCGGGAGGCCGTTATTATACGGCCTCCTCTAATTTGAGCACTGGGGGCGCGCAAGCGCCGCCGGCGGCGCGCGCATGTGCCCGGCGCGTCACTGCAATGCCGATGCGCGTGCCTGGCGGCCGCGATGTCTGCCAGGTACCCGCGATCGGCTGTTACAGAGGCAGGACGTGGATCTCTGTGTGTAAACACAGAGATCCATGTCCTGTCAGGGAGAGGGGACCGATGCTGTGTCCCTTGTACATAGGGACACAGATCGGTCACCTCCCCCAGTCACTCCCCTCCCCCACACAGTAACAATCACTCCAGGGAACACATTTAACCCCTTCCTCGCCCCCTAGTGTTAACCCCTTCCCTGCCAGTCACATTTATACAGTAATCAATGCATATTTATAGCACTGTTCGCTGCATAAATGTGAATGGTCCCAAAATAGTGTCAAAAGTGTCCGATGTTTTCGCCATAATGTCGCAGTCACAAAAAAAATCACTGATCGCCGCCATTACTAATAAAAAAAATAATAATTATAAAAATGCCATAAAACTACCCCCTATTTTGTAAACGCTATAACTTTTGCGCAAACCAATCAATAAACGCCGATTGCGAGTTTTTTTTTACCAAAAATATGTAGAATACGTTTCGGCCTAAACTGAGGGAAAAAAATTTTTTTTTCAAAAAAATTTGGGATATTTATTATAGCAAAAATCAAAAAATATTGCTTTTTTTTCAAAATTGTCGCTCTATTTTTGTTTATAGCGCAAAAAATAAAAACCGCCGAGGTGATCAAATACCACCAAAAGAAAGCTCTATTTGTGCAAAAAAAAGGACGTCAATTTTGTTTGGGAGCCACGTCGCACGACCGCGCAATTGTCATTCAAAGCGTGACAGTGCTGAAAGCTGAAATTTCGCCTGGGCAGGAAGGGGGTATATGTGCCCAGTAAGGAAGGGGTTAATACACTACTGATTTTGAGGGTGTTCCTACTTACAAAGCATGTAGAGGTCTGTAATTTTTATCATAGGTACTCTTCAACTGTGAGAGACGGAATCTAAAACAAAAATCCAGAAGATCACATTGTATGATTTTTAAGTAATTAATTTGCATTTTATTGCATGACATAAGTATTTGATACATCAGAAAAGCAGAACTTAATATTTGGTACAGGAACCTTTGTTTGCAATTACAGAGATCATACGTTTCCTGTAGTTCTTGACCAGGTTTGCACACACTGCAGCAGGGCTTTTGGCCCACTCCTCCATACAGAGCTTCTCCAGATCCTTCAGGTTTCGGGGCTGTCGCTGGGCAATACGAACTTTCAGCTCCCTCCAAAGATTTTCTATTGGTTTCAGGTCTGGAGACTGGCAAGGCCACTCCAGGACCTTAAGATGCTTCTTACGGAACCACTACTTAGTTGCCCTGGCTGTGTGTTTCGGGTTGTTGTCATGCTGGAAGACCCGGCCACAACCCATCTTCAATGCTTTTACTAAGGGAAGGAGGCTGTTGGCCAAGATCTCACGATACATGGCCCCATCCATCCTCCCCTCAATACGGTGCAATCGTCCTGTTCCCTTTGCAGAAAAGCATCCCCAAAGAATGATGTTTCCACCTCCATGCTTCACGGTTGGGATGGTGTTCTTGGAGTTGTACTCATCCTTCTTCTTCCTCCAAACACGGCGAGTGGAGTTTAGACCAAAAAGCTCTATTTTTGTCTCATCAGGCCACATGACCTTCTCCCATTCCTCCTCTGGATCATCCAGATGGTCATTGGCAAACTTCAGACATGCCTGGACATGCGCTGGCTTGAGCAGGGGGACCTTGCGTGCGCTGCAGAATTGTAATCCATGAAGGCATAGTGTGTTACTAATGGTTTTCTTTGAGACTGTGGTCCCAGCTCTCTTCAGGGCATTGACCAGGTCCTGCTGTGTAGTTCTGGGCTGATCCCTCACCTTCCTCATGATCATTGATGCCCCACGAGGTCAGATCTTGCATGGAGCCCCAGACCGAGGGGGATTGACCATCGTCTTGAATTTCTTCCATTTTCTAATAATTGCGCCAACAGTTGTTGCCTTCTCACCAAGCTGCTTGTCTATTGTCCTGTAGCCCATCCCAGCCTTGTGCAGGTCTACAATTTTATCCCCGATGTCCTCATACAGCTCTCTGGTTTTGGCCATTGTGCAGAGGTTGGAGTCTGATTAATTTTACAGGTAACAAGTTCAATCAGGTGCAGTTAATACAGGTAATGAGTAGAGAACAGGAGGGCTTCTTAAAGAAAAAATAACAGGTCTGTGAGAGCCGGAATTCTTACTGGTTGCTAGGTGATCAAATTCCTTATGTCATGCAATAAAATGCTAATTAATTATTTAAAAAATCGGCAGTGTATCAAATACTTGTTCTCCCCACTGTACATAGCACACCCTATACATAATGCACTCCTGGTATTTAATGACTCTGTTTAGACCACACCCACTAATTGATGTGGTTTGGAGGGTGTGTGTAAGGGACAAGGGGGTCGTGATTGAGTTACTGTACCTATTTTCCTGAGAAAAAAATTCCTGTATATATATATATATATATATATATATATATATATACACATAAATCTGTTGGCTTGGATTACGAGAATAAATTGGATGAGTCCAATTTTGAGCTGTTTCTGTTCCACTCGTGGCAATTTTTTTGGCCAATCAACCACAAAAAGGGGATTTTTAGCACATCCTATGAAGGAAAAAAAATGATTTTAATGTGCACATTGTAATTAGAGTTGAGCGGACACCTGGATGTTCGGGTTCGACGGGTTCGGCCGAACTTCGGAAAAAAGTTCGGGTTCGGGACCGAACTTTAACCCGAACCCGGACCCGAACCCGAACCCCATTGAAGTCAATGGGGACCCGGACTTCTAAGGACTAAAAAGGCTCTAAAAAGGTAATGGAAAGGGCTAGAGGGCTGCAAATGGCAGCAAAATGTTGTTAAGAGCATGGCAAGTGCTCTGCAAACAAATGTGGATAGGGAAATAACTTAAAATAACATAAAAAAATAAAAATAAAAAATAATAATCTTGACCTAGGAGGACGAGGTCCATATGGAGTAGGAGGTTGAGGTGGTGGTGGATGTGGCTGTGTAGGTGGAAGCGGCGGTGGAGGAGGACGAGGTAGCCAACACTGATTCAAAAATACAACAATGGCTGGGTAAGGCCGGTGATGTGTCGAATTCTGTCCCCCGTCAAATAGTGTCCACCCTGTACTGCGCTTGCTCAGTATGTAGGACAAGGGGATTTCGAAAATCTCCCAAGACGAACGGCGCCTGCGTGGTGAGTTCAGGTGAAGGCCACACCATCCGTGGTTCAAGCCGAGCCAAGTGAGGCCGTGCCCGAAGCGTGGCGATTGAACGGAGCCCGTGAGGGGCCCTGTTACTATGTGCTACCGTATGTCCACTTGGATGGTGGGGCTTGAACCTGCACTCACAGCGCAGGCGCCGTTCATCTTCGGAGATTTTGTGAATCTCCTTGTCCTCTGTACTGCGCAAGCGCTGCGCCTTCGCAGTATGGGCCGGACACAATCCGATGGCCGGACAGTTTTTGTCACAACACCGGTATACATGTCTATTCTGCACAAGGTACGGACAAGTCCTGTGGGATCCATGCCTGGTTCATTTTAATGAACGTGAGCTTGTCCACATTGGCTCTGGACAGGCGGCTGCGCTTGTCTGTGATAACGCCCCCTGCCGTGCTAAATACACGTTCAGATAATACACTGGCTGCAGGGCAGGCCAGCACCTCCAAGGCATAAAGGGCAAGCTCAGGCCATGTGCCCAATTTGGAGACCCAGAAGTTAAAGGGGGCAGACCCGTCATCCAGTACGTGTAGGCCTGTGGACACATACTGCTCAACCATGTTGGTGAAATGCTGCCTCCTGCTAAGACGTTCCATCTCAGCTGGTGGTGCTGGTTGTTGTGGCGTGCTGACAAAGCTTTTCCACATTTCAGCCATGCTAACCCTGCCTTCTGAGGTGCTGCCGGTGCCCCGGGTGCGTTGGCGACCTCTTCCTCCTCCTCTGCCTTCGCCTTGTGCTTCCATCGTACGCCCGCTGTCAGGTGGGAATGCCACCAGCAGCGCGTCTACCAGCGTGCGCTTGTACTCGCGCATCTTACGATCCCGCTCCAGTGAGGGAATTAAGGACGGTACGTTGTCCTTGTAACGGGGATCCAGCAGGGTGGCCACCCAGTAATCAGCACCAGTTAAAATGTGGGCAACTCGGCGGTCATTGCGGAAACACTGCAGCATGTAATCGCTCATGTGTGCCAGGCTGCCCAGAGGCAAAGAAAAGCTGTCCTCTGTGGGAGGTGTATCGTCTGTGTCCTCTGTATCCCCCTAGCCACGCACCAGTGATGGCCACGAGCTGGTCTGGGTGCCACCCTGCTGTGAAAATGGCTCCTCCTCCTCCTCCTCCATCTCCTCCTCCACCTCGTCATCCTCCAGAACTGTGCCCTTTCTGCCGGACAATTGTGTACCTGGCGTTTGTTGGTGCAGGAACCCACCCTCGTAGCCACTTGTGAAAGACTGCCCTGAAAGCCTTTGAAATGATCCCGCTTCCTCCTCCTCCTCCTCATCCTCCTGTGCCACATCCTCTTCCATCATCACCCGAAGCGTTTTTTCAAGGAGGCATAGAACTGGGATAGTAACGCTAAGAACGGCGTCATTGGCACTGGACATGTTGGTGGAGTACTCGAAACAGCGCAACAAGGCACACAAGTCTCGCATGGAGGCCCAGTTATTGGTGGTGAAGTGGTGCTGTTCCGCAGAGCGACTCACGCGTGATTGCTGCAGCTGAAACTCCACTATTGCCTGCTGCTGCTCGCACAGTCTGGCCAGCATGTGCAAGGTGGAGTTCCACCTTGTGGGCACGTCACATATGAGGCGGTGAGCGGGAAGGCCGAAGTTATATAACGTCCCTGACCGTGCTTACTGGTCCACGCATCAGTAGTTAGGTGGACCTTGCCACAGATGGCGTTGCGCAGTGCACACCTGATTTTGTCCCCCACTTGGTTGTGCAGGGAAGGGATGGCTCGCCTGGAAAAATAGTGGCGGCTGGGCACGACGTACTGTGGGACAGCCAATGCCATCAGGCTTTTAAAACTCTGCGTCTCCACCAGACGGAATGACAGCATTTCAAAGGCCAGGAGTTTTGAAATGCTGGCATTCAGGGCCAGGGATCGCGGGTGGCTAGGGGGGTACTTCCTCTTCCGCTCCAATGTTTGGGAGATAGAGAGCTGAACGCTTCCATGGGACATTGTGGAGATGGTTGGTGACCCAGGTGGTAGTGATGCTGGCAGATCCTCTGTTTGCGGGGTGGCAGGTGCCACTGTCACTACAGAGGTGGATGAAGAGGCCGAGACTGCAGCAGAAGAGGAAGCAGGAGGAGCCAGAGACCTTTCTTGGTTTTTGAGGTGTCTACTCCACTGCAGCTCGTGCTTTGCACTTAGATGCCTGGTCATGCAGGTTGTGCTCAGGTTGAGAACGTTTATGCCTCACTTCAGGCTCTGATTGCACAGCGTGCAAACCACTCGTGTCTTGTCATCAGCACATTGTGTGAAGAACTGCCACGCTGGGGAACTCCTTGGACCTGGCTTTGGTGTGCTCGGTCCCTTGCTGCGTTGGGCAGTAGCAGACATACTGTCTAGCTGACAGACGCTCCGCTTTTGCACCCTGCTCCCTCTTCTGCTGTGCTGGTGGCTCTGTGCGACCACCGCCTCTTCCTCCAAACTACACTGGTCACCTGCATAACGTTGATTCCATGTGCGGTCGAGGACCTCATCGTCCTCCACATCATCTTCCACCCAGTCTTCACCTCTGCCCTCCTTGTCTGTCTGCACAATTGCGAAAGCAGCAGCAGTTGGCACCTGTGTTTCGTCATCATCCGAGACGTACTGCGATGGTCCTCCCATGTACTCATCATGAAACATAAGTGGTTGGGCATCGGTGCACTCAATCTCTTCCACTTCTGGGGCAGGGCTAGGTGGATGGCCCTGGGAAACCCTGCTAACAGAGTCATCGAAAAGCAGAAGAGACTGCTGCATGATTTGGGGCTCAGACTGCTTGGCTGATTTGCAAGGGGGTGAGGTGAAAGACTGATGGACATGGGTTTCAGGTGCCAACTCTGTTCTTTCATCAGAAGAGTGGGTGGGAGACAATGTGAAGGAACCCGAGGCACTGTCAGCAACCCAATCTACTATCGCCTGTACTTGTCCTGGCCTAAACATTCGTACAGCCTCATTAGGCGCGACAAAATACCGCCGCAGGCTCGGTCGCCTACTCGCACCTGAGGAAGGTGTTTCACTTGTGCGTGTATCTGGCACAGATCCACCACGTCCTCTCCCTGCAACAGGAGCTCCACCAGCAGCACCACGACCGGGGCCACCACGTCCCTTTGACCTTCTCCTCATATTTTCAAAATTTAGGATCTTGCCCTAAATGGGTGTTTTTGGAAGCGCAGAACACAACCAAAGTACGTAACCGCTGAATCGCACAGCTACAGAACTGCAGAAAATGCTATTCAAAAAAAATGTTGTTTTTTTAGTATAGCACAGTAGGAGAAAACTATATAGAAATTGTTTATTTCACACACCTCAAAATATGTATAACACACTGCAAACTTTTTTTTGTGCCCCTAAACGGCGTTTTTTTGGAAGAGCAGAACACACCCACAGTACGTAACCGCTGAATCGCACAGCTACAGAACTGCAGAAAATGCTATTAAAAAAAAATGTTGTTTTTTTAGTATAGCACAGTAGGAGAAAACTATATAGAGATTGTTTATTTCACACACCTCAAAATATGTATAACACACTGCAAACTTTTTTTTGTGCCCCTAAACGGCGTTTTTTTGGAAGAGCAGAACACACCCACAGTACGTAACCGCTGAATCGCACAGCTACAGAACTGCAGAAAATGCTATTCAAAAAAATTTTGTTTTTTTAGTATAGCACAGTAGGAGAAAACTATATAGAAATTGTTTATTTCACACACCTCAAAATATGTATAACACACTGCAAACTTTTTTTTGTGCCCCTAAACTGCGTTTTTTGCAAGCGTACATTAAAGTGCAAATTTTTATTTTTAATTTTTTTTGCCCTAAACGGGTCTTTTTTTGCACGAGCAAAATAAAATGCTTTTTTTTTTGCCCTATGGGTCTTTTGGAAAAGAGCACAATAAAGTGCCTTTTTTTTCCCCTAAAAGTTAGATTTTCTCTGACACTGGGCTCATGGCAGTGTAAAAAGACTGCACTGCAACACAAATAGGTAAACCTATGCAGATCGCTGATTTTAATCTCTGAATCTGGACTCCTATATAATATTCTCTCTCCCTGAAAGCACCAACACAGGAACCTGGCCCTACACTACACTATCTCTCTATCTTTTCCCTCAGATTGTAGAATCAGGACTATCTCATCTATCTTTCTATCTCTCCCTAAAAGCAGCAGCAGCAGACTAGATCCTCTCCCTATCTATTCTGAAGCAGAGTGTCATGTGTGCTGTGTGCCTCTAGCTTATATAGAAGCTGGGTCACATGTTGCACTGACCAATCACAGCCATGCCATTAGTAGGCATGGCTATGATGGCCTCTAAGGGCACACCAGCTAATCAAAAGGTGATTGGCTGGCCCCTGAAGCATTTCTAAATGCGTTATTAGATTGCCGAACCCGAACCCGAACCCGGACTTTTGGGCAAAGTCCGGGTTCGGGTTCAGGTTCAGGAAAAAGCTAAAGTTCGGTACGGACCCGAACTTTACAGTTCGGGTTTGCTCAACACTAATTGTAATAGTTTTCTCAAACACACAGATTTCACCAGTAGAGAATTTCAAGCACAAGCAAAACAGGTAGGTTTTTCAACATTTCCAGTGTAATAATAATATATAAATAAAAATATATGTGTGTATATACAGGTCCTTCTCAAAAAATTAGCATATTGTGATAAAGTTCATTATTTTCTGTAATGTACTGATAAACATTAGACTTTCATATATTTTAGATTCATTACACACAACTGAAGTAGTTCAAGCCTTTTCTTGTTTTAATATTGATGATTTTGGCATACAGCTCATGAAAACCCCAAAATCCTATCTCAAAAAATTAGCATATTTCATCCGACCAATAAAAGAAAAGTGTTTTTAATACAAAAAAAGTCAACCTTCAAATAATTATGTTCAGTTATGCACTCAATACTTGGTCGGGAATCCTTTTGCAGAAATGACTGCTTCAATGCGGCGTGGCATGGAGGCAACCAGCCTGTGGCACTGCTGAGGTGTTATGGAGGCCCAGGATGCTTCGATAGCGGTCTTAAGCTCATCCAGAGTGTTGGGTCTTGCGTCTCTCAACTTTCTCTTCCCAATATCCCACAGATTCTCTATGGGGTTCAGGTCAGGAGAGTTGGGAGGCCAATTGAGCACAGTAATACCATGGTCAGTAAACCATTTACCAGTGGTTTTGGCACTGTGAGCAGGTGCCAGGTCGTGCTGAAAAATGAAATCTTCATCTCCATAAAGCTTTTCAGCAGATGGAAGCATGAAGTGCTCCAAAATCTCCTGATAGCTAGCTGCATTGACCCTGCCCTTGATAAAACACAGTGGACCAACACCAGCAGCTGACATGGCACCCCAGACCATCACTGACTGTGGGTACTTGACACTGGACTTCAGGCATTTTGGCATTTCCCTCTCCCCAGTCTTCCTCCAGACTCTGGCACCTTGATTTCCGAATGACATGCAAAATTTGCTTTCATCCGAAAAAAGTACTTTGGACCACTGAGCAACAGTCCAGTGCTGCTTCTCTGTAGCCCAGGTCAGGCGCTTCTGCCGCTGTTTCTGGTCCAAAAGTGGCTTGACCTGGGGAATGCGGCACCTGTAGCCCATTTCCTGCACACGCCTGTTCACGGTGGCTCTGGATGTTTCTACTCCAGACTCAGTCCACTGCTTCCGCAGGTCCTCCAAGGTCTGGAATCGGTCCTTCTCCACAATCTTCTTCAGGGTCCGGTCACCTCTTCTCGTTGTGCAGCGTTTTCTGCCACACTTTTTCCTTCCCACAGACTTCCCACTGAGGTGCCTTGATACAGCACTCTGGGAACAGCCTATTCGTTCAGAAATTTCTTTCTGTGACTTACCCTCTTGCTTGAGGGTGTCAATGATGGCCTTCTGGACAGCAGTCAGGTCGGCAGTCTTACCCATGATTGTGGTTTTGAGTAATGAACCAGGCTGGGAGTTTTTAAAAGCCTCAGGAATCTTTTGCAGGTGTTTAGAGATAATTAGTTGATTCAGATGATTAGGTTAATAGCTCGTTTAGAGAACCTTTTCATGATATGCTAATTTTTTGAGATAGGAATTTTGGGTTGTCATGAGCTGTATGCCAAAATCATCAATATTAAAACAAGAAAAGGCTTGAACTACTTCAGTTGTGTGTAATGAATCTAAAATATATGAAAGTCTAATGTTTATCAGTACATTACAGAAAATAATGAACTTTATCACAATATGCTAATTTTTTGAGAAGGACCTGTATATTTTTTAATGCAACTAGTGTAAGCACTTGATCTTGTTCTTTATATTAGCTGCCTTTAATCCCCTCAAATGCAGGACACAGACCTGAAGATATATTCTGAGACTTGGAAGCCAATCAGGTTTCTTTTGTAGGGCATATGTGCTGACAAGGAACATCTTGACAGGAGGAGACAACAGAGTAAGTAGAGGGGTGATTTCATCAGTGTGCAGCTTCTTCATTATCTAATGAGCAAGCTGGGGGTGTATTTTTGACCAAGCTTTGCTGCTGCTGCTGTTCAGGTTGAGTCCTGACTGTGCTATCTATCAGGAATATCTGAATCACAAGACTGGCCAAACAGAATTACATATTCATTGGCAGGTAGAACAGTTGCCATATGTTTTTCAACTGTGTATTTGGCTGCTTAGATACCTGTATATTTTTTTCATGATAAATGCATGCATGCCAGGTAATACAGTATCTAAGTAGAAAACTTCTGGGTATTTAATACCTTTTATAGAGATCACAGTACTCTCCCTGACAATACCTTCATCAGCTTTTCTTGCCAGTACAGTGGAGCCATCTTTGTTCAGGCATCATCCAGGATCACCATCTGCTTCGATGATTGAGATGCCAGTTCAAAGATGACACAATTATGTAAATCATGGGGCCTGTGTGGTTCTTGGCTGCGTGCATAAAAGTCTGACACAGATCAACCCCTACTGCAGTCTTTCTTCTTGTGACTTGCTACAAAAGTTACAATGTTGCAGTGTGATCATAAGAGAAGCGGAGACTGCGGAAATGCCTCTTCCTGTGTGCAGCAGACTGATGACACCATCTCAGCCCTAGGCAAAGTCTGAGACTGTAGCTCAAGGATATTGTTTTGACAACAAAATGTGTAGCCTCAATGGAAAATAATACTACTGCTATATATTGTGACATGTCAGGAATTTATTTATGCAGACTGGTAAAGTTACAGAAAGGTCAGCTTTAATGAATATGTTTTTTAAATAACTCACGGAAAAAAAAAACCTGCATCTCCCATAAATGCCAGAAATAACTTTGAAGTGTTAAAAGATTCACTTTTCAACGCTGCCTTTTGGGAATTCGGTAATAATAACATATCGAGGATTAAAAAAACCGATTGTCTTATGTGAAACTCAAAACACCATCCTTGACCTTTGTAAGCATGACTGTAGCCTGTTCTTGTTTACAGCTGATTGTTTCAGAGAATGTATTTCTCACATTACGTTACCGCATAATCATTTCGTAATTGTGCTCACTTACTGCACTGGTTTGAGCACTGAAAAATGTTGCCAAAGTTTAACAAGCCAACACGATTCCAGGCTTATGATTAAGGCGAAAACTCATAAAACCAGACTGAATATTGTTTACAATACACAGGAATAAGACATCACTTAATCCATATATCAAACAGTTGAAGGCTAATTAAGTTAGTTGGAGAAAGAAAGACATGTTATGGTTTGGCTACATTTGGGGGATTCCCAGTCTCAACATTGTTAAATATTTTATCTGCTTAAAAAGATTTTGCACTTTACATACTTCATTTTCCCTGGTATAGATCAATATCCACCCATCAGCCTCACAATGGTAGCCCAAGGAAACCACCAATGAACTTCAAGATGGCACTGGGACCCTAAGTGGATGTTACTTGGTACCTATGTATGATATTGTCAAAAAACTCTAAAAATATCATCCCAATGGGGCATCTGGATGATGTGCCATACACAGAGGGACCTCCACGGAAACCTTCTGAGAATAAGTATATTGGTTGGATCAAAGGATTAAAATGTTAAAATACAAATGGGAGGTTTTATTAGAAATATATAAAACACAATAACCAATGTGTTTTGAGAGACTCACTTGTAGCAAATTCAATAGCCAACTCAACCCAATGAGTTCCAATGCAAGTTGAAATATTCAGGCACAGCCCAACTTTGGAAACCTCGTTAAAGAGATTTCATAATGGCTTTGGGTCAATTTTATTTAACTTTTCTTTAATTCCCACAAATTCTGCTTGAGTGGGGATAAGGTTCAAGTTTAGGGCGATGCAAGGTTTTCCCCGTACACTAGCTGTTTGTGCTTTTGTAAGCTAAATTGCTTGTTTGCCTGACCACTGCAGAGAACCCCACAGCAGTGGAGAAAGTCATACATTAGTGGTGGTATTCCTACCACCTCTAATGAATAACATCTCAGAACTGTGGTAGTCAGGAGGATGGCGGCCACCAGCGTCCTAACAACCAATGACACATTCCCAGCCCCATTCAGCTGAATGTAAACAGTGAGACTTATTCATTTACATTCAGTCGTTGGCCAGGAAATCTCTCGGCCAGCAGTAATTGTGGCCAGGGATACGTGATTGGTTGCTAAGATGCCAGTGGCATCTGTTAAAGGGGCCTTACTCCATGACCCACTGATACACTCCCATCCAGCAATCATCTGCCCCTGGTGCTCTTGGGCATGGAGAAGCATGTTACCTTCTCCAATGTGACAGTGTTCAGGTCTAGTGGCCAATGGCTAAGCCTGAGCATTGTCACATGACAGGACAGGGGGTAGGGTGGAGGGAAAAGAGAGGGCTAGGACTGAAGCCCCGTACACACGATCGGTTTAACTGATGAAAACCGTCCGATGGATGGTTTTCATCAGACCAACCGATCGTGTATGGTACCCATCGGTCTTTTTTCCATCGGATGGAAAAAATAGAACTTGTTTTAAAATTTTCCGATGGATAAAAAACCAATGGGAATTTCCGATCGTTTAAAAACCCACGCATGCTCAGACTGAATTAGGAGACGGGAGCGCTCGTTCTGGTAAAACTAGCGTTCCTAATGGAGAGAGCACATTCGTCATTCTGCAAGTTATTGCTTTGTTTAATGCAGCGCATGTTTTTTTGCTTTCGAACGGTCTTTAAAATGTCATTTTGGCAGCAGAACTTTCTCCTGAGTTCTGACAAATGTATGTCTTTCTTTTTTCTAGTGATCTTAGGAATAATTATTAAAATTCTGCAAGGCCGACCTCCCAAATTACACCTTTATGTTTTTTGACTCTTAAAATTTGTTGTGCATTTTTTGGTGTGTCAATTTCTCAGAACAACATAATATTTAATTTTAGAAAAATCATGGAGGTTGGTGTCCCTTGTTCTTAATTACACATTGTATTTATGCAATCTTATTGCTACTTCTCAAAAAAACACATCAGGCATGTAGGTTGGCTGAAATCAAATTTCCCTTTATTTTGGAAAAAACAAATCAAAAACCGAAGGGCAACTATTCCCAAATTAGCAGAGAATATAAAGTCATTAGATCCCAAATGCAGACCTGACTATGATCAATAATAAAATCAACAACAGCATGAAATCAGGAGCAGCAGCCAAAGACATACATCATCCCAAGCTGTGGTACTCCATCAACCTTCAATTTCTGGATGAGCAGCTCGAGGCCAGGGAATCACCTCCTGCTCTTCCTTGTAGCCTTCCTTCCACGCCTCTCTGCAGCGTTCTCTCCACGGCCCCGTCCATGCACCCTTGCAGGCTGGGCCACTGTGGGTGGTGATGTGGCAGGAGGAGGAGGAGAAGGAGGAGAGGGATTGGGCTGCTGCGAGATATGGGTGGGCTCAGTCAGCAGCCCCCTCGCCCCCATGTGTATGGCCATATAGATGAGATGCTCACAGAGGGCCCGTTGTCCCGCCTCCATTCTGAGCAGCTTATCCGCCAGATAGGTGCTAAACCCCTCCGTAGGGTTGAGGGGGGCCCTCATAATGGCAGCAGCCTCCTGAATCATCTTTAGTGACTCCTCCTCCACTTGTGTCATCCACCGTTGTTTTGGCGGTCTGACGTGGAGGGGAGCCACTTGGGAGACGGTGCTGCCACTAGGCCTGGGGACCTGCTGAGTCCCACTGGGCCCTGCCTCCTCCTGCCTGTCACACTCCTGACCCTCTTCCTCCTGGCTTGCCTCATCCTGTTTGTAAAATAAAATGTAGATTTCTATTATTTGAGGAATGAATCACACACAATTTTGATCTCATTACTGGTTTATTTTGGAGGGGGGGGGGGGGTGGGATCATTTATGGCTAAGCCAAACAGTTCAACTCAATATTACTTAGTGGACAATAATTAGCATCAAAAATACTATACCGGGCTGAAGATGTGAAGATCTGGCTCTTCTAGCTCGGGAGGCTCCTCCTCCGCCTCTGCAGGGGTGGAGGGAAGGGTGGAAGGAACGCTGGAAGGAAGGGTGGAAGGAAGGGTTGAGGGAAGGCTGGAAATAGATTCCCTGGCCTCGATCTGGTCATCCAGGAATTGAAGATGTCTGTAGTACCACAGCTTGGGCTTTACTACATTGTCGGCTGCTGCTCCTGATCTCTTGGACTGGCGCACTTCCTTGAATTTTTTTTTATAAGAATTGCGCAGGTTGTTGATTTTATTATTGATCATAGTGTAGTCTGCATCTGGGATCCATGGCTTCATATCCTTGGCTAATTTGGTAATAGTTGCCCGTCGTACATCACTTTTGTGATACGCAGGGTGTTTGAGCTCCCAAAGGTTGCGCTGTTCCTTATACTTTTCAATAAAAACAAGCATCACCTCCGGCTCTCTTAGTTTATGCATCTATTAGGATCAGCAAGTACAAAAAAAAAAGGATCAGAATTGATTCTCCTCAACTTATCACAATATTGCCCTTTACAATCATGACCCATTAATATGCCACTGCAGGCCCGAGTTCCCTTCTTACCTTAGTTCACTTCGTGGGTTCACTTCCGGTCGTCCTTACTCCGCGCATCCCTAATAACTTCTTTCCCCTTTTTATACCCTGCGCATGCGTGTAACTCCGCCCTCGTCGCCCGCCCATGACGGACTTTTTCTGCATTTCCCCGCCCCTTAACGATCGGCGCACAGTGTGAGACGGCGACATGTCGCAGACACAGGTGGCTTCTTTACTTGAAATTACCGACGAGGAAAGCCCGGAGGCGGAAACGTCCCGATCCTGTAAAAAAAGATACAAGGCGACTAATATGTCTTTTTCTGAGATGGCGGAGATGGTGGACATTCTGCGGAGGAAGGATTACGACGGCAAACATGGCCCATACGACACCCCTAATCTCCGGAAGTCACAAATTATGGATAAAGTGGCGAAGACTCTCTATAAAAAATATGGGGTCAGGAGATGCAAGGAACAACTCCGTAAAAGGTGGTCAGACCTGAAGATCAGGGAGCCGGAGCAGTATAGGAAGCTTATAAAAAGCATAGAAAAAAGTAAGTATATTTTACTGTGTTCTTTCACATTGTAATATGTATTCTTCCATGTTTTGCACCATGTGCTTGGCTTGACTGGGTTCACATTTTGAAATCTCATCTTTTAGGTTAAGTGGAGAGTCCACTTATTTGCCCAATGTTTTGACCAATAACTTGCTGCTCTTCCCCCAAACATGTTTGGCACATATGCACGTAAACTACATGTGGGCATGCCTCATTTTACTTCAACAATGTTTATCTACACATTGTTGGCTAGATGATGTGTTGTAAGGAAATTTAGAATGTGACTGAAAGAAGAAACTGTATTCTGGGTAAAGGAGATGACACTCCAGCAGTTGTGTACTCTTTTTTGTTCTTCAGCAAGATACTATACTCTGGGCCACATGACCAAATTTATTAACGGTGTCACACACAGGTGGTCCAGTGGATACCTTGGTGGTTATCCAAGTGTATTTGTGAATGTCCTCAAAAATAACAGGTTGCTTTGTTGAGTTTGCAAGATCACATATGTTCATGTTGGAACTCAGGGCCAAATATCAATTGTACCCCACTTCAAAACATTGAGGATCCCTTTTCAGGCCTTAAAAAAGTCTGTGTGCTAAAGTATACATTTTTGTTGTAAATTCCCATAGGGGAGAGGAGAGTGGGAGGACACCATGCTCATGAGACGAGGAACCCAACACCACAGAAAATCCCCGAAGCTCCCAAAGCAGACCAAGATCAGCAGGTTCAGGAAGCGGAGGTGGAGGAAGCGGAGGTGGAGGTAGGGGAGGTGGAGGAAGGAGAGGTGGAGCTTATCAGCACAACAGGTCAGTGTCTGTCACCACAACTTCAAGGTAAATACAGATGTAGGACTGCCTAGTGTAAAACCTTTTTTTTTGTTTTAGGGACTGAACGTGGTGTCAGGAAGTCCAAATCCGCCATTCTCGAGTGCCAGCGCCAAAATAATCATTCAGGAAATCATGGAATGCAGTAGCGAAATTGAGCAAAAATATAAAAACATGATAGATATTTTGGTGAGAATAGTGTGAACCCCCCCCCCCTTTTTGTGTTTTTTGTTATGCGTCTGAAATTATCTCAGGGATTTCCAACATCCCAAATGTGAAGATGCACACACTGAAGACTCAACATGTGCTATCTGCCGTCACAGGATATCTATGTCCCTGTTTTGGGGGTGCAACATCTTCCTCCCTCCTCAAGTAGGGGAGAGGAAGGGTTTACATCCCCAAAGCACGACCATTGATCCCCCATGATGGCAGATAGCACATGTTTACCCTAGCCATGGGATCTTGTTGAAGATACCCATTTGAGCCCCAAAAGAAAGTGTGTTTGTTAACATTTGGGATGGATCAGGGGTACCATCACCGCATCTCCAGTTGGTATTTTTCACAGTGTTATTTTATTACTTTTTCAGACTTAAAAAAATGGCTTACGACCCATGCATGTTTCTGCAAAAAAAGCCGCACATAAAGAAAAAAAATAGCATTTCTAAAAACCAAAAAAAAATGCGGTGCAAACAATAAAAACATTTGGGAAGTCTAAAAAAGGTGTGCCTTGTTCTTTCTATGCTCAAGAGCAGTTCTGAAGATGCAAAAACCGTGTTTTTCGCTCTGAGTTTTGAGGCTATTTATTAAGGACAATTACACTTGGCACTACTAGAACCTGGGAGACACATAAACCCAAAATACAAGAATGATAACACAAGTTTGTATGAATTCCATGTTTTTTTTTATTTTTAAAAGGTTTAATACTTGGTCAGATGTGGTCTGGCATTGCGATGGCCCCCCTACCCGTGAAGTACTCTATGTATTTCTGGCGTACTTCACGGGCACTTTGGGGGGCCAAGCCAGTACGGGCAGTGCTGAGGCCGGTCAGATTAATCAGTTCAGATGGACCGGCCTCAGGCCCAAACGATGAAACATAATTGTTTGCAAATTTGCGTAGAAAATTGTGCAATATGCAGCAGCAGTAGACGATGTGGTTCAGTTTATAATCCGCCAAATGTATCGCTGTCTGGAACAGGCGGAACCGGCTGGCCATTATCCCGAAGGCATTCTCCACAACTCTCTGGGCTCTGGCCAGCCGGTAATTAAAAACCCTTCTCTCCGGGGTGAGGGTGCGTTGGGGAAACGGCTGCATCAGGTGTGGTCCTAGTCCAAAAGCTTCATCCGCCATGAAAACGAACGGTAGCCCTTCCACGTTCTCTGCATCTGGAGGCAGTGCAAGACCCCCAGCCTGCAGACGGTGAGCGAACTCCGTCTCTGCGAATGCTCCGCCATCGGACATCCGGCCGTTCTTCCCCACGTCCACATACAGGAACTTGTACCGTGCCGACACCACCGCCATTAACACTATGCTATTAAAACCTTTATAGTTGAAATAGTATGACCCCGAATGGGGTGGCGGCACTATGTGGACGTGCTTCCCATCAATTGCCCCTCCACAGTTGGGAAAATCCCACCGCTGGGCAAATTGGGAGGCCACAGTCAGCCATTCCTGTGGTGTGCTAGGGAACTGTGGAGTCAAACAAAAAGAAGACATTAGTACGGTTTATGGTTACAGTGCAAGCAGATTACACACAAAAAAACATTGTTGAGTAACATTATTATTTAAGGGAGTTTTTCCTACCAATAAACAAAGGCCCACTTAGCAGATGCCTCACCCCCGCTGAGTGGACATTCTAAAATAATCTAAGGGGGGGGGCCTAAGGTGATTGTGGGGGATCCCAAAAAAGGCTCTACCACTTTGCCTGGCTTGATTGAGAACTACTAATTTTTTAACATCTTTAGGGGGGGAGGAAAGGTTGTCAAACTACGAGGGCAATGACCCCCCAAAAATGAAAAGGAAAATAGAAGGCTAGCTGGGTTTGCGCCCACGATAGCATGCTGGAGAGGTTAGTGAAGGGAAATAGGCATGTAGGGCCCAAAAAGGGATTTACAGGTAAAAAAAAAGCATGTGGAAAATGGGGACATTACCAGGATATTACAAACAGGCATATTTGTGTTAGGAGGATTTTTTTTTAAAAAAAAACGAGAATAAAAAAAGATAATGCGAGGTTAAAGGAGCATAATTACCTTCATATAGTCCTTCTGCAGGACCTGAATGATGGCCGAACACGTCTCAGGGATAATGATCCCGAGAGCCTGGGGGGAGATGCCTGTTGAGAACTTGAGGTCCTGCAAGCTTCTCCCAGTCGCCAGGTATCTCAACGTGGCAATAAGCCTCTGCTCGGCAGTGATGGCCTGGCGCATCACAGTGTCCTGCCTCGTGATATAGGGGGACAGCAAATCCAACAGACGGTGAAATACGGGGTCCGTCATCCTGAGATAATTCCTGAAATCATCAGGGTTATTCTCATGGATTTCCCGCAGCAGAGGCATATGAGAGAATTGGTCCCGCTGGAGCAACCAATTCTTAGTCCATGAACTCCTCCTCACCCTGTTCACAGACTGAACTCGGGTTACAGTGTTAACTGCAACACCAAGCCCAAAGCCAGCACGACCTCGAGAACGAGAACGCACTTCAAACATGGTTTTAAACCGGTCGGCTGGTCAGAACGCACTCAAACAGAACACACCGTGGAACAGCAAGGCCTGAGAAGAACGATCTGAAAAACAGTAAACGAACGGCCAAGTCGGCACTGCAAGGCAGTAACGACCTGACTGCACGCACTGAATCACAAATACAAACCCACAAGCACAAACTGAACACCAGGAAACGATCTGCAAAGCACGGAGACTGAAAAGCGCGAATCGGCTCTCACCAAACTTTTACTAACACGTGGTAACACGAAATCAGCAAAAGCAGCCCAAGGGGTGGCGCCATTAGATTTGTTCGGCCCTTTTATAGCGCGTCGTACGTTTTGTACGTGCCGTCGTTTTGTTGCCGTTGGTTTTTAAACTGATGGTGTGTGGCCAAGACTGATGAAAAACAGTTTCATCGGATTTCCGATGGTCAAATCCATCGGACGAAAATCCATAGGTTATCCGATCGTGTGTACAGGGCTTGAGACTCTGACACTGGATATTTTGGCTGCCTGTTGCAAAGGAGAAAGAGGCAGTGGGAAATCGCTGGAGAGGTGTGTATCAGGGGATGGGGGGTGTACATATGTGTAAAAGATGTATTACCTACTAAAATTTACAAATATCCAAACTGGAAACTCTGCATCTGTTTGCCCCAGGCCTAGTTAAGAAACACAATTTCAGGTGACCAAAAATATTACATGGGGAACATAAAAATGTAATAAGTTTTATTTCCTCTATGACAATCATAAGGTAAGCTGCATATTGCTATCAGTAAGGATAGCTTCCTCTGTGGTACCAATGACATCTCTCTACATCTTTGCCAAGTGTGCTCTTTATATCAGATAACCTTCAGCTATTTTTATCTTTAAGATGGCTCTTCAGATAATTTCCAGGATTCAGTCGCATGATAAGCTGTATCAGCATGGATATTTATCAAGCTTGTCTTCCTGTCATCAGAGTGTGGGACTTTTCATTTACACATCTCTCTGTTTGGCTTAAAGTGAACCTGTCAGATATCTAAATGTTTAATCCAAAAGGTTTCTGATATACTCACCTCTCGGTATCCCATGTCTTCTACCTCTCCTCTGTTCTAGTGCTGCATAGGGATGAGCCGAACACCCCCCGGTTCGGTTCGCACCAGAACCTGCGAATGGACCGAAAGTTCGCACGAACGTTAGAACCCTATTAAATACAATGGACGCGAACGTTTAAAATCTAAAGTGCTAATTGTAACGGCTAATATGCATGTTATTGTCCTAAAAAGGGTTTGGGGACCCGGGTTCTGCCCCAGGGGACATGTATCAATGCAAAAATAAGTTTTAAAAACTGACGTTTTTTATGGAGCAGTCATTTTAATGATGCATAAAGTGAAAAAAAAGTGAAATATTCCTTTAAATATCGTACCTGGGGGGTGTCTAAAGTATGCCTGTGAAGTGGCATGTGTTTCCCGTGTTTAGAACTGTCCCTGCACAAAATTACATTTGTAAAGGAAAAAAAGCCATTTAAAACTGCTTGCGGGTTTTAATGTCATGTCTTGTCCTGGCAATATGGATGAAAATCTTTGAGAAAAATGGCATGGCTACCCCATCACCCCCCCCCCCCCACCCCAGCCCATTACCAGCCTCTTTGGGCCTTGTATGGATATTAAGGGGAACCCTGCACCCAAAATAAAACTCTATACCTAAAACCCTATATACTCTGAACAGCAGTATACAGGCGGTGCAAACAAGACAGGGACTGTAGGTTTGTTCTTAAGCAGAATCTGTTTGTAATTTGGAACAGGTACATTGTTTAAGTGTAGCTCCAGCCAAAAACTCTATTTTTAAGCTTTTTGGAGAACATAGGGAAGGGTTATCACCCCTATAACATTTGTTTTGCTGTCTGTGCACCTGTTCAGAACATTTCACCTCACTTTCCGTCCCAATGACAAATGTTTTTGAAAAAGTGGGGTTTTTATTGAAACAAGGATTGGTGATAAAGCTTTAGTAGAGAGGAGACACCCTTTTTCTATATTAACTCTTACAGGAGAGAATTTCCCTTCCTAGGGGTAGATTTCCTCTCACTTCCTGTTGTCTCCTTCCGTTTGCAAGTAGGAGTCGTTTGTAAGTTGGATGTTTGAAAGTAGGGGCCTGCTGTATATACTCCACTGAAAGTTGCCCCTTAGATGTTGGTGTTGCCACAACACTGTGAGCCCTCACAGTTACTCTTGGTGGGCACTGGAACGCCCTGCTGTGAACTATTATATCAGGAATTGTAATTACATGCCATTGTTGAACAGTGGTAGGAAAAATTGGGCCTTTAGTGATGGTGCTGGTGCCACAACACTGTAAGCCCTCACAGTTACTCTTGGTGGGCACATGAATGGGCCCTGATGTAAATTATTAGATCAAGAATTGTAATTGCATGCCCCTGTTGAACAGGGGCAGAAAAATTGGGCCTTTGGTGGCGGTGGTGGTGTTGCCACAACACTGTAAGCCCTCACAGTTACTCTTGGTGGGCGCAGGAATGGGCCCTGCTGTGAATTATTAGATCAAGAATTGTAATTACATGCCCCTGTTGAACAGGGGCAGAAAAATTGGGCCTTAGGCTCTGGTGCCACAACACTGCAACCCCTCACAGATACTGTACTTGGAGCACAGCAATGAGCCCTGTTGCAAAGTATTGCATCAAAAATTGTAATTACACGCCCCTGGTAAACAGGGGCTGAAAAATTGGGCCTTAGGCACTGGTGCCAAAACACTGCAACCCCTCACAGATACTGTACTTGGAGCACAGCAATGAGCCCTGTTGCAAAGTATTGCATCAAAAATTGTAATTACACGCCCCTGTTAAACAGGGGCTGAAAAATTGGGCCTTAGGCACTGGTGCTGGTGCCACGACACTGCAACCTCTCCCAGATACTCTAGTTGGAGTGCAGGAATGAGCCCTGCTGCAAAGCATTGCATAAAAAATTGTAATTACATGCCCCTGTTAAACAGGGGCTGAAAAATTGGGCCTTAGCCACTGGTGGCGGCACCCAGAAATAAAAATGTTCTTCCAAGCTATCATCAGGAATCGGATCATTGAGGAGGAAGAGGATAGTCAGTCAACATAAAAGGACAGTCACTCAGCATCAGCATAGGCAATCTTGAAGGGATGTGACATTTCAAAATAAATTATTCTGTTACATCAGCTTCAGGTGCTTGGTAGCTGGTGGTCATCCAAGACTGGTTCATCTTTATGAAGGTCAGTCGATCAACCGAGTCGGTGGACAGGCGCACCCTGTGATCGGTGACAAAGCCTCCAGCAGCTCTGAATGTGCGTTCCGAAAGAACGCTGGATGCAGGACAGGCCAGTAGCTCAATTGCATACTGTGCAAGCTCTGGCCAGTGATCCATCCTCAAGACCCAGTAAGCCAGAGAATTTTCGGTGAGAAAGGTGTCCAAGTCTGACCTTGCCTCTAGGTATTCCTGCACCATGTATATCAGACGCTGGCGATGGTTGCTGGAACTGATCATACCTTGGGGCTGCGGACTAAAAAATTGTCTGAACGCATCGGTTAGACGGCCACCTTCTCCACCGCTCCTGCTGCTATTGACCGAAGCCTCAGCAACTCTTTGTCCAGGACCAGGAGTTTGTAACCTCCCAGTCTCTGGGAACGCATTGCACAGACCTTTCTGCAAGGCCTCCCGGAGATGTCTCATCCTCTGCTCCCTCTGCGACAGCAAGATAAGGTCCGCAACCTTACCCTTGTACCGTGGATCAAGGAGAGTGGCCAGCCAGTAATGGTCCCTCTCCTTGATCTGAAGAATACGAGGATCCTTCCGCAGACTTTGCAGGATCAGGGAGGCCATGCAGCGTAGGTTAGCTGAGGCATTCGGTCCGGAGTCCTCTGGGTCACTAAGGACGACATGATCCGCAGCCACCTCCTCCCAGCCACGTACAAGTCCACGGGTTTCTTGGGACTGTAAATCATCCCTAAAAGACTGCTGCTGTTGATGCTGAGTGCCAGGCTCCACCTCTATGCTGACACAATCCTCCTCCTCCTCCTCGTCCTCTTCCTGTGCGATGGGTGGGACAGAAGGAACACTGTCTGGGTAAAGGGGGCCTTGAGAGGCAAGGAAGTCCTCCTCTTCCTGCCTCTGTTCTGCCTCAAGTGCCCTGTCCATTATTCCACACAGCGTATGCTCCAACAGGTGGACATGAGGTACAGTGTCAGTGATGCATGCACTGTCACTGCTCACCATCCTCGTGGCCTCCTCAAATGGTGCCAGGACAGTGCATGCATCCCTGATCATGCCCCACTGGCGTGGTGAAAAAAGACCGAGCTCCCCTGACCCTGTCCTGGTGCCGTAGTCGCACAGGTACTCATTGATGGCCCTCTGCTGCGTGTGCAGCCGCTGCAGCATGGCCAACGTTGAGTTCCACCTTGTGGGCATGTCACAAATAAGGCGGTTCTTGGGCAGGTTCAACTCCTTTTGCAGCTCAGCCAGCCGAGCACTGGCATTATATGATCTGCGGAAATGCACACAGACTTTCCTGGCCTGTCTCAGGACATCCTGTAAGCCCAGGTACCTGCCCAAGAACCGCTGCACCACCAGGTTAAGGACGTGAGCCACACAGGGCCCATGGGTCAGTTGTCCCTGTCGGAAGGGCGGAGAGGAGGTTGGTGCCATTGTCGCAAACCACCATTCCTGGCTTAAGCTGGCTTGGCGTCAACCACCTCTCGGCCTGCCCCTGCAGAGCTGACAGAACCTCTGCCCCAGTGTGGCTCCTGTCCCCCAAACACACCAGCGCAAGCACGGCATGGCATCTTTTTGCCTGCGTACTTGCATAGCCCCTTGCACGCCTACGGAGCACCGCTGGTTCCGAGGACAAAGCACAGGAAGAGGCCATGGAGGAAGAAGAAGAGGAGGGGGTGGAGGAGAGAGGTGTGTCACAACCAGCAGTAGCATTTTGGAGGCGTGGCGGCGGAACAACCTCCCACACTACTGCACCTTGTCCTGCATCCTTCCCAGCTGCCAAAAGAGTGACCCAATGGGCCGTGAAAGAAAGGTAACGTCCCTGTCCATGCCTGCTGGACCATGAGTCAGCGGTAATATGCACCTTACCGCTGACCGCCCTGTCCAGCGAGGCATGGACATTACCTTCCACATGCCGGTAGAGAGACGGAATTGCCTTCTGTGAGAAAAAGTGTTGTTTGGGAACCTGCCACGGAGGAACCGCACATTGCACAAACTCACGGAAGGGGGCCGAGTCTACCAACTGAAAAGGCAGCAGTTTAAGCGCTAGCAATTTAGCCAAGCTAGCATTCAACCGCTGGGCATGTGGATGGCTGGGAGTGAACTTCTTTCGACGGTCCAGCAGCTGGGGCAGGGAAATTTGCCTGCTACAATCGGACGTCGGTGTACTGCTAGCAGAGTGCCCGCAAGTACTTGGCTGTGACACACCTAATTCTACACCTTCATTCCTCTCAGTGCAGGTTTCAGAGAGGACTGAAGGTATAGTGGGGTTGGAGAGCCCAGCTGATGAGGAGCAAGGAGAGGTCCGCTTTGTTCTTTGGTGTGGGTCTTTAAGGTACACTTGCCAACGAGCTGCATGGCAGGCCAACATATGTCTGGTCAAGCATGTGGTGCCCAAGCGGCTGATGTTTTGGCCAAGCGAGATACACTTGAGACATATGTTGCAAATAGCAGCGATGCGATCTGATGCACTCGACTCAAAAAAGGCCCACAACAAAGAACTTTTGGATTAACGGGCAGAGGCAGCGCCCTGCACAGGCGAAGCTCTGCGGTGTGATTCAGTCGGTGTGCTGCCCTTACGCTGGCCCACGGAGGGCATCCTGCCTCATTGAAGATGTGCCTCCTCCTCATCCTCCTCCTCCTCCTCCTCTCTCTTATCAGGCACCCACGTGGAGTCAGTGACCTCATCACCCCCTTCCTCTTTATCACTGGAGCCAATCTGGCAGTATGCTGCAGCTGCTGGAACATGACTGCCAGATTGCTGTCCTTCTTGAGCATCCCCTCTCTCTGCGCTCACGCTACTGCCTTCCTCTAGCTGGGTATCATCATCAGACCCTTCAAAATGCTGGGCATCCTCCTGGAGCATGTACCCAACACTGTGCTCAAACAGTTCGGGGGACTCCTCAGGAGGACATGGTGGGTCTAGGGAAGGAGTGACTGATGATGACATTGATACGAGGGAAGAGGACGCGTTGGCAGCTGCTTTGCCAGTACCCTGAGCCTGGGTGAGAGAGGATGAGGAGGATGAGGAGGGCTTGGTCATCCACTCTACCAAGTCTTCGGCATGATGCGGCTCAACACGTCCAGCTGCCGAAAATAAGGACAAGCGTGTCCCATGGCCACGTGCTGATGACGATGCACCGTGTCCATGACCAGCACTGTTGTCTCTAGACACAGAGCCTGCTTGCCCTCTTTTATTGGCTCGTGACTGTCTGCCTCTCCTTGTTGGCCTTCCAGACATAGTAATGGCCTGCAGGGAGATGGGAAAACCAGCAATTGGGTAGTGTATATTGTGCTGGAGGCACACAACACCCACTAACTCCTGCAGATGCCTGTATTAGAGAACAGCAATAAAGTGTAGATACAGGTGTATACTGTGCTGGAGGCACACAACACCCACTAACTCCTGCAGATGCCTGTATTAGAGAACAGCAATAAATGGTAGATACAGGTGTATACTGTGCTGGAGGCACACAACACCCACTAACTCCTGCAGATGCCTGTATTAGAGAACAGCAATAAAGTGTAGATACAGGTGTATACTGTGCTGGAGGCACACAACACCCACTAACTCCTGCAGATGCCTGTATTAGAGAACAGCAATAAATGGTAGATACAGGTGTATACTGTGCTGGAGGCATGCAACACCCACTAACTCCTGCAGATGCTTGTATTAGAGAACGGCAATAAATGGTAGATACAGGTGTATACTGTGCTGGAGGCACACAACACCCACTAACTCCTGCAGATGCCTGTATTAGAGAACAGCAATAAATGGTAGATACAGGTGTATACTGTGCTGGAGGCACACAACACCCACTAACTCCTGCAGATGCCTGTATTAGAAAACAGCAATAAATGGTAGATACAGGTGTATACTGTTCTGGAGGCACACAACACCCACTAACTCCTGCAGATGCCTGTATTAGAGAACAGCAATAAAGTGTAGATACAGGTGTATACTGTGCTGGAGGCACACAACACCCATTAACTCCTGCAGATGCCTGTATTAGAGAACAGTAATAAAGTGTAGATACAGGTGTATACTGTGCTGGAGGCACACAGCACCCACTAACTCCTGCAGATGCCTGTATTAGAGAACAGCAATAAAGTGTAGATACAGGTGTATACTGTGCTGGAGGCACACAACACCCACTAACTCCTGTAGATGCCTGTATTAGAGAACAGCAATAAAAGATAGATACAGGTGTATACTGTGCTGGAGGCACACAACACCCACTAACTCTTGCAGATGCCTGTATTAGAGAACAGCAATAAATGGTAGATACAGGTGTATACTGTGCTGGAGGCACACAACACCCACTAACTCCTGCAGATGCCTGTATTAGAGAACAGCAATAATGGGTAGATACAGGTGTACACTGCGCTGGAGGCACACAACACCCACTAACTACTGCAGATGCCTGAGAAAAGAACAGTCAACACACTGTCCCTGCCTATCTAGCTCTTTCCCTGCACGCCGGAACACACTACACAAGGCCGCCGCACTGGCAGCCTTTTATAGTGTGGGGCGTGTACTAAACCCACCTGAGCTATAATTGGCCACAGGCATCCTGCCTGTGGCCAATTATGGCTCTCCTCGCTGCCTGCGCTGTGGGTGGCCAAGCATGCAGGGTCACAGTGCATGCTTGGCCAATCACAGCGCCGGCAATGCACTGTGATGGCGCAGTGCATTGTGGGCCGTTCGTGTCACACAAATTTGGCGCGAATGGCCCACAAAGTTCTGGTTTCGCCGAACAGGCGAACAGGCGATGTTCGAGTCGAACATGCGTTCGACTCGAACACCGAGCTCATCCCTAGTGCTGCAGCCTCGGTAAGCCTCTTCAGTATTCAACACTTGTCCACTGCAGAACTCAGACATTGAAGCATGGCTGTTACTAGTGTGGGGCACCGAGGACGTGTGCCTTGCACCTCTTGTGGGGTGTCCTGGATCCTCCGTTTTATTTAACTACTGTTTCTGCCTACCAGCACCAGTTTTGGGAGGGACTTTCTCTTGCTCTGAACTGCCACTGCAGCTGAGGTCTGGTAGGTGGACTCCTGCTGGAGGAAAAAGAGTCTGTACTGTGTGGGTGTGCTGGAGGGGTTGCTGTGCTTGGAATGGTGGGTGGTCTGGGTAGGGTTGGTCTGTGCTGGGTGGAGGGGTTGGGAGTGGTAGGTCTATACTGGGGGACGGAATTAAGGCTGTAAGGGTAGATGTGTACTGATGTGGGATTTGTACTAGGAGTGTTTGTACTGCAGTTATTTTTGGGCTGGACTGTTTTAAGACATATACATAAGCCTTGCACTCCTGGCCCCTGCAATTTATGCATTACTCACTTCTGACCTCTGCACTCTCTGCGTTGCTCAGCCCTGACTCCTTTTATCTGTGCATTACATACTCCTGGCCCCTGCAATCTGTGCACTTCACACTCCTGACCTCTGCATTATTGGGTACACACTCCTGGTGTCTGCAATCTGTATATTACTCACTCCTGACCCCTGCACTCTATGCTATTTACACCCCTGGCCCCTGCACTCTGTGCATTATACACTCCTGACCTCTGCATTCGATGTGCTTTGCACTCCTGAGCCCTGCACTTTGTGTGTTACGCAATCCACAAAAGCATGTAATGGAAGGGGTTTGTTTTTTAAAAATTTCGTGTGCTGAGGTTTTTAGGTGTTTATTAAAGGCTTGCTTGTAGCACAGTAATTAATGCATATATTGTGCAGGTTCAGGTATTACTTAACTATGTCCCTCCTACTCTTAGTACAATTTGGCCACAGTTACCATCTGACATGGTGTCTACATGTGTCTGGGTCTTTCACAATCCCAGCAACGCCAATGCAGTGAAGTCTTGTAAAACATTGCCTAAAGTTACCCTGCAAGTTGTCTTAAGAAATCTAAGTGTCAGGTCCCTGTGAACTAGATAGTTAGTGGCTGGCCAAGGCTGGGGGGGGGGGGGGGGAGGGGAGAGTTAAGTATGTGTGCTCAGTTCATAGGTTTTTTGGATCCAGCCTACTCACCAGTGATTATATATATGGGAGAAGGCTGGGTTTAGGGTCTTTGGCCACACTTGACTGCATATGTGGGGAAGGAGGACTGCTGCACCGTGGAGTCCATCGGAGGCACCGGTGATCTGGAGATCAGCCAGCACCTGAAGAGGTTAGAAAGAGGAAAAGAGTTAGTTAGGAAAATGGACACTGTTCACATTGGACTGTATTACTAAAACACTTTATTTTTTATCAAAGGCAAGGTTTTATTGAGCATGAAATGAAAAAAGACACAAATATAAAGTGCAACAGGCACTATTCTTAAGGCAGGTACATTGACATACCGTATACAAATTAGTTATAGAACATTGAAGGTCAAGTAAACATGAAGTGCCGATAGTGAGCGTACAAAAAAAAGCAATACACACTGTAGGGGGGGAAAGCCTAGCGGCTCGTCATATACTGAAAAAATCATAGGTGCACACAGGGGGGAATGGAAGGGAGAATCCTATGTGTAGGTACCCGGGACATACTTAAGGGGAGATTGCTAAATTTGATGGGGGATCCTTCCTCAGCATTGCAGGTGGAAGCGTCTTCTAACTACCTGTCCCAAATTTTATGATATTTGGTTGGACAGCCCCTATGTGAGTACAGTACAGTACCTCTTTGTAGGGAAGGGTGGCGTTGATAGCCCTGATCCACTGTTGAACAGTGGGGGGCGATCACCTGGCTATTTGTATTCTACCTAAGAATAGTGACTCTTGCATAAATGTTTAAATACTTGTCTTCCTCAGAAAGGGAGGAGATACCAAGTACACCCTGGCGGGGGCCTCGAGTCAGAGGGGAGCCATGTGATCATGAAGGAATTTGACCACCTGTGACCAGTATTCTTGGATAGAGGGACAGGACCAGAGCAAGTGATAAAAAGAGCCCCGAGAGTCACCACATCTAGGACATGCTGGACTATGTTCCGGCCCATACTTGGAGAGGTGAAGGGGTATTCAATAGGACTTATGGAGGATATAGAGATGGGTGAGGCAGTCAGACAACTTAGGGGATACAGATTTGCAGGTAGCTAGCAACTCCTCTCAGTCCTCACCCGTCACGGTACTCAGATCCGTCTCTCACAGAGATTTTAATTGATAAGCCAGAGCATTGCCAGAAGGGAACATGAGATAGTTGTAAAACTGGGAAATATTTTTTTGGGGATCCTGGTCCGTAATTATATCTACCAGATATAACAGATCAAGGCTGGGGACAGAGTCATGGAATTGAGAGCTGAGCGCATGTCAGAGTTGGAGGTAGCGAAAGAACATGCGGTTGGGTACATCAATGCCATCTTTCAATACCTGAAATGATTTAACTGAGCCGTTAGCTATAGCGTGAAAAAGATATATGACCCCCTTGTCAATCCATAGACTATGGTCTAGGACAGATAACAGCTCGGGCAAACGTGGATTGTCCCATAGTGGCGTATGGGTGTGAAATGTAGGAGCCTTGCTATAATTCATGGCCAGCTGCCAGATTTTGCGGTGGTGGAATAACATACGACTCTTTTTGCCCTTGTGGGACAATTCATGAGTGCCACAGAGTAGAATTTGAAATGGATGAACAACCGGGTGGGAGGCCTGGGAGAATACCAGGGTGGAGTACCTAATCTTATCGGTTTGATTGAAATAAAAGAAGTGGGAGAGTTGGGAAGGGATGTAGTATAGGATTAAGTCTGGTAGTGCAGTGCCACTTAGATCAACAGGACATTTCAGGGCTCGCCATGATAGTTTATGATGGGAGGTGCCCCAGATAAAGGATAGGATACATAGATTTGAATATGCGTGGTGGAATGTAAAGGGGGGCATGCCAAAAAATATAGTAGAGTAGTTTGGGAAGGAGTATCATTTTTACTGGGCTGATGCATCTCATAATCCCAAGAGGGAGACGGGACCCTGACTGTGTTTTGGCTTTTAGAATGTCATATAGGGGTTCAAGGTTAAGATAAGACCTATGTAATCCGATAAAGATTGGGGAAGTTGAATGTCCAGGTATCTAATCATACTGGCTCTGACCAGGGGAAGTGTGGCTTAGCTGTGGGGGCACCTAGATCTAATGGTAGGATTTGGGACTTAGCCCAGTTGATCTGCAAGCCAGAGAATATCCCGAATTGCTTGATAAGCTGTAAAGCAGCCTGGAGTGATGGGCCAGCATCTCTCAAGTACAGGAGCATGTCATCTGAGTACAAGCTGAGGGCCTCAGTCACCTGTCCAATACAGTGGCCTTTGATGTCTGGGTGTGCCCTGATGGCGAATGGCGAGGGGTGTATAAGAGTGGGGATATAGGGCAGCCCTGGCGAGTGCCACAAGAAAGGGGAAGGGATCTGAAACTTGCCATTAACTTGGATATGAGCCTTGGGAGCTTGGTATAGGAGTTGGAGCCATTTAATAAATTTCGGGGCGAAGCCAAATCTGCGGAGACACTCCCACAGGTAACTCCACTCCACGGAGATGAACGCCTCTTATTGGGCATGAATGCTGTCTGATATGGGTGTGTTAGACTGAGTATTACTTTGTTAAGATGTAAAGCGAGGATTTTAGCAAGTATCTTGACATCTAATTGCAAGAGAGGTATGGGGCGGTATGATTCGGGGAACAGCAAGTCTTTCCCCGGTTTGAGTATCAAAACTACAAGGGCTTCACCCATAATGGTAGGGAGTGTGGCTGAGTCGAATATGTGGGTATATACTGTAGTTCTCGCAGCTTAGGGACGAGGACCTCCCCAAACTGACTGTAGAATTCTAGGGGGGCCCATCAGAGCCAGGTGTCTTAGAGGGTGGAAGGTGTGCTAGAGCCTCTTCAATGCCGTCTGTGGTGATTAGTGCCTCGAACTGGTCAACCTGAGAGGGGGTCAACGCAGGGAAGGTGATATCCTGTAGGAATGCAGATAGTTCCTGGAGAGTAATGGGCGGTGGAAGTATACAGTTCCGAATAAAAAGTTCTGAATTCTCCGGCCACCAGATCAGGGTCTGTAGTTTTGGTCCCTGAGGCAGACTGGAGTGTAACTACTACCGGGGGGTTTGTGATCAAAGTGTATTGGTGTTCTGCCCTCACAATGTGTTTAGAGTACAAGGCTTGGCAGACAGCTAACAGCTTCCCAATAAAGACTCAGTAAGAAGGGTTTATAGTTGTAATCTTTACTGAGAATATTTTTTTTGTAAAACTGCAAAACACAAATTATAAGAATATGCATTAGCATTTAACATTACATCACAAATGCAATAGTAACAGGTGTCTACAATACTGTAAAGGCCCTAGCTAGCAGAACATTAGGCCTAGCTGAATGAACTTCCTGACAGAAACATCCCACCAAACACACATATAAAATGTAGATGAATTAGTAGAACATATGCTCAATAATACAAAACTAATGAAAGCCTACTAACAGACTTATGCTTCCAAGGCCAGTATTAAGAAATAGTGGAGGTCTTTAGCATGCTTCCTTCTCTGTAGAAAGATGATCTAATATTCTAGGCAGGAAGTGGGCGTAATATACTACAGTTCCTGTTAATAATGGATGCCAATTTAAAGCAACAGTAAGATCAGTAAATATATATTTTATGATGATCAGAACAATAGGCGAGCAGTTTGCCAGCGCGCTCGCTGTGTTCAAAAATTTGTTGTTTACTAAAAAAAAGTAGGATTTTAAAACAGCTTACCTGTAAAATCCTTTTCTTGGAGTACATCACGGGACACAGAGCAGCATAGTCATTACTATGTGGGTTATATAGAATTACCTTCAGGTGCTGGCACTGGCAACTTCCAAAACAGGAAGTACCCTCCCCTATATAAGCCCCTCCCATCCGGGAGTACCTCAGTTTTGTAGCAAAGCAATACGTGTCCCCAAAAGAGGGGTGGGAGCTCTGTGTCCCGTGATGTACTCCAAGAAAAGGATTTTACAGGTAAGCTGTTTTAAAAATCCTACTTTCTTGTTCATACATCACGGGACACAGAGCAGCATAGTCATTACTATGTGGGACGTCCCAAAGCAATGCCACATGAGGGGGGGGATACACCATACATAAGCTGGGCGCCATCAGGCATGAGGATCTTTTGCGGCCTGCAACACACTGCGCCCAAAGGCGACATCCTCCTGACTTCTAACGTCCACCTGGTAGAACCTAGTAAACGTGTGTACTGAAGACCATGTTGAGGCCTTACAAATTTGCGCCAGGGAGGCCTGGTGATGCACTGCCCATGAAGTTCCAACTGCTCTCGTGGAGTGCGCCCTAACTTTGAACGGAGGCGGTCTACTTCTCAAGCCATAGGCTTGTATTATGACCTGTCGAATCCACTTGGCTAAAGTAGATTTTGATGCTGCCTGACCCTTTCTGGGGCCTTCCGGCAGAACAAATAAAGAATCCGTTCTACAAATCTGAGCAGTGGCTTTTAGATAAGCTTTAACTGCTCTTACTACATCCAAAGAATGCAATAACTTTTCCTCTACCGAGCTTGGTTTGGGGAAAAAAGAAGGAAGAACCACATCCTGGTTCAAGTGAAACCCCGATACCACCTTAGGAAGAAAGGCTGGGTGAGGACGTAATACTACTCTGTCCTTATGGATAACCAGATATGGCTCTTTACAGGACATGGCGGCTAATTCCGACACTCTTCTAGCCGAGCATATGGCTACTAAAAATATCAATTTCCTGGTGAGTAGAACCAAGGAAATGTGCCGCAAAGGTTCAAATGGCTGCTTCTGCAGAACCGACAGAACCAAATTTAGATCCCATGGGCATATGGGAGCCTTAATCGGTGGAATAATACGAGTCACACCTTGCATAAAGGATTTGACAAGTGAATGCATAGCCAGGGGCCTTTGAAATAGTATTGACAAGGCCGAAACCTGGCCCTTGATAGTACTTAAGGCAAACTTCCTGTCTACAGCCCACTGCAGGAAGTCCAGAATTCTGCCTATAACGTACTTACGTGGATGCCATTTTCTGGCCTCGCACCAAGTGATGTACGCCTTCCAAACTCTATAGTAGATCTGCCTGGATACAGGCTTCCTGGCATTGATTATAGTTGATACCACAGAGTTAGAGAGACCTCTCTTCTTTAGGATGTGGGATTCAATAGCCAGGCCGTTAAACTTAGAGTTAGTAAGGAAGGGTGGTATATCGGTCCTTGCGAAAGCAGGTCCGGACGACGTGAAAGGGTCCAAGGACTCCCCACAGACATTTTGATGATCTCCGCGTACCAGGCCCTTCGGGGCCACGCTGGAGCCACCAGGATCACCGGCTTCTTCTCCAACCTGACTCTGCGAAGGAGTCGAGGCAACAATTGTAGCGGAGGGAATGCATATATCAGTCTGAACTGATCCCAAGGGAACACCAGAGCATCCGAGCCGCAAGCGAGGGGATCCCTTGTCCGGGAGACAAATCTGTCCACCTTTGCGTTGAATCTGGATGCTAGCAGATCTACATCCGGTGTTCCCCACCGCTGACATATTGCTCGGAAGACCTCGGGATGAAGGGACCATTCCCCTGGGCATAACTGTTGGCGACTCAGAAAGTCCGCCTTCCAATTCTCCACCCCTGGAATGAAGACAGCTGATATACATGGGACATGCTTTTCTGCCCATTCCAGGATGTGACTTACTTCCCTCTGGGCTGCACGACTCCTGGTGCCTCCCTGATGATTGATATATGCCACTGCTGTGGCATTGTCTGATTGAATTCTGACAGGGGACCCTTGGAGTCTGGATGTCCAGGCTACTAGGGCGTACCGGGCTGCTCGTATCTCTAAGAGATTGATGGGCAGGGTTTTTACTACATTTGACCATCTGCCCTGGAGAGACCATTGCTCCAGTACTGCCCCCCAGCCTATAAGGCTGGCATCTGTAGTGACCACCTTCCAAGATATCGGGCTGAAGGGTTTTCCCTTCTGGAGATTCTGGGGGATCAACCACCAGCAGAGACTCTTCCGAACGGAAGGGGACAAAGCCATCGGGAAGTCTAGAGCCTGAACTTTTCCGTTCCAGGCTGACAATATGGCCCCTTGTAAATTCCTTGAGTGGAATTGGGCGTATGGCACAGCTTCGAATGATGCTACCATCTTTCCTAGCAGCCTCATGCACAGGCGTATGGACGGCTGTCTTTTTGCACAAAGCAGACGGACCAAGGCCCTCAAAGAGGATACCTTGTCTAGAGGTAAGAAAATCTTCCTCTGGTCTGAATCCAGCCGTAGCCCTAGATATACCAGGTTTTTCACTGGCTGTAGGGCTGACTTGTCCAGGTTGATGATCCAACCGTGAGACTCTAGATACTTGATTGTATCGACAATTACCACTTCTAGCTTGGCAACTGAGTGGTCCATCAACAACAGGTCGTCTAGGTATGCCATTATCGTTACACCCCGTGTTCTTAGATCGGCCAACAGTGGGGCCAGAATTTTTGTGAACACTTGTGGTGCTGTGGCCAGACCGAATGGTAAGGCTCTGAACTGAAAATGGTGCCCTTCTACTGCAAAGCGTAGGAATTTTTGATGACCTGGAAAGATGGGAACATGCAAGTAAGCATCTTTGATGTCGATCGAGGCTAACCATTCCTCCCCTTGTAGGGCAGCGGTGACCGATCGGATCGACTCCATCCGGAAAGACCGGACGTTTAGAAATTTGTTTAGACTCTTTAGGTCCAATATGGGTCTTATGTCCCCGTTTGGCTTCGGGACTGTGAAAAGGTTTGAGTAGAAACCCAACCCCCACTCTTCCATAGGAACCTCCATAATTACTCCTTGGAGCAATAGTTGTTCTAACGCCAATAGGAGAGACCCTCTTTTCAGAGGGTCTCTTGGCATGCCTGACCACATAAAATGGGACGGAGGAGACTCTTTTAACTCCAACTTGTATCCCAGAGTTACTGCGGAGAGCACCCATCTGTCTTTGATCGTCTCCCGCCAGGTCTCTGCGAACAACTGAAGTCTTCCCCCCACCCGTTTGAGTGGGGGCAGCCCTTCATAGGCTTGACTTGGAGGCTGGTTTAGTACCTCTTCGGATCCAGGGCTTTTTATTACCCTGTGGCTGTCCCTGATTTTTACCTCCTGAGTTTGACCGAGGAGGCCGTCGGAACTGCTTAGTAGCAGACGTCGCAGGGATAGGAGAGGTAGTCCTCTTAAAAGATGGACCCCTAGACCTCTTTTTACTCGGTAAGAGAGTACTTTTACCACTGGAAATCTTCTGGATATACTTATCCAGGTCTTCGCCAAAAAGGCGTTCCCCATGAAATGGGAAGCTAACTAAGAGCTTCTTACAGGGAGCTTCAGCAGACCAGTTTTTGAGCCACAGAAGCCTACGCATATGTACCAAAGACAGCGTGAGGCGGGAGGCCTGATGAATAGAATCCTTGATGGCGTCAACCGCAAAGCATAATGCTCTAGGCAGATCAGCCAGAGCCTGGGCCTGCTGGTCTGGCAAATCCCTCAGGACCATTTTCATTTGATCCTTTAAAGCTTGGCAGACCCCAATAGCTGCCACTGCTGGCTGTGTAACAGCCCCTGCTGTGGAAAAAGCAGATTTTAATAAAGATTCCAATTTTTTGTCCACTGGATCTTTGAACATTTGAACATTATCTACTGGACATGTCAGTGATTTGTTCACAGAAGAGATGGCTGCATCCACCGTAGGAACATTCCATCTCTGGGTGAACTTTTCCTCCATGGGATAGATCACCGGAAACCTTTTAGGCGGAACAAATAGTTTATCAGGATGTTCCCAGTCCTGGTATATAAGTCCTTCCAATAATGGATGTATTGGAAAGGAGCAATTAACCTGGGGAGCTTTTAGCGACCCCAATGAGGAGACAGCAGTAGTTGATGGTTCAACAAGAGGCATTTTAAATGCAGATCGAACCATGTCAGTTAGGGTCTGGACCCACAATCTTTCAGTCTGTGATGCTGAAAATGGTTCATCTACTGTCGATTCCTCAAAAACAGAGCTAACCTCCTCCTGATCCCCTTCAGGTAGGTCGGTCCCTTCCTGGGACTGTTGCTCTGCCAACAGGCACTCTAATGGAGGTGATGGAGATCTGGCGCGCTTTCTTTCCTGTAGAGAAGAAGCGATCAATGCAGCCAATCTCTGCTCCAATCCCTCCAGAGTTGAGGAAAAAACCTCCTCTGTTATATATGCAGGAGCAGGTGGACTGAGGACAGCCGCAGTACCTGGCACTCCCGGGGGTTCCTTATGGGTATTAACCTCTGATTTCTCAGGGGAGGAGGGTGCAGATGACTGCTCCAGATCCTCAGAGCCCGATGGAGACCCCCTACACTTCCTGAGAGGTATATCTCGGAGTTTTTTAGGCGGCATATTCCTTAGTTCAAAGCTGAGGTATTCCAGCCGCAATACACCCCTTACTGAAATAGTCTAATGCAATTTGCTGCTATGTACATCAGTGGGTGTCTACTAATGCGTCTTTCTGGGGATGCCTGTATCAACCGCCCGCTGTAAGCCCCTATACCATGCTACCAGCTCCTTTTCATGCTCTGTGTCCATAGCAAGCAGCGTGGACTGAGTCCTTTTATCTTGCTGGGACGCCCGCACATGCGCAGAAGCGCTGGGCGCACAGAGCGCGTCATCCGCCAGGCTCCGCCCCCTTTTTTGAAGCTAAACCTTTTCCCCGCCGCAGGACTTTGTTTGGTCCACAGAAGCCCAAACTTCACCTCTCACGGCAGGCATTGTACTAGACCTTCAGGGACCGGGTTCCCAAGGATTCCACTCCCCTGGACCTGTATAGCACCCTGCACAGATAGCCTCTTGGTTTTGGGTATGACCAGAGCTCTGGATCCCAGGGTCCAGCCCTCCTAAGAGAGGCATTACAGGCAAAACCCTGCTCTTCTCTGCAAGGCCCGGGTACCGACCGTTTAGCTCTGAAGCTTTTTTGGTCGGATCCGGAATAGCTTGCTAAGGCCCAGAGAACATGTACACAAGCCCAGATGAATACATGTTAACCTTGGCCAACACCTTAGACACTGGCAAAAAACTGAGGTACTCCCGGATGGGAGGGGCTTATATAGGGGAGGGTACTTCCTGTTTTGGAAGTTGCCAGTGCCAGCACCTGAAGGTAATTCTATATAACCCACATAGTAATGACTATGCTGCTCTGTGTCCCGTGATGTATGAACAAGAAAATACCTTATTTGGCTTTCTCAAAGTGTAGTTGATCAGTGAGTCTAGTCTGCATCATACAAGAGAAGCATTGGCTGCAGAAGGATCGTTGAGGAAGACCCATACCAAAAATCAAATATAAAAAAATCAATATACAGAATTATTATATAACTACGCCTTTAGATTACAATCAATCCTCTGCTTGGCCTCTTTAGATTTTCCTCCTTCCTATGGTTTATCCACTTATTCAGGCATCTCATATAACAGGGTATACTCAGTCAGACCTGCAGGGGACAGCCAGAAATACAGCACAAAGACATAAGGAGACATTTCTCAAGTGGATAAGTATTCATGTAAGACATTATAAACATACGGTACAGTACTGAAATTCTAAGAGAACTATCTGCCCATGGAAATGGGCTATGTGTAAGAGGGAGATCGCAAATGACCCTTCAATGAGGGAAAACTGTTCATACTGCTAATATAGTTCTCATGGTATGTCAAAAGTGCGTAAAAAAACCCCAACAAAACATATATAGACTTTAACAGCACTGGACCAGTGTAGCAAAACAGGCTGCTACCCAACACAACTGAGGATGCGTGGGCTGGCCAGGGAAACAAAACTTGAAATATCAAAAATAAAGACCAGGATAGGTAGGGTGACATATGTTCAGGGTGACCGTTGAGGTCTAGGGGACGAACTTAACTTAAACGTTACTAAAGAGCGCACAACGGTTTGGTAAGGTAAGTCTCTGAGAGTGGAAGAGAGGCAGGTAGAATGCTTGAGACTTGCAGGATACAACAGCGGTTGGAAAGGGGGGCATATTAAGGGCCTCAGTGGGGGAGAGGGGACATGAAATATGGAGGACCCCTAAAGTGGCGGGCCGAGTTTGGGGAGGGGGAAAACAGGGAAAACAGAAGAATAGGATGGTCTGGGTCCATAGCAGGACGAGCAGAGTGCACAGATCATCAACGAACATAGTTCTTGTGGTGTCAGTAACAGAGGCCGGGTAAGTAGAGGTTTAGGCGAGAGCAGGGCCGGCCATGTCTCGGCGCTCCAGCCATGATAGTACCGCCTCTGGATCTTTGAAAAACTGTGCCTTGCCGCCACTCACCATGTGTAGTCTTGCCGCTAACACCATTATATACGTCAGATGGTGGATCCGGAGCTGCCGCTTGGCCTCGACAAACTGCGCCCACTTCTTCTGTACCTCGGCAGAGAGATCCGGGAACACTGCGACATGCACATTACCAAAGGGGATGTTGCCTCTTACACGAGTAGGCCTCAGGATGGTGTCTCGGTCACGGTAATTCAAGAATTTAGTGATGAAGGTGCGCGGTGGGGCGCCGCACGGTGGAGATCTCACAGCCAGGCAGTTAGTGTGCTTTACCACGAATGTGGATGAGAAGGCCTCTCTACAGAAGGTTTTGGTCAGCAGGTTTTCCAAGAAGGTGGGGGGTCTAAACCTTCAACCCATTTGGGCAGTCCCACAAAGCAGAAGTTGCAGTGCTGAAGTCTGTTCTCCATGTTGTCCTGTTTGTGGAGAACGGAGTTTAACTGGTGCTGTAGATTTTCAGTAGTTTCTTGCAGTGGCGACAGGCCGTCCTCCACGTGGCTGACTCGGCACTCGGTCTCAGTTACCCTCTCCCGCAGCTTGTGTATATCTTGTCATATGAGGGATATATTGACCTTCACCTCCTTGATCTTAGAGGTGAGAGTAGTCTGGCATAAGGAGATGGCCTTGAGCACTCTGGAAGTTTCCCCAGTGGCAGGCTCATCTTCCCTCGGGAGTGAAGCAACGCCATCTTCCTCCGCCGGGTCCAGCTCCTCGTGGCGGTACTTATCCAACTTATCGATAGCTCCGGACACCCTCTTCGGCAGAGACATGGTGGTATGAGGTCTGAGAGTTGTTATGAGCAAGGTGTTTCGTAGGAAGGATAGCCCCCAGGATCAGTAAAAAGGATTCTGCTCAGGCGGAGCGCTCACTCTGCACCCCTATGCCATGCAACTCCTGGTCACGCCCCCTACTAAAAGATTTTTAAGTAAAGTTGCATCAACTGTACTGAGCCTGGTCTGGAGTTATTCAAAGTGATGCATGTTGGTTCTGACATATCAAAAGAACCAGGGGCTGTAAAGCACAAAGGGGTATGAAGCTTAGCTACTACAAAAAGGGTTAACTCAGCAATGTAGTTAACGCAGAGGGTTAACTCTGAGGAATGTAGTTGCTATGAGTAACCAAGTACTAACACAAGCAACCAGTCATTAGGCGTGTTACCTGGTAAGCGAGGGGGTCGATGTCTGGTGCCCTCCCTAGTGGTCGGTTTTCACTAGCAACCAGAACTGAACCCACAATATGGAGATCCATGGCCTGGTCACAAGGTACGGGAAGGAAGGAGTTAACAAATGCACGTATGAGGTCCACACTAGGTGCACAGCGGGATGGGGATCTGTTACTGGAAGTGAGATAACAGAGGTACGTTGGACTGGTGGAGTGGGTGCAGGCTCAGCACATCCCTCCTAATGCAACATACAAGTTACAGTGTGTAGTGACATGGGACAGGACTTTTTAGAGGAACTCTGAACTTTGGTGCACACAGTGTGAAGGCTCATCTCTAAGTCGGGGAACTGCCTTAATGTTAGATTTTTCACATGTCTGCAGTCTCCGCCTGGTCCCAGGCATTGATGAGCATGCTCTGCGTGAAAGGTATCCATGCATGCAGGACGAGTAGGACCTGCAATAAAAAAAGTTATCATACTATCCTCTCCAGGGGTCTTCTACCTTTCCGCCATTCAATTAAAAGAGTCTCCATAAGGCTTTAACATTTGACACTTTTAAGAGTGTCGGATGCCTGTATTCCCCACTACATGCGGTGGTTCTAACTATTGAGTCCCACAGTGACGTAGGGGTCAGAGGAAGGAACCAAAGCATGAGGCGGGGCATGCAGGCATCCCACAAGTTTTGAATTTGTAATAGTGGAAGCGGCAGCATTTGACCTGAGGGAATGTAGGAGACATGGGCCACAGTATCTACGTCTGACCCAGGGGGTATAGTGGACCTCTGCAGCGACACCACTGCTTCCGCACAAAGAGCAGTATGCTAGCAAAGGTTTGGCTTTCCTACACAGGCTGTGGCTGCTTTCTGACGAAAACAAACTTGTAAGACTTTTTATAACTTAAGTTTTAAGACACCTGGAACGTATTTAGCTAATTTGAACTGTAAGTTTAGTTTGATTAAAATATTCCTAAATGGCCATCATAGAAACTTCAAGACCCTGTGTAAGCATAATAGAACATCATGTCTAATAACGTTTTTTGCAAAGTTGTTTACTTTGCTGCCCTAGAGCAGAATCTCATACTCAAAAGTATAAAACAGTAAATTAGCTTTTAATTAGGAAGAAAACCACTATAATCCATCTGATTACTTCTATTACATTAAATACAGTCTTACCTCTGTATCAACACGCCAAATTTCCCACCAATTATCTCTGATTTTCTTCATTTTCTGCCATCATTAGGAAATGATTAATTGTTGTAAAAGCACGCAGCCAGAAAATTGCCAGAGTTAAATCTGGAAGTAAAAAATTTGTACATATTACCAAATTAGTGACTTCCTCCAGAAAGAAAAAATCTTTTCCTGTTTTTGTCCCCAAGCAAAGAAATAAGAAAGGAAATTAAGTGTCTAAGACTAACAAATTGTGAAGATTTCAGAATTGACCAGATGTGTGTAGTGTTTGGAGACAGTGTTGCAATGGTTATAATTAAATGCGAGAAAAACAGTTTAAATGAAAGCAGATGATTGAAATTTAAATTTAAGGAAGAAGTATTCAATCCAGCCTATTACTGTTTATTGGATGCTTGAGGTTGTTTAATAACAAATATAGTAATGTGTAAAGTGTTTTTAAAGGACCACTCCACTGATCATTTACTTTTGTGTGGTTGTTGGCAAGTTGAATAATTTGTTTTTATCACCATCGGAATTTCTACTTCCAACTTCTGCAGCCATTACATAACCCACCAAAGGTTTTCCAGAAAATGGAGAATCCAACTGTAAGAGGGACACCTTTGTTACGGCCCTTTGGGAGGGGCAGAGACACATACTACTGTAGGGAAATCTTGTACTGGAGATTCAAAAAGGTGTAGGAGGTTGAGGGGTGCCCATGCGGCTTCCCTGTACACATGGATAGGAGGGGCGGCAAATAAAGGAGCAGATCCCCCCCCCCATTTTCCACCTGCAGGCACTGAAAGCCTGTTTTCCCCCCTCTTCCTCCCGTAGGCATTCAGTGGCTGCAGGAGGAAAATGGAGGAGATTGGTTCCTTTATATTCTGCCCTCACCCTCAGTGGCTGCTTATCCATTAGGGCGCATGGGCGCCGCCCTCCCTATCCAGATTCCTAATCTACATGCAGGGCACCAGATTCCAATGGGGGGGTGTTTTTCTTTTAAGTACGTGATTAGAGCCAGAGGCCGTCGCCCCGTAGGAGCGCTGTCCGCCTGGAACCCAGATGGGGTAAGTGCGGATCTAGATGACCGACCGGGGGGGGTACGGGTGACCTGACGCAGCATGGGGGGGGTGTGGGTGTGACCTGACAGAGCGGGAGCGGGGGGGTTCGGGTGACCTGACGGAGCAGGGAGGTGGGGGGGATGTGCGGGTGACTCGACCGGGTGAGATAGAGGGGGTGTTGATCTTGCCACCAGCCGACCGGAGGGGGGGGTGGTTGTTTGCCGCCCCCTCCCAAAAAAACACCAACCGCCACTGCTCACCGCTCCTCATATCCAGCTTCTTTCTTCTGCCCCTGGGCCCCTATGTTGTCCTCCCGCAGCTCTGCCTGCTTCTCTCCTCTCTTCTCCTGTCAGCTACTGCGGTGGTTGTGTTAGAGTGGGTAAGGGGCCTGTAAATATGTCATTTTATGGCCCCTTCCTTTTATGAATGGACAGATTCAGTGATCAGTACCAATCACTGACTTTCTCCATTCGTAATTGAAGCCTAGTAAACTGTGTTTAATATGCTTCAGTTTGTGAATGAACATGAAGCTCTGTATATAGCTATACTTGTCTATCCATTCTGTGCAGCTGAGGCTGCAGAGATGGAGATTGAGGATTGTGTCCTCAATCTCCTTTTTCTGTCTCAAAGGTGAAACATCATAGATCTGTTTGGACCATCAATATAACACCCAAGCCCCCCAATGGGGCTTCTAATAAAAAATGGTAAAAAATAATAAAAAAAAAAAAAAAAAAAACTACTGACACCAGTGGCAGAACTATCAGGGTCACAAAGGTTGCACTTTCCACTGGGACCTGACCTTCTGCCACCGGGCTCGAAGGGAAGAGCCCTGGCTGGGGTCAGAGGGCCCTTCATGGTTTCTTGCACTGGGGTCCTATATGATCTAGTTATGCCTCTGTTCGACTTACTAGTTATTGTCCATTCACACCTGAAAGGACAGTTGTAGGGAGAGTTGGCTTTTAGCCATAGCAATTAACTAATATTTTTTAAGGCTATGAATATTATGAAAGCATTTGTACTTTTAGTATGACTGTGTTAGCAACTACGGGCTTACCAGGGTGTGGCCTGGGACTGAGCTCAGCTCATCAATAAAAACTACTTTGAATGTTAATGTTAGTATAGGACTCACCAGATGCGAGGACCCTTGGTGCAAGTGGCAAGCTTACATATTTCGGCCACATACAAGCTAATACCACATTATTTATTTTTTTGTTTGTTGAAAAGATGCATTTAGGATGCCTACCAGCCCGCCTGCCTAATGTCCATTCTATGAAGAGAAACTGTCCACTTTGTCCCAACTTTGCTTTCTTTAAACCTTGAAATGCATTTAAGGACCATAGCCTACCTTCGAGGTAGTTCATAGTTTAATCCAGATGTTGCCATGTGCAGCAGACCACCCCCTATTTCTTTTATCTGCAGTATAGTAATCCTGGAACACAAGTGCTGAAGACGATGGAATGCATTCCCTTACTTCCTATCACACACACAGAGAGTCTACTGCAAAAATATGAAAATAATAAAGAGTTTCTCAGGTACGTGAATCAGAGAGGAAAATGCACAACACAGGCTCCAGGAGGTACAATCATATTGTCCTCCTACTGATCCTCTGAATGTAAATGACATAAATTGGCAATACAATTGTTTAATATGAGTTACTGCAGAACACAAATCATATGTGTGTAGCGCCCAGCGCCGGCCCAAGACATGGTGCTGCCTGGGACTAGTGATGAGCCCGAACACCCCCGGGTTCGGTTCGCACCAGAACCCGCGAACGGACCGAAAGTTCGAACGAACATTAGAACCCTATTAAATACAATGGATGCGAACGTTCGAATTCTAAAGTGCTAATTATAAAAACTATTATGCATGTTATTGTCCTAAAAAGGGTTTGGGAACCCGGGTTCTGCACCAGGGGACATGTATCAATGCAAAAATAAGTTTTAAAAACGGTCGTTTTCCGGGAGCAGTCATTTTAATGATGCATAAAGTGAAAAAAAAAAAGTCAAATATTCCTTTAAATATCGTACCTGGGGGGGTGTCTAAAGTATGCCTGTGAAGTGCCACGTGTTTCCCGTGTTTAGAACTGTCCCTGCACAAAATGACACTTCTAAAGGAAAAAAAAGCCATTTAAAACTGCTTGCGGCTTTAATGTAATGTCTGGTCCCGGTAATATGGATGAAAATCTTTAAGAAAAATGGCATAGCTACCCCATGACCCCCCCCCTACCCCAGCCCATTACCAGCCCCTTTGGGTCTTGTATGGATATTAAGGGGAAACCCCGCACATAAATAAAAAAGGCCCTATATACTCTGAACAGCCGTATAACAGGCGGTGCATACAAGACAGGGACTGTAGGTTTGTTCTTATGTAGAATCTGTTTGTAATTTTGAACAGGTAACATTGTTGAAGTGTAGCTCCAGACCAAAAATCTATTTTTAAACTTTTTGGAAAACATAGGTAAGGGTTATCACCCCTGTGTAACATTTGTTTTGCTGTTCTGTGCCCCTGTTCAGAACATTTCACCTCACTTTCCGTCCTAATGACAACTGTTTTTGAAATGTGGTGTTTTTCTTGAAACAAGGATTTGCTGATAAAGCATCAGTACAGAGGAGTCACCTTTCTCCCATATTTATTCTTACAGGAGAGAATTTTCCTTCCTAGTGGTAGATTTCCTCTCACTTCCTGTTGTCTTCTTGCGTTTGCAAGTAGGAGTCGTTTGTAAGTTGGATGTTTTGAAAGTAGGGACCTGCCGTATATACTCTGCAGAAATAGGCCCCTTAGTTGTTGGTGTTGGCACAACACTGTAAGCACTCACAGTTACTCTTGGTTGGTGCTGGAACGCCCTGCTGTCAACTATTATATCAGGAATTTTAATTACATATAATTGTTGAACAGTGGTAGTAAAAATTGGGCCTTTGATGGTGGTGCTGGTGCCACAACACTGTAAGCCCTGACAGTTACTCTTGGTGGGTGCAGCAATGGGCCCTGCTGTGAATTATTAGATCAAGAATTGTAATTACATGCCCCTGTTGAACAGGGGCTGAAAATTGGGCCTTAGGCACTGGTGGCACAACACTGCAACCCTTCACAGATACTGTACTTGGAGCACAGCAATGAGCCCTGTTGCAAAGTATTGCTTCAAAAATTGTAATGACACGCCCCTGTTAAACAGGGCTGAAAAATTGGGCCTTAGGCACTGGTGGCACAACACTGCAACTCCTCACAGATACTGTACTTGGAGCACAGCAATGAGCCCTGTTGCAAAGTATTGCTTAAAAAATTGTAATTACACGCCCCTGTTAAACAGGGGCTGAAAAATTGGGCGTTATGGCACTGGTGGCGGCACCCATAAACAAAAATGATCTTCCAAGCTATCATCATCAATCGTATCATTGAGGACTCGGAGGAGGAGGATAGCCAGTCAACATAACAGCACAGGCACTCAGCATCAGCATCAGTCTTGAGGGATGTGACATTTTAAAATCAATTAGTCTGTTATATCAGCATCAGGTGTGTGGTAGCTGGTGGTGATCCAAGACTGGTTCATCTTGATGAAAGTCAGTCGATCAAACCGAGTCGGTGGACAGGCGCACCCTGTGATCCGTGACAAATCCTCCAGCAGCACTGAATGTGCGTTCCGAAAGAACGCTGGATGCAGGACAGGCCAGTAGCTCAATTGCATACTGTGCAAGCTCTGGCCAGTGATCCATTCCTCAAGACCCAGTAAGCCAGAGGATTTTCGGGTGGGGAAGGTGTCCAAGTCCTGACCTTGCCCCTAGATATTCCTGCACCATGTTTATCAGACGCTGGCGATGGTTGCTGGAACCGATCATACTTTGGGGCTGCGGACTAAAGAATTGTCTGAACGCATCGGTCAGACGGCCACCTTCCCCACCCGCTCCTTCTTTGACTGGCCGAAGCCTCAGCAACTCGTTGTCCAGGACCAGGAGTTTGCAACCTCCCAGTCTCTGGAACGCGTTGCACAGACCTTTCTGCAAGGCCTCCCGGAGTTGTCTCATCCTCTGCTCCCTCTGCGACGGTAACATAAGGTCCGCAACCTTACCCTTGTACCGTGGATCAAGGAGACGTGGCCAGCCAGTAATGGTCCCTCTCCTTGATCCGAAGAATACGAGGATCCTTCCGCAGACTTTGCAGGATCAGGGAGGGCCATGCAGCGTAGGTTTGCTGAGGCATTCGCTCCGGAGTCCTCTGGGTCACTAAGGACGACATGATCCGCAGCCACCTCCTCCCAGCCACGTACAAGTCCACTGGTTTCTTGGGACTGTAAATCATCCCTAAAAGACTGCTGCTGATGATGCTGAGTGCCAGCCTCCACCTCCATGCTGACACAATCCTCTCCTCCTCCTCCTCCTCCTCCTCTTCCTGTGCGATGGTGGGACAGAAGGAACACTGTCTGGGTAAAGGGGGCCTTGAGAGGCAAGGAAGTCCTCCTCTTCCTGCCTCTGTTCTGCCTCAAGTGCCCCTGTCCATTAATTCCACGCAGCGTGTGCTCCAACAGGTGGACAAGAGGTACAGTGTCACTGATGCATGCACTGTCACTGCTCACCATCCTCGTGGCCTCCTCAAATGGTGCCAGGACAGTGCATGCATCCCTGATCATGCCCCACTGGCGTGGAGAAAAAAAACCAAGCTCCCCTGACCCTGTCCTGGTGCCGTAGTCGCACAGGTACTCATTGATGGCCCTCTGCTGCGTGTGCAGCCGCTGCAGCATGGCCAACGTTGAGTTCCACCTGGTGGGCATGTCACATATAAGGCGGTTCTTGGGCAGGTTCAACTCCTTTTGCAGCTCAGCCAGGCGAGCACTGGCATTATAAGATCTGCGGAAATGCACACAGACTTTCCTGGCCTGCCTCAGGACATCCTGTAAGCCCGGGTACCTGCCCAAGAAGCGCTGCACCACCAGGTTAAGGACGTGAGCCACACAGGGCACATGGGTCAGTTGTCCCTGTCGGAGGGCGGAGAGGAGGTTGGTGCCATTGTCGCAAACCACCATTCCTGGCTTAAGCTGGCGTGGCGTCAACCACCTCTCGGCCTGGCCCTGCAGAGCAGACAGGACCTCTGCCCCAGTGTGGCTTCTGTCCCCCAAACACACCAGCGCAAGCACGGCATGGCATCTTTTTGCCTGCGTACTTGCGTAGCCCCGTGATCGGCTACGGAGCACCGCTGGTTCATAGGACAAACCACAGGAAGAGGCCATGGAGGAAGAAGAAGAGGAGGGGGTGGAGGAGAGAGGTGTGTCACAACCAGTAGTAGCATTTTGGAGGCGTGGCGGTGGGACAACCTCCAACACTACTGCACCTTGTCCTGAATCCTTCCCAGCTGCCAAAAGAGTGACCCAATGGGCCGTGAAAGAAAAGGTAACGTCCCTGTCCATGCCTGCTGGACCATGAGTCAGCGGTAATATGCACCTTACCGCTGACCGCCCTGTCCAGCGAGGCCAAGACATTGCCTTCCACATGCCGGTAGAGAGCCGGAATAGCCTTCCGTGAGAAAAAGTGGCGTTTGGGAACCTGCCACTGAGGAACCGCACATTGCACAAACTCACGGAAGGGGGCCGAGTCTACCAACTGAAAAGGCAGCAGTTGAAGCGCTAGCAATTTAGCCAAGCTAGCATTCAACCGCTGGGCATGTGGATGGCTGGGAGTGAACTTCTTTCGACGGTCCAGCAGCTGGGGCAGGGAAATTTGCCTGCTAGAATCGGACGTCGTGTACTGCTAGCAGGAGCGTACTTGGCTGTGACACACCTAATTCTACACCTTCATTCCTCTCAGTGCATGTTTCAGAGAGGACTGAAGTTATAGTGGGGTTGGAGATCCCAGCTGATGCGGTGCAAGGAGAGGTCCGCTTGGTTCTTTGGTGTGGGTCTTTGAGGTAGGCTTGCCAACGAGCTGCATGGCAGGTCAACATATGTCTGGTCAGGCATGTGGTACCCAAGCGGCTGATGTTTTGGCCACGCGATATACGCTTGAGACATATGTTGCAAACAGCAGCTGTGCGATCTGATGCACTAGCCTCAAAAAAGGCCCACACCAAAGAACTTTTTGAATGACGGGCAGAGGCAGCGCCCTGCACAGGCGGAGCTCTGCGGTGTGATTCCGTCGGTGTACTGCCCTTACGCTGGCCACCAAAGGGCATCCTGCCTCGTTGGAGATGTGCCTCCTCCTCATCCTCCTCCTCCTCCTCTCTCCTATTAGGCACCCACGTGGAGTCATTGACCTCATCATCCCCTCCCTCCTCATCACTGGAGCCAATCTGGCAGTATGCTGCAGCTGCTGGAACATGACTGCCAGATTGGTGTCCTTCTTGAGCATCCCCTCTGTCTGCTCTCACGCTACTGCCTTCCTCTAGCTGGGTTTCATCATCAGACCCTTCGAAACGCTGGGCATCCTCCTGGAGCATGTACCCAACACTGTGCTGAAACAGTTCGGGGGACTCCTCAGGAGGAGGACATGGTGGGTCTAGGGAAGGAGTGACTGATGATTTGTCTGACATTGATACCAGGGAAGACGACGCTTTGGCAGCTGCTTTTCCAGTACCCTGAGCCTGGGTGAGAGAGGATGAGGAGGAGGAGGAGGGCTTGGTCATCCACTCTACCAAGTCTTCGGCATGATGTGGCTCAACATGTCCAGCTGCCGAAAAGAAGGACAAGCGTGTCCCATGGCCATGTGCTGATGACAATGCACCGCGTCCACGACCAGCACTGTTGCCCCCAGACACAGAGCCTGCTTGCCCTCTTTTATTGCCTCCTGACTGTCTGCCTCTCCTTGTTTGCCTTCCAGACATTCTAATAGATGGCCTGCAGGGAGATGGGAAAAAAGCAATAAGGGCTACCTTCAGGTGTCCTTCTCTGTCCCTTGAAACAAGGACTTTCACAGTGAAAGAAACTGACACTGTCCCTACCTAGAGTTTTCTGTCCCTAGAATAAATGTTTTTTTTAATCACAATATAGCACAAGGACAATTCACTCAATGTCTCTCCAGGTCCCTGGAAACAAGGACTTGCAGAGTGAAAGAAACTGACACTGTCCCTACCTAGAGTTTTCTGTCCCTAGAATAAATGTTTTTTTTAAGCACAATATAGCACAAGGACAATTAACTCACTGTCCTTACAGGTCCCTGGAAACAAGGACTTGCAGAGTGAAAAAAAAAAAACACTCTCCCTACCTACAGTTTTCTGTCCCTAGAAAAAATGTTTTTTTTAAGCACAATATAGCACAAGGACAATTAACTCACTGTCCTTACAGGTCCCTGGAAACAAGGACTTGCAGAGTGAAAGAAAAAAAACACTCTCCCTACCTACAGTTTTCTGTCCCTAGAAAAAATGTTTTTTTTAATCACAATATAGCACAAGGAAAATTAACTCACTGTCCTTACAGGTCCCTGGAAACAAGGACTTGCAGAGTGAAAGAAAAAAAACACTCTCCCTACCTACAGTTTTCTGTCCCTAGAAAAAATGTTTTTTTTAATCACAATATAGCACAAGGAAAATTAACTCACTGTCCTTACAGGTCCCTGGAAACAAGGACTTGCAGAGTGAAAGAAACTGACACTGTCCCTACCTAGAGTTTTCTGTCCCTAGAATAAATGTTTTTTTTAAGCACAATATAGCACAAGGACAATTAACTCACTGTCCTTACAGGTCCCTGGAAACAAGGACTTGCAGAGTGAAAGAAAAAAAACACTCTCCCTACCTACAGTTTTCTGTCCCTAGAAAAAATGTTTTTTTTAATCACAATATAGCACAAGGAAAATTAACTCACTGTCCTTACAGGTCCCTGGAAACAAGGACTTGCAGAGTGAAAGAAACTGACACTGTCCCTACCTAGAGTTTTCTGTCCCTAGAATAAATGTTTTTTTTAAGCACAATATAGCACAAGGACAATTAACTCACTGTCCTTACAGGTCCCTGGAAACAAGGACTTGCAGAGTGAAAAAAAAAAAACACTCTCCCTACCTAGAGTTTTCTGTCCCTAGAAAAAATGTTTTTTTTAAGCACAATATAGCACAAGGACAATTAACTCACTGTCCTTACAGGTCCCTGGAAACAAGGACTTGCAGAGTGAAAGAAAAAAAACACTCTCCCTACCTAGAGTTTTCTGTCCCTAGAAAAAATGTTTTTTTTAATCACAATATAGCACAAGGAAAATTAACTCACTGTCCTTACAGGTCCCTGGAAACAAGGACTTGCAGAGTGAAAGAAAAAAAACACTCTCCCTACCTACAGTTTTCTGTCCCTAGAAAAAATGTTTTTTTTAATCACAATATAGCACAAGGAAAATTAACTCACTGTCCTTACAGGTCCCTGGAAACAAGGACTTGCAGAGTGAAAGAAACTGACACTGTCCCTACCTAGAGTTTTCTGTCCCTAGAATAAATGTTTTTTTTAATCACAATATAGCACAAGGAAAATTAACTCACTGTCCTTACAGGTCCCTGGAAACAAGGACTTGCAGAGTGAAAGAAAAAAAACACTCTCCCTACCTACAGTTTTCTGTCCCTAGAAAAAATGTTTTTTTTAAGCACAATATAGCACAAGTAAAATTAACTCACTGTCCTTACAGGTCCCTGGAAACAAGGACTTGCAGAGTGAAAGAAAAAAAACACTCTCCCTACCTACAGTTTTCTGTCCCTAGAAAAAATGTTTTTTTTAATCACAATATAGCACAAGGAAAATTAACTCACTGTCCTTACAGGTCCCTGGAAACAAGGACTTGCAGAGTGAAAGAAACTGACACTGTCCCTACCTAGAGTTTTCTGTCCCTAGAATAAATGTTTTTTTTAATCACAATATAGCACAAGGAAAATTAACTCACTGTCCTTACAGGTCCCTGGAAACAAGGACTTGCAGAGTGAAAGAAACTGACACTGTCCCTACCTAGAGTTTTCTGTCCCTAGAATAAATGTTTTTTTTAAGCACAATATAGCACAAGGACAATTAACTCACTGTCCTTACAGGTCCCTGGAAACAAGGACTTGCAGAGTGAAAAAAAAAAAACACTCTCCCTACCTAGAGTTTTCTGTCCCTAGAAAAAATGTTTTTTTTAAGCACAATATAGCACAAGGACAATTAACTCACTGTCCTTACAGGTCCCTGGAAACAAGGACTTGCAGAGTGAAAGAAAAAAAACACTCTCCCTACCTAGAGTTTTCTGTCCCTAGAAAAAATGTTTTTTTTAATCACAATATAGCACAAGGAAAATTAACTCACTGTCCTTACAGGTCCCTGGAAACAAGGACTTGCAGAGTGAAAGAAAAAAAAACACTCTCCCTACCTACAGTTTTCTGTCCCTAGAAAAAATGTTTTTTTTAATCACAATATAGCACAAGGAAAATTAACTCACTGTCCTTACAGGTCCCTGGAAACAAGGACTTGCAGAGTGAAAGAAACTGACACTGTCCCTACCTAGAGTTTTCTGTCCCTAGAATAAATGTTTTTTTTAATCACAATATAGCACAAGGAAAATTAACTCACTGTCCTTACAGGTCCCTGGAAACAAGGACTTGCAGAGTGAAAGAAACTGACACTGTCCCTACCTAGAGTTTTCTGTCCCTAGAATAAATGTTTTTTTTAATCACAATATAGCACAAGGAAAATTAACTCACTGTCCTTACAGGTCCCTGGAAACAAGGACTTGCAGAGTGAAAGAAACTGACACTGTCCCTACCTAGAGTTTTCTGTCCCTAGAATAAATGTTTTTTTTAATCACAATATAGCACAAGGAAAATTAACTCACTGTCCTTACAGGTCCCTGGAAACAAGGACTTGCAGAGTGAAATAAACTGACACTGTCCCTACCTAGAGTTTTCTGTCCCTAGAATAAATGTTTTTTTTAAGCACAATATAGCACAAGGACAATTAACTCACTGTCCTTACAGGTCCCTGGAAACAAGGACTTGCAGAGTGAAAGAAAAAAAACACTCTCCCTACCTACAGTTTTCTGTCCCTAGAAAAAATGTTTTTTTTAATCACAATATAGCACAAGGAAAATTAACTCACTGTCCTTACAGGTCCCTGGAAACAAGGACTTGCAGAGTGAAAGAAACTGACACTGTCCCTACCTAGAGTTTTCTGTCCCTAGAATAAATGTTTTTTTTAATCACAATATAGCACAAGGACAATTAACTCACTGTCCTTACAGGTCCCTGGAAACAAGGACTTGCAGAGTGAAAGAAACTGACACTGTCCCTACCTAGAGTTTTCTGTCCCTAGAATAAATGTTTTTTTTAAGCACAATATAGCACAAGGACAATTAACTCACTGTCCTTACAGGTCCCTGGAAACAAGGACTTGCAGAGTGAAAGAAAAAAAACACTCTCCCTACCTACAGTTTTCTGTCCCTAGAAAAAATGTTTTTTTTAATCACAATATAGCACAAGGAAAATTAACTCACTGTCCTTACAGGTCCCTGGAAACAAGGACTTGCAGAGTGAAAGAAACTGACACTGTCCCTACCTAGAGTTTTCTGTCCCTAGAATAAATGTTTTTTTTAATCACAATATAGCACAAGGACAATTAACTCACTGTCCTTACAGGTCCCTGGAAACAAGGACTTGCAGAGTGAAAGAAACTGACACTGTCCCTACCTAGAGTTTTCTGTCCCTAGAATAAATGTTTTTTTTAAGCACAATATAGCACAAGGACAATTAACTCACTGTCCTTACAGGTCCCTGGAAACAAGGACTTGCAGAGTGAAAGAAAAAAAACACTCTCCCTACCTACAGTTTTCTGTCCCTAGAAAAAATGTTTTTTTTAATCACAATATAGCACAAGGAAAATTAACTCACTGTCCTTACAGGTCCCTGGAAACAAGGACTTGCAGAGTGAAAGAAACTGACACTGTCCCTACCTAGAGTTTTCTGTCCCTAGAATAAATGTTTTTTTTAATCACAATATAGCACAAGGACAATTAACTCACTGTCCTTACAGGTCCCTGGAAACAAGGACTTGCAGAGTGAAAGAAACTGACACTGTCCCTACCTAGAGTTTTCTGTCCCTAGAATAAATGTTTTTTTTAAGCACAATATAGCACAAGGACAATTAACTCACTGTCCTTACAGGTCCCTGGAAACAAGGACTTGCAGAGTGAAAGAAAAAAAACACTCTCCCTACCTACAGTTTTCTGTCCCTAGAAAAAATGTTTTTTTTAATCACAATATAGCACAAGGAAAATTAACTCACTGTCCTTACAGGTCCCTGGAAACAAGGACTTGCAGAGTGAAAGAAACTGACACTGTCCCTACCTAGAGTTTTCTGTCCCTAGAATAAATGTTTTTTTAAGCACAATATAGCACAAGGACAATTAACTCACTGTCCTTACAGGTCCCTGGAAACAAGGACTTGCAGAGTGAAAGAAAAAAAACACTCTCCCTACCTACAGTTTTCTGTCCCTATAAAAAATGTTTTTTTTAATCACAATATAGCACAAGGAAAATTAACTCACTGTCCTTACAGGTCCCTGGAAACAAGGACTTGCAGAGTGAAAGAAACTGACACTGTCCCTACCTAGAGTTTTCTGTCCCTAGAAAAAATGTTTTTTTTAAGCACAATATAGCACAAGTAAAATTAACTCACTGTCCTTACAGGTCCCTGGAAACAAGGACTTGCAGAGTGAAAGAAAAAAAACACTCTCCCTACCTACAGTTTTCTGTCCCTAGAAAAAATGTTTTTTTTAATCACAATATAGCACAAGGACAATTAACTCACTGTCCTTACAGGTCCCTGGAAACAAGGACTTGCAGAGTGAAAGAAACTGACACTGTCCCTACCTAGAGTTTTCTGTCCCTAGAATAAATGTTTTTTTTAAGCACAATATAGCACAAGGACAATTAACTCACTGTCCTTACAGGTCCCTGGAAACAAGGACTTGCAGAGTGAAAGAAAAAAAACACTCTCCCTACCTACAGTTTTCTGTCCCTAGAAAAAATGTTTTTTTTAATCACAATATAGCACAAGGAAAATTAACTCACTGTCCTTACAGGTCCCTGGAAACAAGGACTTGCAGAGTGAAAGAAACTGACACTGTCCCTACCTAGAGTTTTCTGTCCCTAGAATAAATGTTTTTTTTAATCACAATATAGCACAAGGACAATTAACTCACTGTCCTTACAGGTCCCTGGAAACAAGGACTTGCAGAGTGAAAGAAACTGACACTGTCCCTACCTAGAGTTTTCTGTCCCTAGAATAAATGTTTTTTTTAAGCACAATATAGCACAAGGACAATTAACTCACTGTCCTTACAGGTCCCTGGAAACAAGGACTTGCAGAGTGAAAGAAACTGACACTGTCCCTACCTAGAGTTTTCTGTCCCTAGAATAAATGTTTTTTTTAAGCACACTATAGCAGAAGCACAAAACACACTGACACTCTCCCTACCTATCCTTCTCTTTCCCTAAACTAAAGGAATCCAGGTTAAGCAAGAAAGAAATAACAGTCACTGTCCCTGCCTATGCTACTCTATCCCTGCTCCGGAACACACTACACTAGGCCGCCGTGCTGGCGGCCTTTTATAGTGTGGGGCGTGTACTAAACACCCTCAGCAATAATTGGCCACAGGCATCCTGCCTGTGGCCAATCATTGCTCTCCTCGCTGCCGGCGCTGTGATTGGCCAAGCATGCGGGGTCACAGTGCATGCTTGGCCAATCACAGCGCCTGGATGACACTGCGATGGCGTAGTGCATTGTGGGCCGTTCGCGTCACTCGAATTTGGCGCGAACGGCCCAAATCGTTCGATCTTCGTCGAACGATCGAACAGCCAATGTTCGAGTCGAACGTATGTTCGACTCGAACACGAAGCTCATCCCTACCTGGGACCAAGAATGAAATGCTGCCCCCCCCAAAAAAAAAAACACGCCCGCCAAAACGCCCCCACATTCATTATTTTATATCATGATAAGTAAAATTTTATTTATCAGAAAAGCAGAGTTACATGCAACAGCACCATATGCAAAATTACATGACATACCATTACGTTCAAATCCAAACCACAAACTCCAGTGTTATTTTGTGTTTATCTCATGTTAATTGGTTACAACTATATTGTTGTGTATACACTATTGAGGTCCCTAACAGCCAATTGGGGTCCTCAATCACATTATTGCCCATTTGTGCCAGAGGGGATTGAGCCAAATTCTGGGGGTTGACAGGCAGAGTGCAGGCCCAAAACTAAACTAGCAGCTCCTACGGGGGCAGTGCTACAGTTAGATGACAGGCTAGTAAATTTTTGTCAAATGACAGTAATGACAAGCTCTTACCTGCTAACACAGTAACAAACACTGGAGTCGAAGACAGGCAGCAGGGTGCAGACAGACGATCCCGCCACAAATATACAGGAGATGGTCAGAGACTGTGTGCAGACAATGATACAGGAGATGGTCAGAGACTGTGTGCAGACAATGATACAGGAGATGGTCAGAGACTGTGTGCAGACAATGATACAGGAGATGGTCAGAGACTGTGTGCAGACAATGATACAGGAGATGGTCAGAGACTGTGTGCAGACAATGATACAGGAGATGGTCAGAGACTGTGTGCAGACAATGATACAGGAGATGGTCAGAGACTGTGTGCAGACAATGATACAGGAGATGGTCAGAGACTGTGTGCAGACAATGATACAGGAGATGGTCAGAGACTGTGTGCAGACAATGATACAGGAGATGGTCAGAGACTGTGTGCAGACAATGATACAGGAGATGGTCAGAGACTGTGTGCAGACAATGATACAGGAGATGGTCAGAGACTGTGTGCAGACAATGATACAGGAGATGGTCAGAGACAACACGGTAAACACTGGAGCCACAGAAAGACAGCAGGGTGCAGACAGGCGATCCTGCCACACACAGTAAGACTCTGCCACGCCAGTCGGCTCCCGCATCATTGGGTTTGATTGACAGCAGCGGGGCCAATGGCTGCGCTGCTATCAATCTATCCAATCAGGACCCGAGACACCGGCTGTGGAGCTGGTGTGCTCGTCCCCGTCGTGGGAAAAACCAGGCTCAGGTAAGTAAAAGGGAGGCTGCTGCATCACAGGAGGTTTTTTACCTTAATGCATAGAATGCATTAAGGTAAGAAACCTTGAGACCCCTTTCACACGCCCATAGCGTTGGCGGTAAAATATCGGCAAAACACCGCTATTTTACCGTCGGATTTGTGGCACATTTCACCCACTAGCGGCGCGCTTTTAACCCCCGCTAATGGCCGAGAAAGGGTTAAAATCGCCCGCAAGGAGTGGAGGAGTGGTGTATACAGCGCTCCTAAAGTGACCCAAAGATGCTGCTTGCAGGACTTTTTTTTAACATCCTGCAAGCGCAGCGCCCCAGTGTGAAAGCTTTTTAGCGCTAAAATGCCTATAATGCACCTCAGTGTTTTCATGCAGTTTTGTTAGACCCCTTTCACACTGGAGGCATTTTTCAGGCGCTTTTGGGCTTAAAATAGCGCCTGTAAAGCGCCTCCCCTGGAGTCCCAGTGTGAAAGCCTAAGTGCTTTCACACTGGGATGATGCGCTGGCAGGATGTTAAAAAAAAGTCCTGCAGGCTGCATCTATAGGGCGGTGGAGGAACGGTGTATACGCCCCACTAGAGGTCGAATAGCGCCGCTAAAACGACGGTAAAGCGCCGCTAAAACTAGCAGTGTTTTACCATCAATGCCCACCTGCCCCCGTGTGAAAGCAGCCTTAATGTTTTTTTTAAATTGTGTTTTTTGTGCTGTACATACAGGGCAGGCAATGGCATCCTGAGAAGAACATGTGCCATATGTCACCTCTACTGACAATGATCTATCCTGCACAGAGAGGGAGTTGAAACACAGCAGTAACCTTTTTTATGCCTGTTCCCATTAAAATTCATGACATGACCATTGCATCTTGATTAGAAACCAAGAAAACAATACAAATCATTTTATAGTTTGCATTTTTTTAACCACTTGCTTACTGGGCACATAACCCCCTTCCTGCCCAGGCAAAATTTCAGCTTTCAGCACTGTCACGCTTTGAAAAACAATTGCGCGGTCGTGCCACGTAGCTCCCAAACAAAATTGACGTCCTTTTTTCCCCCACAAATAGAGCTTTCTTTTGGTGGTATTTGATCATTTCTGCGGTTTTTATTTTTTGCCCTATAAACAAAAAAAGAGCGTCAATTTTGAAAAAAACACAATATTTTTTACTTTTTGCTATAATAAATATCCCAATTTTTTTTTTTAAATATATATTTTTTTTCTCAGTTTAGGCCAATACGTATTTTTCTACATATTTTAGGTAAAAAAATATAAAAATAAGCGTATAATGATTGCTTTGCGCAAAAGTTATAGCACCTACAAAATAGGGGATGGAATTATGACATTTTTTTTATTACTTTTTTTTTTCCTAGTAATGGTGGCGATCTGCGATTTTTATTGTGACTGCGACATTATGGCGGACACATCGGACACTTTTGACACATTTTTGGGACCATTCACATTTATACAGCGAACAGTGCTATAAATATGCACTGATTACTGTATAAATGTGACTGGCAGGGAAGGGGTTAACACTAGGGGGCGAGGAAGGGGTTAAATGTGTTCCCTATTAGTGATTCTTACTGTGCGGGGAGGTGACTGACTGGGGGAGGAGACCGATGGTTGTCCCTATGTACAAGGGACACACCATCGGTCTCCTCTCCCTGACAGGACGTGGATCTGTGTGTGTTTTTACACACACAGATACACGTCCTTGGCTCTGTGACAGCTAATCGCGGGTACCTGGCGGACATCGCGACCGCCAGGCACGCGCATCGGCACCCGAGTGACACGGCGGGCACAGCTTTTCCCCGATGCGCGCCCACAGCGGCGCGCATCGCGGAAGTAAACAGGAGGACGTCCATGGACGCCCTCCCGGCAATTGAGCCCCGCGCCCGCGCTGTAGACGTCTTTTGTCTATAGCGCGGGCGCAAAGTGTTTAAAAGAATAAAGTTTTGCTTTAAATTACAGGGAAAACATGGGTACAATACACATTAAAAATCCCACATAACTCACCCTTTTTATCAGAGGCAGAGAGGCAGCCCAGGCTCAACTCACAAGGTCACTGTCCAGGGCACAGCCACAGCAGAATTCCTCCTACACTGAATCCCATTCCCAACCCTGTGGTGGATGAGGTGTGTGGGCGGAGCAATCTTGATTGGCGCGGAGGCTGAGCGCTGTGAATGCTGGGGCGGCCGCGGCCTCCTGACGTCACCGGTTGCTAGGCAACGGTCGGGACTCGGCAGACACAGTGCAGGAGAAAGCAGCATTAGCAGCTGCACCGCACAGGCATAGCGCACCGCGGCGCCGACCAGCATCCGCTCCGCTCCGCTTCGCTCTGCTCTCTGCCCTGACTGAATGTCACACACTGACTGCCGCCCCCTCCTAAATGCCGCCTGGTACCACGGTCCCATTGGGTCCCATGGTAGGGCCGGCCCTGGTAGCGCCCTCCTAGGTAGGTGCTAGTGAGTGTATTTAGTTTTTGGTTTCTCTGCTTAACAGGGAGACAGCTAGGCAAATTTATGTGCAGGCTGCCATAGGGCCTCAGGTGGTCGACCTGAGAGCCTGAAACATTGTAGTTACAACCCATGGTTCTTGTGAGAGCTGACTGAGGATGTCTATGGATCCTGTCTGGTACTGCTGAAGAAGGCTGTCATGTGTGCTTCAGGAGCCTTGTGAGTACAGACCCCACACAGGGGATCCTTGGGATTTGTGCTGTTAGATCCCCTCTGGGTGCTAGAAGTCAGCTACTGGGTGCAAGCTAAACGGGACAATGGCTAGTATCTTGGAGAGGCAAATTTCACTGAGTTCCTTCAGCTACCGTACAAAGGGACTAGTTCATTCCAGACAGGCGCTATATGGTCCTACGGATAATATGCTACACAGTTCTATTGAGAGAGTTTGTCCTCACCTGTGAATAGTTAATTTGGAGTATCCTACTAATTCTCTTCTATCTCCTTCTGCTACATGTGCACTATGTTGGGTAAATGGGGTAGGCAAGGGTCACTGATAGAAGTACAGTAATCCATGGCCATCAATCAGCATTCCCCTTTAATAATTAAAAGCCATCCCCCTGCACTTTGCTCCTGCCCCAGAGGATCCGCTATCTCTCTTAAGAGCCCCCTTCTGGCCTGTCACATGATGCTTTCGGTCCATTTCCTCTTGGTCTTTTCCTGGCAGTGGGTGCTTCTGCTCTCTACAGAGGTACACTGTGTTCAGTAAGTGGGTACATAATGCCCTACACTTACAGCCTTTCCTTAGTCTGAGACTGGGGACATCTTTTGGTCAAGAAGAGGTACTGCTGGGGACAGCTCCAGATTCCAGAGTCCTGCAGCCGAATCAGCTTTTTTTTTTAAAAAACTATCTTCAGCGAGAAAACACTCAGAGTTGGGCTTTAACTACAGTAAATTGAAAGCTGTTTGGTTGCTCTTGATTACTGCACTTTGCACAGATTTTACCATTTCACTTTTTGCTGCCATATTAGAAAAGCCCGTCTGTGCTTTCACAGCTGAAAGTAACAAACTTTGGATAAGCTTGGATCCTCAGGCAGCAATAAAATAATCTGGATTCTCTCAAGAAGAAAAAAATGTTTTCCTCTAAGTATACTACAAACAAACTTTTAATAAAAGTGTTTTCAATCATCCTTTACAGAAGGAGCCAAGGCTCACAGTCTCTGTAACCTGGCCTCCTTATTTTGTATATATAACTTTAAAGACAAATTGCTTTCTTGAAAGACTTTTAAGGGAATATATCTGAATATCAACCTTTCTTTTTAAGATAAAAGGTTTTTTCCAATGAAGCAAAATAAGACATTATTTATACAAATGGCACTATTCCACAGCTACTCTGTACAGTGTAATCTTGATAGGAACATCATTAATAACACACAAGATTTCTCTTATTAATACACAGAGCTCATTTCAAGTGTGTTAACCAGACCCTACAACTGTATTGTCTCACCTGCTACATTACCAGGTTATAAGTTGGCTTTGAAGACCCTATTAACCAACAAGGAGCCCCAATAGTCAGGAAGAGGAAGGTCCAACTTCTATAGGAAAAGTCAGAATTTACATATACCTTCAGATGCTTATACTTATAGATCTATTGCTTGTTTTGGTATGCACTTTTTACAAGTGGACCTTTCATCCAACGTAGACCTAACATCAGATATATTTTTTATGTTAAGTGATTTGTTATGGTTATCACCAAGACCAGACGGCTTACACCCAGGAGTCTTTAACGACAGTTTACTGACTGGAATGGTACCAGCTGATTGGAGAAATCCAAGGTGGTAGTGGTACCAATATTTAAAAAAGGACCGAGATACAATATATTACCAAAAGTATTGGGACACCTGCCTACACGCACATGAACTTTAATGGCATCCCAGTCTTAGTCCGTAGGGTTTAATATTGAGTTGCCCCCCCCCCCTTTGCAGTTCTAACAGCTTCACCTCTTGTGGGAAGGCTGTCCACAAGGTTTAGGAGTGTGTCTGTAGGAATGTTTGACCATTCATCCAGAAGCGCATTTTTGAGGTCAGGCACTGATGTGGACGAGAAGGCCTGGCTCGCAGTCTCCACTCTAATTCATCCCAAAGGTGTTCTATCAGGTTGAGGTCAGGACTTTGTGCAGACAAGTTAAGTTCCACAAATGCACTTCTGAAAGAATGGTCAAACATTCCCATAGACAATCCTAAACCTTGTGGACATCCTTCTCAGAAGAGTGGAAGCTGTTATAGCTGCAAAGGGTGGGCCAACTCAATACTGAAGCAGGAGACAAAACGATTGACAGCACTCCAAGAATAAGGAAAATTGCTTTATTGGTATAAAAACATCCAACATGAAAAACCATTGAGGTTACAGCATCATGACAGCACAGAGGGGAGCATGGTTGACGTGTTTCACTAATTTCTTCGCTTAGTCATTGGAGTTATGACTAAGCGAAAAAAAATGTTAAACGCGTCAACCATGCTCCCCTCTGTGCTGTCATGATGCTGTAACCTCGATGGTTTTTCATGTTGGATGTTTTTATACCAATAAAGCAATTTTCCTTATCCTTGGAGTGTGGTCAATCATTTTGTCTCCTGCATCAGTTATCCAGATCACGGACTGGAACTGCACCTGATCATTAAGGAAGGTATTACCATCACCTGGAGTGGTGTTATCCCCTGTTTGTTGTTTGCAACTCAATACTGAACTCTACTGACTAAGACTGGGATGCCATTAAAGTTCATGTTCTTATAAAGGCAGGTTTCCCAATACATTTGGTAATATTGTGTATATTCCTGGAAACTACAGGCAAGTCAGTCTAACATCGATAGTTTGTAAACTATAGGAGGGGATGATAAGAGATTATATCCAAGAAGTTGCTGATGAAAACAGTATAATTAGCAGTAATCAGAATGGGTTTATGATGGATCATTCTTGCCAGACCAATCTGTTAACATTCTACGAGGAAGTGAGCTGCCATCTAGATAAAGTTAGGCCTGTGGATGTGGTCTATCTGGATTTTGCAAAGGCGTTTGATACCATCCCCCATAAACATTTACTTGTTTATGGGGGACAAACTGAGGTCTGTAAGCATGGACCATAGGGTATGTACCTGGATAGAAAACTGGTTACAGGGGCATGTCCAAAGGGTGTTGATAAATAGTGAGTACTAAGAATGGTCTGGTGTGGTAAGTGAGATCACCCAAGGATCAGTCCTGGCACCAATTCTGTTTAATGGGATAAATAGTTCAATCACAATATTTGCGCATGATACAAAGCTAAGCATGGAAATAACTAACTTCATAACAATATGTGGAAACCTTACAAGAAGATCTAAGTAAAATAATGGGTTGGGCAACTACATGGCAAATGAGGTTTAATGTTGAAAAATGTCATGTAATGTATTTGGGTGCAAAACATACAAAAAAAACAAATGCAAGTTACTCGACATACATACAGTTGGTTTTGCACAGAGTGGCCCGATCCCCCTCTTCTGGGGACCCTCAGCGGCGCTCCTGGCTCCTCCTCTTCTCAAGCGCCCCATCAGAGAAGCGCTCTCCCTCGGGGCACCTATGTGGGCGTGCTCCCAGGTCCTGCTGCTGTGTCCATTGACACAGACAGCAGGACTCGGCTCTGCCCCCTGGCTCCCACGTCATTGGATTTGCTTGACAGCAGCGGGAGCCAATGGCTGCTCTGCTATCAATCCATTCAATCAGCACTTGAGACACCGGCACAGGAATGATCGGGCTCAGGTAAGTAAAAGGAGGGTTCTGGGGGGCTGGTGCACTACAAGAGTTTTTTCACCTCAATGCATAAAATGCATTGAGGTGAAAAACCGCTAGGGTTTACAACCCCTTTAAGAGGGGATATAATTACAACGTACAAATATATAAAAGGTGAGGTTAGCATACAGTAGGTGTGTGCAGCTTATTGCATTCGTTTGTGCACCCCAAATGTATTAAAACATAGATGGTGTCAGTAGTATTTGTTTTGGGGGGGGGGCGGCGAACAACAGTGGATATGTTAGTAGGGCAGATGTTGGTGTCAATAGGGCAGTGGACGGTTTCAGTCGTTTTTTATTTTTTATTATTTTAAGTTTTTATATTTTTTATAGGAGCTCCATTGGGGGGGGGGCTTTGGTGAAATATCAGCAGGAGGAATCCGCACCCCACAGGGTGATTAGGGTGTGCCTAGGCACCCCCGGCACACCCCCTGCGCACGGCTATGGAGGTTAGTAACTGTAACAAATTATTTACTCCAAGGTCCTTGGAGAAGTCTTGTGGCCACGATTTGAGGTTAGAAGAAAGAAGGTTTAGCCTTAGATTGTGGAAAGGGTTCTTTACTGTTAGAGCAGTTTATATGGAACTCTCCCCACCAGGAAGCTGACAGTGTTGACAACTTAAAAAAAAAATTAAGATGTCTTCTTCAGGAAGCAGAATATACAAGGCTATGGGAAATGTTAGGGAACAACAATCAAAAACACATGTAGTAGGTTGAACTGGTTGTACTTGTATCTTTTTTTCCAACTCTCAAATATTTACTGTGTACAGTATACAGTGCCATTAAAGTCAAATAAAAAAATAAAATAAGAGCAACACTTACCTGATCTGTGCAATGTTATTGCACAGAAACATCACTTTCCTCCTCTTCTCACGATCCCCACTGGCGCTGTAATCTCCTCCCTTCCTTTAGGTGTCTCCTGTCACAAATCAGCTGCTAAAGAGGCCTGTGCCATGCTGTGTGCATCCATAGACAAACAGCATCAATAAGCCACACCCCGGCTCCCTCCTCACAGGAGCCTATGTCTCCCCTGTCCTCTGTTTCTCCTGGGAAAGCAGCAAGCGAGGGGAGTGTTGCTGGAGTGGTGACATGGAGGCAGGTAAGTGTTTAGGGATGCTAAGGAAGGGGGGTAGGACAGTTAGCAGGGTATTTTTTTTTTTACTTAAATGCAGATAATGCATGAAAGCAAAAAACATTTAGACTTTAGTACTACTTAAAGCGGAGTTCCACCCAAAAGTGGAACTTCCACTTTAAGCACTCCTTGCCCCCTGACATGCCTCATTTGGCATGTCATTTTTTTTTTTGGGGGGGGGAGTGTCTGTCCTCTTTTTAGTGGGACTTCCTGTTCCACTTCCTCCTTCCAGGTTCTCGGCCACGTAGGCGACTCCTCCTCTCGCCCTAGGCAGCCCCTCCCTGCCAGTGATCTTCTGGGACACAACACAGGTCCCAGAAGACTGCTGGCCAATGGCAGAGCGCAGCGCAGCTCGCGCAGTGTGTGCCCGGCTGTGAAGCCGTAAGCTGTCACGCCCGGGTGCCCACAGTAGATATGACGGCGCTGAGGAGAGGAGGGGAGAGGAGCAGGGCTCCTGCGGCCGCATCGCTGGACCGTGGGACAGGTGAGTGTCGGTTTATTAAAAGTCAGCAGCTATGCTTTTTGTAGCTGCTGACTTTTAATAAACTAGAAAACGGGTTGAACTCCGCTTTAAATCACTGTAGGAGAGGAGACTAAGGAAATGCTTCCTCCTGCCTTCAGCAGACTGATGACATCATCTCAGCCTAGGCAAAGTCTACAAGAACAATGTGCCCAAGAGTAGGTAAGTATTGCAGCAAGAGCTGCTTCTCACTATTTTTTTTTTTTTTTTATATGAGTTTTGCTCTACAATGATGTAATTTAGCAAATGTAATTTAGCAACGGAATTCAATGAAGACTTTTTCTTTAAAAAATTATTTTTAGAGGCATATTAAAAAATAATTCTGAGTAAACAGCTAAATAGATACAAGAACTCTTTTACCTGAGAAGTTATTTGAAATTTGGGCTCTCCAGTCTTTTCATTTACATGCCTGAGTCAGCCAGACATCGGCCACAATTCAGTTTTGCTGCTTTTTGGACAAAAAAAATATATAAAAAAAATAATAAAAAATAGTCAAAATATAATATAAATACTGTATTGTCATTTTATTATTTTTAGGATTATTATTGTTAAGGCTAGGTTTACCTCTAAGCGTTTATTTAGTGCATTTGCAGAACTGCAGAAATACACTACAATCCATTTAATGTAATTTCCTATGGGTCCCGTTCACATCTTTGCAGCTTCCTGCAATGCATTTTTTTTTAAAGGTGTGGGGACTTTTCTACACGCAGAACAGTGTATTTTTGGCTCCATTAATTACAATGGAACCGCATCAAAAACGTTTACCTGCATTTTTGATGTGTTTTTGGTAGGGCTTTGTGTTTAACCCCCAGTGTCCTCCTTCTCCCACCAAAAAAACGTAGGAAGCATGAAAACGCATAAAAAAAATGTATGAAAAGCGCACTGCAAAAATGCATCAAAATGCATTAACTGCACATTCATAGCCTAATAATAACAACAATAATAATATTTTATGTAAAAAGGGAGAATATTCCACAACATTGTACAAGTAGGGGATATGAAGAGTGCTGTGCTTGGCAATTATTCATTTAGATTTATACCGTTAAGTGCTTCAGCACTATCAACTCATCACTGTCATAACTTCAAGATGGAATTGCATAAACAAGTAGAAAAAGATCACACTGACCTCATGGTAAATCAAACAAGCTGTAAATTAGCAGAAACTTAAAAAACTCGTATATTAAACTTAAAACTGCACATTGCTCCCTTGTCATATTTCACCTTGAATGGCACTGACATTAATTACAAAGTATAGTTTGCTTAGGATGCACTTGTAGGGGTCCACTTTTTGGAGGTTGATGCGACCCTGTCAAGCGGTCTGTTGAGATCACCAAACAGCGGTCAAGTATAAGAAACATAAGTTATGATAGCGCTATGACGTCATGTGAACACCAATCCTTTATAGGATGCTTTATGTCACTGTGTTTTGCTATTTCACAGTTCTAACCGGCCTCCTGATGTATATATTAGGTGATCTCAAGAGGAGGTCAATTTATTTATTGCATTTTTTCACTGTTATTTAATGCAGTCTGCTAATGGTTTTATATCACAGGCTTAACATGAAATAACCCCACTGACATAAACGCTACTCGAAATGATTCATTTTTATTTATTCTGATTAAAAAAAACATTGTTAAAAGGGTCGTTAACAGCACTGGATTTTTTTTTTAAAGGGAGAGTTCACTTTTCAGAATGACCTGGATCGATAAACAGTTTCTTATTATAGAATTGTAGGAGCTTTTTTTTTTTTAGGTTCAGTTTACTGATTTTAAAGAAGATTTAGCACTTTTATAAGTATTCCGTCATCTTTTCAGACTGAAGCCTCGTACACACGAACGAGTTTCTCGGCAAAAACCAGCAAGAAACTTGCTGGCAGAGATTTTTTGCCGAGAAATTCGTTTGTGTGTATGGTTTCTCGTCAAGAAAAGCGACAAGAATCTCGACGAGAAAATAGAGAACCTGCTCTCTATTTTCTTGTCGAGATTCTCGTCAGCCTGTTTCTCGACGAGAAAATTGTGTGTGTGTACACTTACCTTTTCGCCGGGAAGCCCGCGCATGCTCGAAATGACTTCGACGCATGCGCGGTAGCTTCCTAGGCATAGATAGGGTATACCAAGATGGCGGCGACGGCATTGAATGTGACGAGCGCATGCTCGTCGTAGTCGATGACGTCACCGCGTACGCTCCATTCAAAGAACCGCGGGTTCTTTGAATCGAGCGTGTGTACACTCGGCCGGGACAATTTTCTTGTCCAAGAATCTCGTCGAAAAAAACGACATGTTTTTTTCGACGAGAATCTCGGCCGTGTGTACGAGGCCTGAGACATTGCATTAAGTGCTTGTTAAATTGTTCATTAATTTTATTGTACTCCTCAAACCAAAATTGACTCCCCAATCCAAAGGATCTTGGCTTGCCCCAGTTTTCAACTGTTGTTGCTTGGGGTGTCCATATAGGAGATCTATTTACAAATGTTACAATTATACTATGTTGTGTGCTGGTATGGGAAACATAAAAACTGAGAAGTTAGGTTATAAGAAAATACTGAAAGTGGAACTTTACCCTAAACATTCCTTGTAGGTAACATGCCCCCATCCAAATGCTGATATGCTATGTGTAGCCATATTTTTCATGAAAAATGCTGAGAAGATGTGCCTTGCACTTTCATTCTTTGCATCAATCCATGGCGATAGCATCAATTCAATGTCTTGAGAAAGTAGCCGTTTAAACTCAGTACTACCAGGACAACTATTTAAGAGGGAAAGCAGCTAAAGACATGTGATTGATTATGTGTATGCTTCAGCAGAGGGCTAGACTCTGATTTCAGGAAGTGGGTAGATTTAGTAAAGTGATTCGGGCAAAAGTACAGTGGGGAAAAAACTGAACTGCAACTCAATTTATAACATTTGTATCGTATTTTTTCTGGATTTTTGGTTGATATTCTGTCTCTATCATTTAAAATAGACCTATGATAAAAATGATAGACCCTTAATTTCTTTGTAAGTGGGCAAACTTACAAAATCTGCAGGATAATTATTTCCCCACTGTATGGTTACACGTTTCAGTATGGTACTAGTATCAGAGAGAAGAGTGGGTAGATTTATGCCTTGTTTCCACTGAGTGGAACGGTTCGGGTCGGTACAGTTTGGAAGGGTTAGAATGGTCCGGCCTATTCAGGTGAGCGTTTCCACTGCAAGTCGGACCGTCAGGGGCCATACAGGGTTTAGAAAAAATGCCTAGCGTGTCCGTACCGTACCGAACCAACCCGAACCGATCCGCACAGTGGAAACGAGGCATTAGTAGTAGTGAGTTGGGCAAAAGCAGCAATGCAGTGCAAATACCTGAAAGATAGATCTAATGAAAGTTTCAATACCACCATATAAGCTTCCTACTTTGAACTGCCAGAGATGCATACAGTCAAGACCAGACAGACTTTCAGAGATGCACACGTCCCACATCCATCAGATATTGGTGAGAGGAAGGGGTAACTGTATAGACCCTTTTATGATATAATTGCCCAGTTGTCTGTCTTCCATGCATTTTAGGACTTGGGTTATAATGCCAACTGTTTAACTATAATCAGAATTGGCCAACCAAGACTGAGCCAGATTAGGTGGCTCCACCTTTATAAGTTAGCAAATATACTCTTACCTGGTTGCTGATCAGGGCCAGCAAACTCTTTTAAAGGGGTAACTCCACCTTCATGGGGGAAAAAAAAGGAGTCATATTGTAATTGAATGTTATTAAAAATTACCTTTTACTTTTCAATCTGCAACGCTGTAAACATATGGTGTACAGAACGCCCCCAGCTATGTAATTTCCTGCTTGAGTGATTGGCTTACTGATTTTCCCAGAAGTCTGCACTAAGATGCAAATCAGATTTTGGCATCACCTGCAACAAAAAATACATTTTTGTTGAAATACGTCCAAAGAGAAAACACGTCTAAAGGAATGCAGACCCTGCAACTTTCTTTATTAGAGCCCTGCTGTAAGAGAAGCCCGGTAAACAAACATGCATTGGCACGCAGGTGTGGGCACACCAGTGTGTGCACAAGAAGGAACATGTATTGGCGCATGCGTGAACGTGCGCTGGGCACGAGCAGGCGCGCACGCACAAACACGTGCATGTACTGGCGCCAGGCAGCCTATTTAAACCAAACAATGACATGAACACATTGCTGAGTGGTCTTTCAGCTTGTTCCTGTTGACCTGTGCCCTGATCTTTTTCCAGTTTACCTCTGTTTGACCTGGCTTCACCTGAACCCTCCTCTGGACTTCTGCCTTCCTACCTGTGATCTTGGCCTGTGTTTGACTTTGCTCCTGTCTCATGCTCCTATACCTTGCTGCCCCATTGTGTACCAAACCCGGCTTGTATCCTGTCCTTGCTTCAGCCTCACGCTCCTGTACCTGCTCTGCCCGGCTGTTGATGACCCCTTGGCTTATGTTCCGACTACGCTTCTGCCTACTGATCCAGCGACAAGGAGTTCCAGTTCCCAGTGCCACCGCCGGAACCCCCAAGTCCTTGCACCACCAGAGTGATTCTCAGGTGATCAGCACAAGTTCCAGGCATTTAAGAACTCTTGTGAACTCTACTTTGCCCTGCAACAAATACATTTTTCACTTGAAACCACCAGTTTCCTCGATAGCCTCATTTGTCTTGCCATCCAGCTTGATCGTAGATTCAGAGAAAGAAAAACGGAAAGAGCTGGCAGAACCACAATTATTATTAATATTATACAGGATTTATATAGCGACAACAGTTTACGCAGTGCTTTACAATATAAAAATGGAGACAATACAGTTACAATACAATAAAATACAAGAGGATTAAGAGGGCCCTGCTCAGAAGAGCTTACAATCTAATAGGGTGGGACAGGTGGTACAAAAGGTTGTAACTGTGGGGAATGAGCTGATGGAAGTGGTAAAAGATTACCGTATATACTCGAGTATAAGCCGAGATTTTCAGCCCTTTTTTTTGGGCTGAAAGTCCCCCCCTCGGCTTATACTCGAGTCAGCAAAAAAATTTACATTGAAAATAGTACCTGTAAAGACGTTGCGGCTGCGGCGTCCATCGTTCGAATTCCGCGGTCTCATCCTGTTCCTTCCGTGATAGGCGATTCTCATCAGACACTCTCCGCCTATCACGATCATTCTCTCATCCTCAGTTTCCCAGCAGACGTCTGTGATTGGCGGAACACCCAACACAGTGTCTGCTGGGAAACTGAGGATGAGAGAATGATCGTGATAGGCGTAGAGTGTCTGATGAGAATCGCCTATCACGGAAGGAACAGGAAGAGCCTGCGGAATTCGAACGATGGATGCCGCAGCCGCAACTTCTTTACAGGTACTATTTACAATGTAAAATAGCGAGCTAGGGAACAGTGAGGATAGGAGAACAGTGAGGATAGGAGAACAGTGAGGATAGGAGAACAGTGAGGATAGGAGATCAGTGAGGATAGGAAAACAGTGAGGATAGGAGAACAGTGAGGATAGGAGAACAGTGAGGATAGGAGAACAGTGAGGATAGGAACAGTAAGGATGACCCTCGGCTTATACTCGAGTCAGTAAGTTTTCCCAGTTTTTTGAGGCAACATTAGGTACCTCGGCTTATACTCGAGTCGGCTTATACTCGAGTATATACGGTAGTTGGAGACGAGATAGGCTTCCCTGAAGAGGTGAGTTTTCAGGGATCGCCTGAAGGTAGCAAGAGTAGGGGATAGCCGGACAAGTTGAGGTAGCAAGTTCCAGAGGATGGGAGAGGCTCTGGAGAAATCCTGGAGACGAGCATGGGAGGAGGAGACGAGAGAGCTTGACAGTAGGAGGTCTTGAGAAGAGCGGAGAGGACGGTTTGGGATATTTTTGGAGACAAGACTGGTGATGTAGCTTGGGGCAGAGTTGTGGATGGCTTTGTAGGTTGTGGTTAGTATTTTGAATTTAATTCGCTGGGTGATCGGGAGCCAGTGTAGGGATTGGAGGAGAGGGTTGGCAGACACTGAGCGGTTGGTAAGGTGGATAAGTCTGGCAGCAGTATTCATGATAGACTGAAGAGGGGATAGCCTATGGAGAGGCAGGCCAATAAGAAGGGAGTTGCAATAGTCAAGGCGAGAGATAACCAAGGAGTGAATGAGGAGCTTGGTGGTTTCCTTTGTTAAAAAGGGGCGAATTTTAGAGATGTTACAGAGGTGAATTCTACAAACTTTTGACAGCGATTGGACTTGAGGCTTAAATGACAAGTCAGAGTCTAGGATTATACCTAGTACCCTGGCGTGAGGGGAGGGACTGATGGTTGCATTGTTGATTTTGATGCCCACGAATCCTCGGGTAAAGCCCATGCAACTAGGACTTTTGTGCTCTTCACTAGGGATGAGCTTCGTGTTCGAGTCGAACATACGTTTGACTCGAACATCGGCTGTTCGATCGTTCGACGAAGATCGAACGATTTGGGCCGTTCGCGCCAAATTCGAGTGACGCGAACGGCCCACAATGCACTACGCCATCGCAGTGTCATCCAGGCGCTGTGATTGGCCAAGCATGCACTGTGACCCCGCATGCTTGGCCAATCACAGCGCCGGCAGCGAGGAGAGCAATGATTGGCCACAGGCAGGATGCCTGTGGCCAATTATTGCTGAGGGTGTTTAGTACACGCCCCACACTATAAAAGGCCGCCAGCACGGCGGCCTAGTGTAGTGTGTTCCGGAGCAGGGATAGAGCAGCATAGGCAGGAACAGTGACTTTTATTTCTTTCTTGCTTAACCTGGATTCCTTTAGTTTAGGGAAAGAGAAGGATAGGTAGGGAGAGTGTCAGTGTGTTTTGTGCTTGTGCTATAGTGTGCTTAAAAAAAACATTTTTTCTAGGGACAGAAAACTGTAGGTAGGGAGAGTGTCAGTTTCTTTCACTGTGCAAGTCCTTGTTTCTAGGGACCTGGAAGGACAGTGAGTGAATTCTCCTTGTGCTATATTGTGCTTAAAAAAAACATTTTTTCTAGGGACAGAAAACTGTAGGTAGGGAGAGTGTCAGTTTCTTTCACTGTGCAAGTCCTTGTTTCCAGGGACCTGGAAGGACAGTGAGTGAATTCTCCTTGTGCTATATTGTGCTTAAAAAAAACATTTTTTCTAGGGACAGAAAACTGTAGGTAGGGAGAGTGTCAGTTTCTTTCACTGTGCAAGTCCTTGTTTCTAGGGACCTGGAAGGACAGTGAGTGAATTCTCCTTGTGCTATATTGTGCTTAAAAAAAAACATTTTTTCTAGGGACAGAAAACTGTAGGTAGGGAGAGTGTCAGTTTCTTTCACTGTGCAAGTCCTTGTTTCCAGGGACCTGGAAGGACAGTGAGTGAATTCTCCTTGTGCTATATTGTGCTTAAAAAAAACATTTTTTCTAGGGACAGAAAATTGTAGGTAGGGAGAGTGTCAGTTTCTTTCACTGTGCAAGTCCTTGTTTCTAGGGACCTGGAAGGACAGTGAGTGAATTCTCCTTGTGCTATATTGTGCTTAAAAAAAACATTTTTTCTAGGGACAGAAAACTGTAGGTAGGGAGAGTGTCAGTTTCTTTCACTGTGCAAGTCTTGTTTCCAGGGACCTGGAAGGACAGTGAGTGAATTCTCCTTGTGCTATATTGTGCTTAAAAAAAACATTTTTTCTAGGGACAGAAAACTGTAGGTAGGGAGAGTGTCAGTTTCTTTCACTGTGCAAGTCCTTGTTTCTAGGGACTGGGAAGGACAGTGAGTGAATTCTCCTTGTGCTATAGTGTGCTTAAAAAAAACATTTTTTCTAGGGACAGAAAACTGTAGGTAGGGAGAGTGTCAGTTTCTTTCACTGTGCAAGTCCTTGTTTCTAGGGACCTGGAAGGACAGTGAGTGAATTCTCCTTGTGCTATATTGTGCTTAAAAAAAACATTTTTTCTAGGGACAGAAAACTGTAGGTAGGGAGAGTGTCAGTTTCTTTCACTGTGCAAGTCCTTGTTTCCAGGGACCTGGAAGGACAGTGAGTGAATTCTCCTTGTGCTATATTGTGCTTAAAAAAAACATTTTTTCTAGGGACAGAAAACTGTAGGTAGGGAGAGTGTCAGTTTCTTTCACTGTGCAAGTCCTTGTTTCTAGGGACCGGGAAGGACAGTGAGTGAATTCTCCTTGTGCTATAGTGTGCTTAAAAAAAACATTTTTTCTAGGGACAGAAAACTGTAGGTAGGGAGAGTGTCAGTTTCTTTCACTGTGCAAGTCCTTGTTTCTAGGGACTGGGAAGGACAGTGAGTGAATTCTCCTTGTGCTATAGTGTGCTTAAAAAAAACATTTTTTCTAGGGACAGAAAACTGTAGGTAGGGAGAGTGTCAGTTTCTTTCACTGTGCAAGTCCTTGTTTCTAGGGACCTGGAAGGACAGTGAGTGAATTCTCCTTGTGCTATATTGTGCATAAAAAAAACATTTTTTCTAGGGACAGAAAACTGTAGGTAGGGAGAGTGTCAGTTTCTTTCACTGTGCAAGTCCTTGTTTCCAGGGACCTGGAAGGACAGTGAGTGAATTCTCCTTGTGCTATATTGTGCTTAAAAAAAACATTTTTTCTAGGGACAGAAAACTGTAGGTAGGGAGAGTGTCAGTTTCTTTCACTGTGCAAGTCCTTGTTTCTAGGGACTGGGAAGGACAGTGAGTGAATTCTCCTTGTGCTATAGTGTGCTTAAAAAAAACATTTTTTCTAGGGACAGAAAACTGTAGGTAGGGAGAGTGTCAGTTTCTTTCACTGTGCAAGTCCTTGTTTCTAGGGACCTGGAAGGACAGTGAGTGAATTCTCCTTGTGCTATATTGTGCTTAAAAAAAACATTTTTTCTAGGGACAGAAAACTGTAGGTAGGGAGAGTGTCAGTTTCTTTCACTGTGCAAGTCCTTGTTTCTAGGGACTGGGAAGGACAGTGAGTGAATTCTCCTTGTGCTATAGTGTGCTTAAAAAAAACATTTTTTCTAGGGACAGAAAACTGTAGGTAGGGAGAGTGTCAGTTTCTTTCACTGTGCAAGTCCTTGTTTCTAGGGACTGGGAAGGACAGTGAGTGAATTCTCCTTGTGCTATAGTGTGCTTAAAAAAAACATTTTTTCTAGGGACAGAAAACTGTAGGTAGGGAGAGTGTCAGTTTCTTTCACTGTGCAAGTCCTTGTTTCTAGGGACCTGGAAGGACAGTGAGTGAATTCTCCTTGTGCTATATTGTGCTTAAAAAAACATTTTTTCTAGGGACAGAAAACTGTAGGTAGGGAGAGTGTCAGTTTCTTTCACTGTGCAAGTCCTTGTTTCCAGGGACCTGGAAGGACAGTGAGTGAATTCTCCTTGTGCTATATTGTGCTTAAAAAAAACATTTTTTCTAGGGACAGAAAACTGTAGGTAGGGAGAGTGTCAGTTTCTTTCACTGTGCAAGTCCTTGTTTCTAGGGACCTGGAAGGACAGTGAGTGAATTCTCCTTGTGCTATATTGTGCTTAAAAAAAACATTTTTTCTAGGGACAGAAAACTGTAGGTAGGGAGAGTGTCAGTTTCTTTCACTGTGCAAGTCCTTGTTTCTAGGGACCTGGAAGGACAGTGAGTGAATTCTCCTTGTGCTATATTGTGCTTAAAAAAAACATTTTTTCTAGGGACAGAAAACTGTAGGTAGGGAGAGTGTCAGTTTCTTTCACTGTGCAAGTCCTTGTTTCCAGGGACCTGGAAGGACAGTGAGTGAATTCTCCTTGTGCTATATTGTGCTTAAAAAAAACATTTTTTCTAGGGACAGAAAACTGTAGGTAGGGAGAGTGTCAGTTTCTTTCACTGTGCAAGTCCTTGTTTCTAGGGACTGGGAAGGACAGTGAGTGAATTCTCCTTGTGCTATAGTGTGCTTAAAAAAAACATTTTTTTCTAGGGACAGAAAACTGTAGGTAGGGAGAGTGTCAGTTTCTTTCACTGTGCAAGTCCTTGTTTCTAGGGACCTGGAAGGACAGTGAGTGAATCCTCCTTGTGCTATATTGTGCTTAAAAAAAACATTTTTTCTAGGGACAGAAAACTGTAGGTAGGGAGAGTCTCAGTTTCTTTCACTGTGCAAGTCCTTGTTTCCAGGGACCTGGAAGGACAGTGAGTGAATTCTCCTTGTGCTATATTGTGCTTAAAAAAAAAAAAATTTCTAGGGACAGAAAACTGTAGGTAGGGAGAGTGTCAGTTTCTTTCACTGTGCAAGTCCTTGTTTCTAGGGACCTGGAAGGACAGTGAGTGAATTCTCCTTGTGCTATATTGTGCTTAAAAAAAACATTTTTTCTAGGGACAGAAAACTGTAGGTAGGGAGAGTGTCAGTTTCTTTCACTGTGCAAGTCCTTGTTTCTAGGGACCTGGAAGGACAGTGAGTGAATTCTCCTTGTGCTATATTGTGCTTAAAAAAAACATTTTTTCTAGGGACAGAAAATTGTAGGTAGGGAGAGTGTCAGTTTCTTTCACTGTGCAAGTCCTTGTTTCCAGGGACCTGGAAGGACAGTGAGTGAATTCTCCTTGTGCTATATTGTGCTTAAAAAAAACATTTTTTTCTAGGGACAGAAAACTGTAGGTAGGGAGAGTGTCAGTTTCTTTCACTGTGCAAGTCCTTGTTTCTAGGGACCTGGAAGGACAGTGAGTGAATTCTCCTTGTGCTATATTGTGCTTAAAAAAAACATTTTTTCTAGGGACAGAAAACTGTAGGTAGGGAGAGTGTCAGTTTCTTTCACTGTGCAAGTCCTTGTTTCTAGGGACCTGGAAGGACAGTGAGTGAATTCTCCTTGTGCTATATTGTGCTTAAAAAAAACATTTTTTTCTAGGGACAGAAAACTGTAGGTAGGGAGAGTGTCAGTTTCTTTCACTGTGCAAGTCCTTGTTTCAAGGGACAGAGAAGGACACCTGAAGGTAGCCCTTATTGCTTTTTTCCCATCTCCCTGCAGGCCATCTATTAAAATGTCTGGAAGGCAAACAAGGAGAGGCAGACAGTCAGGAGGCAATAAAAGAGGGCAAGCAGGCTCTGTGTCTGGGGGCAACAGTGCTGGTCGTGGACGCGGTGCATTGTCATCAGCACATGGCCATGGGACACGCTTGTCCTTCTTTTCCGCAGCTGGACATGTTGAGCCACATCATGCCGAAGACTTGGTAGAGTGGATGACCAAGCCCTCCTCCTCCTCCTCATCCTCTCTCACCCAGGCTCAGGGTACTGGCAAAGCAGCTGCCAAAGCGTCCTCTTCCCTGGTATCAATGTCAGACTCATCATCAGTCACTCCTTCCCTAGACCCACCATGTCCTCCTCCTGAGGAGTCCCCCGAACTGTTTGAGCACAGTGTTGGGTACATGCTCCAGGAGGATGCCCAGCGTTTCGAAGGGTCTGATGATGAAACCCAGCTACAGGAAGGCAGTAGGGTGAGAGCAGACAGAGGGGATGCTCAAGAAGGACACCAATCTGGCAGTCATGTTCCAGCAGCTGCAGCATACTGCCAGATTGGCTCCAGTGATGAGGAGGGAGGGGATGATGAGGTCACTGACTCCACGTGGGTGCCTAATAGGAGAGAGGAGGAGGAGGATGAGGAGGAGGCACATCTCCAACGAGACAGGATGCCCTTTGGTGGCCAGCGTAAGGGCAGTACACCGACGGAATCACACCGCAGAGCTCCGCCTGTGCAGGGCGCTGCCTCTGCCCGTCATTCAAAAAGTTCCTTGGTGTGGGCCTTTTTTGAGGCTAGTGCATCAGATCGCACAGCTGCTGTTTGCAACATATGTCTCAAGCGTATATCGCGTGGCCAAAACATCAGCCGCTTGGGTACCACATGCCTGACCAGACATATGTTGACCTGCCATGCAGCTCGTTGGCAAGCCTACCTCAAAGACCCACACCAAAGAACAAAGCGGACCTCTCCTTGCACCGCATCAGCTGGGATCTCCAACCCCACTATAACTTCAGTCCTCTCTGAAACATGCACTGAGAGGAATGAAGGTGTAGAATTAGGTGTGTCACAGCCAAGTACTTGCGGCCACTCTGCTAGCAGTACACCGACGTCCGATTCTAGCAGGCAAATTTCCCTGCCCCAGCTGCTGGACCGTCGAAAGAAGTTCACTCCCAGCCATCCACATGCCCAGCGGTTGAATGCTAGCTTGGCTAAATTGCTAGCGCTTCAACTGCTGCCTTTTCAGTTGGTAGACTCGGCCCCCTTCCGTGAGTTTGTGCAATGTGCGGTTCCTCAGTGGCAGGTTCCCAAACGCCACTTTTTCTCACGGAAGGCTATTCCGGCTCTCTACCGGCATGTGGAAGGCAATGTCTTGGCCTCGCTGGACAGGGCGGTCAGCGGTAAGGTGCATATTACCGCTGACTCATGGTCCAGCAGGCATGGACAGGGACGTTACCTTTCTTTCACGGCCCATTGGGTCACTCTTTTGGCAGCTGGGAAGGATGCAGGACAAGGTGCAGTAGTGTTGGAGGTTGTCCCACCGCCACGCCTCCAAAATGCTACTACTGGTTGTGACACACCTCTCTCCTCCACCCCCTCCTCTTCTTCTTCCTCCATGGCCTCTTCCTGTGGTTTGTCCTATGAACCAGCGGTGCTCCGTAGCCGTTCACGGGGCTACGCAAGTACGCAGGCAAAAAGATGCCATGCCGTGCTTGCGCTGGTGTGTTTGGGGGACAGAAGCCACACTGGGGCAGAGGTCCTGTCTGCTCTGCAGGGCCAGGCCGAGAGGTGGTTGACGCCACGCCAGCTTAAGCCAGGAATGGTGGTTTGCGACAATGGCACCAACCTCCTCTCCGCCCTCCGACAGGGACAACTGACCCATGTGCCCTGTGTGGCTCACGTCCTTAACCTGGTGGTGCAGCGGTTCTTGGGCAGGTACCCGGGCTTACAGGATGTCCTGAGGCAGGCCAGGAAAGTCTGTGTGCATTTCCGCAGATCTTATAATGCCAGTGCTCGCCTGGCTGAGCTGCAAAAGGAGTTGAACCTGCCCAAGAACCGCCTTATATGTGACATGCCCACCAGGTGGAACTCAACGTTGGCCATGCTGCAGCGGCTGCACACGCAGCAGAGGGCCATCAATGAGTACCTGTGCACCAGGACAGGGTCAGGGGAGCTTGGTTTTTTTTCTCCACGCCAGTGGGGCATGATCAGGGATGCATGCACTGTCCTGGCACCATTTGAGGAGGCCACGAGGATGGTGAGCAGTGACAGTGCATGCATCAGTGACACTGTACCTCTTGTCCACCTGTTGGAGCACACGCTGCGTGGAATAATGGACAGGGCACTTGAGGCAGAACAGAGGCAGGAAGAGGAGGACTTCCTTGCCTCTCAAGGCCCCCTTTACCCAGACAGTGTTCCTTCTGTCCCACCCATCGCACAGGAAGAGGAAGAGGAGGAGGAGGAGGAGGAGGAGGAGGATTGTGTCAGCATGGAGGTGGAGGCTGGCACTCAGCATCATCAGCAGCAGTCTTTTAGGGATGATTTACAGTCCCAAGAAACCAGTGGACTTGTACGTGGCTGGGAGGAGGTGACTGCGGATCATGTCGTCCTTAGTGACCCAGAGGACTCCGGAGCGAATGCCTCAGCAAACCTACGCTGCATGGCCTCCCTGATCCTGCAAAGTCTGCGGAAGGATCCTCGTATTCTTCGGATCAAGGAGAGGGACCATTACTGGCTGGCCACTCTCCTTGATCCACGGTACAAGGGTAAGGTTGCGGACCTTATGTTACCGTCGCAGAGGGAGCAGAGGATGAGACAACTCCGGGAGGCCTTGCAGAAAGGTCTGTGCAACGCGTTCCCAGAGACTGGGAGGTTACAAACTCCTGGTCCAGGACAACGAGTTGCTGAGGCTTCGGCCAGTCAAAGAAGGAGCGGTGGGGAAGGTGGCCGTCTGACCGATGCGTTCAGACAATTCTTTAGTCCGCAGCCCCAAAGTATGATTGGTTCCAGCAACCATCGCCAGCGTCTGATAAACATGGTGCAGGAATATCTAGGGGCAAGGTCAGACTTGGACACCTTCCCCACCGAAAATCCTCTGGCTTACTGGGTCTTGAGGATGGATCACTGGCCAGAGCTTGCACAGTATGCAATTGAGCTACTGGCCTGTCCTGCATCCAGCGTTCTTTCGGAACGCACATTCAGTGCTGCTGGAGGATTTGTCACGGATCACAGGGTGCGCCTGTCCACCGACTCGATTGATCGACTGACTTTCATCAAGATGAACCAGTCTTGGATCACCACCAGCTACCACACACCTGATGCTGATATAACAGACTAATTGATTTTAACATGTCACGTCCCTTCAAGACTGATGCTGATGCTGAGTGCCTGTGCTGTTATGTTGACTGGCTATCCTCCTCCTCCGAGTCCTCAATGATACGATTGATGATGATAGCTTGGAAGATCATTTTTGTTTATGGGTGCCGCCACCAGTGGCTAAGGCCCAATTTTTCAGCCCCTGTTTTACAGGGGCGTGTACTTACAATTTTTTTAGCAATAATTTGCCATAGGGCTCATTGCTGTGCTCCAAGTACAGTATCTGTGAGGAGTTGTAGTGTTGTGCCACCAGTGCCTAAGGCCCAATTTTTCAGCCCCTGTTTAACAGGGGCGTGTCATTACAATTTTTGAAGCAATACTTTGCAACAGGGCTCATTGCTGTGCTCCAAGTACAGTATCTGTGAGGGGTTGTAGTGTTGTGCCACCAGTGCCTAAGGCCCAATTTTTCAGCCCCTGTTTAACAGGGGCGTGTCATTACAATTTTTGAAGCAATACTTTGCAACAGGGCTCATTGCTGTGCTCCAAGTACAGTATCTGTGAGGGGTTGTAGTGTTGTGCCACCAGTGCCTAAGGCCCAATTTTTCAGCCCCTGTTCAACAGGGGCATGCAATTACAATTCTTGATGTAATAATTCACAGCAGGGCCCATTCCTGCACCCACCAAGAGTAAGTCTGAGGGCTTACAGTGTTGTGGCAACGCCACCACCACCACCACCACGAAAGGCCCAATTTTTCAGCCACTGTTCAAAAGGGGCATGTAATTACAATTCTTGATCTAATAATTCACAGCAGGGCCCATTCCTGCACCCACCAAGAGTAACTCTGAGGGCTTACAGTGTTGTGGCAACACCACCACCACCACCACCACCACGAAAAGCCCAATTTTTCAGCCCCTGTTCAACAGGGGCATGCAATTACAATTCTTGATCTAATAATTCACAGCAGGGCCCATTGCTGCACCCACCAAGAGTAACTGTCAGGGCTTACAGTGTTGTGGCACCAGCACCACCATCAAAGCCCCAATTTTTACTACCACTGTTCAACAATTATATGTAATTAAAATTCCTGATATAATAGTTGACAGCAGGGCGTTCCAGCACCAACCAAGAGTAACTGTGAGTGCTTACAGTGTTGTGCCAACACCAACAACTAAGGGGCCTATTTCTGCAGAGTATATACGGCAGGTCCCTACTTTCAAACATCCAACTTACAAACGACTCCTACTTGCAAACGAAAGAAGACAACAGGAAGTGAGAGGAAATCTACCCCTAGGAAGGAAAATTCTCTCCTGTAAGAATAAATATGGGAGAAAGGTGTCTCCTCTGTACTGATGCTTTATCAGCAATCCTTGTTTCAAGAAAAACACCACATTTCAAAAACAGTTGTCATTGGGACGGAAAGTGAGGTGAAATGTTCTGAACAGGGGCACAGACAGCAAAACAAATGTTACAGGGGTGATAACCCTTACCTATGTTTCCCAAAAAGTTTAAAAATAGATTTTTGGGCTGGAGCTACAGTTCAACAATGTACCTGTTCAAAATTACAAACACATTCTACATAAGAACAAACCTACAGTCCCTGTCTTGTATGCACCGCCTGTATACGGCTGTTCAGAGTATATAGGGCCTTTTTTATTTTATGTGCGGGGTTCCCCTTAATATCCATACAAGACCCAAAGGGGCTGGTAATGGGCTGGGGTAGGGGGGGGGGGTCATGGGGTAGCTATGCCATTTTTCTTAAAGATTTTCATCCATATTACCGGGACCAGACATTACATTAAAGCCGCAAGAAGTTTTAAATGGCTTTTTTTTCCTTTAGAAGTGTCATTTTGTGCAGGGACAGTTCTAAACACGGGAAACACGTGGCACTTCACAGGCATACTTTAGACACCCCCCAGGTACGATATTTAAAGGAATATTTGACTTTTTTTTTTCACTTTATGCATCATTAAAATGACTGCTCCCGAAAAACGACCGTTTTTAAAACTTCTTTTTGCATTGATACATGTCCCCTGGTGCAGAACCCGGGTTCCCAAACCCTTTTTAGGACAATAACATGCATAATAGTTGTTATAATTAGCACTTTAGAATTCGAACGTTCGCATCCATTGTATTTAATAGGGTTCTAATGTTCGTACGAACTTTCGGTCCGTTCGCGGGTTCTGGTGCGAACCGAACCCGGGGGTGTTCGGCTCATCACTACTCTTCACTCACTAGTGAAGAAAGGCTGCAAAGACACCGAAATAACCTGTGTCTGTATTGTGGGACAGCGGGACATTACCTTCAAAACTGCCCTGAGAGGATCAAAGATCAAGACCGTTCCCTCTACTTACCTTGCCAATTGTTCTGTGGGAAAGGGATCTGCTCATATCACCTTGTTCCTTTTAATTCAGATCCCCAGAAAGAGCATCCAAGTATCAGCCATAATCGATTCCGGAGATGGCAGCTGCTTCATGGATACAGACTTTGCTCAACAGCATCAAATCCCTTTGCAAGTAAAGACGCACCAGTTATCCATCCATCTGGCCGATGGATCCCGCCTCAGGTCTGGGCCTATAATGCATGAGACTTGCCCGCTGCTGGCTATATCTAATACTGGTCATCGGGAATACTTACGTTTGGACATTATTTCATCTCCTCTGTTTCCCGTTATCCTGGGCATTCCCTAGTTACAAGCCCACAATCTGCAGATAAATTGGGGATCGGGGAAATTACATTTCCATCCGCCTACTGCCAGCAGTCCTGCCTTCACCCCATTTCTATGGGACCTGCACCCCTTCTGGGCGTACATACTGACTCTCCTGTGTCACAGCTCATACCTGCAGCTTATCATGAATTCCTGGAGGTTTTTCATAAACAAAAAGCAGACATCCTGCCACCTCATCGCCCGTATGACTGCCCAATTGAGCTTTTGCCAGGCGCTGAAATACCTTTCGAGTGCATCTTTCCTCTCTCTGAACTGGAACTTGAAGCATTACGTCATTACATTGATGATAATTTGGAGAAGGGCTTCATCCGGCCTTCCAAGTCCCCCGCGAGCACTGGAATTTTCTTTGTAGAAAAAAAAGATCATAGCCTGTGTCCCTGTGTTGATTACCGTGAATTAAATGAAATCACAGTCAAGAACAGATATCCTTTGCCCCTGGTTCCGAAACGATTTCAACGCTTTAAAGCATCCACTGTATTCACAAAGCTTTACTTACGAGGCTCATATAATCTAGTGCGGATCCACGAAAGGGATGAATGGAAGATGGTCTTCCGCACTAGATTCGGACATTATGCATACCTCGCTACAGAGGCGTTGTAAGGGGGGAGCGGGGGGTGCGGGCCGCACCCGGGAGACACCCACCAGAGGGGTGACACCCGGCACAGCACTGCATTGAGAGGCGCCGCGCTGGCCGCGGCTCTCTCCTCTTCCTCCTTCCCCTGCGCCCGGCGCCCGCATGTCCTCCGGGAACCGGCACTGTGATCTACAACGGCACTTGTGACAGGCAGGTGGGGAGAGGTCACGGTGCTAGTGTCCTATCACAATTGCACTCCTCAGACCGACGTTGATGCCTAGGCTCCTCCTCCACTCCACTCTGACAGTATATCCACAACAGGAGGAGGAGCCTAGGAAGAGGGACATTCGTGTGCACAGAGCCGCGCTGATCTGAGGTCTGTAAATGTAGGGAGGGGAGGTATACTGGGGGGGTTACATTAGGGGGATTGCAGGGGGGTTAACATTAGGGGGATCACACAGGGGGTGTTACTTTAGGGGGATTGGGGGGTAGCATTAGGGGCATTACACAGGGGGGTTACATTGGGGGATTGCAGGGGGGGTAACATTAGGGGGATTACACAGGGGGGACTTACTTTAGGGTGATAGCAGGGGGGTAGCATTAGGGGGATTACACAGGGGGGTTACATTAGGGGGGATTGCAGGGGGGGGTAACATTAGGGGGATTCCACAGGGGGCGCATTACTTTAAGGGGATTGCAGGGGGGTAGCATTAGGGGGATTACACAGGGGGGTTACATTAGGGGGATTGCAGGGGGGTTACATTGGGGGGATTTCAGGGGGGGTAACATTAGGGGGATTACACAGGGGGCGCGTTACTTTAGGGGGATTGCAGGGGGTAGCATTAGGGGGTTTACACAGGGTGGGTTACATTATGGGGATTGCAGGGGGGGTAACATTAGGGGGATTACACGGGGGGTTACATTGGGGGATTACACAGGGGGGACGTTACATTAGGGGGATTAAACAGGGGGACATTACATTAGGGGATTACACAGGGGGGGCATTACATTAGAGGGATTACACAGGGGGGGCATTACATTACGGGAATTGCACAGGGGGGGCATTACATTAGGGGGATTGCAGGGGGGTAACATTAGGGGGATTGCACAGGGCGGTAACATTAGGGGATTACACAGGGGGCAGAGCTGTGCTGATGCGCTAGCCTGCTCAGTGCCCTGGATTGCTCATGCTCAGTGACCGGGGGGGGGGGGGTGACACCATATTTTACAGCACCAGGTGACACCAACCCTAGTGATGCCACTGCCTCGTTATGCCCTTTGGGTTGTGCAATGCTCCAGCAACATTCCAGCATTTCGTTAATAACATTTTAAGAGACTTTCTTGACCTATTCCTGATTGTATATCTTGATGACATCCTTATCTTTTCTACTTCCATCACAGCACACTGTGAACACGTTAAAAAAGTTCTCTGCCGATTAAGAGACCATGGCAAAGGCCGAGAAGTGTGAATTAGAAAAATAAACGATCCAATTCTTGGGACTTATCATTTCCACTTCAGGTATCTCCATGGATACCCAGAAAGTCAAATCTATCCTCGAATGGCCCACTCCTACAGACAGGAAGAGCTCGCAGAGGTTCATAGGATTTGCCAACTTTTACCGCAAATTTATAAAAAATTTCTCTCCTATCATCTCTCCCGTTACCCAGCTGACAGAACAGAATACCCATTTTCAGTGGACACCTGCAGCGCAAGCAGCATTCGACCAGTTAAAGACTCTGTTTACCACAGCACCTATCTTGCAACATCCAGATCCTGTATCACCATATGTCCTTGAGGTGGATGCTTCGGAGAATGCCGTGGGTTCCATCCTGTCACAGCGCCAGGGAGGGAAGTCTCTATTACACCCCATTTCCTTATTTTCTAAAAAACTCAGCCCCGCAGAAAGGAATTACAACATGGGAGACCGGGAGCTACTGGCCACAAAGACAGCCCTAGAAGAATGGTGTTACTTGTTGGAAGGGGCAGCTTTTGATCTTCACTGATTACAAAAATCTTGAGTATCTCGTGACAGCCAAACGATTAAGACCTCGTCAAGCCAGGTGGGCACTATTTTTCTCCTGTTTCTCCTTCCATATTACCTACAGACCAGGTTCCAAAAATGGCAAGCCTGATGAGCTATCTCGCATGTACCCAAAAGAAGAAGAACATCACCAAGCAGACACAATCCTGCCCAAAGTTTTCTGCTACTACAAGTAAACCTGATTACTCAGCTAAAACAGGCATCCAGTAGGGATGTTCTACCACCAGGTGTTTGCTTCCAGGAACAAGAGGGGTTATTCCTGCACAACCAAAAGGTGTTTGTATCCCCAAGTCTGCGCCCCAAGATCCTTAGCCTGTGTCATGATCATCCCTTGGTGGGACATTTTGGGGTAAAAGACAATGGAACTAGAGCAACGTTCCTTTTGGTAGCCAGGTTTAAGGTCCGATTGCAAGGAATATGTTGGTACCTGTGGAGTCTGCATCCAAAATAAGAATGACAAAACCAAATCTTGGGGTCTGTTAAGGCCTTTACCTATCCCCATAATGATCAATATGGACTTTTTTATGGAGTTTCCACCATCCGAAAGATTCACTACCATCTTTGTGATTGTCGACAGATTAACAAAGATGGCCCATTTCATCCCTATGTTAGGGACCTCCTCAGCAAAGGAGACTGCTCGTACCTTCATCCAGGAATTGGTTAGGCTCCACGGGGTACCCAGCAGCATCACCTCTGATCGAGCAGTACAATTTACGTCCAGATTCTGGAAAGATCTTTGCAGAATACTAAAAATCAAAGCTTGTTTCTCGTCAGCCTATCATTCACAGACAAATGGCCAAACAGAGCCAACACACCAGACTCTGGAAAAATACCTTCAGTGCTTCTAATCATTTGCCCAAGATGACCGGGCATCCCTTTTACTCTTTGCAGAATTTGCATACAATGATGCAATTCACTCGACTACAGGACAAGCCCCGTTTTTTGCAAATTATGGGTACTTCCCAGTCTTCTTACCCAACATCTTACCTGATTCCTCAGTTCCCGCAGTCCAGGAAAGGATAAGTTCTCTACAGTCGAACAACAAGGTATTGCAAGATGCCATTTCTAAAGCACAACAAGACAATAAAAAAAAATTTGGACAGAAAGAGGAGATCTAAAACTTAAAATAGGAGACCAAGTTTGGTTATCTACTGCCAATTTAAAATTGGCATGTCCATCCAAGAAGCTCGGATCTAGATATATCGGTCCATTTTCTGTTAAGAGGCAAATCAATCCAGCAGCCTACGAACTTTCCCTCCCAGAGACTTACAAAATCCATTCTGTCTTTCACGTGTCCTTGCTAAAAACCACAAAGCTAGACCCATTCCCTGGTCGTAAGTCAGGTCCACCAGCACCTGCAATAGTCGACGGCAACGAGGAATATGAGGTCAAGACAATTGTGGTTTGTAGGAAAAGAAGGGACACTATCCAGTATTTAATTAAATGGAAAGGCTACGAATCAGAAGACAACTCTTGGGAACCAGGATCCAATCTTCATACCAAAAGATTGATACGGGCATTCTTCCAGGCTCACCCTGAAAAGATGTTACAAATGGGCATCCGGAGGTTGCCCATTGGGAGGGGGCAATGTAAGAGAAGTCCGGTAAACAAACACACATTGTGTGTGCACAAGAAGGAACATGTATTGGCGCATGCGTGAGCACACGTGGGAACGAGCAGGCATGCACGCCCACATACGTGCACGTACTGGTGCCAGGCAGCCTATTTAAACCAAGCAATGACATGAACACATTGCTGAGTGGTCTTTCAGCTTGTTCCTGTTGACCTGTGCCCTGATTAGTGATGAGCCGAACACCCCCGGGTTCGGTTCGCACCAGAACCCGCGAACGGACCGGAAGTTCGAACGAACATTAGAACCCTATTAAATACAATGGATGCGAACGTTCGAATTCTAAAGTGCTAATTATAACAACTATTATGCATGTTATTGTCCTAAAAAGGGTTTGGGAACCCGGGTTCTGCACCAGGGGACATGTATCAATGCAAAAAGAAGTTTTAAAAACGGTCGTTTTTCGGGAGCAGTCATTTTAATGATGCATAAAGTGAAAAAAAAAAAGTCAAATATTCCTTTAAATATCGTACCTGGGGGGTGTCTAAAGTATGCCTGTGAAGTGCCACGTGTTTCCCGTGTTTAGAACTGTCCCTGCACAAAATGACACTTCTAAAGGAAAAAAAAGCCATTTAAAACTGCTTGCGGCTTTAATGTAATGTCTGGTCCCGGTAATATGGATGAAATTCTTTAAGAAAAATGGCATAGCTACCCCATGACCCCCCCCCCTACCCCAGCCCATTACCAGCCCCTTTGGGTCTTGTATGGATATTAAGGGGAACCCCGCACATAAAATAAAAAAGGCCCTATATACTCTGAACAGCCGTATACAGGCGGTGCATACAAGACAGGGACTGTAGGTTTGTTCTTATGTAGAATCTGTTTGTAATTTTGAACAGGTACATTGTTGAAGTGTAGCTCCAGCCCAAAAATCTATTTTTAAACTTTTTGGAAAACATAGGTAAGGGTTATCACCCCTGTAACATTTGTTTTGCTGTCTGTGCCCCTGTTCAGAACATTTCACCTCACTTTCCGTCCCAATGACAACTGTTTTTGAAATGTGGTGTTTTTCTTGAAACAAGGATTGCTGATAAAGCATCAGTACAGAGGAGACACCTTTCTCCCATATTTATTCTTACAGGAGAGAATTTTCCTTCCTAGTGGTAGATTTCCTCTCACTTCCTGTTGTCTTCTTGCGTTTGCAAGTAGGAGTCGTTTGTAAGTTGGATGTTTGAAAGTAGGGACCTGCCGTATATACTCTGCAGAAATAGGCCCCTTAGTTGTTGGTGTTGGCACAACACTGTAAGCACTCACAGTTACTCTTGGTTGGTGCTGGAACGCCCTGCTGTCAACTATTATATCAGGAATTTTAATTACATATAATTGTTGAACAGTGGTAGTAAAAATTGGGCCTTTGATGGTGGTGCTGGTGCCACAACACTGTAAGCCCTGACAGTTACTCTTGGTGGGTGCAGCAATGGGCCCTGCTGTGAATTATTAGATCAAGAATTGTAATTACATGCCCCTGTTGAACAGGGGCTGAAAAATTGGGCCTTAGGCACTGGTGGCACAACACTGCAACCCCTCACAGATACTGTACTTGGAGCACAGCAATGAGCCCTGTTGCAAAGTATTGCTTCAAAAATTGTAATGACACGCCCCTGTTAAACAGGGGCTGAAAAATTGGGCCTTAGGCACTGGTGGCACAACACTGCAACTCCTCACAGATACTGTACTTGGAGCACAGCAATGAGCCCTGTTGCAAAGTATTGCTTCAAAAATTGTAATTACACGCCCCTGTTAAACAGGGGCTGAAAAATTGGGCGTTAGGCACTGGTGGCGGCACCCATAAACAAAAATGATCTTCCAAGCTATCATCATCAATCGTATCATTGAGGACTCGGAGGAGGAGGATAGCCAGTCAACATAACAGCACAGGCACTCAGCATCAGCATCAGTCTTGAAGGGATGTGACATTTTAAAATCAATTAGTCTGTTATATCAGCATCAGGTGTGTGGTAGCTGGTGGTGATCCAAGACTGGTTCATCTTGATGAAAGTCAGTCGATCAACCGAGTCGGTGGACAGGCGCACCCTGTGATCCGTGACAAATCCTCCAGCAGCACTGAATGTGCGTTCCGAAAGAACGCTGGATGCAGGACAGGCCAGTAGCTCAATTGCATACTGTGCAAGCTCTGGCCAGTGATCCATCCTCAAGACCCAGTAAGCCAGAGGATTTTCGGTGGGGAAGGTGTCCAAGTCTGACCTTGCCCCTAGATATTCCTGCACCATGTTTATCAGACGCTGGCGATGGTTGCTGGAACCAATCATACTTTGGGGCTGCGGACTAAAGAATTGTCTGAACGCATCGGTCAGACGGCCACCTTCCCCACCGCTCCTTCTTTGACTGGCCGAAGCCTCAGCAACTCGTTGTCCAGGACCAGGAGTTTGCAACCTCCCAGTCTCTGGGAACGCGTTGCACAGACCTTTCTGCAAGGCCTCCCGGAGTTGTCTCATCCTCTGCTCCCTCTGCGACGGTAACATAAGGTCCGCAACCTTACCCTTGTACCGTGGATCAAGGAGAGTGGCCAGCCAGTAATGGTCCCTCTCCTTGATCCGAAGAATACGAGGATCCTTCCGCAGACTTTGCAGGATCAGGGAGGCCATGCAGCGTAGGTTTGCTGAGGCATTCGCTCCGGAGTCCTCTGGGTCACTAAGGACGACATGATCCGCAGCCACCTCCTCCCAGCCACGTACAAGTCCACTGGTTTCTTGGGACTGTAAATCATCCCTAAAAGACTGCTGCTGATGATGCTGAGTGCCAGCCTCCACCTCCATGCTGACACAATCCTCCTCCTCCTCCTCCTCCTCCTCCTCCTCTTCCTGTGCGATGGGTGGGACAGAAGGAACACTGTCTGGGTAAAGGGGGCCTTGAGAGGCAAGGAAGTCCTCCTCTTCCTGCCTCTGTTCTGCCTCAAGTGCCCTGTCCATTATTCCACGCAGCGTGTGCTCCAACAGGTGGACAAGAGGTACAGTGTCACTGATGCATGCACTGTCACTGCTCACCATCCTCGTGGCCTCCTCAAATGGTGCCAGGACAGTGCATGCATCCCTGATCATGCCCCACTGGCGTGGAGAAAAAAAACCAAGCTCCCCTGACCCTGTCCTGGTGCCGTAGTCGCACAGGTACTCATTGATGGCCCTCTGCTGCGTGTGCAGCCGCTGCAGCATGGCCAACGTTGAGTTCCACCTGGTGGGCATGTCACATATAAGGCGGTTCTTGGGCAGGTTCAACTCCTTTTGCAGCTCAGCCAGGCGAGCACTGGCATTATAAGATCTGCGGAAATGCACACAGACTTTCCTGGCCTGCCTCAGGACATCCTGTAAGCCCGGGTACCTGCCCAAGAACCGCTGCACCACCAGGTTAAGGACGTGAGCCACACAGGGCACATGGGTCAGTTGTCCCTGTCGGAGGGCGGAGAGGAGGTTGGTGCCATTGTCGCAAACCACCATTCCTGGCTTAAGCTGGCGTGGCGTCAACCACCTCTCGGCCTGGCCCTGCAGAGCAGACAGGACCTCTGCCCCAGTGTGGCTTCTGTCCCCCAAACACACCAGCGCAAGCACGGCATGGCATCTTTTTGCCTGCGTACTTGCGTAGCCCCGTGAACGGCTACGGAGCACCGCTGGTTCATAGGACAAACCACAGGAAGAGGCCATGGAGGAAGAAGAAGAGGAGGGGGTGGAGGAGAGAGGTGTGTCACAACCAGTAGTAGCATTTTGGAGGCGTGGCGGTGGGACAACCTCCAACACTACTGCACCTTGTCCTGAATCCTTCCCAGCTGCCAAAAGAGTGACCCAATGGGCCGTGAAAGAAAGGTAACGTCCCTGTCCATGCCTGCTGGACCATGAGTCAGCGGTAATATGCACCTTACCGCTGACCGCCCTGTCCAGCGAGGCCAAGACATTGCCTTCCACATGCCGGTAGAGAGCCGGAATAGCCTTCCGTGAGAAAAAGTGGCGTTTGGGAACCTGCCACTGAGGAACCGCACATTGCACAAACTCACGGAAGGGGGCCGAGTCTACCAACTGAAAAGGCAGCAGTTGAAGCGCTAGCAATTTAGCCAAGCTAGCATTCAACCGCTGGGCATGTGGATGGCTGGGAGTGAACTTCTTTCGACGGTCCAGCAGCTGGGGCAGGGAAATTTGCCTGCTAGAATCGGACGTCGGTGTACTGCTAGCAGAGTGGGCGCAAGTACTTGGCTGTGACACACCTAATTCTACACCTTCATTCCTCTCAGTGCATGTTTCAGAGAGGACTGAAGTTATAGTGGGGTTGGAGATCCCAGCTGATGCGGTGCAAGGAGAGGTCCGCTTTGTTCTTTGGTGTGGGTCTTTGAGGTAGGCTTGCCAACGAGCTGCATGGCAGGTCAACATATGTCTGGTCAGGCATGTGGTACCCAAGCGGCTGATGTTTTGGCCACGCGATATACGCTTGAGACATATGTTGCAAACAGCAGCTGTGCGATCTGATGCACTAGCCTCAAAAAAGGCCCACACCAAAGAACTTTTTGAATGACGGGCAGAGGCAGCGCCCTGCACAGGCGGAGCTCTGCGGTGTGATTCCGTCGGTGTACTGCCCTTACGCTGGCCACCAAAGGGCATCCTGCCTCGTTGGAGATGTGCCTCCTCCTCATCCTCCTCCTCCTCCTCTCTCCTATTAGGCACCCACGTGGAGTCATTGACCTCATCATCCCCTCCCTCCTCATCACTGGAGCCAATCTGGCAGTATGCTGCAGCTGCTGGAACATGACTGCCAGATTGGTGTCCTTCTTGAGCATCCCCTCTGTCTGCTCTCACGCTACTGCCTTCCTCTAGCTGGGTTTCATCATCAGACCCTTCGAAACGCTGGGCATCCTCCTGGAGCATGTACCCAACACTGTGCTGAAACAGTTCGGGGGACTCCTCAGGAGGAGGACATGGTGGGTCTAGGGAAGGAGTGACTGATGATTTGTCTGACATTGATACCAGGGAAGACGACGCTTTGGCAGCTGCTTTTCCAGTACCCTGAGCCTGGGTGAGAGAGGATGAGGAGGAGGAGGAGGGCTTGGTCATCCACTCTACCAAGTCTTCGGCATGATGTGGCTCAACATGTCCAGCTGCCGAAAAGAAGGACAAGCGTGTCCCATGGCCATGTGCTGATGACAATGCACCGCGTCCACGACCAGCACTGTTGCCCCCAGACACAGAGCCTGCTTGCCCTCTTTTATTGCCTCCTGACTGTCTGCCTCTCCTTGTTTGCCTTCCAGACATTCTAATAGATGGCCTGCAGGGAGATGGGAAAAAAGCAATAAGGGCTACCTTCAGGTGTCCTTCTCTGTCCCTGGAAACAAGGACTTGCAGAGTGAAAGAAAAAAAACACTCTCCCTACCTACAGTTTTCTGTCCCTAGAAAAAATGTTTTTTTTAATCACAATATAGCACAAGGAAAATTAACTCACTGTCCTTACAGGTCCCTGGAAACAAGGACTTGCAGAGTGAAAGAAACTGACACTGTCCCTACCTAGAGTTTTCTGTCCCTAGAATAAATGTTTTTTTTAATCACAATATAGCAAAAGGACAATTCACTCACTGTCCTTCCAGGTCCCTGGAAACAAGGACTTGCAGAGTGAAAGAAACTGACACTGTCCCTACCTAGAGTTTTCTGTCCCTAGAATAAATGTTTTTTTTAATCACAATATAGCAAAAGGACAATTCACTCACTGTCCTTCCAGGTCCCTGGAAACAAGGACTTGCAGAGTGAAAGAAACTGACACTGTCCCTACCTAGAGTTTTCTGTCCCTAGAATAAATGTTTTTTTTAATCACAATATAGCAAAAGGACAATTCACTCACTGTCCTTCCAGGTCCCTGGAAACAAGGACTTGCAGAGTGAAAGAAACTGACACTGTCCCTACCTAGAGTTTTCTGTCCCTAGAATAAATGTTTTTTTTAATCACAATATAGCAAAAGGACAATTCACTCACTGTCCTTCCAGGTCCCTGGAAACAAGGACTTGCAGAGTGAAAGAAACTGACACTGTCCCTACCTAGAGTTTTCTGTCCCTAGAATAAATGTTTTTTTTAATCACAATATAGCAAAAGGACAATTCACTCACTGTCCTTCCAGGTCCCTGGAAACAAGGACTTGCAGAGTGAAAGAAACTGACACTGTCCCTACCTAGAGTTTTCTGTCCCTAGAATAAATGTTTTTTTTAATCACAATATAGCAAAAGGACAATTCACTCACTGTCCTTCCAGGTCCCTGGAAACAAGGACTTGCAGAGTGAAAGAAACTGACACTGTCCCTACCTAGAGTTTTCTGTCCCTAGAATAAATGTTTTTTTTAATCACAATATAGCAAAAGGACAATTCACTCACTGTCCTTCCAGGTCCCTGGAAACAAGGACTTGCAGAGTGAAAGAAACTGACACTGTCCCTACCTAGAGTTTTCTGTCCCTAGAATAAATGTTTTTTTTAATCACAATATAGCAAAAGGACAATTCACTCACTGTCCTTCCAGGTCCCTGGAAACAAGGACTTGCAGAGTGAAAGAAACTGACACTGTCCCTACCTAGAGTTTTCTGTCCCTAGAATAAATGTTTTTTTTAATCACAATATAGCAAAAGGACAATTCACTCACTGTCCTTCCAGGTCCCTGGAAACAAGGACTTGCAGAGTGAAAGAAACTGACACTGTCCCTACCTAGAGTTTTCTGTCCCTAGAATAAATGTTTTTTTTAATCACAATATAGCAAAAGGACAATTCACTCACTGTCCTTCCAGGTCCCTGGAAACAAGGACTTGCAGAGTGAAAGAAACTGACACTGTCCCTACCTAGAGTTTTCTGTCCCTAGAATAAATGTTTTTTTTAATCACAATATAGCAAAAGGACAATTCACTCACTGTCCTTCCAGGTCCCTGGAAACAAGGACTTGCAGAGTGAAAGAAACTGACACTGTCCCTACCTAGAGTTTTCTGTCCCTAGAATAAATGTTTTTTTTAATCACAATATAGCAAAAGGACAATTCACTCACTGTCCTTCCAGGTCCCTGGAAACAAGGACTTGCAGAGTGAAAGAAACTGACACTGTCCCTACCTAGAGTTTTCTGTCCCTAGAATAAATGTTTTTTTTAATCACAATATAGCAAAAGGACAATTCACTCACTGTCCTTCCAGGTCCCTGGAAACAAGGACTTGCAGAGTGAAAGAAACTGACACTGTCCCTACCTAGAGTTTTCTGTCCCTAGAATAAATGTTTTTTTTAATCACAATATAGCAAAAGGACAATTCACTCACTGTCCTTCCAGGTCCCTGGAAACAAGGACTTGCAGAGTGAAAGAAACTGACACTGTCCCTACCTAGAGTTTTCTGTCCCTAGAATAAATGTTTTTTTTAATCACAATATAGCAAAAGGACAATTCACTCACTGTCCTTCCAGGTCCCTGGAAACAAGGACTTGCAGAGTGAAAGAAACTGACACTGTCCCTACCTAGAGTTTTCTGTCCCTAGAATAAATGTTTTTTTTAATCACAATATAGCAAAAGGACAATTCACTCACTGTCCTTCCAGGTCCCTGGAAACAAGGACTTGCAGAGTGAAAGAAACTGACACTGTCCCTACCTAGAGTTTTCTGTCCCTAGAATAAATGTTTTTTTTAATCACAATATAGCAAAAGGACAATTCACTCACTGTCCTTCCAGGTCCCTGGAAACAAGGACTTGCAGAGTGAAAGAAACTGACACTGTCCCTACCTAGAGTTTTCTGTCCCTAGAATAAATGTTTTTTTTAATCACAATATAGCAAAAGGACAATTCACTCACTGTCCTTCCAGGTCCCTGGAAACAAGGACTTGCAGAGTGAAAGAAACTGACACTGTCCCTACCTAGAGTTTTCTGTCCCTAGAATAAATGTTTTTTTTAATCACAATATAGCAAAAGGACAATTCACTCACTGTCCTTCCAGGTCCCTGGAAACAAGGACTTGCAGAGTGAAAGAAACTGACACTGTCCCTACCTAGAGTTTTCTGTCCCTAGAATAAATGTTTTTTTTAATCACAATATAGCAAAAGGACAATTCACTCACTGTCCTTCCAGGTCCCTGGAAACAAGGACTTGCAGAGTGAAAGAAACTGACACTGTCCCTACCTAGAGTTTTCTGTCCCTAGAATAAATGTTTTTTTTAATCACAATATAGCAAAAGGACAATTCACTCACTGTCCTTCCAGGTCCCTGGAAACAAGGACTTGCAGAGTGAAAGAAACTGACACTGTCCCTACCTAGAGTTTTCTGTCCCTAGAATAAATGTTTTTTTTAATCACAATATAGCAAAAGGACAATTCACTCACTGTCCTTCCAGGTCCCTGGAAACAAGGACTTGCAGAGTGAAAGAAACTGACACTGTCCCTACCTAGAGTTTTCTGTCCCTAGAATAAATGTTTTTTTTAATCACAATATAGCAAAAGGACAATTCACTCACTGTCCTTCCAGGTCCCTGGAAACAAGGACTTGCAGAGTGAAAGAAACTGACACTGTCCCTACCTAGAGTTTTCTGTCCCTAGAATAAATGTTTTTTTTAATCACAATATAGCAAAAGGACAATTCACTCACTGTCCTTCCAGGTCCCTGGAAACAAGGACTTGCAGAGTGAAAGAAACTGACACTGTCCCTACCTAGAGTTTTCTGTCCCTAGAATAAATGTTTTTTTTAATCACAATATAGCAAAAGGACAATTCACTCACTGTCCTTCCAGGTCCCTGGAAACAAGGACTTGCAGAGTGAAAGAAACTGACACTGTCCCTACCTAGAGTTTTCTGTCCCTAGAATAAATGTTTTTTTTAATCACAATATAGCAAAAGGACAATTCACTCACTGTCCTTCCAGGTCCCTGGAAACAAGGACTTGCAGAGTGAAAGAAACTGACACTGTCCCTACCTAGAGTTTTCTGTCCCTAGAATAAATGTTTTTTTTAATCACAATATAGCAAAAGGACAATTCACTCACTGTCCTTCCAGGTCCCTGGAAACAAGGACTTGCAGAGTGAAAGAAACTGACACTGTCCCTACCTAGAGTTTTCTGTCCCTAGAATAAATGTTTTTTTTAATCACAATATAGCAAAAGGACAATTCACTCACTGTCCTTCCAGGTCCCTGGAAACAAGGACTTGCAGAGTGAAAGAAACTGACACTGTCCCTACCTAGAGTTTTCTGTCCCTAGAATAAATGTTTTTTTTAATCACAATATAGCAAAAGGACAATTCACTCACTGTCCTTCCAGGTCCCTGGAAACAAGGACTTGCAGAGTGAAAGAAACTGACACTGTCCCTACCTAGAGTTTTCTGTCCCTAGAATAAATGTTTTTTTTAATCACAATATAGCAAAAGGACAATTCACTCACTGTCCTTCCAGGTCCCTGGAAACAAGGACTTGCAGAGTGAAAGAAACTGACACTGTCCCTACCTAGAGTTTTCTGTCCCTAGAATAAATGTTTTTTTTAATCACAATATAGCAAAAGGACAATTCACTCACTGTCCTTCCAGGTCCCTGGAAACAAGGACTTGCAGAGTGAAAGAAACTGACACTGTCCCTACCTAGAGTTTTCTGTCCCTAGAATAAATGTTTTTTTTAATCACAATATAGCAAAAGGACAATTCACTCACTGTCCTTCCAGGTCCCTGGAAACAAGGACTTGCAGAGTGAAAGAAACTGACACTGTCCCTACCTAGAGTTTTCTGTCCCTAGAATAAATGTTTTTTTTAATCACAATATAGCAAAAGGACAATTCACTCACTGTCCTTCCAGGTCCCTGGAAACAAGGACTTGCAGAGTGAAAGAAACTGACACTGTCCCTACCTAGAGTTTTCTGTCCCTAGAATAAATGTTTTTTTTAATCACAATATAGCAAAAGGACAATTCACTCACTGTCCTTCCAGGTCCCTGGAAACAAGGACTTGCAGAGTGAAAGAAACTGACACTGTCCCTACCTAGAGTTTTCTGTCCCTAGAATAAATGTTTTTTTTAATCACAATATAGCAAAAGGACAATTCACTCACTGTCCTTCCAGGTCCCTGGAAACAAGGACTTGCAGAGTGAAAGAAACTGACACTGTCCCTACCTAGAGTTTTCTGTCCCTAGAATAAATGTTTTTTTTTAAGCACACTATAGCAGAAGCACAAAACACACTGACACTCTCCCTACCTATCCTTCTCTTTCCCTAAACTAAAGGAATCCAGGTTAAGCAAGAAAGAAATAACAGTCACTGTCCCTGCCTATGCTACTCTATCCCTGCTCCGGAACACACTACACTAGGCCGCCGTGCTGGCGGCCTTTTATAGTGTGGGGCGTGTACTAAACACCCTCAGCAATAATTGGCCACAGGCATCCTGCCTGTGGCCAATCATTGCTCTCCTCGCTGCCGGCGCTGTGATTGGCCAAGCATGCGGGGTCACAGTGCATGCTTGGCCAATCACAGCGCCTGGATGACACTGCGATGGCGTAGTGCATTGTGGGCCGTTCGCGTCACTCGAATTTGGCGCGAACGGCCCAAATCGTTCGATCTTCGTCGAACGATCGAACAGCCAATGTTCGAGTCGAACGTATGTTCGACTCGAACACGAAGCTCATCCCTAGCCCTGATCTGTTTACAGTTTACCTGTGTTTGACCCGGCTTCACCTGAACCCTCCTCTGGACTTCTGCCTGCATACCTGTGACCTTGGCCTGTGTTTGACTTTGCTCCTGTCTCATGTTCCTGTACCTTGCTGCCCCATTGTGTACCGAACCCGGCTTGTATCCTGTCCTTGCTTCAGCCTCACGTTCCTGTACCTGCTCTGCCGGGCTGCTGATGACCCCCTGGCTTATGTTCCGGCTACGCTTCCGCCTACTGATCAAGCGACACAGAGTTCTAGTTCCCAGTGCCTACGGCCATCGGGTTCCTGTCAAGCCTCAGCTGGTGCCACTAGCTATACCAGCCCTCGTGCCACTCTGTGTCCTACACTCCCTATCATCTCTATCAGGGGCGTTGGTCAGGAGGTGCAAGAGAAGCCCTCTCTACAGCTCGATCTCCACCAGGTACGTGACACCTGCAGGTGCACCAGCTGATTGGTCATTAAAAAAAACACTCCCATACAGATTTACTGGACACAGACAAACAAATGGTAATATCTTCAGAATAACAAAAGGTAGGAATCTGCAACAGAGTTTGTTAAAAATCCTTGCAATGTACATTGATTAGCCAGAGGGGAATGTTTTTTCTCAACAAAAGTGGAGCTACTCTTTAAGGTAGTTCAGAAGCAATGAAACTAAACAGGGATGTATGTATCCAGGGGAAACCTGGCTGTTGATCAAGACCAGCAAACTTTTTTGAGGTAGTTCAGAAGCAATTAAACAGTAGATTTATGCATGTATCTCAGGGGTTTTATGAAGGCTTCTCCAAGAAAATATTAACAGTAACTCTGGCTCAGGAAAAATGGGAAATAATTAATGTCCACAAACAAGAATCTTGACAGGAAAGGTTGCCAGAGATTTACGAGTCTCCAATCTATCAGATATTGTATTGTGGGAGGAGTGACCATATAGACCCTTTTATGACTTCATTGCCAAGTTTTTTTATTCTTTCATGTATTCTAGAATTTTAAAATTTGATGCCAACTGCCAAATTATTGGTGACAGTTTTGTACAAGTAGCCAAATACACTTTTATCTGGCTGCTGATCAGGACCAAAAAACTCTTTTTAAGGTAGTCCAGAAGCAATGGAACTGAACAAGAATTTATGTATAATGGGGATTTGATGTAGGCTTCTCCCAGTAAGTATTAACAGTAGCTCTAGCTCAGAAAAAGATGGGACATGATAGATGCCCACATACAAAATTCTTGACAGGAAGGGTTGCTGGAGATGCAAAGGTTTCTCAAAAATTGTTGCGCTGGAGGGATGACTGTATGGAGCCTTGCATGACATCATTATCCAGTTTTTTTATTTTCCATACATTCGAGGACTTGGGTATTGACAAAGGCTTCTACCAGAAAAGATTAATAGTAGCTCTGGCTCAGGAATAATGGGACATGATAGAAACTCTAAACATTCAGCATATGTATTGGTTAATTACTTTTCTTTCCTGTCTGATAGACTAGCCAATGATGAGAAGGTGGATCAAGCTCATCTGTATCAAAGGAACATTTTGTTGGCTTGCAGCAAGCATGGAGCTTGTTGAAAAACATCAGACGGGGGAAATGTGTGTGGGCTAATGGTGTACAAAGAGACAAAAGCAACATCTGTCCAAATCTTTTACAGATTACATGCTGCAGTGCTTGGGAGATAGCATCAGAGCACTGAGAAGTACACTGAAAAGGAGAACAATCTGCAAACTCTGTTCTTTGAAAAATGACTGTGATAGGCCCATGAGTTTGTGTAAGCAACGTGCTGTATGGAGTTAGCTGCCGAGGTAAACAAGACGTCGGTTCCAGTTTACAGGATTTATTTACTGAGCCCAGGGATGGTATTGCCAGAAATGAGATTTAGATTGATTGGCGGGCCCTTTACAAAAGAAAAACATGCAAAATATTGAAACACTTATCTCTGTTCGTGCTTTGGAGTGTGTCATCTTGGGCCTCAACTTTTCCATTTTTGCTGTAGAAACTGATTGGATTCTCCCTTTATGCTTGTAGTGCAGTATCTGTGAGTAAATATGAATTGCTGATATGGCCAACAAAAATAAATCTCTCTTTTCAAGTATGTGGACCACTATTATATAATCCACAAGGCAGCCTTTTAGAGGTACCAGTGGTTCAGGCTGTGAACCACAACACAGTGGTCCAGTGACCATTGAAGGTTGATATTCATGTATTATTTTAGAGCTGGCAAGAGTGCCCCTTTTAATTGAAGTCACTAGGTATGGGTCCAAATTTGCCTCTATATACAGGTCCTTCTCAAAAAATTAGCATATTGTGATAAAGTTCATTATTTTCTGTAATGTACTGATAAACATTAGACTTTCATATATTTTAGATTCATTACACACAACTGAAGTAGTTCAAGCCTTTTCTTGTTTTAATATTGATGATTTTGGCATACAGCTCATGAAAACCCAAAAATCCTATCTCAAAAAATTAGCATATTTCATCCAACCAATAAAAGAAAAGTGTTTTTAATACAAAAAAAGTCAACCTTCAAATAATTATGTTCAGTTATGCACTCAATACTTGGTCGGGAATCCTTTTGCAGAAATGACTGCTTCAATGCGGCGTGGCATGGAGGCAACCAGCCTGTGGCACTGCTGAGGTGTTATGGAGGCCCAGGATGCTTCGATAGCGGCCTTAAGCTCATCCAGAGTGTTGGGTCTTGCGTCTCTCAACTTTCTCTTCCCAATATCCCACAGATTCTCTATGGGGTTCAGGTCAGGAGAGTTGGCAGGCCAATTGAGCACAGTAATACCATGGTCAGTAAACCATTTACCAGTGGTTTTGGCACTGTGAGCAGGTGCCAGGTCATGCTGAAAAATGAAATCTTCATCTCCATAAAGCTTTTCAGCAGATGGAAGCATGAAGTGCTCCAAAATCTCCTGATAGCTAGCTGCATTGACCCTGCGCTTGATAAAACACAGTGGACCAACACCAGCAGCTGACATGGCACCCCAGACCATCACTGACTGTGGGTACTTGACACTGGACTTCAGGCATTTTGGCATTTCCCTCTCCCCAGTCTTCCTCCAGACTCTGGCACCTTGATTTCCGAATGTACTTTGGACCACTGAGAAACAGTCCAGTGCTGCTTCTCTGTAGCCCAGGTCAGGCGCTTCTGCCGCTGTTTCTGGTTCAAAAGTGGCTTGACCTGGGGAATGCGGCACCTGTAGCCCATTTCCTGCACACGCCTGTTCACGGTGGCTCTGGATGTTTCTACTCCAGACTCAGTCCACTGCTTCTGCAGGTCCTCCAAGGTCTGGAATCGGTCCTTCTCCACAATCTTCTTCAGGGTCCGGTCACCTCTTCTCGTTGTGCAGCGTTTTCTGCCACACTTTTTCCTTCCCACAGACTTCCTACTGAGGTGCCTTGATACAGCACTCTGGGAACAGCCTATTCGTTCAGAAATTTCTTTCTGTGTCTTACCCTCTTGCTTGAGGGTGTCAATGATGGCCTTCTGGACAGCAGTCAGGTCGGCAGTCTTACCCATGATTGCGGTTTTGAGTAATGAACCAGGCTGGGAGTTTTTAAAAGCCTCAGGAATCTTTTGCAGGTGTTTAGAGTTAATTAGTTGATTCAGATGATTAGGTTAATAGCTCGTTTAGAGAACCTTTTCATGATATGCTAATTTTTTGAGATAGGATTTTTGGGTTTTCATGAGCTGTATGCCAAAATCATCAATATTAAAACAAGAAAAGGCTTGAACTACTTCAGTTGTGTGTAATGAATCTAAAATATATGAAAGTCTAATGTTTATCAGTACATTACAGAAAATAATGAACTTTATCACAATATGCTAATTTTTTGAGAAGGACCTGTACAACAATAAATGTTACATCTTTCTAAGAACCAAAGTCCCCAAGTCTACCCCACCACCAAAGTAATACATCACAAATTAGTCACCGTCTTGCTTTTTTCAGTTATGTGTTAATTTTCCTATTATTGAGAATTTGTGTTGGTGATTATAATGTCATCATCTCAGTTTTATATGCATTGGGGCAGGACAATTCACGAACAGGAGAAATTAGATAAGTGATTAACCACACAAATGCACCCTCTGACAGATGGAAGCAGTTAAAGTCTCTTGTAGCATGAAGGCTGTCTCTGACATGTGAGTTATTTATAACATGCAGTACTGTGCAAAAGTTTTAGGCAGGTGTGAAGAAATGCTGTATAGTAAGAATGCATACAAAAGCATATATTTTAATTGTTTATTTTTACAACAGAAGAAAAATATATATCAAATCAATATTTGGCGTGACTACACTTTGGCTTCAAACCAGCATCAATTCTTAAACTTGCACACTTTGTACACTTGCACAAACTCAGGGATTTTGTAGGATTAAAGTCAGGTGTGTGATTAACCAATTAAACCAAGCAGGTGCTAGTGATCATCAATTTCATATGTTGGTTGAAACACAAATGTAACAAACAGCTGTGTAGGAGGCTTAAAACGCAGTAAGGAACAGCCAAACTCTGCTACTAAGGTGATGTTGTGGATGACAGTTTCATGTGACAGGTCATACACCATGGCAAGATTGAGCATAGCAACGAACAATATGCAAGGTAGTTACCGTATTTATCGGCGTATAACACGCACTTTTTTCCCCTTAAAATCAGGGGAAAATCGTGGGTGCGTGTTATACGCCGATACTCCATCGAATTCCCCTGCTGAAAACGAGCGAGAGGAGCGAGCGGAGCCGAAGCCGAAGTACAATCGGCTTTACTCGGCTCCTCTCGCAGTCCCGCCCATCTCTGACTGCGCCGCTGACATAGAGAAAGCCGAGTGTACTTCGCCTAGTCTCGGCTCCTCTCGCAGTCCTGCCTGTGACTGTGAGCAGACACGAGTCTAGCCGAAGTACACTCGGCTTTCTCCGTCAGCGGCGCAGTCAGTGGAGATGGGCGGAACTGCGAGAGGAGCCGAGTCCAGCCGAAGTACACTCGGCCCCGCTCGCTCCTCTCCACAGAAATCGGCGCCAAATTTTAAAAACCGCCGGGACTGACACGATCGCAAAGGCACTGGGCAAGGCTGCAGATGGACAGATGAACACTGGGCACGGCTGCAGATGGACAGATGGACACTGGGCACGGCTGCAGATGGACAGATGGACACTGGGCAAGGCTACAGATGGACACTGGGCACGGCTGCAGATGGACAGATGGACACTGGGCAAGGCTGCAGATGGACAGATGGACACTGGGCACGGCTGCAGATGGACAGATGGACACTGGGCACGGCTGCAGATGGACAGATGGACACTGGGCAAGGCTGCAGATGGACACTGGGCAAGGCTGCATGCTGCATTTAAATGTAAGTTTTTTTTTCCTTGAATTTCCCTCCTAAAAGTTTTTTTCCTTAAAATTCCCTCCTAAACTTGGGGTGCGTGTTATACGCCGGTGCGTGTTATACGCCGATAAATACGGTATATTGCATCAGCAAGGGATCTCCCAGACAAAGATTTCAAAGCGGACTGGGGTTTTAAGATGTGTCATTCAATCTCTTTTGAAGAAGCTCAAAGAAACGGACAACATGGGGGCCAAGAAACCTAATGAAGCAGATGAAAGACACATCATGCTTACTTCCTTTTGACATTGGAAGATGTCTAACAGGGCCATCAGCACAGAGCTGGCTAAAACCAGTTGAACCCAGGTACACCCATCTAAAGTCTGGATAAGTCTGGCCCAAAGTGGTCTTCGTGGAAGAATTGTGGCAAAAAAGACATACCACTGATTTGGTAACAAGGCTATGCAACTCAACTATGCACGAAAACATAGGAACTGGGGTGCAGAAAAATGGCAGCAGGTGCTCTGACTGATGAGTCCAAATTTTTAATATTTGGCTGTAGCAGGAGGAAGTTTGGAAGAACTGGAGAGTGGTACAATAATGAGTGTCTGCAGGCAACAGTGAAGTGAGGTGGAGGCTTCTTGAAAGTTGGGGCAGCATTTTTGCAAATTGAGTTGGAGATTTGGTCAAGATCAATGGTGTCCTCAATGCTGAAAAATACAGGCAGATACTTATCCATCATGCCATACCATCAGGGAAGCATTTTATTGGCAGCAAATGTATTCTGCAGCAGGGCAACAACCCCAAACATACAGCCAATGATATTAGGAACTATCTTCAACTTAAAGAAGAACAAAGAGTCCTGGAAGTGATGGTTTGGCCCTCACAGAGCCCTGATCTGATCATTATCAAGTCTTTGGCCTCGTACACACGACCGATTTTCTCGGCAAGAACCAGCAAGAAACTTGCTGGCAGAGAGGTCTTGCCGAGTAAATCGGTCGTGTGTACGCTGCTATCGGGTTTCTCGTCGAGAAAACCGACAAGAAACCTCGACGAGAAAATAGAGAACCTGCTCTCTATTTTCTCGTCGAGATTCTCCTCGGCATGTTTCTCGATGAGAAAAGTGAGTGTGTGTACACTTACCTGTCCTCCCCGAAGCCCGCGCATGTTCGAAATGAATTTGACGCATGCGCGGTAGCTTCCTAGGCATACGTAGGGTATACCAAGATGGCGGCGACGGCATCGAATGTGACGAGCGCATGCTCGACGTAGTCGATGACGTCACCGCATACGCTCCTTTCAAAGAACCGCGGGTTCTTTGAAACGAGCGTGTGTACACTCGGCCGGGACAAGTTTCTTGTCCAAGAATCTCGTCGAAAAAAACGACATGTTTTTTTCAACGAGAATCTCGGCCGTGTGTACGAGGCCTTTCTGGGATTACATGAAGAGACAGAAGGATATGAGGCAGCCTACATCCACAGAAGATCTGTGGTTAGTTCTCCAAGATGTTTGGAACAACCTACCTGCCAAGTTACTTCAAAAGCTGTGTGCAAGGGTACCTAGAAGAATTGATGCTGTTTTGGAGGCAAAGGGTGGTCACACCAAATATTGATTTAATTTGGATTTCTCTTCTGTTCATTTACTTTTCATTTCATTAATTGATAAAAAAAACAAACTATTAACACTTCTATTTATGAAAGCCTTGTTAATTTATAGAATTTGTTCCCACCTGCATAAAATGTTTGCATATTAGTGTGCATCTCTCTACGTATACAGTTTCCTGTAATTTGACATTTCAGTCTCATAGCCTGATGGTTTCTTGTAACACAGCAGTGGTAAAAGTGGTGTTTATGTGGTCATGAGTACAAAACAGATTACAGCGCACACATGCAAAAATGCCATTTATCCTGCAAGGCTAGTTAAAAACACCTGAACATATTAAAAAAATACGGGGGTTTGGTCACACTATATGGTCATATAGTGCTAAGCCCACTTACTGCGACAAAGTACCCCGAATTAGTGGGTCCTACCCTAGTAATAGAATGAAAGAACTTGCGTCTCAACCATGGGAGGCAAACTCCTCTATGTGGGAGAACTGAAGGGATTCCTCCTATGCACTGGTGGCCACTAATAAGAGGTAATGAGGAGGGGGGTGATCCAGCCCAAGAAACCTGGTCAGGGTCTATACAATATACAAAGACATACTTGGGGGGCACACCCTAAAATGCTTTACATTCAAGATGGTGCTGCTATAAGACCAAAATAGGGCTTAGCACTATATGACCATATAGTGTGACCAAACCCCCATATTTTTGAATATGTTCAGGTGTTTTTAACTAGCCTTGTGGGATAAATGTCATTTTTGCATGTGTGCACTGTTATCTGTTATCTGTTTTGTACTGTTTTTGGTGGTCGGGCTTTTTAGGAGGTGTAGCGGGCTCTTCCTCCCCTCTCCCAGTCCCCTCTATTAAAGTTCTGCTCGCTATGTCTCTGGTCTAGGGGTACGATAGAGGAGGGAGAGGGTGCGCTACGCCTGGCTTCCACCACAGATGTATAAGTGGTATTAGCAATGCCTTCCTTTACCTTCGGGCCTGTATTGTGCATCAGATCCTCCCTCCATGAGTCTCCAAGAACCTTGTCTGCCAGAAACTTGAGCCACACACCGTTAAAGTCCAACACTCCTTTATTTAGCACATAACATGGACTCCGTCGGCTATAGAACAGAAAAGGAGGTGTGTGTACGAATAGGCCCAGACACAAGTTCGATCCTCCACTTTCCTCCAAAGAGTGGGTTATGGTCTCTGCACGAGGGAAATTGACCTTCCGGACGGTCTCCGACAAGAGGCTCACCCGTCACCGGCAGTATGGTGCACCGGGTCTTCAGATGAGGAGCTCTTCCCGGTCCATTACGCCCACCTCGGATTCAGGCATCCATCTCCGGAGTACCCTAGGATCCTTCCCTCGCGGAACTCAGTGTTGGGCACTGAGCTCCGGACCGCGGTCCGAGTACCTCACCACAGGCTAAAGGTGCCTGAGATGGAACACGATCTCCAGTGGTCCTCTAGGCCTAGTCCGCCTAGAGGACAAACACGAACTCCGTCCGCAGGCTAAAGGTGCCAGGAACCAACAACCCCGTGACCAAGATGGCCGGCCCCTTTTATCCCCTCTCCCAGCAAGCACGGCGGGTTCCCCGCCCCACCATACCACTGCCCAGAGAGGACAAAAGTAAGCTCATCACACAGCGGTATCCGTCCGTCGGCCCACAGTGACAGCGCCACCCAGTGGACCTCCGGAGATACACCACTGGTGTCACCGAAAAATTAAAAAACTTACGGCAGGAAAGTAAGTACCCGCTACAGAGGTATTGCCCTCTGCTCCATGCATGGGAAGTGATAGGAGCTGTGCGGGGATGTGTGTTACCTGGCTTGAAACCACCCATTCAATGGCTTGAAACCACCCATTGTGTGAGCCCAGTTGGGGTTCCAGAGATATGGACTTATGCTACTGCCTAATGGACTAGAGGACTCTAAAGGGACCAGGCAGTCACCCTACACAAGAAGAGAGATATGAAGTGTTTGCGAGAGAGTGAAGCCCTGTACACACGGCCGGGAATCCTGTCTATTTGAAAACCGTCGGTTTTCCTGACGGGATTCCTGGCAAGCTTGCCTTGCAAAGCCACGTTCTTTTGAATGGCAAGAACGTGGTGACGTCAAAGACTACGACGAGTCGGCTAAATTAAGTTGTATGCTACCGCGCATGCGTCAAAGTGTTATCGAGCATGCACGGTTTCTTTCCCCTGCAGGTAAGCATGCAGACGACCGGTTTTCTCGGCAGGAAACACTCTGCCGGGAATCCCGACGGGAAAATAGAGAGCAGGTTCTCTATTTTTCCCGAGCAGTTCTCCTGTCGGGAAAACTGCTAGGGAGCATACACACGGCCGGGATTCCCGGCCAAACGCTCTCCTGGCAGTTTTCCTGCCGGGAAAACCGGTCGTGTGTACGAGGCTTGACTGTTCTTTTTGTTTCAGATTGCACAGATCTGAGAGAAATACACAAAGCACACCAAGATTCAAGGAAGAACACAAATGCCTCTTGTATTTAGGCAATATCTGGTTATCCCAGAGCTCAGCTTTAAACAATAACATAATCTTGATTTTCCTGTAGGTTTAATGCGCCATTATATTTACTTAGTTTGGACTTTTATTGGGTTTTATGCCCCATTTAAAAACTAAAAGTAACAAGGACATTTTGCACTCTTCACTGAATCTACCCCGCAGCCTGGAGGCTGACGGTAAAGTCCCCGGAATTTTAGAGGACAGTCCGTGTCCCCAGACCCAATTCTTTCACTTTCCTCGGTGTTCATTGTTCTGTCCTTTAATAACAACAATGTGTTTGATGTGGGTTTCAGAACTTTGATACTGTGCCTGGCTGATGGATAACAGCACAGTTCTGTTATGTTTATAGTGCTGAAACTAATTGCTCTAGGATTGCAAAACACATTAGGCATTACAGCTTGCCTGCATTAGAGGACAAGGTTAGAGCAGATACGCTTGTCATGGCTGGAAACACTCACAGTTGTTCCCGATAAATTCAACCAGGGTTTTCTTTTCCACTAATTTACTTGTTTTTATGTCTGTAACTACCAGATACATGTGTAAAAATTTTAATTTTAGTTTCTCTGTGTAGCCACACCTATAGGTCTTAAGAATGGGGGCCATTCCTTTCTCTGTCAAAGCGGTGATTGTGGGAAACAATCTAATAATCACTGGTAGTCAGTAGCATTTGAACCAGTGTTAATTTTGGCAGCAAATGTCAATTTAGTTTTAGTCTTAGGACTAAAATGGCATTTTAGTTTTAGTCCCATTTTAGTCTTCTGCAATTGTTTTAGCTTTATTCGTATTTAGTTGACTAAATCTCCAATACATTTTAGTAGACTAAAACAAATTTTAGTCATCTAAAATCGAATGGCTGTAATTAAATTGTAATGCATTAGTTAACATTTCTCTACAATTTCCAAACTCATTATATACTGCTGGAGTGAAAAATCGAATATGTTATTATTTATGGTATTGAGGTATGAACATGCACTACAGACCAGTATTAATTTTGAAGTCAAATTTCAATTTAGTTTTAGTCTAAAGCCCTGTACACACGATCGGATTTCCTATGGATTCTAATCCGATGGATTTTTCCATTGGAAATCCGATGAAGCTGACTTCCATCAGTCTTGCCCACACACCATCAGTCAAAAATCCGACCGTCCCAAACGCCGTGATGTAAAACACTCAGACGAGCCGAGAAAAATGAAGTTCAATGCTTCTGAGCATGCGTCGACTTGATTCTGACCATGCGTGGGTTTTTTCCCTGATGGAGTTCCACACAGACGATCGGAAATTGCTATCGTTTTTTTTCCCATCGGATAAATTTAAAACATGTTCTATTTTTTCTCACTGATGGAAAAAAGACCGATGGGGCCCATACACGATCGGTTTGTCCGATGAGAAAAGTCCATCGGACTGTTTTCATCGTTAAAACTGATCGTGTGTACACGGCATTAGCCTTTTGTATGAAATGGCATTTTAGTTTTAGTCCCATTTTAGTCTTTTGACTAAAATGCCATTTTGGTTTTAGTCGTATTTTAGTCATCTCAATTTTTTTAGTCGTATTTTAGTCGACTAAAATAGTATTAATTTAGTCAACTAAAATGTTTTAGTCATTTTAGTCGATGAAATTAACACTGATTTGAACCCCCCACCCAGTGTTATTTTTAACCCCCCACCCAAAAATTGTACAACACTGGTAGCCAATGGAGTATAATTCACCCCCCCCACACACACAAAAAAATTATCCCATATCATTAGTGGTCAGCGACATTTTCACCCACACCCAAAAAATCCCACAACAGTGGTGGTCAGCAGCATTTTAAACCCCCCAAAACAATCAACAATCACACAATCATTGGTGGTCAGTGGCATTAGAAAAACTCCCACCCAAAAAATCTCACAACAATGCTGGTCAGTGAACTTTTAACCCCCATAATCTCACACTCAATAATGGTCAGGGGCATTTTAAACCCTCCCACCTTCCATCATTGTTGGTCAGGGGGCATTTGAACCCCCACCCAAAAACATTCTACAACATTGAAGGTCAGTGGCCTTTTAACTGCTACCCAAATTATTCCCCAAACATTGGAGGGCAGTGGCCCTGTAAACCCCACCTTGATTTGCTCCTTCCTTCACTGCAGCTTGGATGTTATGATCACTTAGTGCCCCTATTCCTCATTTCAGCACCCGGGTGTTGGCTGTTGCTTTTCCTCCCTGTCTGTGTTCACCTGTTGACTGATTGATCTGGTCAGTCACCTGATATAATTAAACTGAACACTCTATCCCTCGCTTTGCTTGTGATAGAGACAGAGACCTGCATTGTTCAGATCAAGCCTTCCGTTTGCCTGCACTACTTTGCTGTTAGATTTCCCTGTGTATGACCCGGATCGGATATTGGACCACCCCAGAACTCCGCCTGCCTTATTACCTGGACCGTCTTAGAACCACGCTATCTGTTAAACTGCAAGTATCTGTTTGCTTTGTTCAGTTTGCATCTGCTCTGGCGTGGTATCCAGACTCTATAGCATTGTGTTTGCATTGTGGCCTGCTTGCCTTAAGAGAAAGGGGCCTGCTATAGGTGAAGTACACAGTAGCCAGCTATTGTGTCTTGGGGTAGACGTAACATTCTTGACACTGGAGGACTTATTGAAATAATTCATTCAATAAACCCTCCTCCTTCCCCTTCCTCTGTTAAGACAGGAAGGGGAAGGCTCTCAAATATAAACAGTACTACTGTTTAGAAGTGTGATTGCTGTGATTAGCTATCACAGGGGGGAGAGGGGAAATCTTCCAATTGGGACACTAGTTCTGGGGACCCTGGTGACAACCAGGGATTCTCTCACTTTGGAGGAATTTCCTAACACTTCCTATTTTTGGCTATGGAACAGGAGGTGAAGGGAAATCTCCCCAATTAGGCAGAGATGGCAAAAAAAAAAACCCGAAAGGGGTTATAGTCCTCCCTTACTTTATCAAAAATGCCTTTAGATCTACTTTAATGAATAGGGTAAAGCTGTGCTTACTTTTTTTAAAAAAAAATAATTTTATTGAATTTTTATATGCATAACATACATTGGTGGATGTGTCGACTAGACAGCATCCATATACCGGCCTATACCAACCGTCTAACATAGACCAATCTAACCAACCTTCCCCCTCCCACCCCCCAGTCACATCTCGACTATTAGACGGATTTTGACATCAGTCACTTATAATTCTATCCATGCTGATTCCTGGTGTCCTAATCTACCCACTCGGTTTTGCCATGTTTAGCCGTCTAGACACATCACATTGGAATGAGCCATTCAAGATTCCATTGCCTGCGCCCCACAAACATTTCTACCCTACAGTACTATCAGAGTTAAGCCATGAGTGCCATACTTTATTAAATTTCTGTATACATCCCCTACTCTCATAAGTGGCTTTGTAATAAGGTAACATTGAATTTACTAGGCCTTTCCAAGCGGAAACGCTTGGAGCCACCGTTTTTTTCCAGGCAAGCAGGATAGCCTTCCTGCCATAGAAGAACAGTATACTCAACATTGTACGCATTGCTCTTGAGGGCACCACATCATCAACCAGACCCAGGAGACAGGTTTTTACATTCATTGGGATCGGGACCGACAAGAGATCTGTAATACATGCAGTGACATCTTTCCAGAAATTCTGTATGATTGGGCAATGCCAGAAAATGTGGTCAGCGTCAGCAGGTGAATGGGAACATCTCCAACACTCCGCCGAGGTCGAGGGAAAAATTCTCCCCAGTCTAGCCGGTGTGTAGTAACTCCTGTGTAAAAATTTAAATTGTATCAATCTGTCCCTGGCCGACACGAGATTCTTAAAAGGTTGAGACCAGAGGTCCTCCCAATCATCGCCTTGTACCTCTGGGACCTCTCTAGCCCATTTTTCCCGGCACCTAGTGATAGCTTTAGGGGTCACCTTAAAGAATTCCTTGTATGTGTCTGAGAGAGGCTTTGCCAGTTCCTCTCCTGTCAGCATCATTTCCAGGGATGAAGGTACAGATTCGACCCTTATGTCCTGAAATTGAGCTTGAAAAGCATGTCGGATCTGTAAAAATCTAAACAGGTAATGATTGGGGAGGCCGTGTCTAGATTTAAGTTGTGAGAAGGTTTGTATTTCTCCAAAAGTCGTTATGTCTTTTAACGTCTTAATTCCTCTAACCGCCCAGATCATAGGATCTGGTAGGTTATAGAATTGTGGTAGATTTGGGTTCATCCAAATAGGGGTAGAGGGCGACACCCCCCGATAGTTGGGGCACGCTGTTTTTACCGCCATTTCCCAGGCTTTAATGTTTGCCTTCATCGTCTGTGTCAGTGGGAGATCAGATCTGGTGCCTCTAAATAGTGCATACTTCAGGCTTTCATATGATCCCAAGAGGGCCGCCTCTAAAACTGTAGCCGCATCACCATCATCTGCCACCAACCACCTGCGGGCAAAAACCATTTGACCCGCCAGATAGTATTTTTGCCAGTCTGGCACCGCTAGACCCCCCTGCCCTCCTGGTTCCTGCAATACTTTTAGTCCAATTCTGGTGGGCCGGGGGTCCACAAAAAGGTTGAGACCACACTGTCAAACTTCCGAAAGATAGCTTTCGGTATCCAGACTGGTGCATGGCGCAGGAAATACAGTACCACAGGGAGAAATTTCATCTTTAAGAGACTTATTCTGCCTACAAGGGATAGTGGGAGTTTGGACCAGGTCAGAGTCTTCTGCTTTAGTCTCGTAATTAAGGGAAGTATATTAAGAGGGATATAGTCCTGCACATTTGCCGTCACCTGAACTCCTAGATATTTTAGAGAGGAGACCCACTGTAATGGTAACTTGGGGTCAGCCTTGTCCCTAGCTCCTGGATCTATCGGCAGGATAGAGGATTTACCCCAGTTCACTTTCAGACCCGAGAAGGTGGCAAAGCGATCGATTGTCACCAGCGCTTTTTTCAGGGACTCCCCCGGGTCATCCAGGAACAGCAACATGTCGTCCGCATACAATGCCAAGGTTTCGTCAATCGTACCCACCCTTATGGAATTAATGTCTCGATCCGACCTAAGTGCCACTGCCAACGGTTCAAGAGCAAGGGAGAACAGGAACGGGGACAGTGGGCAACCCTGCCTAGTCCCCCTACCCACCTCAAAGAAATCCGAGGTGGAGGTTCCTAGCCGAATAGCTGCTCTCGGTCGTCTGTAGAGCAGAGACACCCACCTCCTATATTGCGGTCCAAACCCCATCACCTCCAAAACCTTGAACATATACAACCAATCGACGGAGTCGAAGGCTTTCTCGAAGTCTATAGATACTATAATTCTTTTACTGTCAGGTTTTGGTGGAATCTGCAGATGTGTGAAGAGTCTCCTTAGGTTCGGGTCCGTTGACTTACCTGGCATAAAGCCCGTCTGGTCAATGTTAATGATGGATGGGAGTACTGTCGCAAGCCTGAGGGCTAGTATCTTGGTCAAGATTTTTAGGTCCGTGTTAAGTAAAGCTATTGGCCTGTATGAAGCACATTCCCTCGGATCCTTGCCCGGTTTTAAAAGTAGAACCATATAGGCTTCCATCATGGAATCAGGCAAGGTATCATGTTCGTGGCAATACTCCAGAAGTGCATTTAGCCGTGGAGCCACCACTTCTATATTAGCCTTATAAAAGTCAGTTGGGAGACCGTCAGGACCCGGGGCTTTGTTAGGGGGGAACGTAAAGATGGCCCGTTCAATTTCTTGTTTCGTAAGTCTAGCATCTAAAGTGCGCATGTCCGTGTCATTTAATTTGGGTATGGGTAAGTCATTTAAGAGAGATTCCAAGGTCGACATGTCATAAGGAGGGATAGGAGAGTACAGGGTGGAGTAATATTGAACAAAGGTGTGCATAATGCGCCCCGGTTCGTCTATCAAGTTCCCCGCTGTGTCCTTTATTATTGGAATGCAGGTGGGTGAGTGGTAATCAGCCACCAGCATGGCCAATAGTTTGCCATTTTTGTCCCCTTCAGCAAAGGTCGATTGTGCGTTCCTGACTAGGTCTGCACGGGCCTGCCCTGTAAAATGTACCGATAATGTACGTCTCGCTTCCATCAAGGCTGTATACGAGGCCCCCGTGGGGGCGTCAGCATACGCCCTGGCTCTCACTCTTTCTTCCTGCTGCAGCATCTCTGTTTCTTCCCCATCATTTTTCCTCACTACTTTAATGGCTGAGATGTACTCCCCTCGTGTCACTGCCTTGAATGCGTCCCAAACAATCGCGGGATCAGCTGTGTCTTCGTTGGTTGACCAGTACCCTTGCACGGCTTCAGTCACCTGAGCCGAGACCATTTCGTTTTGTATCCAGCCCGGCTGAAGCCTCCAACCCCCCCTCCGGGCCCCCACCTGAAAGGACAGGGTGACCGCAAGGGGGTTGTGGTCCGTCAGGCCCCCCCGGGAGGTAAGAAACCTCCTTGACCCACGGCAGCAGCAGCCCGTTCCCGAAGGCCAAGTCGATTCTAGCGGCCGACCTGTGCGTTGTGGAGACATGAGAGTAACATTTATCAGTTGGATGCTTCCACCTCCAGAGTTCAGTTAAATTTGCCACCGATCCCCAACCATTCAAGTCGGAGGACCCCTTCCTATTCAGATTGGTGGAGTCCAAGGCTGCATCCAGGACGGCATTGAAATCCCCCAACACCACCAGCGGCAAATGAGCATAAGGAGCAAGTTTACTCAACAGACCGACCAACAGTTCTATCTGGAACGGGGGGGGCACATATACATTTACCATTACAATACTTTTATAACATACATCCATCACCACCGCCACATATCTGCCTCCCGGATCAGAAATCACTTGTGTTATCGAGCAGGGGATGGACCTACTTATCAGGATTGAGACTCCTCTAGCAAAAGTAGAGTATGTCGAGTGCAGGGCTTTTTGGATCCACGGTTTCCGTAAGGAAAGGACCCTGCTACCATCCAAGTGTGTTTCCTGCAGGAGGATGACATGTGGTCTGGTCCGTTTAAGGTACTGGAAAATTGACGCCCTTTTTAGTTTGTTATTCAGGCCCCTAACATTCCAGGAGACAATCTTAATCTCATCCGCCATCTATTCTGAAATAGTCATAGCACATACTGCCCTGAAACAATGGCGCTCCCGGTGCCTGTCGACCCGGCGCCCCACCCCCCCAAGGCAGGAAGATTATACTCCCAGTGCAGAATAGCTCCCGGCACCAATAGTTTCTTAACGCGTTCATCAAAAGAACACACAGCATAATTAATTGGACTAAATATTTTGTGCAACCTTCCCCATGTCGAGATGTGACTGTATTCAAACCCACCCTTGCTTTTATACCAACAACCCCCCCAACAACAACAACTTCGGTATATAGCTTCATCCCAAAACCAAAGAACAAAAAGATATCTTCTGCGGCTTCCTGCCGCCGTGACCTAAAGTTCGGCAGCTCTGTTGTCCTCCTTCGCCTCTCCACGTGCTCCTTACAGAATTAACACCGGGGTTACTCTCAGGGGGGCAAAGTGCAGCAACATGCGTAGAAAGGAGTCAAAGTGCATGAGAGGCAACCCACTTTTGCAGAAAAATAAACTATAAAAATATAAAAGTATATATAAAGCAAAACAAAGGTAGATTTGTAAAGAAGGGGGATTCAAAAGAACAGCGTGGGGGGAACCAAGCCAAGACAGGAGCAGGTATCGATGACAACCCATAGCTGAGAACAAGTCCTCTATCTGTGCGGGTCACATTAATGGCAGAGACACGTATATTGTGACCCCCTCCCAATGGGGGGGCCAGTGTGATGCTCAAAAATCAGGACACATTCGCCCCAGCTGTTCCTCCTTCCAAAATGGGAGGGCTAACAAAAAACAAAAAAATCATCCGGATCTATGCAGGAACCTCTGGGGGGAAATACACCTGTACGAGAGCTGGACCCCAGCCTGGCTACCACCTCCAGGACAAAAATATGACGCTTAGAGAGCCTTTTCCATCCACTCGCAGGCCTCCTCGGGGTGTTCAAAGAACTTCACTGTACCTTTAAATTGGACTCTGAGCTTGCTTGGGTACAGCATGCTGTATGTAATCTCTTTTTCCCTTAAGCGCCGTCTGACCTCTGTGAAGGATCTTCTCTTTTGCTGTGTGGCCGCGGAGAAATCTGGAAACAGCATAATTTTTGCATTTTCATGTCGTAGCTCTTGCGTTCTTCTGGACAGGGCTAGGATCATGTCCCTGTCCCTAAAGTTCAGGAAACGGACCAAGAAGGGACGAGGGAAGGCACCCGGTGGCCTATTTCCGGTGGGGACTCTGTGTGCCCGTTCGACCACATACGTGGGAGGCATCTCTGGCATAGAAAGCAGGTGTTTAAAAAACCCTTCAGCAAACTGCGCAGGTTTGTCACCTTCAGCTCCCTCTGGGAGTCCCACCACCCTTATATTATTGCGCCTCTGTCTGTCTTCAGCATCTATGGCCCTATGTTGCAGGGCCCTCACCTGGTCTCTGAGCTCTGCTAGCTGGGCTCCATGGTTGTGGGATGTGTCCTCCACCTCCGACACCCGCGTTTCCACTGTCGACAGGCGGCCTCGGATCTTGTCCAGGTCATGCCTGATCAGGTTACACTCTGAGGAGAGATGATCTATCCTCCCCATCAGCTCTGCCTTGCTGGCGCTGATAGCTTCCAGGATTGGTCGAGTAATAGCGTCCGCATCCACCGCGGGAGACTGCTCCAGCATCTGCTCCTCCTCGCCCAGCACTTTAGCCTGCGCCATCTTGGACGTTCTCCCTGTGCTGGCGCGCTGGGGCTGCGGCGGTGAAGAAGCCAACATGGCGTGGGCGGGGCCTGCCACCGTGTCCTTCCCAGCCTGAGTCTGCCGCTGCTCCGTGTGACCCCTCGCTGCCTTCTTTGCGAATGAGGAAGGCATCCCTAGCCTCCGCAGACCTTCCCCCCGTTCGGTAGTGTGTTTGTGGGATGTAAAAACGTCCCGGTATGCACGGATTTTAGTCCGGAGTAGCGGAGCTGTGGGCGCATGCTGCTGCCTTGTTCACATCCGGCCGGAAGTCAAGCTGTGCTTACTTTAAGCATCCAATCATGCATTGTTTTCTTAATTTCCCTGCACATGAGTGGCTATGAATACAGCTTCACCTTATTGACTAAGTTAAGTAACCATTCACTACTCTTTTAATACATTAACCCCATTGGCTATCAGACTGCATATTATTTCTGTGACTTTAAAGCGGAAGTAAACCCATCGATTCAACAGTTTCAAAAAGCAGTTACATTCCCGGCATGCCAGGAATGCCAACTGTCACATTGGTTGTGCTCTCAACCAAACTGTCAAACCATCCAATGGCTGGTGTCATAACTGATCACATGTGCAGCATCATGGCAGTTGAAGATTAAACAGAGTCCAAGATGGCAGCTTCCTTGCCTGAAAATGATAGGAGGGTTTACTTCCACTTTAAATGGGATGTAGAATAAATTTTATATGACCTTCACATCTTCACAGGCTCCTCCATATTTTGTTACTGTATTAATATACAGTATATACAGTGTAATTACTGTCTTTTGGTCTGTTGAATCCGCTATTAAAATAGTTTAAAATATCTTTTAGATATGTGCAAAAAATGCCTATTGACCCTGCTAGCAGTTGAGAATTATTCTGTGTCCTGTTCTGTAGTATACCCAAAGACAACTGGGCAGGGCTGACACCATTTCTTGTGATCTGAGCACATTTATGGGTGATCAACAGCTATTTTTCTGTTCTGTGCTTGTAGGACCATATTGCTATGGGAGCACTGGTGCGTGCTCACTTCTGAGCCCTGCTCTATGCATCCATTAGACACACAGAGCGATGGCTGGACCCCTCCTCCCGCTCTCTCCTTATTGGCTCACTGGCTGTAATTGACAGCAGTGGGAGCCAATGGCTCTCGCTGCTGTCTTAGCCAATGAGGAGAGCAAGTCCAGGGACAGCTGAGGCTCTCATGAACATTGCTGGATCAAGGGGGGCTCAGGTGAGTATTAGGGGGGCTGTGGGGGGAGCAGCACACAGAAGGTTTTTTACCTTGATGCATGAAGTAAAAAAAAATCAGCCTTTACAACAGCTTTAAGAATGTTTAAGCCGTCAGCCACAGAGGAAGAATTATTTTTAAAGAGTTGGCTGACTCATAGGCTTGCAGGAGCAGTAAAGCACAACTGTTGTGTTGCACTGCAAAGCAAAAAACAGAGTCTTCATATATAATGGGCAAAAATAGCGGCTCCCATGCACATATAAAATTACAAACTATACATAGAAACAAGGTTTCAACCATAAAAATACAATGAGCGCATAATTTACATTAAGCTCTTTTACGTCTATGTCTAAGAAATCTTTAAACAGACCATACATTCCTATTAATGGAAAGGAACACATTCAGGATCACCTTGTGCAAACCCTGAAATGGCTCTTTAGAAAAGCATGGCATCAAGTCTTCAATCTCCCTTCTGGCAACTGGCCAGCGCCAATATTTTCCTAAGGATGAACTGTTCTTTTTGCAGCCTTCACAAAAGAAAAATAAATCCCTTTTTTCCTTTTCTTTTATTCACACAAAGATGTGTAGGTGAATAAAAACAACCCGAAGAAAAATAGGACTTTGATTTTCTGTTTGTATAAAAGCCAGGTAATATAAAAATATTAAAGGGAACTTATAAAGGAACAGTAAAAATAAAATGTGAATAGCTTTGAATTCTATATGTTTTTGGTAGTTGAAACGATGATAATCCACTCGCTGGGAAATGGCAGACTATAAAGGGCTAGTCCATAATAAAAGTGGTATTTTACTAAGGGCCCATTCACACCATATTGTGCATTACAACTACGCAACGTAAGAGGCATGGAGGAGCTCAGCTATGAGGAAAGATTAGAGGAACTGAATTTATTCTCTCTTGAGAAGAGGAGATTAAGGGGGGATATGATCAACGTGTACAAATATATAAGGGGTCCATATAGTGAACTTGATGTTGAGTTATTCACTTTAAGGTCATCACAGAGGACAAGGGGGCACTCTTTTTACATCTGGAGGAAAATATATTTTATCTCCGAATAAAGAAAGGTTTCTTCACAGTAAAGCCCTGTACACACGGGCGGGAATCCCGTTGGAAAAAAAAACTTTGGTTTTCTCAACGGGATTCCTGGCAAGCTTGTCTTTGCCAAGTCCTGTGTACTGACGGCCATTCAAAAGAACCGCCATTCTTTTGAATGGCAAGAACGAGGTGACGTCATCCACTATGACGAGCCGGCGCTCGTCACATTCGATGCTGTCGCCACCATCTTGCTACACCCCACACTAACCTTGTATGCTACCGCGCATGCGTCAAAGTCTTTTCGAGCGTGCGCGGGTTTACCTCGGACAGGTAAGCATACAGACGACCGGTTTTCTCGGAAGGAAAACTCTGCCGAGAATCTCGAGAAGAAAAATAGAGAGCAGGTTCTCTATTTTTCTCGTTGAGATTCCCAGCAGTTTTCCAGACGAGAAACCATACACACGAACGGTTTTCTCGGCAACTGGTTGAACTATGCATTGTAGCACACTAAGCTTGCTGTAATGCTTGGCAGTGGTGCTTATTCAGTGGACCCCCATGATGTGCACTGTAGTGCACTCTGGTGAAAATAAAAGGGCAGGAGCAGTTTTTCCTGCTTTGGGGCCCATGTAAAAAATAAAAACACCCTACACCATCTTGTTAGCATGCCCTTATCTGGGGAACCTGGTGCATTGAGTCAACCCTGACTTGTCATATGTTTGGAACACTCCCACAGCAAGGTCCACCTGCCATAATTGCCAAATCTGTTCTTGTCCACTTGGGTGTTTTGGGTTTTCCCATCCAACTTTGTGTGTCCCTTCTTCTCCTGTTAAATTCTCCATACTATTAAATAAAATAAAAAAAACAGCAGGAGCCCCTCTTAATGGGCACAGCAGGTGAAAACCCAGAAACTCAGCACAGAGATCTCATCAAAAGTGTTCCCAAATGATGGTTTAACTATCCAGCAGCTACCATAAACTGAAACAGAATATGAGCTCTTTGGATAGGTTGTAGAAAAGGAGAAGTATGGCAAGTGTAGGAAAGTAAAGGATTTCTGCATTCGTTTTATAAAATGAAATTGTGATTTCCCTTGGGAGTGTTTGGAGCACATTTAATGCTGATAATACACTATATGGCAAAGAGTTTTAGGTTGGAATATTTTTTTAGAGGAAAGGGCTAGACAAAATCATGAGTGATGGGGTAGTTCTTCATGGTTCAGGATTTTATATGCTTGTTAAGTGTACTTCCATATCTCCTATCCCAGTAAAATAAATAAATAAACCTTACTTTCCCTAAGCATGAAAGCATAGTGGCTCAGTGGTCCCCACTGGTCATATGCCAGTTAAAATGATATCTGCATTGAATATGCAAATTCTCCCTGTGCTTGTGTGGATTTCCTCGGGGGGCTCTGGTCTTCTTTGCCACTCCAAAGACATACTGGTTGGTAATTGTCTCCTGTCCAAACTGGCCCTAGTATGTTTGTATGGTGCATATGAGATGGGGACCTTAGATAAAAAGCTTTGTCTTTCCCCAAAACAGCCCTTCTTCTTTCCCCAAAACATTCAGAACAAACACCACTGTTGCTAATACACAACTATAGACTAATCTACTAGACTTTTTGTCTAGAAGAAACTGATGAAATCTCAGCTCCATTTCCAACCCCTCCGCCTGAATGATGGTACAGTCTATATAAACTGTGTTTTCAAAAAAATAAATAAACATTTAATACAGGGGATACCCATTACATAAATATTAACAGATCATTATGGGTTTTTGAAGAGAGAACAGCAGAAGCTGCTTTCTTTCAGACTGTCTGTCTCTGATTTGAAATTTCCAATGAGCACTTTGAAAAGGCAGCCATGGGATGTTACTGCTCTGACTGTCTCAATCATTCGCATGTTTGTGTAGGAATCGGTGTGCGCTAATGAGCTCTGTACACAACAGTTTTTTTTTTGTTTGTACAGAAGATAAGGGGAAGCCTTGTAAGCATGATAAAGAAACTGACTACTGGCTAAAAAATTTAAAATGTAATTGTTAGGATTATCCTGACTTAAAGTGAATCCAGGCTTTACATTTTTTTTTCCTTGGGCAGTATGGTTTTTGAATTCTAGGGAGAGTCCCAATATAATATAGACTCCGGGCGTGTATTCTTCTATTGTGTGGGTATATGCTTTTTGTGGCTACATTTGTTTTTATGTGTAACACTGTGATGCTGCATGGGACTACAGCTAAGTTTCATATTATGATTTTAAATGTAGAATGAAAATACATTTCTTGATTCTTCTTGCTCTTCTTCCTAAACAAAACAAAAAATTGTAATTCAAAATTGTAAAACAAAAATGTAATATTTTGCAGCTTACTAGTCGATAGCTGTGGTAAGTGCATTCTTTTGAATGCAGTGGTGGTGTGATGACTGCATTCTTTTTGTCAAGCTAAGAACATCTTTAGCAAGTACAGAAAATACCTGTTGACCTTGTCACTTCTCCTGACCCGAAAAGAAAATGTGATCCATTTTTTGTAAGCTACTATTTCCATCAATCCACCAGGAGATGAACAAAGGCAGACATGTCTGAAGTCCAGCCTGCCTTCCATCAATACCATGAAGAAGTGAGTTTAGACACAAAGGGGTTAATTTGCTAAAACTAGAGCATGCAAAATGTGGTGCAGCTCTGCATAGAAACCAATCAGCTTCCAGTTTTTTTTTTTTGTCAAAACCTAAATGAACATGCTGATGTTAGAAGCTGATTGGCTACTGTGACAGACCCAACCGGCACAGGGGCTTTTGGTGGGGACTGCAGGGTAGCCTCTTGCCTACTAACCATGGGCCCTAGCATTTGAGGAAGCTATAGTACAAACACTCAGGAAGATGTCCTGTTATATAATGCAAGATGACATTACCACATTTAACAGTCAAGGAAGCCATGATGGTCTTTGCCAAACTGAAACTAAGGCCTCGTACACACGACCGAGTTTCTCGGCAAGAACCAGCAAGAAACTTGCTGGCAGAGATGTCTTGCCGAGAAATTCGTTCGTGTGTATGGTTTCTCGTCGAGAAAACCGACAAGTAACCTCGACGAGAAAATAGAGAACCTGCTCTCTATTTTCTCGTCGAGATTCTCGTCGGCATGTTTCTCGACGAGAAAAGTGAGTGTGTGTACACTTACCTGTCCTCCCGGAAGCCTGCGCATGTTCGAAATGAATTCGACGCATGCGCGGTAGCTTCCTAGGCATAAGTAGGGTATACCAAGATGGCGGCGACGGCATCGAATGTGACGAGCGCATGCTCGTCGTAGTCAATGACGTCACCGCGTACGCTCCATTCAAAGAACCGCGGGTTCTTTGAATCGAGCGTGTGTACACTCGGCCGGGACAATTTTCTTGTCCAAGAATCTCGTCGAAAAAAACGACATGTTTTTTTCGACGAGAATCTCGGCCGTGTGTACGAGGCCTCAGTGAGAAGATGTATGTGAAAAGAAAGCTGGCTGATGGGATTTGGACAGCCCTGGGTCTTCTTAAATACTTGTGCCGAACTGTCTGGATGGGCACTGACCTGAGTCACCTAGGCTTGTCTATTAGCTTGCTGTTTAATTAGATTACTGTTTATGTTGGCTGTTCCTTAGATGTGCTAATAATATTACTGTTTACAGTTTGCATGGTTTAGGATAATGTGATCAAGCTCTTACCTGATCTTGTGTGGTATATATTCTGTGTGAATTTATAGTAAAGGCATTTCCAATTTGCACCTAAGCTAGTGTCGTCTAGTTCTGGGGTGCAATTCTTCTTTTTTTTTTTTTTCAATTTCTTTATTAATTTTCTTTGTATCCAAATATATATATAAAAAATTTCCAGTCCAATAACATTTTACATTCATTACAGCCCCCACCCTTACCCACCCCCCCTCCTCTCTCATCTTACCCTTTATTGCTTATCGTCTCCCGTTTCTCCCTGCCTCTCCCCTTCCTCTGCCTCTGTTCCCATCATTTCTACATATCTCCTTGTCTGCTTGAATTCTGTCCAAGTTTTCCACTTGTTTTCAAATCCTTCCATTTCCTCTTCTCCGCTACATATTAAATATTCCATATTATAAATATCTATCTTATTTTTTTTACACCAACTCCCCATCGTGGGGCATTCCTACTCCTGCCACTGTCGAGGTATTGAAATTTTGGCTGCGTTTATCAAATGGGGAACCACTGTTCTCGTATATTGTTTCGACCCCATGAAACAAACACCTCCAAGGATCCTCCGGTATATGTTAGTAATCTCCTTAACTCTTTTCAGTATTTTTAAATTTTTGAACATGTCCACCATATGTGGGCCATGGTTCCCAGATCATTGCACCCCCGCCAGCAAAGCCGCAAAACCCTCTTTTGATATTTATATTCTTTGTCTGGTGTTATATACCAACGTGATAGACATTTGTAATTCATTTCTATGGTATTACTATCTTTTGCCGAACTATGTACCATCTTCAATATTTTCCTGGATGTTGGTCATTATCTTGCTTTCCCCGGTGTCTCCGGCCCCTTCATTGCCATCAGTGTTTTATATATCCATGATATCCCATTCTTTATACTTGCCGCTGAGCATAAACGCTCAAACGGCAGTAAATTCTCCCTGGACTTGTGTGCAATTCTAAGCTATAATACCTGGTTCCTGGTTCCAGAGTGGAGGAAGCTGTATCTTGACTGAGGCACCCAGGTTGGGTGCCATGCGGTTTATCACAGTTACCATACACAGCTGCACCAGATTTTGCACTCTCCAGTTTTAGTAAATCAACCCCAACGGGACAATATATGATTTTTTATTATTATTATTATTATTATTATTATTATTATTTATTACAGGTATTTATATAGTGGCAACAGTTTACTCAGGAATGTAGGTGTACTTTAAAAAATGTAAAATATATATGCATTTTTTTTAGTCCTGACAATAAGTAAAAACAAAAATGTGCTATATTTTCCCTGTAAATGATGGATCCACTTTAAATGAAGCTCAGCTTTACCTCAAAGCCCTTCAAAGTCAAAAGAAAGTGGAAAAACAAACAGCTTCAATTCGGAACCTATCCCGTCCAGCAGATCAACTATGGGGAGACCAGCCCGAGATCTGTGCACAGTACAGATAGTGCTTTGGATAGAAAACAGGCCAGATGTTCTCAAACTTAGTGGAATTAATTTTAACAAGATGTTGATGCAGTAACAAAGGGCGGAATTATTTTGGCACTTGGCTATGTTCAAACACCTGGTTTTGACAAACTTTCATTCAAGCTTTCATCGTCTTTTTTCTTGTCAAGGGGTACTTCAGAGAAAATGGGAAAAGTATTTTCTTATTTTTGAAGCCATCCTTCCTACACCGCACAAGAAATGTGTTGTTAATCTATTGTTTAAAATATATAGGCTATTGTTTGGGTAAATATTAACATGTCCGTTAAGCCAAAACTTTTTTTTCTTCAGTTTCGAACAAATGTTCTTCAACAGGGGCATCCCTGTTGAAGAACATTTGTTCGAAACGCATAGGACTGGGTACACTACCTCATTCACTGCCCCTTTTTAAACGTTTTTATTGTTTGTGATCACTTTTATGTTGGTTGAATAAACCCTCATTGACCTGCACCTTTGGAGCATTCTTTCCCTTCTTTTCTCCTCACATGGGTGGTTGGTCAAGTAATAGCTTCCTTTGGCCACTGGTTACTAATATTCACCGTGGTAAAGAGTCTCCTTGCTGAGTGGCGGTTCCAGTTCCATCGGAGGACCACCTGGATCAGTGTGAAACCTAGAGTCTGCTGTCAAGTCGGGGAGCCTGCCGGAGAGTCTACATTGGGGACCCATCTGATCCAGTTTCCAGACTAACTGATGAGGAGTGACACTGGGATTTCGTATGCCTATTTGACCTGCCTAAACCACAAGTCTAATGTTCCGGTAAGAGTATTCTACCTCTCTTTTTCTACAAGAGTTATGTGATGACCCTTCAGTGCTACATGTTCTTTCTTCACAACACAAAAAATTTCTATGGACACTGTATGGACTCATTATATTGATATTATTTATCACTTTGGTTTGATTGGAGGGCCAAATTATTGGGCTTCATTTCTTCACTTAGCGCTACATCTTCATTCCATGTTTATTAATTTTAGTCACATTTTATGTAGCAGCTTTATTTTTATTCACTATTTTAGATTAGCACAGTATTTTCTCTCTTTATATGCACCTTTTAATAATGATACTTGTTCACAAAAGAGACAACATAGAACTCCCATCTCATTTCAGAGGTTCAGAAACCTCCCCTTTTTCAGAAAAACATAAAAGACAACACAAAAACATATGAGCGGCTTAGTGGTTAGCACTAGGGTCATCAGTTCAAATTCCAACTACAACATTACTCGCATGACGTTTGCATGTTCTGGGTTTCCTAGTATGTGTATGCACACTATATTGCCAAAAGTATTGGGACACTTGCCTTTACAGGCACATGAATTTTAATGGCATCCCAGTCTTAGTCCTGGGGTTCAATATTGATTTGGCCCACCCTTTGCAGCTATAACAGCTTCAACTCTTCTGGTAAGGCTGTCCACAAGGTTTAGGAGTGTGTCTGTGGGAATGTTTGACCATTCTTCCAGAAGTGCATTTGTGAGGTCAGGCACCGATGTTCAACGAGAAGGCCTGGCTCGCACTCCCCACTCTAATTCATCCCAAAGTTCTATTGGGTTGAGATCAGAACTCTGTGCAGGCCAGTCAAATTCCTCCACCCCAAACTCGCTTATCCATGTCTTCATGGACCTTGCTTCGTGCGCAGTCATGTTGGAACAGGAAGGGGCCATCCCCAAACTGCTGAAACAGCGACTTGCAGGAGTGTGGATCACAGAAATGAAACCCTTTTGGAACGTAGCATACACAGACGAGCAACACAATAAAAAATAAAAAAAGTTTTGCCTTTAGTTCAGCTTTAATTTTAATGGTGAAATTATTGCGCACAGGAGTGACCCGATCAGTCTTTTGGCATTACATGCCACGTCTGAGATTTGAGACCTGCATACTACAGACCTGTAGCCTCAGTTCCCTGTTTGTCAAGCAGGTGTTACTGGAACTAACAGTAATTTTCCTAAAGGTAACTATTAATATATTCCACCGTCAACTTTTCCATCATTTTTCAAGCTTAAATCTCTGCGCAGGAAAGGATTATGTTCAAATGAAAGGTGCAATTATTTTAATCTCTAATCTTTACAGCTGTGAATAAATTAACCAACTGCATAAGGGTTCTTTATAAAAAAAAAGAGTATTGCTGAGACACATATTTAATCCATTAAAGCATTAAATCTAACCTAGCTGGGGCTGGGCTTACACTTTTTCTGTCTGGTGAATGAAGGCAGGCTTTTTCGTGTTTTGTGATAAGGCTACCCATTCAAAAGATGGAGGGGGGAGAGGTGAACTTCCTTCTGGCGCCGCGGTGCCCCAGGAGGAAGTGGTAGCTGGAACCCTCTAAAAACAGGGTTTCTGCCCCCCCCCCAAAAAAATGACATGCCAGATGTGGCATGTCAGGGGGTCACCTTCCCTTAAAGCGGAAGTTCCATTTTTGGGTGGAACTCCGCTTTAAAATGCTTGTAAAATCCTATAATCCACACTGTTACAGTGGTATATAATGTACAATGTGTGTGTTTCTGTAATATAATACTTTCTTTATAGCGCCGCTCTGTGCTTCTGTGACCCACCAGAGCTCTCTTCCCCACAATTATATTACAGAAACACACACATTGTGCATTATATACTACTGTAATAGAGTGGATTATAGGATTTTACAAGTATTTTAAACTAGGGCTTATTTTCGGGGTAGGGCTTATATTGCAGCCCTTCTGGAAAATAACGCTAGGTCATATTTTTGGGGTAGGTCTCTTTTTCGTGGGAAACACAGTAAATGCTAGTGACAGAGAGGGTTTGATTTACTAAAGGCAAATAGACTGTGCACTTGATTGGGTATTCTTTTCAAAGTGAAGCTTTACCTCATTTACTAATCTCTGGAGCAACTGCACTTGCTGAGTGCACAGTCTACTTGCCTATAGTAAATCAACCCCACAGTACCATATTTATCATTGTTTTGGTTTTGCCCATAGTCACAATTTCATGCCCACCTTCAGTTCTGGACTTTTGTTCTTCTGTGAACCAATTACCGGTATGCTTTAGAGCTGCTGTAAAACAAAACTACCCGTGGGTTACATGAATGGATTAGATTAGAGCTGTCATTCCGCTTTAGACAGTTATATCTGGAGCATGAATGTAAAAAAAAGTATACGCTTAAGCCTGGTACACTCTTTTCGTTTTTTGTTTTTTCCATTGAACCCAGCGCGTTGAACGAAAAGAAACTGTCAGTACAGCGGCTCCGACCGGAGCTAACGATCCAATGTTAGTACAGCGATCTCACCCACTAAGCTGTTGTGTTCCGAAAGGGGGACTTCCACCAATACCCCGAACACCTTGATCAGCGCTCCCCGCCATTGGCTGAATGTGCTGATCGGGAGCCTTCTGCTGGACAGCTGGCATACACACGGGATGAATGTTGGCCGATTTTTATTGAACTGGCCGATGTCGGCCGGTATTTGGCCCGTGTGTACGGGGCTTTAGTGTTTTCTCCAAGCTCAACTCCAGTCAAAAGGTATTATTTTGTTTTGAAAAGAGTAGGGAAGGGTTAGAGCCGCTGTCAGGTTTTTATTGCCATCTGTGCCCCAGTTGGGGAGAATTAACTTCACATCCTGTAAAGATGGGAAGTGATAAAAAAATAATTCAAAGGGGAACACAAAATAGATTTTATGCCTAATTAGATATTCTGATATTAAACATTAGCATTATAGACTATGCTTGGGGGAGCAAGAATTGGGAGCATACCCTGTTTCCCCGAAAATAAGCCCTACCCCGAAAAAAAGCCCTAGTTAAAGTCGTAAAAACATGTAATCCGTTTTGTGAAAAGATTATTTAAAGGTGCACTATGTCTCTTTTTTTATTTTTGGGATTACAGAATGTCATAATGCTGACTCCTGAACTGACAGGGGGAGAGAAGACAGGGGACACGGGAACTTTTTAAAAAACTTTTTATTCCAGGTTTTTTAGAACATAAAGAGGGGTAAATGACACAGCACAAGCACTGTGCTGTCTATCATGCTTTAAAGGATCAGGATATATAAAAAAATATATATATATATATATATATATATATATATATATATATATTTTAGGGTTACAACCTCTTTAAGATCGTCATGATGACATGACTATATTTGAATAAATGTAGGTTATTGTACATACCGTAACTAAATAAGGCATCCCCTGAAAATAAGCCTTAGTGTGTTTTTTGTAGCCAAAATTAATAGAAGACCCGGTCTTATTTTCGGGGAAACACGGTATTTAGTTGATTCTTATGAATAATCACTGCTTTCACTACCAGCTCAGCTAGAATTGTCCCAATATAACACAATCAGTATCACAACAGTGTGTCAAATCTCAAGAACAAAATTATAATATATTGACTCTCACCAGTCTTTAGATGTTAGGACTACAAAACACCCCTTTTTTCTTTGTTAATTTTTTTTTATTCTTTATTTATTTATTTTCATCAACAGGGTTTATACATATATACATATATCTTTAAACTTTGTGAAAGAGATTTAGCTCTATGCTTTTTTCATATTATAAGTATTAAACTTCTAAATATAATTCAAAACATAATTTCTTTACATTCTATCCTTCAAGACTTAAGTCTATCCATTGTCCATAATATGTTGATTTAGCATATATGTAACTCCAGCAAGACCTCATTTAATCGTACATAAGGTCTTGCCTTAACCTCTTATCTAGTTATCTCCACATTATACCCTTCCCCTGTTATCTTCCCCCTTATCTCAAACCCTCCCCAGTACCCCTATACCCATTTCCCTTGCTCTCCATAGTCCTCCACACCCCAAGAAGGAGAAACAAAAAAAAAAAAAATATATAATTAGGGGAATTTCCCTTCCTTGGCTTCTCCAATGTGACCCTTATCTATCTTTTCACTCTCCTAATAATAGCCTTTTACCTTCTTCTGATTGTATATATACCTCCCATGGAGACCAAATTTCTTTAATTTGATCCTTTCTATCTAATGTTGTAGGTAACAATTTCTCCATTATTCCTATCCTCCTAACTTTCTTAAGCCACTCCGAAACCGCCGGGGCTTTTGTGTCCTTCCAATTTGTTGCAATACAGCTTTTTGCTGCGTTTATTACCGGTAAGTTGCACAAAATTGAATTTGTATATCTTTTAGGTGGAATTTGTGTATTATGTAACAGAAAGAAATCTGGTTCCTGTGGGATGAAATATTCAGTAAATGTCTGTGTAATTCTATGTAGGCATGTGCATTTCGTTTCGTTCCGAATCGAAATTCGGAGGAATTTTCATTATTCGGACGTTCGGATGCATCCGAATTAACGAATTACAATGCTAACGAATTCAACCGAATCCGAACATTTCGAATCGAAAAACCACGGACGAAATTCGAATCGAATTCGAAAAGAATTCTAGTCTAATCGAATTTGAAAAACAATTAGAGTAAAATAGAATAGAATCGAAAATATTGGAAATAATCAAATAGAAAAACAATAGAATAGAATAGAATAAAATACAATATATATATTATATTTTATTCTATTCTGTTCTATTTTTTTCTAGTCTATTTTCTATTTCTATTCTAATATTTTCTAATTGGAATTCGAAAAAACGGTCGCATTCGAAAATATTTCAAACAAATTTGAAAATATATCTACCGGATTCGATAATATTTCAACCAAATTCGATAATATTTCAACCGGATTTGAAATTATTTCAACCAGATAGAAAAGATTATAATAAAATAGAAAAACAGATAATAGACTAGAAAAACAATAGGACAGAATATATTATATTTTATTCTATTCTGTTTTATTTTTTTTCTAGTCTATTCTTTTATATTCTATTCAAATCTTTTCTAATAAAATCAAAATCATTATATACTGAATTCGAATTTCGGAAGATGGTTATATATATAATCATTTATATATAATATCATTTTTTTTTCCGACATTCCAATTTCGTATAGAATGAATTCTAATTTGAATAGAAAAGATTAGAATAGAAATAGAAAATAGACTAGAAAAACAATAGAACAGAATAGAGTATAGATACTATCTATTTATTTTTTTATTTTTTTGCAGATTACTATTTGTTTCCATAAGATCTCCTGCAGACTATTAGCATCTATTTAATTTTTTATTATTTTTTTTGCAGAGTACTAATAGTCTGCAGGAGATCTGATAAAAAAAATAGATACTAATAGTCTGCAGGAGATCTTATGGAAACAAATAGTAATCTGCAAAAAAAATAAAAAAATAAATAGATAGTATCTATACTCTATTCTGTTCTATTGTTTTTCTAGTCTATTTTCTATTTCTATTCTAATCTTTTCTATTCAAATTAGAATTCATTCTATACGAAATTCGAATGTCGGAAAAAAAATGATATATATATATAACCATTTTCCGAAATTCGAATTTAGTATATAATGATTTTAATAGAAAAGATTTGAATAGAATATAAAAGAATAGACTAGAAAAAAATAGAACAGAATAGAATAAAATATAATATATTCTGTCCTATTGTTTTTCTAGTCTATTATCTGTTTTTCTATTTTATTATAATCTTTTCTATTTGGTTGAAATAATTTCAAATCCGGTTGAAATATTATCGAATTTGGTTGAAATATTATCGAATCCGGTAGATATATTTTCGAATTTGGTTGAAATATTTTCGAATGCGACCGATTTTTCGAATTCCATTTAGAAAAGATTAGAATAGAAATAGAAAATAGACTAGAAAAAAAATAGAACAGAATAGAATAAAATATAATATATATATTGTATTTTATTCTATTCTGTTCTATTGTTTTTCTATTTGATTATTTCCAATATTTTCGATTCTATTCTAATTGTTTTCGAATGCGGTTGAAATGATTTCGAATCATGTTGAAATGATTTCGAATCCGGTAGAAATATTTTCGAATCCGAACGTTTTTTACGAATTCGGTCAAACGGAACGAAATCCGAAAACGGATTTAACGAATCTAACTAAACGAAATTAATTAACGAATTAAAACGAAACTAAACTAAACAAATTTTTTCCTTTTGCACATGTCTAATTCTATGTACTGTTTCCCAGAATTGTCTAATTACTGGGCACGACCAAAATATATGTATCATTGTCCCTTTTTCATCACATCCCCTCCAGCACCTGTCGGAGAGTTCTGGAAAAAATGTATTAAAGACCGGTGGCGTATAGTACCAACGTGTTAGTATTTTATAATTTGATTCCTGTATTTTCGTACACCTTGAAGATTTTAGAGACAAATCTATTATTTTCTGGCATTGTGCTGGAGAGAAGGAATGGCCTATGTCCCTCTCCCATTTACCCAAGGTATTTTATTTAATTATTTTTGTATTATCAAACGGTTATAAAAAGTTTTTGAAAGTACAAAAGACCGAAAGAGAGCTAATAAAATAAGTTCTTTGTTAGGGTTTACATACAGTCAGTTATTATGCACCAGGCCCGCTATGGACATTCTCCAGCTGGTGACTCAGGTGCAGGAAGCATGCGCTGCCCTAATTATTTATAAGCAGCTCCTCCCAGCCTTTCATGATGGACACTTTCTTAATAAATCTGCTTGTAAATTTGGATGCAGATAGGCTGTGACCACTAGATTCCTTTGGGTGCAATATTCCCATCTTTGATTGGAGTGTACCTTTGATCCATTCTGTCCACTGCGCAGTCACAGAAGCTTTAGGTTATTTTTGGGCTCCAGTATGATGCCACATTTATATATAGCCACCATGTTCATTAACTGAGTCACTTTAATCTTTTTTTACAAACAGTACGATGAGTTACTTCTTACAAGTACCAGTGGGAGTGGATTGACGTAAAAAATATTTTGACCTTTTACTGGTTTCCAGTAAAGTGTAGGAGGTGTTTTCAGCTGTTGGGCAGCTATGAATGTGGTTTATGTGCCGTTTTACAATCTTCACATTTTCACAACTATCACAGCTATTAATAGATATTGATTTAAAATTAGCTGCTTATTAAATAACTTCATATAACCATACACTGTAATGCTAGCTTTACATAATTTGGGGTTAATTCATAAAGAATTTGCATATACGTATGTACAATTGTTCTGTCAAATATGGGCAAAAACAAATGTAAATAGGCCATATGTTGTGCTACTCAAATAGAAATCCTTGATTTTAAATGAAAATTACCGCATCTGGCCACTGGTTGGAGCTAAGTATTATAAGAATTTTCTACAATACTTATCTCCATCTAATGGTCAAATGCAGCATTTTCAGTCTAAAACCAATCATTTACATTTGAATACCAGCGCATATAACATGTTACATTCTTTCTTTGCCCCTTTTTATTGGAAGAATGACTATGCAGATTCTTTATAAATAAACACCATAGAGTGCTTTACACCTTTCTACCAACCGCCTCCCAGCCCTTTAAGGGTTCTAAAAGCCAGGATGCGGAGGCGGCCATTCGGGTCATGTGACCGCTGTGATTGGTTGTCACAGCATTCACATGATCGGAAAGGTCCTGATCGCTAGTATGCATCGGGAGTTTTCCGGTACCTGGCGGCTACCGCGCTGGGAGCCTGCAGGGAGCACGCTCTTAGCACGGTTAGTGTTTTACACAGGGCCTCATATATGCATCCGCTCAGCGTTAAGGCTTACACGCAGAGAGGCTGCATATACAGTATATGTGTGCGGTCGGTGTGAAGAGTTTAAACAGCGTGGATGGAGGAATCTCCCCCTTCTGCTATTGCATTCAAAAGAGATATGAAAGGCGCGTGGCCTGATGCATGAGTCCTTTTAAAATGTTTATTTCAAACAGATAAATGAGTGCAGAAAATATCACGTATTCATAGGCGGCTAGGTTACATGAAAATTAGCACTAAAACAAATAATATTGTATGTAATATTGTATGTAAAACGATGCCCATCTAAGGAATAAAAGGTGAATAATCAGCTTATTCTGCTAACGTGTTTCGAGGATAATCCTCTTCCTCAGAGCCTTAGAGGACCAGGTCTGTGGGCGTGAATCCCCCTCACGTCCCATTTAAAGTCCCAAGCTTTGCTCTCCCCCAATTGTTCTTACAGATTAGGGATGGAGGTGTGCTATACGGATGGGACTATTCATTTTCTTGTGGCTGACACTTACTGTGTCAGACCTTAATTCCACATGTTAGACATAGAACTCAACTTGCATGCACCTATTTACTACTATTTATTTAGTTTTACTCTCTGCAGCACATTTGTGTCCGTTTGATCTGCGGATATAGGGTCGGCATGTGTCTGGTTACCTGGGAGCAGCAATGCTCGCTGTGCGCCCTCCCTTTCCCCCTTTCTCCACGCCTGCAGGGTGTGTGGGGGGTTGGGTGGGTGTCACCACCATGCATCGGCGCCACGCCCCTGGCGCTGTGCTTGTGACGTCCTTATTGGGCGTTTCGGCATATCAGCTTGGCTGACACGCGGGGAATCATTCAGGCATTTTGCTGTGATGTCTCTCCGTCTGTGTCGTGCCAGCATGATGCTGGAGGGGAGCCGCTTGACATGCCGGGGCCTCACTACTCTCCCCATGCATTAGAATTCTGCTGTCCAGTCAGCACAGTGCCTGCACATCTACACCTTCCTGTTTTCCAACTTGGCCTTTAAACGTTTTTGGATTCACCAAGGTAAACCCATCACACTACCATGGTTTTGGGTTTGTAATTTATTATTTTCATAGATTATCCTTCTGATGTACATTGCCATAGTCATAAACCATCCTTTACTTTTTATACTTTAGAAATTCCATTCATTCATGGGGGATGGTGTTTATGTTCCCGAACATCCGAATGGTTCCCTTTCTCTGCTCCCGGGCCTGGCTCGAGTTGCCCACCATGAGCATGCGGTTTCATACGGACGCAGATTGGGTTATATGTGAGTACCTATTTCGGCATGGCCAGTTACTCTCAAATCATTTCTTTTTTCCCCATTTGGGTACTTTAACTATATCATATGGATATTTATATTCTTTTACAGAATATGGATGCACTTGGCTCCCGAGGAGTGGACACAAGTCCATGAAACGCGTCAAGCCCAACTTTGATGCATCCAATACATATCGAGCCTTTTAGATGGTTTTATCCTCTTTGATATTCTTTTGTTTATGGTTCACCCTGGTACATGGAGGATATGTTAACACAATTTCACTTGTTATGCCATGCTGTTATTCATGCTATTTATTATGTACTTGAACATTACTTTTCGATCAATGTATGCAATAATGTTTTATGCCATGTCGATCATTGGTTCAATAAACATACTTATGTTTGTACCTATGTGAATTTGATTGGTCCCACCATGCACACCTCATTTAAAGTCCCAAACTCCCCCTCTTTTTTCATATGTACCAGGGATGGGGGCGTGAATCCCCCTCATGTCCCATGTAAAGTCCCAAGCTTTGCTCTCCCCCAATTTTTCCTAGAGGACCAGGTCTGGTCTGTATATTATAGTAGTGGGGGACAGATGGATGATGTATCAGTGTGAGTAATGACCAACCGAGAGGGTAATTTTTCTCTAAAACGTTGTTCTTTCTGCATCACCACGCTATAGCTGATAAAGTGTACACACTGCAAATTGATTGGTGATGCCGGAGATCATCCCAATTTGAGGTGGAGCATAGGAAAATGGAAGAAAAACACTAGCAGCCCATGTTTTCCAGACACAAGGGATAACAGCCAAGAAGTAAAAGCAGCATACCTGCATGGAAACATGTGGTGGTAATAACGTGACTCAGCAAACGGTAGTAGAGTGTCATGAAAAATTTTTTTGAAAATGTAAAAGACATCTGTGGGCCGAAGTTCAATATCAGAAAGACAACTCAGTGTGGTAATAGGTAGACATGTGCACACTGAAATATTTCGTTTCGGAATTTCATTTTCGTCCAAAAAATAAATTTATTTAGTTACTCCCGAAATTCGTTTTTATTTATTTCGTTTTTCGTTAAAAATTGCATTCGTCCGAAAATCTGAATTAATTAAGGTCGAATCTGTCATTGAAGGCTTATGGTGTCTGTCGAATGTTCAAAGAAGATTCGACGGAGCAGTGAAACTGTACGACTCTGCAATCATACATTTCCGGTCGAATGTTCCGCCCACAAGCAGTGATCTTTTCTCTCTATGTCAAATCTTTTCTCTCTATAATGTCAAATCTTTTCTCTCTATAATGTCAAATCTTTTCTCTCTATAATGTCAAATCTTTTCTCTCCTATGTCGAATCTTTCCTCTCCTATGTCGAATCTTTCCTCTCCTATGTCGAATCTTTCCTCTCCTATGTCGAATCTTTCCTCTCCTATGTCGAATCTTTTCTCTCCTATGTCGAATCTTTCCTCTCCTATGTCGAATCTTTCCTATCCTATGTCGAATCTTTCCTCTCCTATGTCGAATCTTTCCTCTCCTATGTCGAATCTTTCCTCTCCTATGTCGAATCTTTTCTCTCTATAATGTCGAATCTTTTCTCTCCTATGTAGAATAATCTTGGACTAATAGAGTTAAGGTTAGGCACATTCGACCACGGGTTCGATAGACACAGATTGTTATTGTCAGCGTCACGTCGAATCTCCTATCTATATCGAACTGTTGTAGCAACGAAAACGAAAATAAAGCATTTGTTTATGTCGAATCTTTCGGTTTTCGGATTCTGTGCTTTCGTTTTCGTTTGTTAAAACGATAACGAAAATAGCTGAAATTCGGACGAAAATGCATTCGGACGAAAACTAATGCACATGTCTAGTAATAGGTAAATTAATCCAGGAGACAGTGCCCGCTTGCAGCAAAACACCAACTCCTATTGCTATTGCATTCAGCCTGCCCCAACGCCCGTGGCGGTCTCATAGCAGCACAATGGCTCTGATCGGATGACGTCAATGTTTGGCCAACAATTTTCCACCAGGCTCCTTGGACTTTTCACTTGATGTGTGTTGAGCTGTATGGTGCCACCCATGGCTTGAGGGAGTTTCGTCTGATTTCCCCTTGTTCCAGTGCAGTAGGTATCGTCTAGATCTTGACATTCAAAGTCTAGTATTGACCTTCTGAAAGGTCAGATCAGAGGTCAGAGTGACAGCAGAGGTCCCCAGATCCTACACTCCCTGCCCCATGCCCCATCCAGTCTTGAAAGCCTTGGAACACCAACCTTCCTTCACCCTTTTTAATTGAATTGCTCCACAATTATGAATGAATGAAAAGAAAGTGAGAGCACACCAACCCAGTGCTATATCCCAGATACCATTTATTATTAAAATGCATATGCATACTGTAAAAATGTTAAAACTACAAGCTTGTATCAAATCCTATAACAGAATCCCCAAACCCCTCTATGACCAGGATGACCAATAGAAAAACCCCTTCAGCACACTGCAAAAATAAGTGCAAGTAGGCTGACACATTTCAAAGGACAAGCCCTCTTCTTCAGAGTCCTCCTTGGCAATTGCTTATCATACTCAGCATATTAAAGCGGTTGTATACCCTCCCTGACATGTTTTACCTACAGGAAAGCCTAGATTAAGGCTTACCTGTAGGTGTTTGCAATATCTCCTAAACCTACATGGTTTAGGAGATATTTGGCACAAAGAATGCACTGATGTCTACGGCTTTGACAGCTCCCGCGCGCATGTGCAGAGTGACGTCTTCGCCGCTCCGGCCAATCACAGCGCCGGGGCGGCGATACCTGGAAGTAACCTTCCGGAGAGATGTCTGCGGCTGGAGGGGAAGACGAGGACGGCTTCGGGGGCTTCGATCTAAGGTAAGTAATTCATAATGAGCTAGTATGTTAGTCATACTAGCTCATTATGCCTTTGTCTTGCAGGTTTTTATAAAAAAAAAAAAATGGGGTATACAACTGCTTTAACCTCCCTGGCGGTATGATTCTGTCTGGAATTATGTACCAAAAGCGGTACAATTACTTTGCATGGAAATTTGGTGTTATGTATTGTAGGCCTGCAATTCTTAGTAATTACTTACTTGAACCTGACCAAACAAGAGTCTAGTAGACATCCTGGGTATGATAAAGTTTGAAACACAAAATCATAAATTATAATATAATAAATAACTATAAATAATTATAGCAAATAGTAATGTAATTATAATAAAAAATATTCACTAATGTAATCAAATCAAAAACACTGAAATTTGCTCAGTTGCAGAATTGTCGCTGTCATTAGATTTAGTGTTTGATGACGAATTTCCCCACAAATCACTATCGCTCAATTTTGCGAGTGATTCTAATTTATTATCGCTGTTTTCTAGCTGGTCTAAAACCACTTTTGACATAAAGGGACACTTTTTGGTTGCTATGGACAATCTCCAGTTTCCAGGCAGAAAGAACAGTTTTTATAATATAAAACTGCATGCAGGACACTGGACAGACCACTAGGGACAAAGGGGATGTGTAATTATTTGATACAGTACTGTAATCAGTAAGATTACAGTATACTGTATGTATTGTGTGTTTCACTTTTTGAATTTGGCGCCGAACTCCGTCCCCGTGCGTCACAACGTCGCAGGGAACGGAGCTTGGCACTCGGCAGTGTGGATCGAGCGAGGAGACAGCTCACACACACTGCGGGGAGACATCGTAGGATCCAGGGAACAAGGTAAGTAACTTCCCTGTGTAGCGGACCCCCACTCTCTCCCCGTCCGTCTTTAACAGCTGCTCCGGCTCTGGTCTAGGGGTACCTCGGAGGAGAGAGAGGGGCGGGGCACTACGCCAAGCTTTCACCACAAATTTAGTAGGTGTATGCAAAGTTCTGTTACCTTTCGGGCCAGTGTCCTGCAGTAAGAGCTCCTTCTCTGGAACAGTTTCTGTATTAAAAGAGCCCCACACCACTAAAGTCCAACACTCCTTTATTTCCACAGCATAGAATGTCACACAATCAGTTGGACTTCCTTCAAACGAACGGGGGGGGGGGGGTGTGGATACAAATAAGCCCAGGCACAGTGAACTCTCCTATTCCTGTAATGAGTCGAATAGGCATGGCGCACGGTCTCCGCCACCGACCGTGAAGTGGTAGCTGCCACCTACCGGGTGAACCATTGCAGCCCCTGACACAGGCCTGTAGATAACGGTCCTTGCTTGCGACCTTTAGGAAGAATGTCTCTACCAGACTTTTCCTCAATAGAACCACCTTCCGTGTGTATCAGCCCCTGTTTGAGAGGGCATCCCTCCAGACGGTCTCCGGAGGCCCTCGCCCGTCACCGGCAGTCTGCTGCACCAGGTCTTCAGAGAGGCCACCCTCCAGTCCATTGCGTCTTAGATTCGGGTATCCATCCCCCGGATACCCTAGGACGATCCCTCCCAGGCGGAACCCAGTGGAAGAAGCTGGGCCCCAGGCTAGGACAAGTACCTCACCCCAGACCGAAGATGTCTGGGATGGCTCCCGAACTCCCGGCGTCCAGGCCTAGGCCACCTGGACACCGCCCACGGACAGCAGCCCTCAGGCTAAAGGTGCCTAGGACTCGAAGACCTCGTGGCCAAGATGTCCGCCCCTTTTATGTCCTCTCCCGGCATGCACAGCAGGTTCCCAGCCCCACAGTACAGGTGCCGCGAGAGGCCACAGAAGGACACGGCCCTCCAGTAATGGTTCAACCCCGGCCCAGGGCGACAGCGCCACCCTCTGGGCCGCAGGGAACTGAGCATCACTGATATTCTGACCCGAACAAACAAATTCAAAACCACATGCCCGCTACACCTGTATCCTGCAATGCAGCCCGAGTCTGGCTCGGGGTTACCGCTCTTAGCATGAAAAACTCACCCCGAGCCAGACTCGGGATTACCGCCAAGGGGGTTAACAAATGTATTATCATCCAGTTAGAGTTTAGACCTGTAAGATAGATAGACCCTTATGTAATAACAGTACTTCTGTATTTCATAACCTGTGATCTTGATATATCCTCTGCTTCACACCATACTTCTCAACTTCGTGAGACCAGAATGAGGGACACCGATTAGCAAAAGTATGCAGGCATAGGACACACCCCGTGCCACATCCCCATTAACAGCTTCCCGACCACCACACGCCGATATACATCAGCAGAATGGCACGGGTAGGCAAATGGGAGTACCTGTACGTCTCTTTGAATTTCCCGCCCATGTTTTTGCGGGTCCTGCAAACTCGATGTTTGCAGGCGGCCCGCGGTTGCGGTGAGGAGAGGCAGAACGGGGAGATGCCTATGTAAACAAGGCATTTCCCTGTTCTGCCTAGTGACAGGACACGGATCTACTGCTCCCTGTGATCGGGAGCAGTGATCGCTGTCATGTCACTGGTAGCCCATCCCCCCCACAGTTAGAATCACTCCCTATGATACACTTAACCCCTTGATCACCCCCTAGTGTTTAACCCCTTCCCTGCCAGTGTCATTTATACAGTAATCAGTGGCTATTTATAGCACTGATCGCTGTATAAATCACAATGGTCCCAAAATAGTGTCAAAAGGTCTGATGTGTCCGCCATAATGTCGCAGTCCCGATAAAAATCGCAGATCGCCGCCATTACTAGTAAAAAAAAAAAAAAAAAATTATAATAAAAATGCCATAAGTCTATCCCCTATTTTGTAGACGCAAACGAATCAATAAATGCTTATTGCGATTTTTTTTATTTTTTTATTTTTTTTATTTTTTTAACCAAAAATATGTAGAAGAATCCGTATTGGCCTAAACTGAGGGAAAAAAATATTTTTATATTATTATGGTGATATTTATAATAGAAAAAATATTGCCTTTTTTTCAAAACTGTCGCTCTTTTTTTGTTTATAGCGCAAAAAGTAAAAAGCCGCAAAGGTGAGGGGTGTGTCCGGATGTAGAGCGAGGAAGACGTGCTGCTAAGGAGCTCCGCACATCCTGATTCCATCTGACGCCATCCTGCCTTCCCACCGCCCTGGTAAGCCCCCAAACTTACCCAGTGGGCTCCTGAACGTCCCCTGCCTCGGCCCCAGCTGCTATTTTCTGCCCTGGTCACCCGATTGTGCCGCTACAGGGACTCGCGGCTGGCTCTGTGCCCCTGGGATCCGCCGCCATCTTGCGGCCTGCTGACACTCCCGGATCCCCTGAGCTAAATTGCCGCGATTCGCTGGGCTAGGGGGCCTCATCCACACACACCAGGGGCGCCTGTGGCGAGGAGGGTGCTCCGGTCAGGCGCTGCGACCACCGGGGGGCCTCGGGAGGTTGATTGCCCCGGCCTGTGGCCTCCAGCCATCTTGCGGCCTACCGCACTTTCTGCAGCCTCCGGCCTCAATTACTTTATGCCGCGGGACGAGCGGCGGACATCCACATCCTCAGGTAGTACCAGCCGTGCGGGGGGGTTGGCAGTGCATCCGAGGACTTTTAGAGAGCTGCTCCCCCGCACCCACACCTGCGGCCCGCTGCCATCTTGCGGCCTGCAGTGCCGGCCCCATCCACCAGACACAGTCTTACCTTCCCTCCTCCTGTGATCCTTGGCTAACTGACTGCTCTGCAACACTGCGGGGGGGCTGTCCCGCTCCTGCACCTCTCCACCTTGTCATTACTACAGCCTCCATCCTCCCCCTTGAACTGAGCCCACGAACCCCCCCCCCAAACTCCCCTTAATCTTGGGGTAAGGCTTGGATGGGCCGCCCTAAGACCCGCTATTCCACAAGCAGGGGCCCGTAGGCTCCTCATATCCCCCCATCAGCGGTTGCTTCGTCTGAACGGCGCTCCTCAGCTGGGATGGCGGCTAATACACAGAGGGCTGCGGAGTCCGGGGTGGCGGCGCCCCCCACGGGAGTGGAGATCCTGGCGGCCATCACATCCTGTAAGGAAACTCTGACATCTAAGATCGACTTCTTGACAGTGGATGTCGGTCTCATCCGTCAAGATATGGATAAATTTCGCTCTTGCATCACGGAGGTGGAGGACAGGGTCTCCATGGTGGAGGATACGGTCCGGTCAGACTCCAGGGAGGTGCGGGCCCTCCAACTTCAAGTGAAAGCGCTGCAGGAGCGCGCAATAGATACCGAGAACCGCCTCAGGCGGAACAACATCCACATAATTGGACTGCCCGAGAGGGCTGAGGGCTCTAGACCTGCTGAATTTACTGAGCAATTACTGACCACCCTGTTCGACCTGGGTGCCACACCATCTACCTTTGTGGTCGAAAGAGCCCACAGGGTTCCGCCGCTCCCTCCGAGACCTGGGGCCCCACCGCGCCCGTTCCTGTTACGAATGCTGAACTACCGGGACCGGGACCGCATTCTGGCGGCGGCACGCATCATGCCTGAAATTAAATATGAGAATACCAGATTACTTTTCTTCCCAGACTTCTCTCAGGAGGTACAGCAACGTCGCAAGTCCTTTACTGATGTGAGACGCCGGCTCCGAGAGAAGGGAATACGCTTTGGCCTGTTGTATCCCAGCAGACTGCGAATCACAGATGGTAGCGATACTCACTTCTTTGACACCCCGGAGGCGGCAACGGCGTGGCTAGACGCCCGTTAACTACACAAAGCCGAGGACCCATGGTGGAATACACCCGGCAGGGAGCGGATGCGCATCAACTATCCCATCAATGGACGTCTCTCCTGTCTCATGGTGAATCCCTGCAATACCCCCTTTTGTATCCCCAATCCTGTCTATCCCTGCTGACTTCCACCTTTACTCCATCTGCATAAGTGTTAACTTCTGCTGGCTAGACTGCTACTTATTCCTGCCTAAGGAGCTCCAACAGCAAATACTGAACTGCCCCGTCCGTGAACCGAGGTGATCCGAGTTGTCCCTTGTCCACGCTTTGGACCCCCACCCAGAGTCGAGACGGACTTCCCTGGAGACTTCTTCTTCACCTGTGGTCCTACGGGCCGACTTCTTGAGGTCGCAGTGACCTAAAGATTTGATGTTTTTTTCAGTTATGGGACGAAACCCTGCATCAGTTTTTATGGCTCTTGGGCCCCTTTTTTTTTGGCCCTTGAAGCTAGGTTTGTATGATGTTTGGGTAGGGTGTTCTATGTTCTGGGGAGGAGGGTTTCATTGTTATGACGGTCCAGACTATTACTGTGTTGCTCAATTGACTTATGGGTCTCTGACCCTATTGAATAGGTGTGCCAATGCCAAGTTTAATTATATGTGTTGGGTTAAAGGGCTCATCCTGCTTCTATTTCCCCCTGGTGCTCCTTGATGGCTCCCCCGCACGCTGAACTCCTGACCATTCTGTCATGGAATGTTCGGGGGCTCAACTCAAAATTTAAAAGGTCACTATTATTCCAATATTTGAAATTACATAATCCCCATATAGTGTTACTGCAGGAGACACATTTAACCGGTAGCAAGGTTCTGGCTCTGAAGAAGCCCTGGGTACAGAGGGCGCTTCATGCGACCTACTCTTCGTATTCTCGTGGGGTGTCTATCCTGATTAGCAAACGTATACCGTGTGTGATTCATGATGTTCATCTGGACCCCCAGGGAAAATTTGTTATGGTTGTGCTAAGTGTATATAACAAAAAGTATGTTATTGTGAATGTTTATCTGCCTCCCCCGAGTCAGATACAGACTTTGTACACTCTCTATGAGAGGCTGGCTCCGCATTGCCCAGCACGGGTTCTGTTCATGGGAGATTTTAATGCTACACTGTCCCGTGACCTGGACAGGCCTTCCCCCCAGTCCAATTTTAGTTCTGATCTCGGAACGTGGGCTCAGGCCACGGAGTTCCAGGAGGCGTGGAGGTGGCTTCATCCCCATGATAGAACGTATTCATGCTTCTCGACCACATTTCTAACCTCCTCCCGCATTGATCTGGCTTTTGCCAATTCCACCATGCTGGCTAACATTCAGGAGGCATGTTACCTTCCCTCTGGCCTCTCTGACCATCACCCACTTAAATTGACCATTAGGACCACCAGGTCGCGAAACAATACCCTTTGGAGGTTACAACCCCATTGGATCAACAATGATGCTGTACATGACAAGGTTCTCTCTCCCCTGGGGGAATATTGGGCACACAATGCGGGGTCGGCTTCTCTGGAGATGACCTGGGATGCCTCCAAGGCTCACAGCAGGGGTCAATACATCTCGGCTGTGGCGGCGGTGAAGGCGGAACTGGGAGACGGGGTGTCTGACCTGCAGCGTAGGGTGGACGAGGCACTGAATCGGTATTCAGCCTCGCCAACGGTCTCCAATTTTGAGCACCTTTCATCGCTTAAGCGAGAATTACATCTCCATGTTTCAGATACCACTAGGCTTGGTATACAAAGTAGCAGACAGGAATACTTTGAACATGGAGACAAAAACAGCAAACTACTAGCGCTGCTAACGCAGCAGGACAGGCCCTCAGTGGTTATACCGGAGATCCTCACGACGGATGGCGCTTTAGTCACCTCTCAGGAGGATATTCTGGCTGCGTTCACTACATTTTACACCTCCTTGTATGTCTCTTCACTTCCTGACGGGTTTGACCCTACACCTATGATCTCCCTACTAGACACGCTCGCCCTGGGATGGCTCTCTGACACGGAGAGGCAACTCCTTGTCTCGGAAATCACTCCAGAAGAGGTCACATTGGCCATTAAGTCTTTTCCGGCAGGTAAAACCCCAGGGCCGGACGGCCTGCCCATTGAGTACTACAGGGCCCACACAGAATTGCTTGCCCCCAAACTAGCTCAGATGTTTCAAACTTGCTTGAACCAAGACTCCTTACCGCCCTCTATGAGAGAGGCCCACGTAGTTCTCATTCCAAAGCCTCATAGAGACCCTAAGTTATGCGCCTCTTACAGGCCAGTTGCACTTCTCAACTGTGACCTTAAAATCCTGACCAAGCTATTGGCCACTAGACTTAACGTATTAATAAAATCCCTGATTGACTCTGACCAAACGGGCTTTATGCCCGGTAGATCTACAGACATTAACATACGCAGATTATTCACTAATATTCATGCTCCTCATACTAACCAAGGCACTAGAACCATTGCCACCTTAGATATAGAGAAGGCATTCGACACAGTGGAATGGGTCTATCTATGGGAGGTGCTTAGAAGAATGGGGTTCCCGTTAAAATTCATAGGTTGGATACGCACACTTTACACTGGTCCCACGGCATGCATTAGGCTGAATGGCTCCCTGTCTCCTCCGTTCCCCCTGCAGAGGGGCACCAGACAGGGATGCCCTCTCTCCCCGGCTCTGTTCGCCCTGGCCGTGGAGCCTATTGCTGAAGCCCTTAGGAGCTCGGCCGAGGTCCGTGGTCTTGGGGTGGGCTGGCTGGAGGAGAGGGTGGCTCTTTACGCGGACGATATGCTCCTGTTCTTGAATGACGCTGGTGACTCTCTGCGGGGCGCACTTAGTATAATGGATGCCTTCGCCGCCTTCACGGGGCTGAGAGTGAACTGGCACAAGTCGCAGTTGTTTCCAGTGGATGCGGGGGCCAGGTCCTCCTCACCCTCCTCTCTCCCGCTTCAATGGGTTGAGCAGTTCACCTATTTGGGAATTGTTGTCTCAAGAGAGAGTGGGGACTTTGTGCGGCTCAATCTCGACCCTGTCTTGGTAGCCATTAAAGCCAAACTTAAGGCGTGGAGTAATCTCCCCCTTTCGCTCATTGGGCGTATTAACTTGCTCAAGATGAAAGTCCTCCCTAAACTCACATACTTTTTTCGGAACTCCCCTCACTGGCTGACTAAAGTTTTCTTTAATTCCCTCAGGCAACTCTTCCTCTCCTTTATTTGGGGGTCCAGGCCGCCTAGATTCAAATATTCCACCTTGACCAGGCCTGTGGACAGTGGAGGCCTGGCCCTCCCTGATTGTTACAAGTATTATTTAGCCACTCAGCTTGTGACTGCCCATTGGTGGTTACGACCGGACCTGACCAACTCTGCAACGGTGCTGGAGGCAGCCATAGTGGGGTCCTTGGAGGCACTGGAGGGGCTGCTGTTCAGGGGGCCTAAAGCGCCTCACAATCTCACCCCTTCGATGCGTACCACTATGCGGGCATGGAAGGCGGGTGAGGCGGTGAGGACACCCCGGCCGAACTCTTGGTCTCCTCACACCCCCTTGTGGCTGAATCCTAACCTATCGCAATTCCACACTATCCCAGATCCGCAGGCCTGGGCCAAATACAAAATACTGACCCTCAAACATATCATCACCAACGGAGATCTCACCCCTTTTCGCACATTATGCGCCAAATTTAACGTGCCTGAACGAGCCCACTTTAGATATCTCCAAATTGCACATGCCTACAGGTGCCAATTTTTGAGCAGGCCAGTTGAACTGGCATACTCCGAGCTAGAATCTACCATCCGGGTGAAAGACCTGGAGAAGCCTACGTCTCAGATCTATGGATCCCTGCTGGTTGCTGCTATCCCCGAGCTGTCTTCCCTTCCCTTGGGTGGAGGACATACCGGGGCTGGACGACGACGACTGGCGGGAGGTTTGAGATTTTCCCTTCTCCCCGCTGGTCTCAGCGAGGGATAAATTAGTCCAATATAAAATTGTACACAGAGCTCACTACACACCTCACAGGCTTCACCAGATGTCGCCGGAGCATTCTCCGGAGTGCTGGCGTTGCTCCTACCAACCAGGGGGTTTCTTCCACATTTTCTGGGCTTGCCCAGCAATCGTACACTATTGGAATGAAGTGCTACGGGTGATCACTAAGGCCACTGGGACTTGCGTCCCATATGAACCTATATACTGTTTGCTAGGACTAGTTGATCAACTGCCAATGATCAGAGCCAGGAAAACACTCATATCCCTGCTACTATACTATGCGCGCAAAGCCATTACGATGAACTGGAAACAACCGTCTCCCCCCTCTGTTAAATTCTGGAAAAGATTAGTTAATGCCAGTTTGCCCCTATATAAAGCCACTTACTCGTCCAGAGGTTGTCCGCACAAATTTGACAAGGTGTGGGGTTGTTGGCTAGAGGACAGAAACACGGCAAGTGAATAGTGACCAATGCCTAAACTTGTAACGTATCACTAGGTTATCATTTTCTTAACCCAAACAATTTTTTCAGGCTACCATCCTCTATTGATATCACTTTGAGCATGACTTATCTTGAATGGACCCTCTCCCCCAGTCTGGGGTTATAGTGTAAGTTAAGTTTAAGTGTATGTGTTATTTGTGGCCCTGTGTCGGTATGTTGCCGACACAGGGTAACGGCCCCTACGTGGGCAGATGTTGTGCCTATGTGTGGGCAAAATGTGTGTGTCTATAAAAACTTCAATAAAAAGATTTTACAAAAAAAAAAAAAGCCGCAAAGGTGATCTAATATCACCAAAAGAAATCTCTATTTTTGGGAAAAAAAAGAAGGCCAATTTTGTTTGGGTACACTGTTGCACAATTGTCAGCTAAAGCGACGCAGTGCCGAATCACAAAAAATGCTCTGGTCAGGAAGGGGGTAAATTCTTCCGGAGCTGAAGTGGTTAAAGGGGAATTGCACAAAAAAAATGATTGGTTAAACCCACAAATGCTTTTTACCACTAGAATTCCTTTATATTGACTATTAAAATTTACAAATGCAGCAATTTAGAAATTGTATTAAAGGTTTAGTGGTTGTAAACCCTTACAGACCACCTATACCTACAGGTAAGCCTAGATTAAGGCTTACCTGTAGGTGCAAGAAATATCTCCTAAAGTTTAGGACCTAAACCTACACGGTTTTGGAGATATTTGCAGAAAAGACAGCACCGATGTCTACAGCGTATGCGCGCCGTAGACAACGGCGCAGGTGCACTGAGAAGTGCCGTTAATGAATGGGACATGCCGTTAGTGGCCAGCTCCCGCGCGCATGCATGGAAATGACGTCATCGCGGCTCCAGCCAGTCACAGTGCTGGAGCCGCGATACCCGGAAGTCACTCCGGGTATCATGGCGGCGACGGAGGTGGCGAACGAGGATGGCTGCGGGGGCTTCGATCTCAGGTAAGTACTTCATAATGAGCTAGTATGCTATGCATACTAGCTCATTATGTCTTTGCCTTGCAGGGTATTTTTTTTTTTCGTTTCGTTACAGAGGGTTTACTTCCTCTTTAAGTCAGTATAATAATCGTGAATAATCCTTCAAATTCATATCTTTAAATTCAGTTTCTAGCTAGTAAACCTCCAAGAATAAACCTATTCACCCCTAGGGGAGCAAACTGTGAACAGGTCTATTCTAACATGAATAAACAAAAGCGAGAACAGAATGTCGTCAAGTAAATCAAGGGAAACACTTTTTGATTGATAAGTAGTGCATTTTATATACAACTATATAGATAAGACTAAGGCCACTTTCACACTGAGGCGCTTGAAAAACTGCCAGTAAAACACTGAGCGCTTTTGAAGCGCTTTTCAGGCGCTTTTGAATCGCTTTCAATTCATTTCAATGAAGAGGGACGTTTTTTCAGCGCACTGCCCCAGTGTGAAAGCATTCATTGATTTTAATGAAAATACGTTTTCAGGCGCTTTTTTTTGCGTGAAAGCGCCTGAAAAGCGCCTCAGTGTGAAAGTGGTCTAAAATGAGGGGAAAAGAGGGACTTTGTTCCAAATCAGGAATAGTTGGGAGCTATGCTTCACACCTATGCCAGTGCAGCAAGTTTTAGTAACAAGCTGTTCTCCCATAATAGTTGTACAGGTGGAAAAAGTATCATTTGCTATGAACTTGCTGTCTGCATTTGATACTAGAACATTAAGCACACAGTGCTAATGCCAATAGTTCTTGGTGCCTCTACCACATTTCATATGCCTGTTCTATGTTTGTTTTCTCTACGTGTAACGAGGAAGTGGTGTTAAAGCTGCACTCCAGGCACAAAATCTTTAATTTAAATATATTCCTTAACCACTTCAATACAGGGCTTTTTGTACCACTTCAATACCGGGCTTATTCTAGCACTTCTCTCCTACATGTACAAATCATCATTCTTTTGCTAGAAAATTGCTCAGAACCCCCAAACATTATATATGTTTTTTTAGCAGACACCCTAGGGAATAAAACTTTTTTTCTTGCACGATATTTGCGCAATAATTTTTAAAACGCCTTTTTAAAAAAAAAAAAATGGTTTCATGAATTAAAAAATAACAAAACAGTAAAGTTAGCCCAATTTTTTTATAAAATATGAAAGATGATATTACACCGAGTAAATAGATACTTAACATGTCACGCTTAAAAATTGCACACACTTTAATTTTTTTTACAGGTTAATTACCAGGTTAGAATTACAGAGGAGGTCTAGTGCTAGAATTGTTGCACGCGCTCTAACGCACGCAGCGATGCCTCACATGTGTGGTTTGAACGGCCTTTACATATGTGGGCGACTTACGTGTGCATTAGCTTCTGATCGCGAGCTACCGGGGACAGGGGCATTTAAATTTTTTTTTTTTTTTAAATATTTTTTTTTTTTAAATATTTATTTATTTTTTTACAATTATTTAACTTTTTTTTTTTTTTTAGCACTTTTATTCCTATTACAAGGAATGTAAACATCCCTAGTAATAGGAATGGTGTGTGACAGGTCCTCTTTATTGAGAGATGCGGGGTCAATAAGACCCCACATCTGTCATCCAGGCTGGAAAGCATGAGATCAGTGAAAATGTTTTCACTGATCTCATATTTACAGCCGTAATGGCGGCTTTGTTTACATTTGAGGACCCGGGCGTGACGTCATCACATCGCGCCCGGGCCTCCGACGATCATAGAGATGACTGGTGACCATCTGGTCACCAGTTATCTCTATGCTCGTCACGTGACCCACCAACGGCGCCGCAAGATTCGCTCCGGGTCCCCGATCGCACGGGAGAGCCCGGAGAAGCACCGGATGGCGGCGGGAGGGGGAGGGGGGATGTCCCCTCCCACCGCCTATAAGAACGATCAAGCGGTGAAACCGCCGCTATGATCGTTCCTATGGTGCACAGAATCGCTGGCACTTTAAAAGGATATCTGAATGATTCCTCTAGCTGCAGGCATCATTCAGATATCCCCCTACAAAGCCAGGACGTCATATGACATCCACCCAGGATGGGAGATCCCATCTGTGGACGTCATTTGACTATGGCTGGGTAGGGAAGTGGTTAAAGTGGTTGTAAACCCACTTTTGCAACTTGCACCTACAGGTAAGCCTAGATTAAGGCTTACCTGTAGGTGCAAGAAATATCTCCTTAACCTACACGGTTTAGGAGATATTTGCCAAAAGGTATACACCGTCGTCTACGGCGCATGCACGTCTTCGCCGCTCCGGCCAATCACAGCGCCGGAGCGGCGCTGTGATTGGCCGAAGCGGCCATACCCGGAAGTAACCTTCCGGGTATCTGTGGAGAGATGGCTGCGGCCGGAGCGGCGCTGTGATTGGCTGGAGCGGCGATACCCGAAAGTAACCTTCCGGCTATCGCAGCAGCGATGGCTGAAGAGGGAGACGAGGACGGCTTTGGGCTTCGATCTAAGGTAAGTAATGCATAATGAGCTAGTATGCTAGTCATACTAGCTCATTATGGCTTTGTCTTGCAGGTGTTTTTAAAAAATAAATAAATAAATCAGGGTTTACAGCCACTTTAATAGCCTAATAATAACATAATATGTGTGCACTAAATGCCTTTTCAAACCCAGATATTACCTTGTAAAAGTCGGTGACATTATCAATGTGCTGTACAAAGCCTGTGCAGGGAGCAAAGCTGTGGGAGAGACCAATCAATTTACCCCTGTCAGAATGAAGCGCTGCCTTGTTTACATAGGCAGAGCTCTGTTCTGTATCTCTGCCCAACGATCCGAAGGTGCTGGTGGACATCCATTGCCTGGCGGCTGGCACCCACAGATCGGCTTCTGCTGTGAGTAATCACAGCAGAAGCGGCTCACCGGCGGGGCGCGCGTGCCCCCTAGGCTGAAGTGCAGAATCACATATATACGAGATTCTGCACACGAGGGCCGCCCTGTAGCAGTATGTCTGCTATGGAATAGTCCGGAAGTGCTATACAAGGACTGGAAAAACTGCTTGACTTTACCAAAAGCCCACCGGTAGAGGTATCTGGTTGCCTTTAGTAAAAAAAAAAATGATATAATACAGATGAATGTGTCCGGCTGATCCCTCAATGACAAGGAGGAATGAGGGATCAGCAGGTCATCCCTGTAAGAAATTGCCCTTTTAGTAACTACCAGTATCATTGTCTTTTTTTTGTGAACTGACTGTGTGTCTTACATACAGCTGAATGACCAAGTACATCATGTTAATGCCAATAGTTCTTGGGGTTTTTACAACTTTTTTGGTCTGTTTAGTATTGCTTTTAATGGGGTTTGTGTGGTTTGAACTGACTTCACTGTTAAGTTTGGTGACATCATTGTACATTATTTAACCTTTCATGTCAGTACAAAGTTTGCCAGCATGATTTCACTAAAGGGCTCCTTAAAATCCCAAACCAGATAAAATTATTGTTTTGTTTTTTTTAGTTTTAAATAGGATGAGGAAAGGTTAGAACTTCTTCTGATCTGTTTTTTTTTTTGCTATTGGTGACCCCATTCTGGAAATTCCCCATCACTTTCTGTCCCAGGACAAGAAACAAAAGTGCAGTTGTGCTCATAAGTTTACATACCCTGGCAGAATTTATGATTTCTTGGCCATTTTTCAGAGAATATAAATGATAACACAAAAACTTTTCTTTCACTCGTGGTTAGTGTTTGGCTGAAGCCTGTAATTATCAATCAACTTTGTTTACTCTTTTTAAGTCATTGTGGCAACAGAAACTACCCAAATGACCCTGATCAAAAGTTTACATACCCCAGTCCTTGATACCGTGTATTGCCCCCTTTAACATCAATGACAGCTTGAAGTCTCTTGTAGTATTTGTGGATGAGGCTCTTTATCTTCTCAGATGGTAAAGCTGCCCATTCCTCTTGGCAAAAAGCCTCCAGTTCCTGTAAATTCTTGGTCTGTCTTGCATGAACTGCACGTTTTGAGATCTCCCCAGAGTGGCTCAATGATATTGAGGTCAGGAGACTGAGATGGCCACTGCGGAACCTTCACTTTATTCTACTCTGGCCAATAACAGGTCGACTTGGCCTTGTGTTTTGGATCATTGTCATGTTGGAATGTCCAAGTACGTCCCATGCACAGCTTCCTGGCTGATGAATGCAAATGTTCCTCCAGTATTTTTTGATAACATACTGCATTCATCTTGCCATAAATTTTGACCAAATTTCCTGTGCCTTTGTAGCTCACATATCCCTAAAACATCAGCAATCCACCTCCGTGTTTCACAGTAGGAATGGTGTACCTTTCATCATAGGCCTTGTTGACTCCTCTCCAAATGTAGCATTTATGGTTGTGGCCAAAAAGCTCAATTTTGGTCTCATCACTCCAAATGACTTTTTTGTCTCTGTGCTGTTTGGCGCATTGTAAGCGGGATACTTTGTGGCATTCGCGTAGTAATAGCTTTCTTCTGGAGACTCGGCCATGCAGCCCATCTTTCTTCAAGTGCCTCCTTATTGTGCATCTTAAAACAGCCACACCACATGTTTTCAGAGAGTCCTGTATTTCACCTGAAGTTATTCTGTTGGTTTTACTTTGCGCCCCGAACAATTTTCCTGGCAGTTGTGGCTGAAATTTTAGTTGGTCTACCTGACCGTGGTTTGGTATCAACAGAACCCCTCATTTTCCACTTCTTGATTAGAGTTTGAACACTGCTGATTGGCATTTTCAATTCCTTGGATAGCTTCTTATATCTCTTTCCTGTTTTATACAGTTCAACTACCTTTTCCCGCAGATTCTTTGACAATTCTTTTGCTTTCCTCATGACTCAGAATCCAGAAACATCAGTGCAGCACTGGATGAAAGATGCAAGGGTCTGTCAGGAGTCTAGAAACTAATTGGCCTTTTATACACACACACTAATTACAAGCAAACAGATCACAGATGAGGATGGTTAACTTTAATAGCCATTCAAACCCTTTTGTGTCAACTTGTGTGCATGTTATCAGGCCAAAATAACCAGGGTATGTAAACTTTTGATCAGGGTCATTTAGGTAGTTTCTGTTGCCATTATGATTTAAAATGAGTAAAAACAGTTGATTGATAATAAATGGCTTCAGACAAACGCTAACCATGAGTGAAAGATGTTACTCTTTCGTCCATGGACCGACACAGCTTCTCTATTGACAAAGTGGGTATTATCCGTTAATTAGGAGTGACTAGGCAGAAAAACTTGTAAAAAGTGTTGCATCACACCTTCTACAGTACCGCCCAGGGGGCGGACCCTCTCGGTATACCCTCTCAGTCTGCACATCGCAGATCAGTTTTTTTCTGTCTAGCAAGGAGTAGGACATGGCTCCCTTCAGGCCCATTGGTCCGGGGAAAAAAGATATATATATATATTTTTTATTTTTATTTTTTTTGCTACATTTGTTGTTTCCTGCGATCTTCGATCAACTGCCGACTGGGTGACAGGCTGGATCCTCGATCCTTGTAGTCTCCCCAGTTTCGGCCATCGAGCGTGTGCCGACCCTAGCTACGCGCTGGGTTTTCCACGACATGCCCGTCGCTCCACGGGTGGCCGGTGAGCCTACGCTCCGGGGCCTGCATCGGACCGCTCAGCTTCGGCTGACCTTACGGCCGAGTCGCAGCAGCCTGGCCGGTGAGCTTACGCTCCAAGGCTTGCATCGGACCGCTCAGCTTCGGCTGACCTTACGGCCGAGTCGCAGCAGCCTGTCCGGTGAGCGTCATGCTCCAGGGCATACATATGATCGTCCCTTCTGGGTCCAATCACAGCATGCCTGGCCAACAGTCACCTTCCGTGCGCGGACGATGATCTGTTTGGAATGTCTTCCAGCAGAATACATGCAGGATAGGTAAGTAAAACTCCCCTGCCTCGGCTGGGTGATTTAGCTGGACATTCCTGGAGAGATCAAGTAAGTGGTTGTGGCCCCTTTCTTCCCTCTCTCCCTGCCTTTCCCTCCTCCCTGGGCTTCTAGCTAAAGGTTGCTGGGTGCTGGGGGTCACCTAGGGGGTCCCACTGGAGCGGGGCTGGCTGTAACTAACATTTAAAAGAAATGTCATTTTTTGCTTACCTGTGTTTCTGTGTCTCCATGCTGTCGGCGGCCATTTTGAGGTGGTCCATGCCAAGTTTGGCCTCTTGTAACTGCCTGGCGGCCATCTTCCTGTGGTTCGGCCACACCCACTGGCCCCTATCAGGTGATCGGCGGCCATGTTTGTCCACCCTGTATGCAGATATTGCCGTTCGGCGGCCATCTTTTTGTGGGCTATGGCTGCCTGACCTCTATCTTCTGTCGGCGGCCATTTTCTTAGAGCCCACATTATCTTCCATACAGACGTTTTTGGCAACCATTTTGCGAGAGCCTCCGGCCTCTAGGGTGCATTACACTGGCGCGAAAATTCACACAGGAAGTGCTGATAAAAGAAGCAGACTGACACAGCAGCAAGGGGACAGCATCACAGGCGCAGCATAGCAGTACCTATCCAGGGTGGTGAGTCCTCTGGGTAACCCAGCATCTCTGCAGCACAGGAGGGTGGCCTATTGATATCTTGCCTGGAGCCCTGTGAGTGTCAGCGTGTGGTCAGCATGGCATCTGAGCCAGAGGTCTTCTCCCCTGAAACACCAGATTTAGCAGCTGGTGTCCCTGAGGTGTCTATGGACGCTATGTCGGCAATCCTAGAGGCGTTTGCTGCCAGGGTGGAAGCAGCACACGGGAATACAGGGGGTAATAAATGCCCCCGTCCCCTGCAATCTTCTGGGGATATTTCTGATGCAGAACCAGGTCCAGCTACGGCTCATGGCCCAGATTCTGATGCATCAGAGACTGCAGACCGTGACCGATCGGACAGTGAGGAGGACTCCAAGTCCAGGTCAGTACGTGAGACGGCTTTGGTATCTGACCTTATTACTGCAGTGCGGGATACACTAAAGTTGGAAAGGACTGAAGAAGTAGCAGATACTCCAGTCCCCTTTGGGTTTCGTAAACCTGCCCGCACTGCTAAGGTGTTCCCTTGTGTGTCTTATTTTGACAAACTCTTATACAAGGAATGGGAGAACCCACTGAGGGTCTTTACAGCCCCAAAGAGGTTTGCAGTACGGTACCCCTTTGAGGAGAGTTTTCTGAAGATATGGACCTCTCCCCCTATAGTGGACCCTTCGGTGTCCAGACTTAATAGAGCCACCACTATTCCAGTAGAAGGGGCTCCTGTTTTCAAGGACCCTGTGGATAAGAAGGCTGAAGCACTCGCTCGCTACCTATACTCAGTGGTAGGCTCGGCAGTACGCCCGGCATTGGCGGGGGCCCTAGTGTCTCAGACACTTACTGAATGGGCAAAATTGCTACTCCAGGGGTTAAAGGAGCGAGATACTCCTCCAAATGAGATAACTTTGGCCGACCAGTTGGTCCAGGGCCTTAAGTTTGTCTGCGAGTCAGACATGGATACTATTCCCCTGCTGTCAAGAGCTTCGGTTTATGCAGTAGCAATACGCCGCCTGATCTGGCTAAAGGGCTGGTCTGCGGACCAGACTTCCAAGAAAGCCCTATTGGATCTGCCTTTTAAGGGCGACAGACTTTTTGGGGCTTCTCTGGATGACATCATCAAGGATGCCACAGGAGGTAAAAGCACTTTGCTTCCCCAAACTAGCAAGGGTAAGGGACCACGCCAAGGGCAAGGGCCCTCCTTTACTGCACGTAAGCGTTTTTTTCGCCCCCTTAAGGCGACAGGGAAAAGACCCCAGGCCGATAAAGCGCCTGCCCAAGGACAAAAGCGTCCTTGGTCCCGCAGACCCAACAAGCCTGCGGACAAATCTGCGTCCACATGAAGGTCCGCCCCCACCCAGCTCTTGGGTGGGGGGACGTCTTCGCAAATTCGCGACTCAGTGGACTGCTCTAGTCTCCGACAGGTGGGTTTGCGAAGTAATCTCCTCAGGCTACAAGATAGAATTTCTCTCTTGTCCACCAGACAGATTCATCACCTCCAATCTCCAGCTACTACCGACCCGTCGGGAGGCCCTGTATGGGGCGGTCCAGGGTCTACTGGAACGCGGGGTAGTTATTCCAGTTCCAGAACAGGAACGGGGTCAGGGTTTTTACTCAAATCTGTTCATTGTGCCAAAGAAGGAGGGGGTTCGTCCAATCTTGGATCTCAGAGCCCTCAATTGCTTTGTGAAGGTACAAAGATTTCGGATGGAGTCGGTTCAATCCGTAGTCATGGCTCTCCATCCGGGGGACTTTCTGGCCTCCTTGGACATCAAGGACGCATACCTGCATGTCCCCATATACTCCAGACACCAGAGGTTTCTGCGATTTGCTATCGGGAAGAACCACTACCAGTTTGTGGCCCTCCCGTTTGGCCTTGCCTCAGCACCCAGGACGTTCACCAAGGTGCTCGCTCCGATTCTGGCACTTCTAAGACAGCGGGGTATCGCTATCACAGGTTACTTGGACGACCTTCTGCTGAAGGCCCCTTCAAGCTCAGAATTAGAGGTAAGCGTGTCCATTACCTGTCAGACTCTTCGAGACTGTGGTTGGATACTAAACACGCAAAAGTCAGTATTGGTGCCCACTCAACGCCTAGTGTACCTGGGGTTGATTCTGGATTCCTCAGAGGCAAAGGTATTCCTCCCGGTGGAGAAGTTGCAGACCCTCCGGGCTGCAGTACGGCAGCTGACTTCCAGGAATTGGTCGTCACTCCGTTTTTGCATGCGAGTGTTGGGCCTCATGTTAGCCTCCTTCGAGGTGGTCCCATATGCTCAATACCACACTCGAGTGTTACAGAAGGAAGTTCTGTCCAGATGGAACAGATGCCCTTCATCTCTGGATTATCAAATCCGAGTGAGCCACCTAGTCAGGAGATCCCTGGTATGGTGGCTGACAGCACCGGCTCTAATGGCCGGGAAGTCATTTCTTCCGGTTTACTGGATAGTGATCATGACGGACGCCAGCCTTACAGGTTGGGGGGGAGTCTGGGGTGTCCAGTCGGCGCAAGGTCGCTGGACCCCAGAGGAAGCCCTCCTGCCGATCAATGTCCTGGAGATCCGGGCGATCAAGCTGTGCCTCTTCAAATGGTCTCAGAGACTGCAAGGGCGTCCAGTCAGGATCCAGTCAGACAACGCCACAGCAGTGGCATATGTCAATCATCAAGGAGGAACAAGAAGCTCAGCTGCAGCATCGGTGATCGCTCGCATCCTGAAGTGGGCAGAGAAGAGCGTACCGGCACTGTCGGCCGTGTACATTCCGGGTGTGGAAAACTGGCAGGCGGACTACCTGAGCCGCCAGATGCTGGACCAGGGAGAATGGTCCTTACACCCGGAGGTGTTCCAACTCCTCTGCCAAAGATGGGGCACACCAGACGTAGATCTTCTGGCTTCCCGACTCAATCGGAAGGTATTGAGGTTTGTGGCCCGGTCAAGAGACCCATGGGCAGACGCAACGGACGCGTTGGTAGCATCGTGGGGTCAGTATCGGCTAATCTATGCCTTCCCTCCCTTAAGGCTTCTTCCTCTTCTGCTCCGCAGAGTGGAGGCAGAGGGAATTCCAATGATCCTAATCGCTCCAGATTGGCCTCAGCGTCCTTGGTACGCCGATCTAGTACGTCTGGTAGCAGACGTCCCCTGGCGCCTACCACTACGGAAGGACCTGCTATTGCAAGGTCCCATATTCCATCCTGCTTTACAGTCATTGGCTTTAACGGCATGGCTGTTGAGAACCAGGTACTGAGAGATCGGGGCCTGTCAGACTCAGTAATCTCTACTATGAGAAGTGCTCGGAAACCGTCCTCTAGGAAGGTCTATCACCGCACTTGGAGGGCCTACATCTCCATGTGTGAGGAAATGAAATGGCATCCACGTACCTATTTGGTTTCCAGAATCCTGCTGTTTTTACAGCATGGGGTAGACCAAAGGCTTGCCCTAAGTACGATTAAGGGACAGATATCTGCCCTGGCTGTCTTTTTTCAGCGACCCCTGGCGACTCCATTTGTGCAGGGGGGTTCGACATGTGGCCCCTCCGGTCCGGCCCCCGTTACCTCCGTGGGACTTGAACCTGGTCCTCTCGGTGCTTCAGAAGGCACCGTTTGAGAATATTAGAGATATTCCCCTGTTGACACTTTCTCAGAAGGTGGTCTTTTTGGTGGCTGTTACGTGAGTTAGACGAGTCTTTGAGCTGGCAGCCCTGTCCTGCAAGGCTCCCTATTTGATTTTCCACAAGGATAAGGTGGTGCTGCGGCCGCAGCCTTCCTTTCTTCCGAAAGTCATTACGGCTTTTCATCTCAACGAAGACATTGTACTTCCATCCTTGTGTCCTCAGCCGTCGAATCCTAAGGAGTCGGCGTTGCATTCCTTGGAGGTTGTCCGAGCTTTGAGAGTATACATATCTGCTACTTCCCTGTTCCGGAAGTCAGACTCACTGTTTGTTTCGGTGGCTGGTCCCAAGAAGGGCCAAGCAGTCTCATCGGCCACCATCTCTAGGTGGATCCGACAGATAGTAATCCAGGCTTACGCCTTAAAGGGTCAGGCGCCCCCCTTTCCTGTCACGGCGCATTCGACCAGGGCAATAGGTGCCTCTTGGGCTTTCCGACATCAAGCGTCTGTTTCCCAACTATGTAAAGCGGCGACTTGGTCGTCCGCTCACACTTTCACAAAATTCTACAAAGTTGATGTAGGTGCATCTTCGGATGCCTCTTTCGGCCGCAAGGTTTTGCAGGCGGCTGTTTAGAGTTGCAACTCCTCCGTTGGAGGAGTGCTGTTTTGTGTTTTGGGGTGAAGTTTGTTTTTATGCTGTTACCACCCCTCGTTTTTTCTCTGACACTGCTTTGGGACGTCCCACTTTGTCAATAGAGAAGCTGTGTCGGTCCATGGACGAAAGAGTAAATAGGATTTTTTTACTCACCGTAAAATCCTTTTCTCTGAGTCCATGGACCGACACAGCACCCACCCCTCCTTTTAAGTTTGTACTGCTTTTTGACGAACTGATCTGCGATGTGCAGACTGAGAGGGTATACCCAGAGGGTCCGCCCCCTGGGCGGTACTGTAGAAGGTGTGATGCAACACTTTTTACAAGTTTTTCTGCCTAGTCACTCCTAATTAACGGATAATACCCACTTTGTCAATAGAGAAACTGTGTCGGTCCATGGACTCAGAGAAAAGGATTTTACGGTGAGTAAAAAATCCTATTTTTTGTGTTATCATTCAAATTCTCTGAAAAATGGCCAATAAATCATAAATTCTGCCAGGGTATGCAAACTTAAGAGCACAACTGTATAGATTTCCAAAGTGAAAGAGAATCACAAATTTTGGATTGTCACCAGAGCAGGAAAAGCGGGGAAATCTTCCAATGGGGACACTAGTTCTGGTGACAATTTCCTATTTTGGTTTTGGGACAGGAAGTGAAGGGAAATCTACCGAATCAGACACAGATAGCAAAGAAAAAAACCTGACATGAGTTATAACCCTTCATCCAAAATTGTGTCTTTAGTTCTACTTTAGATGTCACTTGGGCAGGAAGACACAGACAGTAATAAAGCTCTGCCAGAGATATATTCCCTTTCCATTCTACTGGAAAATTTAAAAACATAGAAGAGTGATGGCACATAAAGACCAACTGTATACCTCCCAGTTTTCTGAGAAGGGAACGAGGGACACCTATTAGCAAACGTATGCAGGCATAGGACACACCCCCTGCCACGCCCCCTAAAAGGAAAATTGTACAAAAAAAATTGGTTAAACACATAAGTGTTTATTTTACCACTACTATTCCTTTATACTGTATTGGCTTTTGACATTTACAATTGCAGCAACTAAGAAATTGGATGAAAGGTTTAACACTGGGAAACACTTTTTGATAGATAAATAGTCCGTTTTTTATACAACTATATAGATCAGACCAAAATGAGGGACACATGAGGAGGAAAGAGGGACTTGTCAAAATGAGGGACAGTACCTCGAAATCAGGGACAGTTGGGAGCTGTGCAACTGGTCCATCGAATGTGCCGATTTTTAGATTTTCAAATAAAGGTGGGAGCAAGGTGCTGAATATGGATTCTCAACCAATAGTAAAGAGGACGTTAAAGTAGAACTAAAGGCAGTTTTTTTTTTTGGATCGAGTAAGGGAGAGTTTTTGGCCATCTGTGTCCCATTGGGGAGATTTTCCTTCACTTCATGTCCCGAAGTCAAAATCGGAAGTTGTCACTAAGGTCACTAGTACTAGTGTGTCCCCATTGGAAGCTTTTCCCACTTTTCCTGTTCTGGTGACAACACAGCATTTTAATATTTTTTTTCACTTTCATAGCCAATCAAATGCACACGTACATGATTCGATATTTGAATTGAGCACAGCTTTATCTTATTCATTAAAGAGGAACTGAAGGCAAAACTTGTTTTTTTATTTTGGATAGAGTAAGGGACATATAAACCCTGTCGAGTTTGTTGCCATCTGTGTCTCATTGGGGAAAGTTCCCTTCAATTTCTTTTCCCATAGCCAAAATGGAAAGTGAGAGGAAATCCTTGCAAAGTGAGGGAATTTCAGGTCGTCGCTAGAACTAGTGCTCCCAGTAAGATTTTCCCTCTATTCCTGTTCTGGTGATAACCCAAAATTTGGGATTTTCTTTTACTTTCAGTGATAATGGTAAACAGGAAAAATAGAGATAGTGAATCTCCCTGACGGGGCACAGACAGCAATAAAAATCTGACAGGTCCTTTAATCCTTCTCTACTGTATCCATGCCTTAAGTTATACTTTAATTGAGCCGAATGGCTAGGATTTAGCAACTCTCCACTAAATGGGAACCCCCTACAGGGCCAGGGGTCACCCAAATTGAGAAGTCTATGGGGTTGATTTACTAAAGGCAAATAGATTGTGCAGTTGCTTCAGAGCTTAGTAAATGAGTTAAAGCTTTACTTTAAAAAAAATACCCAATTACATGCAGGGGAAAAAAAAAACAGCATTTTTGCTTGCACATGATTGGATGATGGAAGTCAGCAGAGCTTTTTACTAAGCTCTGGAGCAACTGTACTTGCAGAGTGTAACTGCACTTTGCAAAGTGCACCGTTTATTTGTGTAGTGGCAGCTCCTCACACTCCCCTCTTTGTCTGGTCTTTCTCTTGTCTATGGGTATCTTAGAGGGGAGGGAGCGGGGACACTACGCCTGGCTTCCACCACAGATGTTAGTGCGGTATAAGCAACAGTTCTGTATTACCTTCGGGTCAGTGCTGTGCACCTGGATCCTCCCTCCAAGAGTCACCGCGAACCATGTCTGTCAGAAAATGAGCTCCACACCATTACAGTTCAACACTCCTTTATTCTTCTTGTCTGAACACAAACAGTTGAACTCCCTTGATAGAACAGAACAGAAAATGAGGTGTGGATGCGAACAGGCCCAGACACAATGTAAGCTGCCACTTCCCTTCCTAGAAGTGTGTCCTGGTCTCCGCACAAGGGTAGATTTCCTTCCAGGCCGTCTCCGACGAGAGACTCACTTGTCACCGGCAATATGCTGCACCGGGTCTTCAAATGAGGAGCTCCCCCCGGTCCATTGCGCCTTCCGGATTCGGGTACCCAATCCCTGGGTACCCTAGGATCTCCTTCCCTCGCGGAACTCAGTGTTAGGCACTGAGCTCCGGACCTCCATCCAAGTACCTCACCCCAGGCTAAAGGTGCCTGGGTTTGAACTCGACCTCTGCTGTCCTCTAGGCCTAAGCCACCCAGAGGAGCGACACGACCCACCGTCCGCAAGCTGAAGGTACCTGGGACGTCAACCCCCGTGACAAAGATGGCCGGCCCCCTTTATACCCTCTCCCAGCAAGCACGGCGGGTTCCCGCCCCACCATACCGCTGCCGAGGGAGGACAAAAAGGAGGCACAGCACACAGCAATGATTCAACCCCAGCCCAGGGCGACAGCGCCAACCACTGGGCTGCAGGGAATTACACATCACTGATGTCTCTGCCAAATTCAAAATTACACCCGGGAAAGTACATACCCGCTACACTCTTCCCTCGGTCCTTTGACACTGGTCCCCAGTGTCTGGAGTAAACCATGCCCTAAACAGCTGACATGATTCAGTCCAGAAACAGACTAACAATTAGATATACAAAAATATAAAAACTTTGTAAAACTATCCTACTAAAACATTGTGTCTGAGCCCTGTAAAGAAAGGGAAATAAGACAAACAAGAAACAACTGTTTTAACACATGACTTAGAATCACATTTAACTTTTCCCACCCATCCTGACTAAGACCCACCCCATCTCAGTGGACTTGACGGGATGTTCTCCTGCAGAGGGAAAAGAAAAAGAGGGTTAACACCTATAACCCTGACACCTGTATTCTTGTAGAGGAAAAGAAACTTCTCCAAGAAGAAATCCCTTTTCTCCAGAGTGAGTGTATGATAAGTGTTTAAACGTTGCACAACACTGCCACCTGATGACAGCATCGCGGTAACTGCACCCGTGAAACTTTCCTCTTTTCTTTCGGCCCTATCTACCCCAGAGTCAGTATTCTCTTGCTGGGAAGTGAAGAACAAACAGCAACAGTTCTTCCCTTCTTTAAGGCACAAACAACTGGCTCCAGAAAGTTCAGCAGTTTGGGGAAAAAAACCCCGGATTCTTTCTCCCTCCTACAAGTAAAAACGAGGATGCGGCAAAACAAGTGGCTTCAAGTGCTGATCCATAGTTTCCAGATGATACTCCACATCTTCTCCTTCCTTTCTTCGGATCAAAACTTTATCCGCATGGATGTGTCGTCCCAACATCCATTCTGCCTTGCAGTCTTTGAATCACTGGGAGACCTTCGGAGAGCATGCCAAGTACCTGCGGGCGTGAAGAACCTGAATGTGAGTCCACACGAAGTCATTGTACCAGCGTTCCCGGCACACTTCCACCTCATAGAGTAAGTCCTTCGATAAGTATGGATACTCCCATCCATACTCCGCAGCAACCTTCTGCCCAAATAGGCGTTGTAGTCTTGCCAGAGGAGGCATGGTAGCTTTGTCCCGTTCGCCAGGCAACACTATCGAGTCCGGGTGGCGAGGGACCTTGATCACATCTGATCGGGGCATAGGGGCCCGCAGCAATAGTCTCTTTTCCCCGGCCTTCGGTACAGATGGCACCGGGGATGTAGCAGCAGACTGGGGATGGGACCTCTCTTCAGGCGCTGATGCCTCCACCCGGGGTGTGCTTTCCCCTGTTGACATGGGTGGATCTCTGATCCTGCGGGATGAAGCAAGCGGTACTTTGTCCCAGCCCTTTTTCGGCAAACAAATCATCTATTGCCACATCATCTCCCATGTCCGAGAGCGACTCCAGGTCGGAGGTGTCACACTCCTCCGCGGGTATGTAGCCGGTTGTAGAAACTGAGCCACCACCTCCCGCGGATTCGCTAGGCCATGACTTCCCGACACCTCCTCCCACACACCAAGTCTCTCCGCCTGGCTTACCTTGGCCTTTACTTGAAGCGGGACGTCCGGAACTCTTGTCAACGGATTCATCCGGGCCGGGCGTAAGTGGGCGAGATGGTCCACCACAACCGCTGGTCGGGGCTACCATGCCGGTCTTCCTCTTTGGTGGTGGACGCTGCGAGACAGTGGCGACCGAGTCAGCATCCTCGGATTTCTCCCGTTGGGGTTTTACGACCTCCTCCGCAGTCATTGCAGTGTGCGCAGGGGTGACTCTCACAGCAGTGATTCCTCCTCTTTGAGTGGTGTTGCCTGAAGCCCGGCCAGGGTAAATGGTCCTCGGCCTCTCCACCGCCTGATCCACTTCGAACAGGAATTCCCCACAGGCCTCACGGCGTCGGAACGGCTTCAACTGGCACACCAGTCCCGAACACCTGGGGCAAATCACACCCAGGGCCTCAACGTCCATGCACGAATACAGGGCGAATCGACCCCTTGGCTTTAGTCGGATCCCCGTATCCGTTACTGGAGCAGCAGCGGTCAAAGTCGTGGTGGAAGGATGAACTGGAATCCACGAGGTGTGTCCGAACATGGCGACCTGTTGCTGATCCATCGCATACTGCAGAGTTTTTGCGCCAACGTCCCACGTGTATTCCTTCACACATATTGGACTCCTCCCCTTTGCTCCAGTTCGCGGGCCTTTCCCTTCTTTGGGTCATGTCCACGACTTCGAGCAGGGATGCACTTCGGCCAATGAAGGCCTGCCTGTTCGCTTAACTCTTCCAACAGACACGTTCGATACTGTGGTGCACAAACACTATACCGGACCCTCCCCTTTGCTCCAGTTCGCGGGCTTTTCTTCTTTTCTGTTTCTGAGTCACGCCCACGAACTAAGCGGTGGGGGTGTGCCTGGTGGCGCAGTGCAATAGAAGCCCCCACGTGTAGTACTTCACACGGCTGAACTTCCCCCCTCTTTCCACTCTTCTGTGCGGGCCTTTCCCTTCTTTGGGTCATGTCCACGACTTCGAGCAGGGATGCACTTCGGCCAATGAAGGCCTGCCTGTTCGCTTAACAATTCCAACAGACACGTTCGATACTGTGGTGCACAAACACTATACCGGACCCGAGCCCCCACGTGTAGCGGCAGCTCCTCACACTCCCCTCTTTGTCTCGTCTTTCTCTTGTCTAGGGGTATCTTAGAGGGGAGGGAGCGGGGACACTACGCCTGGCTTCCACCACAGATGTTAGTGCGGTATAAGCAACAGTTCTGTATTACCTTCGGGTCAGTGCTGTGCACCTGGATCCTCCCTCCAAGAGTCACCGCGAACCATGTCTGTCAGAAAATGAGCTCACACCATTAAAGTTCAACACTCCTTTATTCTCCTTGTCTGAACACAAACAGTTGAACTCCCTTGATAGAACAGAACAGAAAAGGAGGTGTGGATGCGAACAGGCCCAGACACAATGTAAGCTGCCACTTCCCTTCCTAGAAGTGTGTCCTGGTCTCCGCACGAGGGTAGATTTCCTTCCAGGCCGTCTCCGACGAGAAACTCACTTGTCACCGGCAATATGCTGCACCGGGTCTTCAAATGAGGAGCTCCCCCCGGTCCATTGCGCCTTCCGGATTCGGGTACCCAATCCCTGGGTACCCTAGGATCTCCTTCCCTCGCGGAACTCAGTGTTGGGCACTGAGCTCCGGACCTCCATCCAAGTACCTCACCCCAGGCTAAAGGTGCCTGGGATGGAACTCGACCTCCGCTGTCCTCTAGGCCTAAGCCACCCAGAGGAGCGACACGACCCACCGTCCGCAAGCTGAAGGTGCCTGGGACGTCAACCCCCGTGACAAAGATGGCCGGCCCCCTTTATACCCTCTCCCAGCAAGCACGGCGGGTTCCCCGCCCCACCATACCGCTGCCGAGGGAGGACAAAAAGGAGGCACAGCACACAGCAATGATTCAACCCCAGCCCAGGGCGACAGCGCCACCCACTGGGCTGCAGGGAATTACACATCACTGATGTCTCTGCCAAATTCAAATTACACCCGGGAAAGTACATACCCGCTACATTTGCATTGAACAAATCAACTCCAATGTGAAGCTAAGCCAGACGACGTACCAATCAAAATGCTCTGAGAGTCCAACAGTATTGTATTGGTTTAGTCAGTGACAAACAGGAAAAAAAAAAGGCAACCAACACATTTCAGTGCACGGCAATTCCCCTTCATCAGGGCTTTTACAATTATCAAGGTGCATCAATGTAAAATTTATTAATCGGAGGAAGGAGAATAATCAGTGACAGAGGGTTGATTTACTAAAGGCAAATAGGCTGTGCTCTTTGCAAAGTGTAGTTGCTCCAGAGCTTAGTAAATGAGCCGATGCTCTGCTGACCTTCCTTGCACATGATTGAGTATTCTTTGCAAAGTGAAGATTTACCTAATTTACTAAGCTCTGGACCAACTGCACTTTTGTAACGTGCCCTTAGTAAATCAGCCCCAGAGTGTCTGGAATCATTGGCACAGTGGCAATTTTTTTTTTTTTCCTTTGTTAATTTTTTTTTTTACCCTTCTTGTCTGAGTATAGATCTATGTTTGTCCCAAGCATGTTTGAATCCACTTAGGGCCCGTTCATACCAGAACGCGGTGTGGGAAACCCTCATTCTATGCGCAATTCCAGCACTGCATTCAAAATGCATTGCGGTTGCGATTTGCAGTGGGTTTCAATGTTAATTAATGACACCCCAAATGCAGGTTGCAAACACAGGGGGTTATTTACGAAAGGCAAATCCACTTTGCACTACAAGTGCAAACTACAAGTGCAAAGTGCACTTGAAATTGCACTGAAAGTACACTTGGAAGTGCAGTCGCTGTAGATCCGAGGGAGACGTGCAAGGAAAATAAAAAACAGCATTTTAGCTTGCACATGATTGGATAATAAAATCAGCAGAGCTTCCCTTCATTTCAGATCTACCCCTCAGATTTACAGCGACTGCCCTTCCAAGTGCACTTTCAGTGCAATTTCAAGGGCACTTTGCACTTGTAGTTTGCACTTGTAGTGCAAAGTGGATTTGCCTACAAGTGGTTGCTGTGTGTTTTTTAATAGCGCAGAACATTCCTGTGCGATTCATGGTGTTAAAGAGTAGTTCCACCCAAAAATGGCATTCCGCTTTAAGTGCTGAAGACCCCCTGACATGCCACATTTGGCATGTCATTTATTTTGGGGGAGGGGGGGCAGCAGGTAACCTTTTTACAGGCACCCATGGTGCCGCAGCACCGGAAGGAAGACCACCTCCCTCCTTCCACGTCACAGGTCCCAGAAGATTGCCCGGCCAATCACAGCGCGGCTCGCACATGTGCAGTGCGCGCCCGGCTGTGAAAGCCACATCCGGGCACCCACAGTTAGAATTCCGGCGCCGCGGAGAGGAGGGGGAGAGGAGTGAGGCTTCCTGCACTCGCATCGCTGGACCGTGGGACAGGTAAGTATCCGATCAGGGCCGGATTTCCCACAAGGCCAACAAGGCCAGGCCTCGGGGCGGCACTGTGTGAAAGGGCGGCGCCGCGGAGGAGACAAGTCCTCCTAAAATTCATTTACTGTGTCCCCGGCCGCCTGAAGCTCCGGCCGCCAATTTTCAAAGTCCGGCGCACTGTGATTGGGCCATGGGGGTCATGTGCGGTGTGGGCCTGGCCTGTCCATGATCCTGAACTCCCCCCTCTGCACATGACCTCCATACGCCCAATCGCAGTGCCCGGGACACTGAACAAACATGGCGGCCGCCTCCTCCTATCCTCCGGACCTATGTCCATGATGCAGGAAGAGCAGGTGAGGAGGAACACAGACTGGGGAGAGAGACGGAGGCAGAGACAGAGCGGCAGAGGCAAAGAGAGAGTGAGGCAGAGAGACAGAGGCACTGAGAGAGAGAGACAGAGGCACTGAGAGAGAGAGAGACAGAGGCACTGAGAGAGAGAGACAGAGGCACTGAGAGAGAGAGACAGAGGCACTGAGAGAGAGAGACAGAGGCACTGAGAGAGAGAGACAGAGGCACTGAGAGAGCGAGAGACAGAGGCAAAGAGAGAGCGAGAGACAGAGGCAAAGAGAGAGCGAGAGAGGCAAAGAGAGAGCGAGAGAGGCAAAGAGAGAGCGAGAGAGGCAAAGAGAGAGCGAGAGAGGCAAAGAGCGAGCGAGAGAGGCAAAGAGCGAGCGAGAGAGAGGCAAAGAGCGAGAGAGAGGCAAAGAGCGAGAGAGCGGCAAAGAGCGAGAGAGAGGCAAAGAGCGAGAGAGAGGCAGAGACAGAGGCAGAGAGAGACAGAGGCAGAGAGAGACAGAGGCAGAGAGAGACAGAGGCAGAGAGAGACAGAGGCAGAGAGAGACAGAGGCAAAGAGAGAGACAGGCAAAGAGAGAGACAGGCAAAGAGAGAGAGAGAGAGAGACAGAGGCAAAGAGAGAGAGAGAGACAGAGGCAAAGAGAGAGAGAGAGACAGAGGCAAAGAGAGAGAGAGAGAGACAGAGGCAAAGAGAGAGAGAGAGAGACAGAGGCAAAGAGAGAGAGAAAGAGAGAGGCAAAGAGAGAAAGAGAGAGAGAAATAGACAGAGGCAAAGAGAGAGGCAGAGAGAGACAGAGGCAGATGGAGAGTGAGAGACGGGGGCAGAGAGTGCAAGTGACATTCCCATGTAGTGGCAGGCAGCGTGGTAAGTGACATTCCCATCTGGTGACAAGCGACGGTGGCAAGTGACACGCTCAGGGCTCCCACTCATTCTGCTTTATGGTGAGTTGAACTATTTCTTTTTATATTACAATGTAATGATAGAAACAATGCATTTCATCCTGACACCATAACAACCATGGTGCCGGAATGATTGAAGCACCAACACCAGTCATTGTCTGCGAAAAATCGATTACCCCCCCTGCGCGTCGCCCCCCGCCCCCCCCCTATGTGATGGTGGGGGGGGGGGGGGGCGGCATTGAAGGACCCGGCCTTGGGGCGGCAAAGGGAGTAAATCCGGGCCTGTATCCGATTATTAAAAGTCAGCAGCTACACTTTTTGTAGCTGCTGACTTTTAAATGGGTGGAACTCCGCTGTAGCCAACCCTTAACCAACCCTTACTGTTGACTGATTCACTACCTCTGCTGGAAGTCTGCTCCAAGCATCAACTACTCTTTCAGTAAAATAATACTACCTAAGGTTAGTTTTGAACTTTCCTCCTGCTAGTTTGAGGGCATGTCCCCCGTGTTCTTGGTTTTACCTGTATATTGAAAATACCGTCCTCCTGAACCTTGGGCTAGTGCATGTATTTAAACACATTTTATCTTGTATTGTGGTGCAATGCTACAGCCCATGAATTTTTATTGAGTCCCAATGGAGCAGTATTTTTTTCACAATGCACTTTAGCATGCAGGTTTGCTTAGTATGTATGTGCATTGGTAAAACACACAAACCTCACGTTGTGGTGTTTTGCGGTAAAGTGCGTATTACTACATTGTGCTAGGTGTGAACAGGACCTTAGGGTTACCTAACCTTAGCCAGATTGTAATGGATAGATTACTAGTGTAGCGGGGGTCCTAAATTGAGGATATGTTATGCCAAATTTAGGGGTGACTTGAGTGATAGTTGGCTCAAGTCTTTCAATTACTGGACTCTGCCTTGCTGTTTCACCTGGCTTGCAGTTCCCCTAAGTAGTATAAGTGGCGCTGTCACTTGTACTCGGGGTTGAACCACAGGTGTTGGAGTGGCTATTTGGTGTCCTCTCTCGGCAGCCATGCGGTGGGCGGGGTCGGCCTGCTGTGCATGCTGGGAGAGGATACAAAAGGGGCGGACGCCATTGTTCGGGGAGAGTGATCCGGGGACCTGTACCCGAGGGAACCTGCGGGTTCGGGAGTCGAGTGCGTGGCCTTCCAGGCCATGGGGCCACGTACGCCTCAGTCCCAGGCACCTTTAGTCCTGGGACTGCAACTTCAGCCCTGGGCCCAGCACCTTTAGCTGGAGCCCACTTCGGAAGGAAGAATCTCAGGGTGCTGCCTTGCGAGGAGACCCGTTTCTGGATGAGGAGGCTGGGGGAGGACCATTCCGAAGGACTGGTGAGCCATCACAGTGAAGGAAGGGGCCCAGTAACTCTCCAGGGGGATGTCATCCATCCGGAACCCAGGGCCTAACAATCTGGACCATCAGGAGGTTTGGGACACTATAGATCCTGTGGTAGAGGATCTCCTAGACACATCTATTAGGGATCTAGATTGACTGTTCGAGCTGCACGCTGGCTGCTAGCACCATTGGTGGCTATCCGGGTGAGCTATACCCACTCGGGACCGAGTGGCGACGAAGCCAGAAGTGCCTGAATGTTGTCTATCCTTCTAACACCCAAAGCTCTACGTTGGAGTGATATACTTGTGTAGACCTTGGAGTTACTTGGGGTATAGAGACTCTGTCCTTGCACACTGAGGACAGAAACCAACTTTGAGGAGAACTTCGCTGCAAGACCCGTAGGGTATGGGCATGGTGGCACCTTGTGCCTTTTCCTCTCATGAGTGAACCAAAGAGACGGGAGGAAAAGGGTGAGGTCGCTAGACTAGTGGTAAGTTTTGGACATATATGAATCTAGGAATATACATTTGTTAACATTCAAGAGACCTTTTTATACTGAACAGATTTATTCCAAAACAAAGAAAATGGGTTTTATATGAGGGTCCAAGACATCAAATTGTTTTGCCTTTGCTAAAGCCAAAATACTTTCAATTAAATGCGGGCATAAGGCCATAACTATCCACATATTAAAAAAAGAAGTGTATTTCCAAAAATTCAGAGCAATAAAAGCCTCGCCCTGTGCTGGTTTATAATCCAGATGCAGCCTAGATTTAGAGGTCTTGATCTCCGTAATCTCTGCCTGAGGTTTGCTTTCAATATGTTGCACTAATGAAGGCCAATAAACCTAAAGTAAACCTGTCATAATATGTAACATATATGGGGAACACCTATATTGACCTCCTTCTGAAAATGCAATTTTCCTGGCTGCTACCTTGTAAATGAAGGTGAGTATATAATGGGTTAGAGGCTGCTCTGTCCCAATATATATATATATATACCTGTGTATATATATATATATATATAGTGGAACCTCGGATTACGAGCATAATCTGTTCCAGGAGAATGCACGTAATCCAAAGTACTCGCATATCAAAGCGAGTTTCCCCATTGAAGTCAATGAAAACAAAAAATGTGTTCTGCATTGACTTCAATGGCATGCAATACCGCATGTGGCCAGAGGTGGGGGGCGCCGGAGAGCTTCGGGAACACACGGAAAGGCCCGAGAACAGCTCGGCTGATCTCGGCAAACCTCGGAAAGGCTCGGGAACGGAGTATTTCCGAGTCTTTCCAAGCATAACCAAACGGCGCTGTTAGGCTCTGCTCGGCTCCGGCGACCCCCCACCTCAGGTCAAACTCGGCACTGCACACCGCTGTGGCTTGAATCTTGCTCGTTTTTGTGAGACAACACTTGCAAACACTTGCAAACTGAGTCAGGATTTTTAAAAAATACAAATACAGTGCTCGTATTACGAAACGCTCTTTAACCTCGTTACTCGCTATCCGAGGTTCCACTGTATATATTTATATATAACAGATTAATCTCCCATGGAACTTTATTGCACCCAGAAAGTATTGTTGCAAACAAACATTTTTAAAAGGGAAAATATTTATTATACAAAAAATTTAAATTCTTTTGGTCTATTCAAAAAATACTCTGGTCTTTGACTTTACAATGCCATCTCCCAACAGGGAGTAAAGATAACATACACCATGCATATACAGATACCTGGATTGCCCCCAATTATTTTCAAAACGTTTTGACTGTAATCAGTCTTCCTCAGGGGATGTCAGGGTATTTTCCTGGCTGCTATGCTTACTCTTTTGCCTTCTAATTTACTGGCTTGTGGCAAGTATATGGATCAGAAATGTAAATGTAAAGTCAGAACTTCTTATCTGTATACTTAATCCAAGAAAGTGATTAAAAGTACTGAAGCTAGGGATTCAGAATGGCAGCCAGACACCCAGCATTTCCAGGAAGAGATGTATTCAGTCTCAGCATCTATGGGTTTTGCTTTAAAGTGGGTGTAAACGCTTACAGTGCATTCACCCAGTGAAGTGACTACAAAGAGATTAAACAATTCCTCCTACATAAGTTGTATCTGTCTATCTGCAGCCCTCTATAGCCTCCTAAAGCACACAGTTTACACAGCATCTCTGAGCTCCGCAAGGTGGTGGGGAGGGATCAACATCTTACACTGCAAAGCACAGAGCAGGGAGCTGCGTGTAATCTGAGATCTGAGTGGAGGGAAAGGACACACCCCCCTTTAAAAAGTTTCATAGGGAAACATGCATGTACAGCTAAGACTATCAATCATCTTCTATGTGCTTGGGGGGGGGGGGGGGGGCACCCTGGGATTCTGTAGTGTCAGCATAACTTATCAGAGACGACTCAAGCAGATAGCAGAGAGAAGAGGTAGCAGGTAGGGACCAATTTTGCATTTCAGAGTTTTACAACCATTACACTCTAACTTGATTTTTTCAATACATTTATGAGTAAGTAGGGCTTATAAATGTTCCCAGTGCATTCTCCATAGTGGGGTGGTTGGTGCTTTCAAGCAATGTCAAAATATCAAAACTCAAGCTCTGGCCAGTCTTTGGACATGGTCTGATCTTATATTTTCTATGTAGCGGCCTCCTCACCCCCCTCTTTGCATCAGCTCGTCTTTCTCTTGTCTAGGGGTACCTTAGAGGGGAGAGAGCGGGGTCACCACGCCAAGCCTTCACCACATGTGTCCGTGCGGTGAAAGCAAAGTTCTTTCTCTACCTTTGGGTCAGTGTTGTGCACCTGGAGTTACCTTGAACAATGTCCACCAGAAAAGAGCCCCACACCATTAAAGTCCAACACTCCTTTATTCTTCTCGAGTGAACAGCACAATCAGTTAGACTCCCTTAGAGAACAGAACAAACAAGGAGGTGTGGATGCGAGTAGGCCCAAACACAATGAACTCTCCACTTTCCTCCCTGAAAGTGGGTTGCGGTCTCCGAGCGAGGGGGATTTTCCTTCCAGGCGGTCTCCGATGGGAGGCTCACCTGTCACTAGCAATCTGCTGCACCCGGTCTTCAAGTGAGGAGCTCCCCCCGGTCCATTACGCCTTCTGGATTCGGGTACCCAATCCCTGGGTTCCCTAGGACCTCCTTCCCTCGCGGAACTCAGTGTTGGGCACTGAACTCCAGACCTCCATCCGAGTACCTCACCCTAGGCTAAAGGTGCCTGGGATGGAACACGATCTCCGGACGTCCTCTAGGCCTAGGCCGCCTAGAGGACCGTCACGAACCACACGCCCTCAGGCTGAAGGTGCCTGGGACTCGACCCCGTGACCAAGATGGCCGGCCCCCTTATACCCTCTCCCAGCAAGCACGGCGCACCATACCACTGCCGAGGGAGGTAAAAAAGGAGGCACAGCACACAATGATGGTTCAACCCCAGGCCGAGGCGAAAGCGCCACCCACTGGACCGCAAGGAACTGCACATCACTGGTGTCTCTGCCAGTTTGAATTACACCCGGGAAAGTACATACCCGCTACATCTATATCACAGGTGCATACCTCCCAACATTTTGAGATAGGAATGAGGGACACCTACTTGCAAACGTATGTAGGCATAGAACACCCCCCCTGACACACCCCTTAAAGGAGAACTAACCAAAAAAAAGTTAATTAAATCCACAAGGACATTTTTTACCACTACTATTCCTTTATATTGTCTTTTAAAATTTACAAATGCAGCAATTTAGAATTTGGATGAAAGGTTTAACACTGGGAAACACTCTTTGAAAGATAAAAAGTGCATTTTAATATACAACTATATAGATCAGACCAAAATGAGGGATAAATGAGGGGCAAAGAGGGACAGAGGGACATTTCTCCAAATCAGGGCCATACTGTTGGTTAGTATTAGAGTGGACTAACAATATTCACTCATAATACCGTGTACCGGAGTGTATATGGTTGCTGGTGTTGTGTCAAAACAGCAAGTGGTCGAAATCTCCAATTACTGACGGTTTACAGTACCTGGAAGAGACGTAATTGGAGATCTTGATGAATTGGCTATTTTGACGGAACACCGGCTTATTTGAGCTGAGCATATGCGCGGTCAGCCCAGCATAGTGGCAGAGGTTCCTGACAGCTTCAGCTATGTTTTTTTTTTTTTCCATCCAGCGGGCTGCATACTGAGGGCAGGCTTTTTGAGAACTTGCTTCATCCCTTAGTAGTGATGAAGAGAGGCAGTGTTGTGCTGATTATTTTGAAGTGATGGTGAAAAAAGACATATGGGGTGGAGGGGGGGGGGGGGCTGTGGAGGCAGATGTGTGCAGAGGTAGGGGGATGGGAGGAGAGTGGTGGGTGCAGAAGTCAGAACCCAGGAGGGGGGGTGGAAATTAGATGTTGCGCAATCTTGAGCCCTGCACTCTGTACATAGCGCACTCCTGATCCCTGCACTGTGTTTGTAGTGCACTCCTGATCCCTGCACTCTGTACGCAGCACACTCCCAATCCCTGCACTCTGTGTGTAGTGCACACCTGATCCCTGCACTGTGTACGTAGCGCACTCTCGATCCCTGCACTCTGTATGTAGCGCACTCTTAATCTCTGCAGTCTGTACTTGGCACACTCCTGATCCCAGCACTCTGTATGTAGAGCATTCCTGATCCCTTCACTGTGTACATAGCGCATTCCTGATCCCTGCACTCTGTATGTAGCGCACTCCTGATCCCAGCATTCTGTATGTAGAGCACGCCTGATCACTGCACTGTGACTGTAGCGCACTCCTGATCCCTGCACTGTGTTTGTAGCGCACTCCTGATCCCTGCTCTCTGTACGCAGCACACTCCCGATCCTGCACTCTGTACGTAGAGCACTCCTGAACCCTGTACTCTGTACATTACTACATTACGCACTCCTGATTCCAGCACTCTGTATGCAACGCACTCCTGAACCAGTCACTCTGTACATAGCAGATGCCTGAACCCTTCACTCTGTACTTAGCGCACTCCTTAACCCTGCACTCTATATATATATATATATATATATATATATATATATATATTAGGGCTGTTACTGATTAAAATTTTCGTGTTCGATTAATTTTTTTTTTTAAATCGATTAATCGACTAATTTCGATTAATTATAACGCACATAGATCAAACTACTTTTAGCTGATCTCCTTGCAGGCTGATTCCCAGTGCAGCGACCAACCACTGGAAAAATTGATAGCAGGATACAAAAAACACACAAAGGCAGCGCTCGATGGGAATAGTATTAAAACTTTTATAGTCTTCAAGTAGATAACAAAATAAATATTGCACTAGAGATAAAATCAATGTAGCTACATAAACTGTAAAAATGGTGCGAGTAATACCAAACGGTAGCAAAAGCAGTCATAAAAACATGTAGCTAAGTATGATACTGGTATAAAAATGTGTACAACGATACCACTGCTGAATCCAGATGAGAAGGGGCTAACATCAGTCCGTCGGAATGTAGATGCCCCGTGAAGGGAACTATCACAACTCCCAGTGGATGGCTGTAGAATCCCAGGTTGATAGAGGGAATTGATAGAGGGAAGTGTGGCAGATAGTAAGGTCCCGTCGGCATGCAGATATGAAGGCACAGCAAAGGAGCCCTTCAGATGGACACGGCAAGCCCCGCCGGTGTTTGTGACATCACCGGATCTCCCTGAAGACCTGGAAGCCGGGGGAGAGGTGAGTACTGATCAAAAGAATTTTGATCGATCAAAACAATTAATCGATTAATCGAGGAATTAATAGTTAATTTCCACATTCCTTAACCAAAAACAATTTTTTCAATAAATTTGTACAATAATTGTACATTTGAATATCTGCTTGCCATTATTCTTCCTAGGCTTCTGCTTTCAGAGCTAGTTATTACTTAAATTATTACTAAAACCAGTAATAATTGAATGCAGAGACAACTATTTTTGATAATAAAGAGTAGATATATAGTCCTACAGATACAACTGGCCCTTTGAGGGGAACCATACTGCTGATGCAGCCCCCGATGAATTTGAGTTTGACACCCCTGTTCTATATAGTCAATACTTGAGTTTGACTTGAGTATACTGTACCTTTAATTTCTCAGATGCTTGGATGATCTTCTGAATTTTTGAGTTTCTTTTTACAAATAAATGGCCACCGTGTTTTTCCATAACTACTGTAAGACATTTTACGCCAGTTAGGTCACAGGCTGTGCCGTTAATGGATTTTAATCATGTTTTTCCAGCTGTGTTATAACATAACTTTTGCTTATGTATGAGAGCTCATCTTTTCAGGTCTGAGTGACCTTGGCTCTGTCCAAGGGCTGTGTGTTCATCATTGCGTAACCTCCTTCTACGCCGATGTCTTACTTCACTTGTGAAAGTCGATTTTTTTTTTTAGAATCAGGCATGCATATCTGCCGCTGTCAGTGATAGCTGGTCAGTGGACAGATCTTGTTACCGTAGTCATATCTCGCACTATAGTGGGCTGATTATTATGAATGCCAGGTGCACGCTGCTATCTATTGACTGTTAATATGAAAGGGACAATGTTGGAAGCAATGAACCTTTATAAAGCCTTGATTCGTGTAGATTTAAAGCAGAACTCTGGGATAAGCAAATATGGTCTAAATCTTGACGTGCTTTGTGTATTTCCTCCAAATCTGTGCTGTAATTCAGTGTGAAACTTATACTCTGTGAAGGAGTTTCCTGTAATAAAGACCGGTCACTGTTACTCTCTCTCCTTGTGTAGGGTAACTGGTCTTGTCTCCACCCCCTCCTGTTGTTTTCTTCAGGCTGGCGGTAGTTGGTTGGGACTGCTAGGCCCCTCCCACTGCTTTGCTCATAGCACAGGATATGTATTACATAGCGATGATGTCACTGCTAATTTTAGAAAGTAATAGAGTTTTTTTTTATGACATGTGCACACAATGTGGATTTATATAATTTTTGGCTATTGAGGAATGTATTTAAATGGGCTTTTTTGAATGTCAGCTTAGTGCCTAAGGCCAGTTTGGGCAATCGGGCAATCTTCATCATCTTCCATACAATCGATGATCATCACAGGGTGAGGTCCCACAAAAACGACATCAGTCACTGACTGACTGACTTAAAGCGGAGTTCCACCCAAAAGTGGAACTTCCGCTCGTTGTACTCCTTCCCCCCTCCGGTGCCACATTTGGCACCTTTCGGGGGGAGGGGGGGACAGGATACCTGTCTTCACAGGTGTCCTGTCCCCACTTTTGGGATCCTCAGCCGCGGGTATTTTCGTCATCGCTGGGGCTCCCTTCTCCTCCCTCCTCCTTCCCCGGCCGCCGGGCCAGTGTGAGAGAGGAGTGGAGCCTCGCACATGCCATAAGACTTCACTGCCGGGTTCCCTTACTTGCAATGGAGGCGGCATGCTCCCGACAGCTAATGGAAACATCGGCTGCAGTGCCGACATCGCTGGACTCCAGGTAAGGTAAGTGTCCGATTATTAAAAGTCAGTAGCTGCAGTATGTGCAGCTGCTGGCTTATAATTTTTGCAGTGGTGGGCGGACCTCCGCTTTAAGTTGACTGACTGAGACTAAGGCTGGGTTCACAGATGTGCGAATTGGATGTGGGTTTCCCTGCATCCAATTTAGAGGACATGCAAGTGTGATCGGCTCGCAATGGAGCCGGTTCACACATGTCTGGGGGCCAGGGTTCGAATTTCGAAAGGGTCCTGTGTGTCTTTGGGTCAGGTTCAGGTGCGAATTCAGGCAAAAACTCTGACTTGAATCGCACCTAAACCAGTGAACAGAAATGCATCGGACCCCATTCTGTGAACCGGGGCCGCACATGTGAACACGGACTAACTGACGATGACCAATGTTGGGGGTTATTATTGTGTCCACTGACACCAATACTGGGGGTTATTATTACACCCACTGACACGAATCCTGGGGGTTTTATTACGTCCATTGACACTAATGTTGGAGTTATTGCAGGCTGTGGACCAGGAGCTCCATGTCTGTCTCTCATCCATTCCTGCCAGAATAGAGCGGTTGTGTGTATCGTCTCAGGCTTGGGTCTCCTATTGATTGCAAGTAACATTTACATTTTATACACTTTTGAGGGCCGGTTCACACCAGAATGTGGTGCGGAAAAGGCGTGTCCTGTGTGACAACCATGTCCTTGCAATCTGCATGTAGGTGCTAATGTATTGTTAACAGCACCTCAAACACAGATTGCAAACGCACTGCAGTACTATGTAGTTTGGTGCAGCACATTTTTAAAAGTAATGCAAGCACTGCTTTTCCCACAGTACAGTGCATTTTGCATCCTATTCAAATGAATAGGCTGTCAAAGTGCATCACAAGGTAACTCGGGGGTATGGCAGCCCATACATTATACCTTTTTTTTTTTTTTTTTGTGTGTTCAACCAGTGGGTTGAAAAAAAAAAATGCCTCAAATTACTTCCACTGTTGTATTGTATTCTGAGAGACAGGAGCCTTCCCTGCCTTCCCCGCCATCAGAATACAATGATCAGTGTTGATCAGTGTTGCCAGCTATAGCCAGCGTCACTGATCATTCAGAAAGAACCAGACAAACTCCTTGTACACAAGTTGGGTGGTAAATCACCTGAATTTTGACCCATGTATCGTCAGCTTAACTGATGTACCCCGAGACTGTGCATGATTTTAAAGAATGTGAAAAGGTTGAGAAACATTGCCTTAGACTATGAGCATGAAAAACATTATGAGAATTGAAGTGTAATCTGTTAAATCAGCCATTGATTTTAAATAGTTTTTATTTCATAAAGGTGAAATTAACTTATTTGAAATAAAAGGTGAAATTAACTTTTTTACATTTTGTGTTTGGTGCTATTAAAATCCAGTTTACCCATGTATGGTTCAAATATTAGGTTTTGGGATGTTGGCACCCTTTTCAGGCTCAAGTCATACTTTACAATTATTTATTTTTATTTATTTCAGGTACTTATATAGCACCATAGCGCCGTCAATTTATGGCACGCTTTACATATATTATACATTTATATCAGTTCCTGCCCTCAAGGAGCTTACAATCTAAGGTCCCTAAGGCCCTTTTCACAAAGGACCGTTCAGGTCCGCCTGTCAGTTTTTTAGGCGGACCTGAAAGGATGCTCCGTGCACCTCTATGGAGCCACGGATGTCAGCGATGACATGCCCTCTGACATCCGACCCGCTCCGATCCGCAAAAGTGTAACGGAGGAAAACCCTATTTTCCATCCGTCTGGCGGATCGGGTGACAACGGACTCTGCGGTCCGTCGTCATCTGATCCCCCATAGGGGAGAGCGGCGCTCTGAGAGGTCGGTCCCTGCACAGTGTGCAGAGACAGACCTGTCATCTGCCTGCTCAACGGGGATCGACGGAGCGATCCCTGCTGAGCAAAGCGGAGCCCGCACACAGACACGTCCGTGTGAAAGGGCCCTAACTCACATTCATACATACATACTGTTGTGTATGTATATTTACTAACATTTTTGTCAAATTTGCTGTGCTTTATTATGCTGGAAAGGCCTTTGTGAATTAGGTGGACCTTGGTAGTGTAACGTCTACTGAAGGCTGGTTTTACACTGGAGAACGTAGCGGCTCACAGCAGAAGTCCAGTGTGTCTCCATTCAGCGTTTCAGGTCCAATTTCAGCCCAAATTTTTGGCTGAATTTGGACCTGAAACGGACCAAAAGACGCACAGGACTCCTGTGCAATTCGCACCGGAGCCTCTGCAGAGATGTGTGAACAGGCTCCAAAGAGAGCCAGTCACAATCTCCTGCTATGCGAATTGGATGCGGGGAAACCCGCATCCAATTCGCAATAGTTTGAACCCAGCCTAAGCCACGGTTCACACTGATGCGCCGTGGGAAACGCAGCGATTCCTGTTGGTTTCCCGCACCATTTAGAAAATGCACTGTGCTAATGCGCTCTGCTGCCGATGTTAATTAAACGTTAACAAGACCCCAAAAGCAGGTATCAAAACGAAGTGCGTTGGCCCAAATTGTGTGCAATCAAGGGATTTGTAAACACCCATGCAATCTGTTTCCAGTGCAAACAAAAAAAGCTGCCTGTACCTTTTTTCATTGTGGATGCATTGCGATTTGAGCCATTCAAAATGAAGGGGCTCAAATCACACCATACAGAATTGCATTTATTTTGCACAGGAATGCTGTGAGATTCCTGTGCGAATTACATGTAGTGTGAATTCAAAAATGCCACTTATGCCTTGATACCTGGAAACTATAGGTGCGATCCAAAATTTTAAATGTACAGAGAAACAAAAATATGAGGGGGACTTTGAAGGCACCAATAACCATCACAAATAAAATAAAATACAAAAATGTTTTATTTAAACATACATTAAAATCCCAGATAGGTAAAAATACATGATTTATACAGAAAACCAGACAGTTTACACTCTATATCTGTCACATGGGCATGAAAGCCCAAAAATGACCCCTACGCATTTCAACTCGTAGAGTCTTCTTCAGGGGGTCTTAAGCCTCGTACACACGGACGGTTTTCTCGGCAAGAACCAACAAGAAAACTGCTTGTAGAGCTTTCTTGCCGAGAAAACCGGCCGTGTGTACGAGGCTTTCAGGTTTCTCATCAGGAAAACTGACCAGAATCTCGACGAGAAAAAAAGACGACCTACTTTATTTTTTCTCGTCGGGATTCTCGTCGGCCTATTTCCCGACGAGAAACCCGAGTGTGTGTACACTTACCTGTCGCCGTGGAAACCCGCGCATGCTCGAAATGACTTTGACGCATGCGTGGTAGCTTCCTAGGCATAGGTAGGGTGTAGCAAGATGGCGGCGATGGCATCAAATGTGACGAGCGCACGCTCGTCGTAGTCGATGTCACCGCATTCGTGCCATTCAAAAGAACGGCGGTTCTTTTGAAAGGTACGTGTGTACACTCGGCCGGGACAAGATTCTTGTCAAGAATCTCGTCAGGAAAAACTACGGGTTTTTTCCTGACGAGATTCTCGGCCGTGTGTACAGGGCTTTAGAGACAGAGATGAGGGTAAGTTTTTTGTAAAGAGGATAACAGCCACATATAAGACAACAAAAAATACAAAAAAATATATATATATAGAAAAATACATAAAACTCATAACCTTTTGATAGCTGTACCTCACAAATGTCAGCAAAAGATCAAGTATCTCCAGACACCACCAGGATACATCCAGGTACCCCTAAGCCAGTGGGTAGTTCAAGGACCTAATAATCTAGAGTAAAGTATATTGAATTGATATTACACCAAAAGCACACATGTACTCGGCCACCATCGATACTCACCTAGTAAACAAACACAGACAAAGTAGGTCCAAAAGATGTATAAACTTATGTTGTTCACAGCCTTGGAGATGGATGATTATTAGAGTGAATCTTAAGGGTAAGGTAGTCTTGGGCGCATATATCTATAAAGAGCCCCAAGATTACAGATTAGGACACAAAAATTACCAATGCCCCACTACAAAATATATAGATGTTACGGACTTAAAGTAGAACTATAGGCAAAACTTTTTTTTCATTTTGGAGTAATGGGGGGTTATAACCCCTGTCAGATTTTTCTTCGCTATCTGTGCCCCATTGCAGAGTTTTTACTTCACTTCCTGTCCCATAGTCAAACAGGAAGTGAGAGGAAATCCCTACAAATTATGGGAATTTCTTGGGGACCCCCAGGTCTCAAAAACTAGTGTCCCCATTGGAAGATTTCTCCTCTATTACTTTTCTGGGGACAACCCAAAATTTGGGATTTTCTTTACTTTCACTTTTAATGACAATGGTAAACAGGACAAATAGAGAGGGTGAACCTCCCTAGCGGGGGCACAGATGGCTTTAAGAACTGAAGGTGTTCTAATCCCCCTCCACTCTATCCAAACCTAAAAAAAAAATTGCCTTTAGTTATACTTTAAATAGAACGGTGCACAAAGGGATATTTACCAAAAAATGACAAGGTAGAGGTTTATGTTAGAGATTCCTCAAAGTCCAGAAGAGACTATGTAGGTGTGCAGTAGGGATGAGCTGAACACCCCCCGGTTCGGTTTGCGGCAGAACATGCGAACTGACAAAAAGTTTGTACGAACACGCGAACACCGTTAAAGTCTATGGGACCCGAACATGAAAAATCAAAAGTGCTCATTTTAAAGGCTAATATGCAAGTTATTGTCATAAAAAGTGTTTGGGGACCCGGGTCCTGCCTCAGGGGACATGTATCAATGCAAAAATACGTTTTAAAAACGGCCGTTTTCTCGGGAGCAATGATTTTAAAAATGCTTAAAGTGAAACAATAAAAGTGAAATATTCCTTTAAATATCGTGCCTGGGGGTGACTATAGTATGAAAAAAATAGAAAACAAAAAACAGAATAGACCTCCACACACCTAAATGAGTATACTACAAATATTTATTAGCCTATATGTAGGCAAATGAATGAATAATTTATAAACACATTGCTATAATACCCCAGTTTATAAAATATACAGATCCAAGCCCATTATATCCAGCCGCCAGATCATTGCCAATTCAAACCACACGGAAGGAAGGCAATGATCCGGTGGCTGGCAGACCCGTTCCCTCCTCCTGTGTGAAACAACACCCCCTATATGCACCTGATATACCCCAAGAACTACCCTTACAGAAAAATGTCTCCCATGTGTATATTTCCTAAACCACAGCAGCGTGCACCTGTACCAGGTAATTATCGTTGCTGCAGGTTGGAGAAACACAGCCCGAGAGAATAAAGGGATTGAATCCCATAAACCAGTCATATGTCAGTCAGTCTCAAGGAAAGTATCCTACAGATACTAAAGGTATATTGAGTAACCAATGAGAGTCCAAAAGGGGATCAAAAATTGAAGAAAAATTGATGGTGGTAAATATATGATAAAATTATATAATATTCCCGACTAAGATGCAGAAAGTCGGCTCCAATCATTGATAGGAAATTAGAGATGTGATGCTGAACTGACCTGGTGATTAATACAAGAACCTTCCGTTGTAACCGCACTTGGTATTTCTGCGAACTGCAGGTAAAAACCGTGATTATGTAAACCAATGTACAAGCGGTAGAGTTATATTTTACTCACGGATCCTGTAAGGGTCACCAACGGGTGATGTTCAGAGATAGTCAGCTGTCAGCAATAGTTTGGCTGTTTTCACAGAGATCACCAAGCAGGATCGATCTGTGTATGGACATCCCCGATAGTATAATCATTGGTCTTTGGCAGTGCATCATTCATTTGCCTACATATAGGCTAATAAATATTTGTAGTATACTCATTTAGGTGTGTGGAGGTCTATTCTGTTTTTTGTTTTCAATTTTTTTCATACATGTTTCATTGACCACACCCCCGCCATTTTCGGTGAGTGCTACTGTTTCCAATAATAGGACTCCCACTTTGGCTCTCTTTTTGTGGTGACTATAGTATGCCTGTAAAGTGGCGCATTTTTCCAGTAATTAGAACTGTCCTTGCAGCAAAATGACATTTCTAAAGGAATAAAGGTAATTTAAAACTGCTTGCGCCTGTAATGTAATGTCGGGTCCCGGCAATATAGATGAAAATCATTGAGAAAAATGGCATGGGTACCCCCCCAGCCAATTACTACGCCCTTTGGGTCTGGTATGAATATTAAGGGGAACCCCACACCCAAATAAAAAAAAAAGGCGTGGGGCCCCCAGGCGCTGTATACTCTGAACAGCAGTATGTGGTCTTACACACAAGATAGGGACTGTAGGTTTGTTAAGTTGAATCTTCTTGTAATTTGGAACAGGTAAATTTTTTAAGTGTAGCTCCAGCCAAAATATCTATTTTTAAGCTTTTTGGATAACATAGGGAAGGGTTATCACCCCTGTAACATTTGTTTTGCTGTCTGTGCCCCTGTTTAGAAGATTTCACCTCACGTTATGTCCCAATGACAATTGGATTTTGTAAATTTTGGGTTATTAGGGAAACAAGGATTGGTGATAAAGCATCAGTGGAGACACCTTTTTCCCATATTAACTCTTACAGGAGAGAATTTCCCTTCCTAGGGGTAGATTGTCTCTCACTTCCTGTTGTCTCCCTCCATTTGTAAGTAGGAGTCGTTTGTAAGTCGGATGTTTTGAAAATAGGGGGCCGCCTGTATATACTATATGGTCTGCCCTATACACTCTCTGGAAAATTGGGCCTTAGGTGTTGGTGGTACCAGAACACTGTAATCCCTCACAGTTACTCTTGGTGGGCACTGGAACGGGCCCTGCTGTGAAATATTATATCAAGAATTGTAATTACATGCCCCTGTTAAACAGGGGCAGAAAAATAGGGCCTTTGGTGGTGGTGGTGCCACAACACTGTATGCCCTCACAGTTACTCTTGGTGGGCACTGGAACGGGCCCTGCTGTGAAATATTATATCAAGAATTGTAATTATATGCCCCTGTTAAACAGGGGCAGAAAAATTGGGCCTTAGTGGTGGAGGCACAACACTGTAAAGCCTCACAGATTCTCTTGTTGAGCGCAGGAACGAGCCCTGCTGTGAAATATTAGATCAAAAATTGTAATTACACGCCCCTGTAAAAAAGGGGCAGAAAAATTGGGCTTTAGGAAGTGGTGGTGGTGCCACAACACTGTAACCCCTCACAGATTCTCTTGTTGAGCGCAGGAACGAGCCCTGCTGTGAAATATTTGATCAAAAATTTTAATTACACGCCCCTGTTAAACAGGGGCAGAAAAATTGGGCCTTAGGCGGTGGTGGTGGCACAACCCTGTAAAGCCTCACAGATTCTCTTGTTGAGCGCAGGAACGAGCGTTGCTGTGAAATATTTGATCAAAAATTGTAATTACATGCCTCTGTTAAACAGGGGCAGAAAAATTGGGCCTTAGGCAGTGGTGGTGGTGCCCTGAACCAAAAATATTCTTAGAAACTATCATCATGAAGATTGAGAAGGAATAGGATAGTCACTCAGCATAATAGGATAGTCACTCAGCATAGGCTTCATAGTCTTCAAGGGACCCCACATCCATAGAAAAATCAATTGGGTACATCAGCATCAGGTGCTTGGTAGCTAGTGATCCAAGACTGATTCATTTTTATGTTTGTGAGCCGATCAACAGAGTCTGTGGACAGACGCACTTTGTGATTGGTTACAAAGCCTCCAGCAGCACTGAATGTGCGTTCAGAAAGAACGCTGGATGCAAGACAGGCCAGTAGCTCAATTGCATATTCAGCAAGCTCTTGCTAGTGGCCCATACTCAAGACCCAGTAACCCAGTGGATGTTCTGTTGGAAAGGTCTCCAAGTCTTACCCCTAGATATTTCAAAACCATGTAATTCAGACGCTGGCGATGGTTGCTGGAACCGATCAGACCTTGGCGGTAAGGACTGAAGAATTGTCTGAAGGAATCGGTCAGCCGGCCACCTTCTCCACCGCTCTTTCTTTGACTGAACGAAGCCTCCAGCACCATGAAATTGTAACCTCCCAGGCTCTGGAAACGCATTGCACAAACCCAGAGGCGGCTCTAGGCTTTGTGCGGCCCTAGGCAAACCTTTGACATGAGGCCCCACTAACTCCCATAATGGGAAAAATAATTCAAGCGATAAAAATTAACGGTGTAAATTGCATATATAAAGAGCCTTAAATCCTATGAACTACGAATTTACAGTTTCTAGAACTCTCTCTAACCAATTCTTCTTTAATCAAATATATATATTACATGCACATAAATATAGATAACATTTGTGCAGCTGCTAATAGCAATATGTTTAAGGTATAACAAGAGTCAAAACCATATTTCTCCATTTACATGAAGGTCAGGTTAATATAACCGAACACAGAGTTTCCCCTTACATCAGAGTGTGCAGGATTCCCCCTTACATCAGAGTGTGCAGGATTCCCCCTTACATCAGAGTGTGCAGGATTCCCCCTTACATCAGAGTGTGCAGGATTCCCCCTTACATCAGAGTGTGCAGGATTCCCCCTTACAGTGCAAGGGGAAATTTGATGTAAGGGGGAATGTTGCAGACTTTGGTGTAAGGGGGAACTCTGATGTAAGGGTAGGACTCTGGTAACGAGATCACCTTATATCAGAGTCCACTGCATTCCCCTTTACATCAGAGTTCCCCTTTATGTCATTGTCCACAGAGTTCCAACTTGCATTTAAAATGGAAACTCTAATGTGGGGAGGACTCTGGTCACCAGAGACCACCTTTCACAGAGTGAATGCACTAAGGTAAAGGGGGAGGCTTACTGATATAACGGGGAACCTTTATATCAGTGCCCCCTTACCGTGTTCACTGCCCCCTACATCAGTGGTCCCCCCTCAGACTGGCCTTGCTACACTGTCACTGACCACCACTCAGGGGCACCATGCAGGGCTCAGTCAGATGGTCCTCTCTGGGCTCCAGCTTGATGACTCTCATTTCAACCTATATTACACTGCGAGCCTGTGAGGACTTGATATAAGAGATGGTCAAAGACTGTGCGGCCATAATACAATAGATGGTCAGAGCCTGCAGAAATACTACAGTAGATGGTCAGAGAGTGTGCAGACATGATACAGGTGATAGTCAGAGACTGCAGACATACTACAGGAGATGGTCAGAGACTGCAGACATACTACAGGAGATGGTCAGAGACTGCAGACATACTACAGGAGACGGTCAGAGACTGCAGACATGATACAAGAGATGATCATAAACTACAGACATGATACAAGAGATGGTCAGAGATTGCAGACATACTACAGGAGACGATCATAAACTGCAGACATGATACAAGAGATGGTCAGAGACTCCAAACATACTACAGGAGATGGTCAGAGACTGCATACATGATACAAGAGATGGTCAGAGACTGCATACATGATACAAGAGATGTTCAGAGACTGCATACATGATACAAGAGATGGTCAGAGACTGCAAACATACTACAGGAGGTGGTCAGAGGCTGCATACATGATACAAGAGATGGTCAGAGTGTGTGCGGACATGATACAGGAGATGTTCAGAGACTGCATAACTGATACAGGAGATGTTCAGAGACTGCATAACTGATACAGGAGATGGTCAGAGACTGCATACATGATACAAGAGATGGTCAGAGACTGCATACATGATACAAGAGATGTTCAGAGACTGCATACATGATACAAGAGATGGTCAGAGACTGCAAACATACTACAGGAGGTGGTCAGAGGCTGCATACATGATACAAGAGATGGTCAGAGTGTGTGCGGACATGATACAGGAGATGTTCAGAGACTGCATAACTGATACAGGAGATGTTCAGAGACTGCATAACTGATACAGGAGATGGTCAGAGACTGCAAACATACTACAGGAGGTGGTCAGAGACTGCAAACATACTACAGGAGGTGGTCAGAGACTGCAAACATACTACAGGAGGTGGTCAGAGACTGCAGACATACTATAGGAGATGGTCAGAGACTGCATTAATGATACAAGAAATGGTCACAGAGTGTGCAGACATGAAACATGATATGGTCAGAGACTGCAGACATACTACAGGAGATGGTCAGAGACTGCAGACATACTACAGGAGATGGTCAGAGACTGCACACATACTACAGGAGATGGTCAGAGACTGCATAAATGATACAAGAAAAGGTCAGAGAGTGTGCAGACATAACACAGGAGATGATCAGAGACTGCAGACATACTACAGGAGATGGTCAGAGACTCCAGACATAATACAAGAGATAATCAGAGACTCCAGACATAGTAAAGGAGATGATCAGAGACTGCAGATATGATACAAAGATAATCAGAGACTGCGGACATAGTACAAGAGATGGTCAGAGAGTGTGCGGACCTAATTGGGCTGAAATTGCACAGAATGCACAGCGTGTTCTTGTGTTTTTCATAGAGTGACACCACTCTGTGACCTGGAACCCACACTTTGCTGCACTGGAAGGGCGTCACTAGTATGGGCACCTGAAGCAATTTTGCACATCTCTTGTGGGGTGCCAAGGGCCACCCCCTCTGTGGCAGACAGCATCTCTTTAATTTGGGGGGGGGATATGTGCTAAGGGGGTGGATTTCATATCCAAGCCCCCTTGTAGCACAAGTCATAAAGTGCCCCCTAGAACATATCCTCTCCCCCCAAATCGCTCAAAGTGAACTGTAGGCTTTCCCCTCCCCCCTCCTCTGGAAGACTTACTTTGCATTAGTTCAGTTCAGGCAGTAAACGTCAGACGAGCAGTGTTGTCTCGGCACTGTCTGCAGCGTGGTGAGCCCCCCTCCTTCTCTGTGTACACAGGAAACATCACACAGCAGAAGGAGGGGGCGGGTTCAGTTCACTTCAAGGCTCTCTGCAGTCTGCATTATGTGTGTGTGTGTCAGGCAGCCGGGGACTGCGGGGAGAGATGCCGGCTGACTCGGCTCTCTCCGCCATAAAAAGTGGAGCTTGCGGCGGCGTACGGGGACAAAAAATAGCCCGCACAAGCTGCGGCTATGGGCATTCCATAACCCTGATTTGCCGGGAAAGGGTGAGATACGGGCAAATTAGGCAGCATCATGGGGCCCCTTTACATTGTGAGGCCTAAGTGCCATACTCACACAGGTACTCATTGATGGCCCTCTGCTGCGTGTGCAGCCGCTGCAGCATTGCCAACATTGAGTTCCACCTGGTGGGCATGTCAGAAATGAGGCGGTTCTTGGGCAGGTTGCATTCCCTTTGAAGGTCAGCCAGCCGTGCACTGGCATTATATGACCAGCAGAAATGACCACAGACTTTCCAGGTGATCCTGTAAGCCCGGGTACCTGCTCAAGAACCGCTGCACCACCAAATTCAGGACGTGAGCCAAACAGGGAACATGGGTCAAGTGTCCCTGTCGGAGGACGGAGAGGAGGTTGGTGCCATTGTCGCATACAACCATTCCTGGCTGAAGCTGGCGTAGCATCAACCACCTCTGAGCCTGCCCCTGCAGAGCTGACAGAATCTCTGCCCCAGTGTGGCTCCTGTCCCCCAAGCAGACCAACTCATGCACCGCATGGCATCTTTTTGCCTGAGTGCTTGCGTAGCCCCTTGAACGCCTACGGAGCACCGCTGGTTCAGAGGACAAATCTGCAGAGGAAGAGGCCATAGAGGAAGAAGAGGAGGGGTGGAGAAGAGAGCTGTGGCAGAATCACCTCTAGCATTTTGGAGGCGTGGTGGCGAAACAAACTCCAACAATACTGAACCCTGTCCTGCATCCTTCCCAGCTGACAGCAGAGTTACCCAGTGTGCCATGAAAGAAAGGTAACGTCCCTGTCCATGCCTGCTGGACCATGAGTCAGCGGTAATATGCACCTTACTGCTGACCGCCCTGTCCAACGAGGCCAAGACATTGCCTTCCACATGCTGGTAGAGAGCCGGAATGGCCTTCCGTGAAAAGAAATGGCGTTTGGGAACCTGCCACTGAGGTACCGCACATTCCACAAATTCACAAACGGGGGCAAAGTCTACCAGCTGAAAAGGCAGCAGTTGCAGTGCTAGCAATATGGCGAAGCTAGCATTCAGACGCTGAGCATGTGGATGTCTGGGACCGAATTTCTTTAGACGGTTTAGCAACTGGGGTAGGGAAATTTGCCTGCTAAAATCGGATGTTGGTGTACCGCTAGCAAATTGGCCGCAAGTACTTGGGACACCTGTTTCTATACCTTCAATCCTCTCAGTGCAGGTTTCTGAGAGGACTGGAGGTATAGTGGGGTTGGAGATTCCAGCTGATGAGGAGCAAGGAGAGGTCCGCCTTGTCTTTTGACGTGGGTCTTTTAAGTGCTGTTGCCAACGGACTGCATGGGAGGTCGTCATATGTCTGGTCAAGCATGTGGTGCCCAAGCGGCTGCTGTTTTGGCCACGCTTGATACGCTTCAGTTATATGTTGCAAACAGCAACGGTGCGATCTTCTGCACACATGTCAAAAAAGGCCCACACCAAAGAACTTTTCAAAATATGCGGGGAGTCAGCAGCACCCTGCACCTGCTTAGCTCTGTGGTGTGATGCAATAGGGTGGCTGCCCTTAAGCTGCCCCCTGGAGGGCATCCTGCCTCATTGGAGATGTGCCTCCTCCTCCTCCTCTCTTCTATCAGGCACCCAAGTAGAGTCAGTGACCTCATCATCCACTCCCTCCTCGTCACTGGAGCAAACTTGGCAGTATGCTGCAGCTGGGGGAACATGACTGCTAGTTTATTTTCCTTCTTGGGCACCCCCTCTCTCTATCTCTCTAAGCTCACGTTACTCCCTTCCTCAGCCTGGGTACCATCATCGGAGCCTTCAAATCGCTGCGCATCCTCCTGCAGCATGTACCCGACACTGGTCGAATAGTCCTCCGTGCATGATGGTGGGGCTAGGGAAGGAGTGACTGTTGACATGGAGCCGATATAATAGGCCGCTTTGGCAGCTGCATTGGCAGGCGAACTACTCTGAGCCTGGGTGACAGAGGATAAGGAGGATGAGGACAGCTTTGTTATCCATTCCACCAACTCTTCTGCATGTTGTGGCTCAACACGGCCAGCTGCAGAAAAAAGGGACAAGCGTGCCCCATGGCCACGTGCTGAGGATGCACCGTGTCCATGAACAGCACTGTTGACTGTAGACACAGAGCCTGCTTGCCCTCTTTTAGTGGCCTGTGAGCGTCTGACTCTCCTTGGTGGCCTTCCGGACATGTTGAGAATGTTGTTTAGCAAAACCACACTACACTGTGTTGTGTACTGTGTATACCACCTGAAAAGTAGTAGCAACTGCACTATGGGCGCACGGTACTGTGTACACCAACAGAAGTGTAATAACAACTATGGGTGCACTGTATTGTGTACTGTGTACACCACCAGAAAAGTAGTAGCAACTGCACTATGAGTGCATGGTACTGTGTACACCAACAGAAGTGTAATAACAACCTATAGGTGCACTGTATTGTGTACTGTGCACATCACCAGAAAAGTAGTAGCAACTGCACTAGGGGTGCACGGTATTGTGTACACCACCAGTAGTCTAATAGCAACTATGGGTGCAATGTATGTATTGTATACTGTGTACACCACCAGAAAAGTAGTAGCAACTGCACTAGGGGTGCACGGTACTGTGTACACCACCAGAAGTGTAATAACAACTATGGATGCACTGTATTGTGTACTGTGTACACCACCAGAAAAGTAGTAGCAACTGCACTATGGGTGCACGGTATTGTGTGCTCAGAGTAGTTTGCCTGCCAATGCAGCTGCCAAAGTGGCCTATTCTATCGGCTCCATGTCAACAGTCACTCCTTCCCTAGCCCCACCATCATGCACGGAGGACTATTCGACCAGTGTCGGGTACATGCTGCAGGAGGATGTGCAGCGATTTGAAGGCTCTGATGATGTATATTAGAAAAAGTACACCAGGAATGGCCTGCAGTCAGATATAGGCTTGGCTACACTGGATGCAGTGTAACTGAATAACCTGCCTGCCTGTTCAATCTAAATCACACTCTCTCTCGGTCCACGCCAATAACACACTACACAGGGCCGACGTGCAGGCAGCCTTATATAGTGTGGGGCGTGGACTTAGTCCCCCTGAGCCGTAATTGGCCAATTATGGCTCTCTTTGCTGAGGGCGCTGGGATTTGCCAAAACATGCAGGTCATGGTGCATGCTTTGGCCAATCATCATACAGCAATGCACTGCGATCTCGCAGTGTATTATGGGGCGTTACGTGGCGCTCAAATTTGCCGCAAAAGCCCCATAATGTTTGTTTTTCCACGAACGGGCGAACACCCGATGTTCGAGTCGATCTCATGTTCGACCCGAACATAAAGCTCATCCCTAGTGTGCAGTGTGAACCAAGGTGGTTTTTGGTGATTTTTAAGGGCGTGATGGGCTTTAAATTTGTCTTGAGAATTATGGAACTCCATTCTAATATCTTGGCCCAGTTCTTGGGCCAAAAATACATTGTTAGTCTCAGTATTTTACACAGTGGAAAAAGGTACTGTGGAAAAAAAGCACCACGGAAAAAAAAGAAAAAAAATGTACCATGCACAAATAATGTTAAAAAAAAAGGGAAAAAAAAGGAACCAAAAACATTAAAACAAAGAACACTAAATTAAATAGAAAACTACCTATAAAAACACCCTCTAAATAAATAAAACAAAATAAGAAATAATTTTTTTATAATAAGTGAAGTTTTCAGTTTGGGAATAAAACCAGTAATTTGGCTGCATGTCAATTTTGCAAAAAACACCCTTTGCATCCTTATTGAGTTGCTCCCAGAACATTATAAAACCAACAAGCACATGTGGGAACTCAAAGCAATGGGCAGATGGACTGTCTATTCAGTACCTTTGTTTCCATGGTGAACCTTTCAGTATGATATGTATATACCTTTAATATAATCCCACTCAGAGAAATGCGCCTTTCATGATATGTGACCTTATGGTGTCACCGATATCATATGTCTGACAATGTCATAAAATTCAGAACAAAGCTTCTTTTGTCCAGCTAGGAAGTCAGAAAGTCAAGAGTTACATGTCAATGCATAGTACAGTAGTATAATGAAATCCCTTGATGGCACACTTCATTGATTCTCTACTTATTAAATATGTATAAACAATAAGCTGCATTTATTAAATGTACTAGTAGCAAAAATTAGATGTTGTTAATTAAGTTGGTGCTTTAACTCACCTTAAAGAGAACCTGTCATATCCTAAACATGTCTAAGCTAGCAATGCTGTTGAAGTGCAGCCATTGTTGGAGTGCCTGTAGGCACAGGTCCTGCTCAGGCAGGACACATGGCATTGACTACTGCCCCAGATGGCACTGAGCTCTACTCCTCCCATAATTAAATCCTGATCCCATACCATTTAACATTTCAATGTCATAGTTTCACTGGCCAATAGAGGTTTTGGAATTGGACTGTTGGTGGAGGTGGAGTTTCTCGTTTCTTTTTTTAACCACTTGCTTACTGGGCACTTAAACCCCCTTCCTGCCCAGGCCAATTTTCAGCTTTCAGCGCTGTCACGCTTTGAATGACAATTGCGCGGTCGTGCGACGTGGCTCCCAAACAAAATTGACGTCCTTTTTTTCCCACAAATAGAGCTTTCTTTTGGTAGTATTTGATCATCTCTGCGGTTTTTATTTTTTGCGCTATAAACAAAAAAATAGCGACGATTTTGAAAAAAACACAATATTTTTTACTTTTTGCTATAATAAATATCCCAATTTTTTTTTCCTCAGTTTAGGCCGATACGCATTCTTCTACATATTTTTGGTAAAAAAAAATCGCAATAAGCGTTTATTGATTGGTTTTTATGCAAAAGTTATAGCGTCTACAAAATAGGACATAGTTTTATAGCATTTTTATTAATCATTTTTTTTCTACTAGTAATGGCGGCGATCAATGATTTTTATTGTGACTGTGACATTATGGCGGACACATCGGACACTTTTGACACCATTTTGGGACCATTGTCATTTTTACAGCGATCAGTGCTATAAAAATGCACTGGTTACTGTAAAAATGACACTGGCAGGGAAGGGGTTAACACTAGGTGGCGAGGAAGGGGTTAAATGTGTAACCTGGGAGTGATTACTACTGTGTGGGGGAGCGGACTGACTGGGGGAGGTGACCGATCTGTGTCCCTATGTACAAGGGACACAGCATCGGTCTCCTCTCCCTGACAGGACGTGGATCTCTGTGTTTACACACAGAGATCCACATCCTTGTCTGTGGACATCGCGGCCGCCAGGCACACGCATCGGAAACTCAGTGACGCGCCGGGCGCGCGCCGCCGGCGGCACCCACGCGGCCCACAGTGGCCGGAATAGCCGAGGCCGTCTATTGACGGCCTCCCGGATTTATAGAGCCACCTTAAGGCCGTCATTTGTATATGGCCCGGCTCTCAAGTAGTTAATATGTTTATTGATTTTTGAGAGAAAAGACAGCAGGACAAAAATTCAGCAAAGGTTTCAAAACGAACCATAACACCTTTGTCGTACACAATAAAAGAAAGCATATAAAAACATTTTCATACACTAGGCCAAAATATAACACACAGCAGGATAATTGCTGGTCTAAGATAAGTGCAAAAAAACAGGATCTACCAATGGGGCCTGAGGAGTGGAAGCGGATAAGTTGGCAACCAGATAAACGAGACAAACAAATAATAAATACTGCAATAAAGTTTGGAAAGTCTAAGGGGGGGGGACCTGAGATTTGGGGGCATCCCAAATTTTAAGCATACCAGTCAGTGTAATGGAAAGGCTTGATATGAGTGGAAATCTCCTCAATAGAAAAGGAGCGCTCCATGTAGCGGTGCCACCTTGTAAAGAAGTGGGTTTGAAATGTTGGGTGACAGTGTCCAGCTTCTCTATAGGAAACAAAGTCCAAAGCACCTGCTTTATTGCCGTCAATTGTGTTGCAGGTTAGGGTCAATCCAAGCTTGCATGATAGTTCTACGGTCCACCAGGAGACATATATGGGCCCATTAGGGGAGATTTTTAGGATTGGAAGTTGGTGGTGAAGCTGTCGGGTGTCACAACCGAAGACACAGAGCATGTGGTCCTTAGGTACAGGGATTTGATTAGATTTTGCCAATATATTTTAGAACCTGGTCCCAGAAGAAGGAGGTCACTGGGCAGTCCTAAAGCTGGTGGAATAGAGTTGGCCTGAAGATGGCACACCATGGGCAGGAGGAATGAGAAGACTCTGTTGGATTATGACGGAAAGGATAGTATGCTCGGTGAGCGATCTTGAATTGAGTCTCTCGCCACAATTCACAAACTACCAGTGAGCGGACTTTCTGGTATGAGTTTATCTTTAAATTTGAGGCCATGTCTGCAGCCTGGCCCTGGGGTCCACAAGGACATAGAAGCTGATCTGAGCACCACAACATTTTTATTAGTTTAGAAAACATTTGGTACCTGACGTGCATTGAAACGGATCACTATTGTTAAAAATGTTTATGCTACCTGGAGGAACTGCAACCTCTTGGCTAATAAGTCTGAGTTTTATTGCTTTCCTGGTCCTCTTTGTTTAAAGGGAATCATAATACCTACAAAAGGCAGACTTAAAACTACCTGGCCTTTATATTCATATGGCTGTAACAATTGGTGTTCCTAGACCTGCAGATTACCAACGACTATAACTTGTGAGGTTTGTTCGGGGTCTTTTCTTGAATGAAAGGCAGGTATGCAGCGTCATTGGAAAAGTCTAGGCTATGTTCCTGTATGCATCTCAAGGTATAAACTAGTATATCCAAAGCCATCATGTTGGATAGAGTAGGGTACGGTTAAAGCGGTTGTATAGTCTTTTTTTTTTACTTTTACCTACAGGTAAGCCTGACTGCAGCAGCGCATGCTCACAGGGGATTTTCGGCTGAAGGCCCGGCAGACGCCTTGCCGGGCCGGAAAGAAGTCTCCCGCGCTCATGCACAGGAGTGACGACATCGCGGCTCCAGCCACTCACAGCGCTGGAGCCGCAATACCCGGAAGACACGCGGAGGCAACATGTCAGCTACCTCGGCGTGGACCAGGTGAGTTACTGATGCCTCGTTTCTAAGGTAAGTATTTCATAATGAGCTAGTATGCGGTGCATACTAGCTCATTATGCCTTTTGCCTTACAGGTGACAACATTTTTTTTGTTTGTTTGGACTATACAACCGCTTTAAAGGTATTTCTTTCCATCTGTGTCTTATTAGGGAGATTTCCCTTTACTTCCTGTCTTGTAGCTCCAGGAGGAAGTGAAAGAATATCCTTCCAAATTGAGGGAAATCCCTTCTTAGACATTTATCATAGGAAAAAGTATACACGTTGGAAGTTTTCCCCTCTATTTCTCTTCTGGAGACAACTCAAAATTTGGGATTCACCTTCACTTTCATTCCTGGTGGCAATGGGGATCAGGACAATTAGAGAGAGTACATCTCCCTAACAGGGATACAGACAGCAATAAAATATGACAATGGTTCCAATCCCTCTGCACTCTGCTGTAGCCTTAATGATACTTTAAGCCAAATGGTTGAGGTTCAGTAACTCTCCGCAATAAGGAAAGGACAGGGGAAATTCCCAAGTAGACAGTTGTCAAAAGAACAAAAAATAATGTGCACACATAGAAGGAGAGCCAGGCCAAAAGATAAAAAAGTCTAATTTCATTTATTGGTATTGTGCTAAAAGACAGCCAACCCGTGTCGGGCCTCTTGATTTTTCATGCAGATACTACTGGCAAGTAATTCTTCTAATCCAGCAATTAGCTTCCCTGCACAGATTCACACAGAAAAACCTTATTTTGAGTAAATTCAAGTATCTAATTTTCAACTGAAGCCCTCCTTTGACCCCTGAAACACGTTGGCTGTCTTTTAGCATGATACTAATAAATGAAATTGGACTCTTATCTTTTGGTGTGGCTCTCTTTCCACATATACACATTTTTTTTGGTAACCTGCTGGGGGTATCCACTGGAGGGTAGCCTTGTCTTTTCATTAGCAGCCTAACCTGAGTCAGTGGGCTCTTCAAAAGTTTTTGCCTTCTCACTACTTCATATAAACTTATATCAAAGTCCTAGCGCCTCTTGGAGGAATTCTGCCCCATCGTTGGGAGTCAATAGAAGGAGGTCTGCTCTATCGTTGGGTGTCAATGGAAGGAATTCTGCCCCATTGTTGGGTGTCAATGGAAGAAATTCTGCCCCATCATTGGATGTCAATAGAAGGAATTCTGCCCCATCGTTGGTGTAAGTGGGAGGACTTTTGGCCCATCGCTGGTATCAATGGAAGAAATTTTGCCCCATTGTTGGTGCCGGTGGGAGGAATTGTGCTCTTCGATGGTGTCAGTAGGAGGAATAGTGCCCCACTGTTGGTGTCAGTTGATGGAATAGTGCCCCAAGGGCCAGATAAAGGAGAGAAAAGACTGCTGCGTTATCCAATAAAAAAGCTTGGGTTTTAGATAAACTTTAAGACATTTAGAACAAACCACTACCCTAAAAAAGAATAACCCTAACAAAATGGTTAGAAAACTTTAGAGGTCCTTTCATTTTATCACTAATTTAGAATTTCATACTTCTACCATTTTAAGGGGTAGATTTGTTAATGGTCCTCGGTGAAAAGCCTGCTTAGATGAAGCGTTAATGTGAAAATCGGCACTTTTCTTTGCCCCTGGGACTTAGAACATGATGAAATTGGTACTACATATAGACAGAAAGGAAGTCTCTAACAGGCATAAGCAAAACGCTTGGCCACAGAATCAAATTAAACTCTTAGCACAAGCACCAATAAAAATACTGGTAATTGTTATAAACTATAAGACCGTGGATTGCCAACTAATTGGTCGTGATTTGGCCGCTGTTAAAGGAAAACAGCCGTTGACAGAGGAGTCGGCTGCTTCGGATTAAAGAGGCTCTTTCATGAGAAATGAGAATGTTCAGATTTTTAGATAAACTCGCTTATTCATGATGTGAATATATTTTAATTCTTTGTGTTGTACAAGTCTTGGCGATGGTTTCCAAGAGGCCTCGGGGCTGGGAAAGAATGCTGAAGCTTCGAACTTGGCGGACACAGCTTCTGCAGGTGCGATCATTTGTTGACTTTCCAAACCGGGGCTATAGAAAACAGCTCTGTTTATGTAGGCCTTTCATCAGCTTTTGTTTCAGGTGGCGCTTTGTTGAGGTCTCGAAAAGGTACGTGAAGAAAAAAAAAAAAGACGTGTTGGTGTTGGACTATTCAAGAAGGCTAATGTTATATTGATTGAGTGCTTACACTGAGTCATTTAAGCCCTTTGTGCTCCTTTTTTTTGTTTTTGAATGGAACACCACGTAGGCCTCAACATTCTTACCTGTCACAACTACGACCTTTGGCTCCCAGCACTGTTTGTATCGGGTGTTACAATAGTGTTAACTGACTTTTCACCCTGTAGGACCTCACCTGGCAAATGTGAATTTTTCTGTTATAACACCTGTGCCAAACAAAGCTGAAATATCTACATTTTTGGAGTGTTATGCATTCTTACCTTATAGAAACTTATTTTTTATTACATTTTTTTAACCATCAGATATAAACATTAATGCTGAATCTCAGGTATAGAAAAAAAAACATAATAAATAATGATTTTTTAATGCAAGCAGAATAAGAACCTAAATTTGACTTGATACTAGCATTTTACAATCCACTGTACAGCAGCAGTTAGACTGGGAGAGGAAGCAGCAGCACAAGGATCCATTCTTTTGTGCTGCAGTGCTTATGTACTAACACGTAACATTTAGATAGAATGAGAAAACAGTGAAAAGAGTGACTAGGGCCCCATTCACACCTAGCATTTACTAAATGTACTTTTTGTGTTTTCCCGCACGTGACTTGCATAAAGCAGCCTACACACGACAAACGCTGCAAAGTAGCTCATGTTCTATTTGCCTTGTTGAGCCTTGCACATTTTTAACCGTGCCTTTTGCCGTGTTTGCTGCATGTTTTTTCCGTGCTCCAAAATGTGCATCTGCTTGTCACATTTGGAGTGCCATTAACAGTTAATGGCACTGCAAATATGACAGGCGTTTTTAGCACATTTGTAAACAGTTTACCAAATGCTTAGGTGTACATGGAGCCATATGTTTTAATTTACTAAAGACAAATTGACACTGCACTCTGCAATTACAGTTGCACCAGAGCTTAGTAAATGAGGTGAACCTTTAATTTGCAAAGAATACCCAATAACATGCTTGCATTTGATAGGATAGTGGAAGTCAGCAAAGCTTTCCCTTAGTTACTGAACTCTGGGGCAACTGCACTTTCAAGGTGCTCAGTCTATTTGCATTTAGTAAATCTAATCCTTAGTGTTACTTAACCGCTTGCCGACCAGCTGCCGTATTATACGGCAGCAGGTCAGCTCTCCTGCGCAAACCGCCGTAGGTGTACGTCAGTGTTTGCACAGGGGATAGCGGGCGCCAGCAGCTAGCCGCGTGAGCGTTCCTGTGGGTCCGGCGGACTGGATGTCCGCTGGCAAACCGCAATCGCGGTGTACAGAGGCAGAACGCGAAACTGCCTATGTAAACAAAGTGATTCCCTGTTCTGCCAGATGACATGTCAGAGATCTTCTGTCATGTCCCTGGTAGCCCACCCCCCTAAAATTAGAACACACCCAGGGAACACATTTAACTCCTTGATCGCCCCCTAGTGTTAACCCCTTCCCTGCCAGTGTAATTTTTACATTATTCAGTGCATTTTTATAGCACTGATCAATGTAGTAATGTCACTGGTCCCCAGAAAGTGCCATTAGGGGTCAGATTTGTCCACCGCAATGTCGCAGTCATTGTCCACACCATAATCCCCCTCCCCACCAAATGATTTAGACCAGTGCACAAACAAGGTCCATAAAGACACGGATGAGCGAGTTTGGGGTGGAGGAAATTGATTGGCCTGCACAGAGTCCTGACCTCAATCCGATAGAATGCCTTTAGGATGAATTAGAGCGGAGACTGCGAGCCAGGCCTTCTAGTCCAACATCAGTGCCTGACCTCACAAATGCGCTTCTGGAAGAATGATCAAACAGTCCCATAGACACACACTCTTAAACTTTGTGGACAGCCTTCCCAGAAGAGTTGAAGCTGTTATAGCTGCAAAGGGTGGGCCAACTCAATATTGAACCCTACAGACTAAGACTGGGGTGCCATTAAAGTTCAAGTGCGTGTAAAGGCAGGTGTCCCAATACATTTGACAATATAGTGTGTGTGTGTGTGTGTATATATATGTGTGTATATATATATATATATATATATATATATATAGTTACTAAGGATGGAGAGCTGGCGAAGGTATTGAATTTATTCTTCTCCTCAGTCTTCACAAGGGAATCGGGAGGCTTTAGTAACCAAAACTGCAATGTTTATCCTCATGATACGTCACAAGAAGCACCCTCATGGCTAACAGAGGACAGAATTAGAAATAGACTTGAAAAACGTAACATTAATAAGTCACCTGGGACCAGTTGGCTTGCACCCAAAGTAATTGCCAGACCATTGTTCCTAATTTTTACGAACAGTCACTGACTGGAATGATACCAGCTGATTGGAGAAATGAAAATGTTGCACCAATATTTAAAAAAGGGCCAAGATACATCCCTGGGAATTACAGACCAGTTAGCCTAACATCAATAGTATGCAAGCTCTTGGAGGGGCTGATAAAGGACTATATTCAAGATTTTAGTAATGAAAACAGTATCATTAGCAGTAATCAGCATGGATTCATGAACAATTGTTCTTGCCAAACCAATCTATTAACCTTCTATGAGGCGGTGAACTGCCATGTAGATAAAGGAAAGCCCATAGACGTGTTATATCTGGATTTTGCAAAAGCATTTGACAGTTCCCCAAAAACATTTACTGTACAAAGTAAGGTCCGTTGGTATGGACCAAAGGGTAAGTACATGGATTGAAAACTGGCTACAAGGGCGAGTTCAGAGGGTTGTGATAAATGGGGAGTACTCAGAATGGTCCGGGGTGGAAAGTGGGGTGCCCCAGGGTTCTGTCCTGAGACCAATCCTATTTAATTTATTCATAAACGACCTGGAGGATGGGGTAAACAGCTGTATTTGCGGACGATACTAAGCTAAGCAGGGCAATAACAGAAGATCTGAACAAATTATTGTTGTGGGCAACTACATGGCAAATGAGGTTTAATGTAGAAAAATGTCAAATAATTGCATTTGGGTGGCAAAAATTTGAATGCAATCTACTCAGTGGGGGGAGAACCTCTGGGGGGATCTAGGATGGAAAAGGACCTGGGGGTCCTAGTAGATGACAGGCTCAGCAATAGCATGCAATGCCAAGCTGCTGCAAGCAAAGCAAACAGAATATTGGCATGCATTAAAAAGGGGATTAACTCCAGAGATAAAACAATAATTCTCCCAATCTACAAGACTCTGGTCCGGCCGCACCTGGAGTATGCTGTCCAGTTCTGGGCACCAGTCCTCAGGAAGGATGTGCTGGAAATGGAGTGAGTACAGAGAAGGGCAACAAACCTAATAAAGGGTCTGGATGACCATAGTTATGAGGAAAGGTTGCGAGCACTGAACTTATTCTCTCTGGAGAAGAGACGCTTGAGAGGGGATATGATTTCAATGTGCAAATACCGTACTGGTGACCGCACAATAGGGATACAACTTTTCCGTGAAAAGGAATTTAATAAGACATGCAGCCACTCACTAAAATGAGAAGAAAAGCGGTTTAACCTTAAACTGCGTTAAGGGTTCTTTACTGTAAGAGTGGTAAGGATGTGGAATTCTCTTCCACAGGCAGTGGTTTCAGCATGAAGTATCGATAATTTAAAAAAACGATTAGATAAGCACCTGAACGACCACAACATACAGGGATATACAATGTAATATTGACATATAATCACACACATAGGTTGGACTTAATGGACTTGTGTCTTTTTTTCAACCTCACCTACTATGTAACTATGTAACTATGTGCCTTTAGTTTCCTGTAATCCTTTGCACAGTAGCACTGTGGAAAGCACAGGAAGGGGTGGCAAGTCAAAGCTCTAAGCAAGTATTTGTTTTAGAAACATAGAAACATAGAAAAGTGATCGCAGAAAAAGACAGAGTAGTTCATCAAGTTTTTTTTTTCATTAACTTTGTTCTCTGACTATAGATCTATGTTTATCCCAAGCATGTTTGAAGCCATTTACTGTTGATTGTTTCACTACCTCTGCTGGTTGTTTATTCCATGCATCAACTACCCTTTTAGTAAAATAATTCTTTCTAAGATTAGTTTTGAACTTTCCTCCAGTTAGTTTGAGGTCATGACCCCGTGTTCTTGATTTTGGTTTCATATTAAAAAAACTGCCTTCCTGAACCTTATTTTTCTGTGTATTTATCTATTATTGTGGAGTTCAGCTTTAAATCAGGTTTTCTAAAGTCAGTAATAAAGTCATTGATCTGTAATCATATTTAAATGCTCATTGCAACCGAAAAATAAATCTGATATATTACAGAGGACACAATGAAAGGGAAAAAAAATAAAGTAAATAACAGCAATAATCACGTAATCCCTAAAGTGGTACTATTATAATAATTCAATATGTGAAAAATCATATTATTACAGATGCCCACTGGTTCTCTTTGAAGTGGTTGGTTGATACTTAACCACTTAAGGACCGCCGCACGACGATATACGTCGACAAAATGGCACGGCTGGGCATATGGGCGTACAGGTACGTCCCCTTTAAGATCCCAGCCATGGAGCTCCGTGACCACGCCCGCGGGACCCGCGGACCCGATCGCCGCCCATGTTCCGCGATCGGGTCACAGAGCTGAAGAACGGGGAGAGTTGAGTGTAAACAAACATCTCCCCGTTCTTCACAGTGGCACTGTCAGTGATCGTCTGGTTCCCTGTCATCGGGAACAGCGATCAGTGACGTGTCACGCCAAGCCACGCCCCCTAACAGTTACAAGCACTCCCTAGGTCACACTTAACCCCTTCAGCGCCCCCTACAGGTTAACCCCTTCACTGCCAGTGTAATTTTTACTATAATCAGTTCCTTTTTTATAGCACTGATCGCTGTAAAAATGACAAAAATGGTGTCAAAAGTGTCCGATGTGTCCGCCATAATGTCGCAGTGGCGATAAAAATCGCTGATCACCGCCATTACTAGTAAAAAGAAATTATTATTAAAAATGTCAAAAAACGATCCCCTATTTTGTAGACGGTATAACTTTTGCGCAAACCAATCAATAAACGCTTATTGCGATTTTTTTTTTTTTTTTTTTACCGAAAATATGTAAAAGAATACATATCGGCCTAAACTGAGGAAAAAAATGTTTTTGTTATATATTTTTGGGGGATATTTATTATAGCAAAAAGTAAAAAATATTGAATTTTTTTCAAAATTTTTGCTCTATTTTTGTTTATAACGCAAAAAATAAAAAACGCAGAGGTGATCAAATACCACCAAAAGAAATCGCTATTTGTAGGAAAAAAATGACGTCAATTTTGTTTGGGAGCCACGTCGCACGACCGCCCAATTGTTCGTTAAAGCGACGCAGTGCCAAATCGCAAAAAGTGGCCTGGTCTTTGACCAGCAAAATGGCCCGGGGCTTAAGTGGTTAAAGGGGTTGTAAAGCTTCCCGTTTTTTCACCTTAATGCATCCTATGCATTAAGGTGAAAAAACATCCGATGCTTACAAGCCCCCAAGCCTCTCCCCGTTTACTTGGAAAATGGAAGAAAACTGCGCTAAAAGACTAAAAAAGGATTGGAAATATAAAGGAACTCAATAACTGCAAATAATATCACAGCTACTGGTTGGGAGCTGTGATTACCATGTAAACAAAAGGTACAAGAAGGATAATGTAGAAAAGAATATAAATCGCGCTAACCCGTGACCATTAAGTGATAATGAATAAGTAAACAATATAAACACTACATGAATAACTCAAATAATGTGATAAATAATTAAGATAAACACAAAATTGTGAAACACAATGATTATGAGACACAAAATAATCAAAAAATGTTAAAAATAAATAATTTTGGATTGAGTCCATTAGTGAATGCACAAAATTAATAATAAAGGATTGAATCCATTAGTGAATGCACAAAACAAAGTCCATTATAAAACACTGGTGCTCTGTGAAATTGAAGTCCATATAGTGAGATATTGTATCCAAAAATAAAACGTGATCCACCACCAAACAGAAGAAATTCCTCCTTACCAACTAGTCACGATCCCCCATGACAGAGGATCAGTGAATGCATAAAGTAACAGCTCTCTCCACGAGTCAGCAATCACAGTGCGTGTTCTTTATGGCAATAACTCCCGACAACCATCAGCAGATACACCTGATATTGAAAAAATATAATGGCTCCACAGTGCGTTAAAAGTATAAAAGTTTATTGAAACAATTAGTATTGCACTTACATTTATGTAGCTAAAAATAGGCCTTTAAGTCTGGTGTGCCGGCCGGTGCACAAACAACAGACACCCGTCCTACTGGGAACCTTGTGAAGCACGAGGTGACGTCAGCACGCCGCTCCCCCCGTTTAATTACCTGAGCCCTCGAAAGTCCCGCGTCGTGAACGCGCTGGCTTCTCGGCCCGGTCTTCTTGGCTGTTCTCGGCTCTTCATTGGATAATTGATGGCCACCACTGTATCACACGGGATTGCGCCTGCAAGCTAACCCCCTTGGGAGAGAGCTTCCCAGAAGGGGGTTAGCTCTTGCATGGAGGAGCCGAGACAGCCGCCGAGGGACCCCAGAAGACGAGGACTGGGGCCACTCTGTGCAAAACGAACTGCACAGTGGAGGTAAGCATGACATGTTTGTTATTTTAAAAAAAACAAAAAAAAACGAACCTTTACTAACCCTTTAAAGTGGTTGTAAACCCACTTATGCAACTTGCACCTACAGGTAAGCCTAGATTAAGGCTTACCTGTAGGTGCAAGAAATATCTCCTAAACCTACATGGTTTAGGAGATATTTGCTAAAAATTACATGCATCGGTGTCTACGGCGCATGCGCGCCGTAGACAACGGCGCATTCATAGGGTTAATCCCATTTACAAATCCGGCTTAGCCGGATTTAAGGGCTCCCGCGCGCATGCGAGGAGTCACGTCTTTGCCGCTTTGCCGCTCTGGCCAATCACAGCGCCAGAGCGATGGCTGCGGCTGAAGAGGGAGACGAGGACGGCTTCCGGGGCTCCGATCTAAGGTAAGTGATGCATAATGAGCTAGTATGCTAGTCATACTAGCTCATTATGCCTTTGTCTTGCAGGTTGTTTTTTGTTTTGTTTTTGTTTTTTACAGGGTTTACAACCACTTTAATAGTTGGAGAAAATAAGGACATTTATTATACCCTGAAAAAACGATTGGCCTTTATCATTTTTTATGAGCTGTCTGGCCATTGGGACTACCTATATTCAAGTGTATCCCAGACTAAAAAAAAATTGGGGTTTTGGATACAGAAGAGAAGTGCTAGGAACTCTTTAAGGTTATATTACTACATCTTTGCTGGGAAGATTTAGCTTCCCTATTTGTCCTGGTAACCACTTCCACCAAGACAGAAAGTCTTGGTGAAAATTAAATAAAATACAAAATCTTAAGATGTTACATTGGGGGCACTTGTTCCATCGACAATTGAGAGCATTTCCCTAGTTTTAGAAAGATTTCCCTAATACTTCCTGTTGTGTCTACAGGTCTGGAACTGAAAGGAAATCTCCCTAGCAGGGGCAGAGCTGGGCAAAGAAAAAAAAACTGAAGAGTGTTATAATCATTTCCATGCTATAATGCAGAATTTACAAAGATTTAGCCTTAGATATACTTTAACCAATCACATTTGAACTATCATTTCCCAACTGCCATTTTACCAGTACATTATTTCGCTTTGTCTTTTTTAGCTTTGAGGCTTTGCAGACCTTTCCTATTTCACACAATGGAATAAATAAAGAGCAGCGGTCTTCTATGACAAATTCCTGCAATGGAGAAAAAGAACACTGTGTTCCAAAGAAATCTAGAGCTGTTTATTTCCCTCTGACATTTGTTCCTGTCATCTTGTTACTGACGACCTGTAGCACCATGAATGATAATGCACAAACCAGGAAACTGAAAAGATAGTCAATTTCCCTCTTAGAGAAAAAAAAAATGAGGAGAATTTTGAGAATGTTTTTCTTCTTCTAAAGTCATCTTCTGGGCTTTTGAGACTGCCTGAAGACATTAGTAAAAGTAGATAGGCCGCCTTAAGTTCAAGAACACTCAGCTCCCTAAAATATTTAATAAACGATCTCAGAAGCAGCTGGAGCACAGATGGGAGTTCTTATGAATATATATCTAGAGAAAGAAAAAGATCTGAGTAAAACTCAATTCGATATGTGCTTTGTTTATGTATATATTTTATGACTGAGAAAAGACCTTTGCAGTGCAGACACCCATCGGGGCTATCCTCAAAGGCTGACTTATGTTTGTGGGAAGATTACCCCCTGGGTAGATATGAATTGTTTATTGTTGATCCCGAACCGCTTTGTAATAAATCTGAGCTTAAAGGGAATGTATAGAGATTTTGTATATATTTTTTATTTATTATGACCTGAACTATTTTCTTGTTCATACATCACAGGACACAGAGACTTAATTACTTAGTGGTTAGATAGTCACCATCAGGTGATTGGACACTGGCAACTCTAATTACAAGGCGAGTTCCTCCCCCATATAACCCATCCCATATAGAGAGCTCCTCAGTGTCTAAGGTGGTTGGCAGGCCCGGATTTACTCCCTTTGCCGCCCCAAGGCCGGGTCCTTCAATGCCGCCCCCCCCGGATAGTTTTAGCGGTGCTTTACCGTCGTTTTAGCAGCACTTTTTGGCCGCTAGCGGGGCGCTTTAAATCAATGCTAGCGGCCAAAAAAGGGTTAAAATCGCCCTCAGGGGCGGTTTAGGAGCGCTGGAATCGCCGCTCCCGCACAACCCCAAAGATGCTGCTTGCAGGTTTTTTTTTTTTACTGTCCTGCAAGTGCACCGCCCCAGTGTGAAAGCACTCAGGCTTTCACACTGGGGCTGCAGAAAAGGCAGTTTACAGGCGCTATTTTTAGCACAAAAAACACCTGTAAAATGCCTCAGTGTGAAAGTAGGACAGATTCGATAATTAACAGACCCACATGAAAATTTACCTGGGGGGGAGATACATAAATTGTGAGATCAAAGTAATTCAGACACTACCTGTAACATTAACATTCCACTTAGACCCCTTTCACACTGAGGTGCTTTGCAGGTGCTATAACGCAAAAAATAGCGCCTGCAAAGCGCCCTGAAAGAGCCGCTCCTCACCATCCAGTGTAAAAAAGCCAGAGGGCTTTCACACTGGAGCGGTGCGCTGGCAGGATGCTAAAAAAAGTCCTGCAAGCCGCATCTTTGGAGCAGTGAAGGAGCGGTGTATACACTGCTCCTCCAACGCTCCTGCCCATTGAAATAAATGGGCACCACAGCTACTGTATACCGCCGGCAAAGCGCCGCTGCAGCGGCGCTTTGCGGGTGGTTTTAACCCTTTTTCAGACGCTAGCGGGGTTAAAAGCGCCCTGCTAGCGGCCGAATAGCCCCGCAAAATTGACGCTAAAGCGTCGCTAAAAATAGCGGCGCTTTACTGCCGACACCCCCACCGCCCCAGTGTGTAGTAGTACATGTGTGTACAGACGCAACTACTCACCAGCATCTGTAGGGGGGAGGAGCCAGGACATCGATGCAGAAAGGGGTAGAAAGGAGCCCTGTCATTGCATGTTAATGACTGGAGTCTGGAGGGGCGTGTCAGGGAGAGCGTTTCCTGCTAATCAGCTCTGATCCCTCCTCAGCACTCTGCTCTCCATCTCCTCCATCTGATGCAGGGATGAGCTCCGTGGAATGTAATCTCTGTCTTCTCCTCCTGCCGCTCTATCTCCTCAATGTCTGCAGCTCTTCTGCCACTTGTGATGTGAATAAAATCAGGCACTGGGGGGGGGGGGGCGGCAGGAGGAGAATATCAGATGAGACCAGCAGGAGCCCCCCCTTCCAGTCCTCTTCCGTGAGACCCCCCATACATTCCATACACTCCGGCACACTTCCTGGTTGCCGGGGCAACGACAAGCTCACTCCTCACAGGCGCCGCAGATTAGAAGCATCCGGATGCACTTCTTCTGCAATTGGTGGAGGGGGAGGTGGGCGGAAACTTTGTGCTGGCGAAATAAAAAAAATGTCATATCTTTTTGTTTTCTCTCCTCCTGCCATGGGGGGGGGAGCGCCGCCCCTGCATCCACTGCCGCCCCGAGGCCTGGCCTCGGTGGCCTTGTCCCAAATCCGGCCCTGGTGGTGGGTCACGTTGAACATGTGCTAAGAAGAAAGCTCTGTTTGATGGTCTCTGCGGAGGCCTAGGAGCTATACAACCGGATTCATACCTCGGGCCAATACTAAAATGGATAAAACCCGGGCCTCGTGTAAAGAAGAAACAAGGTTTGCCTGTAATGTCTTTCTTCGGAGGTCTGGGCTCTGGGATCCAGACTTTTGTGTACTAATGTAAGTGGCACGAAAAGCTCCTGGCAGAGTCTTCTACAGGTCCAGGGAAGAGGTTCCTTTAAGTAGTGACCCAGAACCCTGAAGGTTGGCACAACATTACCCGCCGTGATGGGTGAAGGCTGGATTTGTTGTTCTCAGCAGTTTTCCTGCGGCGGGGATAAGGTAAGTGAAGATAATTTTTTTAATATTATCTTCTATGAGTAGTTGCATGTCTTACCTGGTTTCCACCACCAGAGGGAGTAAGTGACATACCTGGTGTATACTTACATGCCGTCCAGGAACACGCTCAGTGAAGTTGGTCTATTATATAAAACCGCTCACCTCCTCCTCTGCAGGCTCTGCCACATCTCATAACAGAGAGACCCCCACACAGTCACGGGTCCCACAAAGTCCTTCAATGTCTTCTCTCTCCCCCCTCACTCCTGGCCACCGCCATGACAGTCGCACGCGTGAGCGCGCTTGGGCTCACCTTTTGACTGTACAGATGAGCAGGGAAAGAAGGGGAGAGGCGTGGTTGCACGCGCGTGCACGTGCATGGCTCATCAGTGCGCAGGCGCCAAAGCGGCATGATTCAAAAGCCCAGCACGCCAGAGCCTTCTGTAAAGCAGTGGGACACAGAGCTGTGGGCTGTAAGAATCTCAGTGGATCGGATCAAGGCATACCTAAGACACCTACTCGGCATCAGGTTGTGCAGTAAGCTAATATATATGTATTGTAAGACTAGAGCACAACAGTGGTTGCACTTGAACTAGTACCTATGCTTATAGCTTAGAGCTATGTCTCCCTGTAAAAGGGTTTCAGGGGCAGGTAAAGAGGCACTAGGAAATCCCTGCCTAAGAGCTAGGGATTCTGGACATGCCTGCAGTTTACCATACCCCTCCTGACAGACTGGTAACAACCTCACAGGAGGAGTGTGTACCCCTGTCAGGCTTTGCAGCCTCCCCTAATGTTGCAGCTCCTGTGTATGTCACTAAGGACACTGTGAAAGCTGCTTTGGATGGCTTGAAAGGAAGGATTGTTACATTAATCTCAACTTTCTTAAAAAAATGGCAGAAAGCGGGGTAGATCCCCTTCCTCTGCTCTGGGTTCCTTATCAGATGAACATTCGGATGATGAGATATCCCTATCTGGGGATGGGAATCAGAAGGGGTCTGAGGATTCAGTTTGAGGAGAAGATCTCTTCTACCTCTCAGGCGCTTAAGATGCAGGTGCAAGATTATACAGAGATGGTGCGTACCACATACAATGTGCCTTCTGCTGAAGCTTCCATGACTTCTGTTTCCTCCTTGGGATCCCAGAAATCCCTACAGGCTGCGTATACCTTCCCAATTCATAAATTTTTGGAGAAATTCATGTATGACGACTGGGCTCACCCTCCTCCTTAAGCCCTGTACACACGATCGGTTTTACCGATGAAAACAGTCCGATGGACTTTTTTCATCGGACAAACCGATCGTGTATGGGCCCCATCGGTCTTTTTTCCATCAGTGTTAAAAAATAGAACATGTTTTAAATTTATCCGATGGAAAAAAAGACGATAGCAAATTACTATCGTCTGTGGGGAACTCCATCGGATAAAAAACCCACGCATGCTCAGAATCAAGTCGACGCATGCTCAGAAGCATAGAACTTAATTTTTCTTGGCTCGTCTGAGTGTTTTACGTCACGGCGTTTGGGACGATCGGTTTTTTGACTGATGGTGTGTAGGCAAGACTGATGGAAGTCAGCTTCATCGGATTTCCGATGGAAAAATCCATCGGTTTAAAATCCATAGGAAATCCGATCGTGTGTACAGGGCTTAAGAGTTTTTTTCCCTCCTTACCCAGTGTAGGAAGAATTCACCAAGAGATAGGGGGTGCCAGCTATAAACGCGGCTATTTCTCGTGCGAATTAAAAGCCTGACCTGTCCCATGGACAATGCTCAGGGCTTCAAATTTCCAACGGATAAAAGGTGGAATCTTTGCTTAAAGCCTCCTTCTATATGGCTGATGCTGTAGTCCAGCTGCAGTTGCAGCAATTTGGCTTCTGCCAGTTCCTTAAGGAACAGATGAAACAGGTGGTTAACCTCCTCCCTACAGAGGAAGTTGAGGTTTATGCAGACCGTCCTAAGGTCCTGTATTTTTGCGGTGGATGTGATTACTGACTCTGTTCAGCAAGCATCCCACCTAAATCTCCTGCTGTTACACATCGCAGGTCCCCTTTGGCTGAAGCATTGGGAAGCTGAAGTTTCTTGCAAAAGATGCTTGGCGGCATTCCCATTTTTTTATGGGGAACGCCTGTTTGGGGATGATTTGGACAAATTTATCCAAAGATACCGGAAGCAAATCTACATTGTTACTGGATAAAAAAGAGCAAACGTCCCTCATTTAGACGTTTTCTTCCCCAGCCCCTGGAACTTCGACTTCCAGGGAGTGATGACGGCCTCCCCAGTCTAATACTAGGGGAAAGGCCCAGGGCCGAGCCCAAGGGCAGAAAAGATCTTGGGGTTTAAGGTCTGCTAAGCAGAACCCCAGAACTTCCCTATGAAGGGGCGCCCCCCGCTCGGCCGAGTGGGAGGAAGGCTGCTGCTCTTGTAGACGCCTGGCGAGAAGAGCTTCAGAAGAGCTTCAGGACAAATGGGTTATCTGCATGGTATCTCTAGGCTACAGGCCAGAGTTCCGAGAACTTCCGCCATCCCGTTTTTTTCTGAGATCAAGAATCTCCAAGGATCCAGAAAAGAGGAGGCCTTGCTATTGGTCCTAGAACGCCTGCTGGCTCAAGGGGTAATCATAGAAGTAGCCCCAGAAGAACAGTGCTCAGGGTTCTACTCAAACCTCTTTACGGTTCCAAAACCAAACAAGGATGTCAGACCTATTCTAGATCTGAAAGACCTAGTCAGTTTTTGAACATTCGCTCTTTCCGCATAGGGCCTGTCCATTCAGTGGTCTCCACCCTTCAGGGAAGGGATATCCTGGCATCAATAGACCGCAGAGATGCATATCTACATGTGCCAATATTCCCCACTCACCAAAAATTCAAAGGTTTGCGGTGGATCAGCGCCACTTTCAGTTGTGGCCCTACCATGCGGTCTGGCTACCGCACCTCGAGTGTTCTCAAAGGTACTAGCACTGCCCCTGGCGAAGCTAAGGGTGCGGGGCATAGCAGTAACAGCTTATTTGGATGATCTGCTGCTCATAGATCAGTCCGTACCATGCCTAGACCGCAATGTGTGCAGCACAATGGTGTATTTTGAGTACCTAGGCTGGGTCCTCAAACTACAAAGATTCTCCTTACATCTGTCGCAAATTCTCCTTACATTGCTTTGCTACAAAACTGAGAAGCTCTCCATATGGGAGGAGTTATATAGGGGAGGAACACGTCTTGTAATTAGAGTTGCCATTGTCCAATCACCTGATGGTGACTATCTAACTGTTCTGTCCATCAGATGTCTATATTCTGATTATCTGCATTTGTGTTGATTAAAATGACATTGAAGGTTGTAATTTCTATAGAAATCATTTGCAGAACGTAGGCACCATCTAGCGTCCCTTTTTGGTATTGTTTCAGTTGAATCATTATTAAATGCATTAATGTGTAACCTAGGAAGTGATTAGAAAGCAAAGTATTCTGGGTAAATCTCTACAGGAAGAGACACATTCACCATGCTTTTTCAAAACACTGCAGGAGGCAGGATATGTCTTATTTCAATCTCTTACCATCAACCCTTAGAGAACTTAAAAAGTAAGTTTTTACTGTCTCATATTGTACTGTGTATCTTTGTCTCTGCAATGTATGCTAAATGTATGGGATATTGTACTTATCAAGGTTTATTCTTGTTATTTGTAGTTTCACCTAGCTTGTTCCAATAAACTGCGATCAAAGAAATATGGTATCATGTTTATGGGATAAGAATGGTTTAGCTGAATGTCCTTGAGACAGAACAGTGAAATTTTCAAGCTGACCTCTGAAGGGAAGATAAGCTGACTTCGGAAGTCTGTACAGCCCGGCGCTACGCAGTTACCATACAGTCAGAAGCCTTAAAGAAACAGGCCTGTGGGAGGCAAAGCAAGCAGCCACAATACACAGAGACGCGCTCTGTCAAGCAGCACCAACACTAACGGTCTCTATACAGCAAGACAGCTTCTTCCCCGCAGCCATGTCTCACACAGTGGAACATCTTCTTACAAAACACGTTCACGAGCAAGCTCATCTAGGTCATCTGTCGCAAATGCAGCAGCTATCGCCCGTTCAAAAGCTGAAGCAGCAAGAGCCAGGCCGCATTCGCAGACCAAGAGCTGCAGATGAAAAAAGAAAAGGCCCACCTTGATCCATAAAGGGTGCGACAGGAACAAGAGAGAGAGAGAAAGAGAGTACGCCTGGAACAAGAGAGAGAAAAAGAGTACACCTTGAAGCAGAAAGGGTGAGACAGGAACAAGAGAGAGAGATGGAAAGAGCACACCTTGAAGCAGAAAGGGTGAGACAGGAACAAGAGAGAGAGAGAGAGATGGAAAGAGTACGCCTGGAACAAGAGAGAGAGATGGAAAGAGTACTCATGGAAAAAGAGAGAAACAAAGAGTACGCCTGGAGGACGAGCTAGTCCAGCAGGAAGCATCTCTGAAATTGCAGCAAGCTATCTTAGAAGCTAACATGGAGAAGCTGGCAGTAGACCGAGACGCTGCCGCCGCCATTGCAAAAGCAGAAGCTTTAGAAGCAGCCGTCTCCGATGAGCCAAGAGCAGGTAGCAGCATACCAGGCCTAGAAGAGGACCAACAAGATTCCTCGCAACGCACGTCAGATTATGTCTACCAACACTATCTTCCAAGCAGCATCCTACAACAAGAAATTAAACATGACATCAGTGAGTCACATCAAATAAAGCAGCAACAAGCCGACCTTGGACCCCAGTGCTACAAGCAAGAAAAATCTGACAGAGTTCCAGACGTTCCAGTCCCAACCAAACCTTCTACTCTACAAGGTACCCAGCCTTCATACAAACATCAAACACCTGTCTTCACTCCAAAGGTGTATGCAACGAGCCGGTACGAACTGCCAACCTTATGCAAGTTTGAACCCAGAGAGCCTAAAGAAGAGACTTCTACCAGGTACGCCTATACACCGCACCACAATACACCAGCAGCCTACCTCAATGCCAATCAGGCTACTGTAGACTTTGCCAAGTTCCTGGCCAAACGTGAGTTAGTTACCCAAGGACTTGTCAAATTTAGTGATCGCCCTCAACACTGCAGAGTGTGGCGATCCTCTTTCCAAAGTGTCATTCAAGGTTTAGATCTATCCTGCAGGCAACAGATAGAACTCCTTGTAAAGTGGCTTGGCAATGATTCTGCTGAACACGCCAAAAGGATCAGAGACATTAATATAAACCACCCTGAGATAGGCCTTACAAACATCTGGAACAGACTGGATAGATGTTATGGCTCACCAGAGGCTATAGAGAGTACACTGTTTAAAAGGATAGAAGACTTCCCAAAAATACCTAGCAGAGGTTACTAAAGACTCAGAGAATTCAGTGACCTGTGTATGGAGTTACAAGTTGCTAAAGCAGAAGGGGACTTACCTAGCCTTTCTTCTCTTGACTCTGCTAGAAGTATTAACTCCTTAGCACAAAACTTCCTTAGGAGTTACACGACAGATGGATTGCTCATGGCTGTAACTACAAACGGAAACACAATGTGCCCTTTCCACCCTTTAGTGAGTTTGTGGACTTTGTAGACAGACAAGCAGGAATGAAAGATGACCCCAGCTTAATTTTTCCAGTGTCTTACACCACTTCTTCTGGCTCTTAGCAACTCAGAGCTCCAGTAGCAGTGCACAAAACGAACATTTCTTCTCACAGATTTGCAGTCTCAGCCAGAGGATCAAGACAATGACCCTACTAAGTTCTGTCCTCTACATAAGATGCCACATCCTCTTCTGAAATGCAGAGCCTTCAGGACAAAGACAATCCAGGATCGCAAAGCTTTCCTCAAAGAGAACAACATCTGTTACAAGTGCTGCTCTTCATCCACACACTTCGCCAAGGACTGTAAGGTCAGTGTCAAATGTACAGAGTGTGACAGCACAGAACACAACACAGCTTTACACCCAAGGCCTACTCCAAGAACCTATCCACCTGTCCATGGTGACAAGGAGCAAGGCAGGGAGACCAAAGACTCTAGTACAGATGCTACAGCAATCACTTCACATTGCACTGAAGTCTGCAAAGGAAGTACAGGTGGCAGATCCTGCTCTAAAATCTGTCTAGTGAAAGTTTACCCAAAGGGACGCAGAGACAAAGCAGTCAAGCTCTATGTCATCTTGGATGATCAGAGTAATAAGTCACTAGCTAGACCTGTGTTTTTTGACATTCTAAACCTTAAAGGCCCCAGCAGCCCTTACTCCCTTAGGACTTGTGCAGGTACAGTGGAAACGGCGGGGAGAAGAACTGACGACCTACAAATTGAATCTATGGATGGTAAGACATGTCTACCCTTACCGACCATAATAGAGTGCAACCAGATGCCAGATAACAGAACAGAGATTCCCACACCAGACGCAGCAGTTCACCAGACCAAGTTGAAGCACATAGCACATCTCATACCAGAACTAGATGATCAGGCTCAGAAAATCTTACTCCTAGGGAGAGATATCTTGCAAGTCCACAAAGTAAGGAAACAGATCAACGGTCCTAAAAATGCTCCATATGCCCAAAAACTGGATCTTGGGTGGGTCATTATAGGTGATGTTTGCCTGGGACGTGCACACAAACCGGCATCTGTTAATAATCTGCTCACTTGTACCCTTGAGAATGGTCGTCCTTCTCTTTTCCAACCCTGTCCAAATCACATCCTCATAAAGGAGCTACCTCACAACAACCCTGTACCTCTTCCTTTCCTAAGTCCCCTCTGTGACAGCAATACCTATGACGATGACCAAAGCGACTTAGGACACTCAGTGTTCAGGAGAACAAAGGAGGACAACCAGGTAGCAATGTCCATTGAGGATAGGATCTTCCTAGAAGTTATAGAAAGCAGTATGGAGAAAAACGTGACTAATAGCTGGGTAGCACCTCTTCCCTTTAGGCCACGTTTGCCTAACAACAGAGAACTAGCATATAAACGCCTCACTTCCCTAAGACACAATCTTCAAAGGAAACCAGAGATGAGAGAACATTTATTTTCCTTCATGGACAAAATATTCCAGAATCTTCATGCTGAGATAGCCCCAAACCACAAAGACTAATGCCGCGTACACACAATCGTTTTTCACGTAGTTAAAAATGCCATTTTTTAACTTGGGTATTAAAAACGATCGTGTGTAGGCTCTAGAGCATTTTTAACGACGTGAAAAACGGCCTACAAAAATTTAGAACCTGCTCTATTTTTTCACGTCGTTTTTCATGTTTTTTTTCCCGTCGTGAAAAACGTTAGTGTGTATGCTTTTACGAGGGGAAAAAAATGCGCATGCTCAGAATCAAGTATGAGACGGGAGCGCTCGTTTTGGTAAAGCTAGCGTTTGAAATGGAGATAGCACATTCGTCACGCGGGGAATTATTGCATCGTTTAATGCAGCGCATTCCTTTCTTCTTTAGATAATGCTTAAATAATGAACTTCTTTTGCTAATGATATTCTGAGTTATGTCAAACTTGTTTGTTAGTAATTCTTAGTGATCTCATGAACTTATTTTTGTTTTGTTAAGCCAGTTCTCCGTCATAAATTATTAAATACTTAAAAATATCTTCAAACATTTATTTTTTAATTTTGTTGCTTTTATATTTAGGAATGTTTTTTTTTTTTTTCTTTTGTGTGTCAAGTTACCACACCCACATTATACATTTTTATTATTTTCCCTCAAGGAGGTTTGTGTCCCTTGTTAATTTTAAACTTACTTTTAGGCCTCATGCCCACGGGCGTTTTTTCAGCCGCATTTTTGAGCGTTTTTTACAGCTTAAAAACGCCTGTCCATGTTAGTCTATAGCTTCATGCCCACCTAGGCGTTTTTGAGCTGTAAAGAGCATAGGCGTTTGTAAGCTGTAAAAAAAAACCAGGACCAGTGCGTTCCTCAGCGTCAGAATTAGGCAGAAAAAAACGCGAGCGTCAAAAAACGCGCAAAAACGCGCACTAACGTGCAAAAACGCGCACTAACGCGCGGTCGCGTTTTTAGCTCCGACGTTTTTTTTTTTTTCTTTAAAAAATAAAAAAAATAATATTTACAATAACATGGACAGGCGTTTTTAAGCTGCAAAAAACGCAGCTGTAAAAACGCCAGTGGGCATGAGGCCTTAGAAATGTCACTGCCTACTCACTAGCAAACTCTCTTTTTGAATTGAATTCACATAGTCAAGTATTTTCTGTAAATCAAATAATCCTTTATTTAGGCAGATAACAAATTAAAGGGGAAGGCAGCACTGGAGACCCTGCTTGAATTTGTGCATCCTTTGGACTCCACAGCAAACATCCAAGAATAGAACACCAAACTCTGTAATAACCTCAAAAAAAAAGAATGGAGCACAATCTTGTCTTGGACTCCCAGAGGTCAGGAACAGCAGCAGATAAGTTAGATATGTCCCCAGTCTGTGGTACTACAGCAGTCATTATTTTTTCCTCTTCCTTGTTGCCTTCTCTCCAACCTTCTCTCCAGCCTTCTCTCCAGCCTTCTCTCCAGCCTTTGTTGAGCGCTTCCTCGGAGGCTGGGTCCCAGGAGGAGTGCTTGTGGCAGGAGGAGGAGGAGGAGGAGGTGGAGGAGGAGGGACGACCTCAGTTATATCTGTGAACTGGGTAAGTTCAGCAAGCAACCCCCTGTTGATCACCTTCAGCATAAGATTTCCGCTGTACAGGCGTTGCCTCATCTCCATCTGGCCTAATTTATGGGCCAGAACTGCGGCATAGCCCTCTTCAACAGAGGGGGCCTCTCTGAGGGCCACAGTAGCCTCTCAAAGAAAGGCCCTGGTTTCCTCCTCCACCTGCCTAACCCTCCTTGGCATTCTTTGCTGGATTTTAAGGGGAGGCATTTGAGCTCTTGTGCTGGGCCTGGCCTCCTCCTGTGTGCCACTGGGCCCAGCCTCCTCTTGTGTGCCACTGGGCCCTGCCTCCTCCTGGGCCCCAACGTCACCCTCTTCCTGGCTCTGCTCTGGCTGTAGAAAAAACGGGGACATACTTATATTTTTGGCATCATCAATCACACACACTTTTCACCTCAAGACATTTGAAAAATGAATGGCAAAAGTGATTAAAAATACAAAATTCTGACCCCTGCATTTTTTGGCTTGTCCCCATCAATTTTGACCACTACTGTCTATTGCTATGTCAAACAATTTTTGAACAGACATTAAATAGATAGCAATCGTAACATCTATTTTTCATCATCACTTTTGTTATATATAATAAATCTAGATATCAATACTATACCTGGCTCCATATCTCCAAATCAGGTTCCTCAAGGACCTCTGCTTGATCCTCCGAAATAGCCAGAGCTGGGTTGCAAGGAAGGCTGGAGGGTTGGCTTGAAGGAAGGCTGGAGGGTTGGCTACAAGGAAGGCTGGAGAGACCTCTGGGGGGAAGGGTTGACAGAGATTCCCTGACTTCCAGATGGTCATCCAGAAATGCTAACTTGCTGTAGTACCACAGACTGGGTGTATAAACCTTATCTGCTGCAGCACCTGACCTCTGGGACTTCAGGACCATATTTCGCTGTGTCCTGTATGTGCCCCTAATGGTACCTAGTTTGGTGTTCACATCTTGGATGGTTGCTGTGGGGATCACGGTTTGTACAAATCCAAGCAGGCTCTCCAGTGCTGCTGTCCTGGCAGCTTTATTTTAATTTTTTGCATTTTTCGTTTGCCACAGGACAGGGAGTTCCTTCCATCTGTCCAGGAACTCCCCCATGAACGCAGGACTCTTTAAAGCCTGCATTTTTCCTGAAAGTCAAAAACAACACGAAAATACTAGTGTCAGTCAAGATTCAACAAATAATCTTTTGGAACATATATAGGCCACAATCTCATCCACTGATGAAACCAAAATCACAAAAATGTTAGGTACCTTTGTTAATACGTTCGTTGCTAACTCCCTCTTCCGACAAACGAACGTATTTATGAGACATGGGTATTAGCTTGATATACACTGCACATGCGTGAAACTCCGCACACTTTCCCCGCCCCTGACGTTCGATATAGTACTTTCCCCGCCCCTTCTCGCTCGTCGTAGTGCTAAACAACATGGCGGAGACACAGGTGGTTGAGATTACCTCTACAGAGGATGAAATTCCTGAGGAACCCAAATCCCGATCCTAGAGATATAAGGCATCCAACATGACATTCGAGGAAATGGTTGAGATGGTGGACATTTTGAAGAGGGAGGATTATGATGCCAAGCATGGGCCGTATAAAAGGCCTAATCTTGTCAAGACCAAAATTATGGGGAAAGTGGTTAAAACTCTTCACCAAAAATTCGGGGTGTGCAGAACAAAGGAACGGCTCAGAAAACGATGGTCTGATCTCAAGTTGCGGGAGCCCGACCAATACAAAAGAATAAAGAACGTTTTAGGAAAAAGTAAGTAATTTTTCATGCATTTCAAAAGCAAATTATTAATACTTGTATTATGCTGCGTGTTTTTCGCTTTAATCTAGTACAGTGAAAGATGGCAACTTTCATGTTCGTCGGCACAGTAAACGGACGTAGTAAACCTCTTTCTACGTACACTTAATTAATACAATGTTTTGGGATCATCCAGCGTTGCAAAACAAATTACAATGTATTTTTTTGGGAGATGATTTTTGTTACATTTTGTGTTTTTTTTGGGGGGGGGGGGAACTATATTTTAGAAAAATAAAGGGTATGCATTGTAATGTTAAAGGAGAGAATGCTCAGCAGCTGTTTAAACATCTGGACTCAGTAGTATAAGTGTGGCCCAACAGAACAACCTTTTTAGGGTGTCACACACAGGTGATCCAGTGTATATACTTAGGGGTGTTTCAATGTGTCAAACTTCTTTAAAATAAGTAGATGTTCCTGTTTTTGGTATGTATCCAATCATGTGTTCTGGTTGTAACTTGGGCATAACTGAAAATTGTACCACACTTCCAAAGAATGTTTCATATTTCTCTTCTAGTGATTATTTTTTAATATAATTCAGATTTAGTAAATAAACTATACCTTTTATTGCAATCTCAATAGGGCTTCAAAAAGGTTTGACAGATAAGCCAAGAAAACCCCCACCTCCAAAAAGACACCCAGAACCACATGATGTAGAGGAACGTGAAGTGGAGGAAGTGTAAAGTGGCACCACAACAGGTCAGTGTCAAACAACACAGATGCAGGTTAATATATGTAGGCCTACATATTCTATAGTACTTGTTTGTTTTGCATTTTTTAGGTGCTGTTCTGCCTGAAGACCCCGTAAAGTTTACAAGTCACAGTGCACAGATCCTGATCCAATACCTCATGGTCTGCTGTCGTGACCTCGAAAAAATAAAGGCAGGCTTGATAGAGATCAGGCAAAATACCAAGCTGGTGGAGGAAAGACTACAAAATATCATGGCTGTGCTTGGGCGTGTTTAATTTGTTGCAACAAAAAAAAAAATAGAACTTGCTGTGTTTTTGCGGGTTTTTGTTTCGTTTTAATGTTTAATTAATACAACATGTATAATTTTTAAAAAAAAAATTTGGTGTAAATTTTTTAAGCATGCTTGTTCATGTGTTTTCCCGCCAAAAATATTTTGGAACACTCAAAATTTCTAAACTAGTTTTTTAACAAAAATTGCAAAAAATTACAGAAAATAAAAAGATTTTGCAGCAAACAAATGTGTGCCTTAATTATGTAAATGTTGGCCAAAGTAAATAAAAATTTGTTTGGTGTTTACACTGACAATGAAGGGTATTTAACAATGCTAAATACACATGGCAATACAAGAGCACTAGGAGAACCTAGGAGAAACATAAAAGAAACAAAAACAAAAACACAATACAAAGAAAGTTTTGCATAAAGATTTTTAATAAACAAATAATAAAGCTAAAAATCCACAGGCATATCAATGGCCCCCCTACCCACAAAATAGTCAACATAGTGCTGCCGAACAGCACGGCCGGTTTGGGGGGCCAAGCCTGGGCGGCCAGCTTCCAGGGCCACTAGATTTGTATTGTCCTGTAAAGATGCCTCAGGCCCACTCAATGTAAGGTAATTTGGGGAATGGACCCGTAAAAGGTTATGAAGGACACAACAGGTCATGACCACATGGTTCCATTTATAGGGGGCAAGATGGATGGAGGTGAGAAACAAGTGGAATCGGCTGGCCATGATGCCAAAGGCATTTTCCACCACCCTTCTGGCTCTGGCCAGCCGATAGTTAAACACCCTCCTCTCAGGGGTGAGGGTGCGTTGAGGAAATGGCCTCATTAAATGGGGACCCAGGCCAAACGCCTCATCCGCTACAAACACAAATGGGAGTCCCTCCACATTCTGCTCCGCTGGTGGCAAGGCCAGCTCATCTGATAGGAGCCGTTGGCCAAACTCAGTCTGAGCAAAGACTCCTCCATCTGACATGCGTCCATTTTTTCCTACGTCCACATAGAGAAATTCGTAGGTGGCCGACACCACTGCCATCATGACGATGCTGTGGAACCCCTTGTAATTGTAATAATAGGATCCCGAATGGGGTGGTGGTACGACCCGAATATGCTTGCCGTCGATGGCCCCTCCACAGTTTGGAAAGTTCCATCGTTGGGCAAACTGAGATGCCACATTCTGCCATTCATGTGGCGTAGAAGGGAACTGTGGAGTTAAAAATAAAAAATATGAATACTTTCAGACATAAACATTGCAAGAAGATTTGACAAAATCATTCCTGGCCAAGATCACTAAAAAATTAGACAGATTGGTAAATGATTTGGAACCAGCAAAAAAGCCACAAAAAAGCCACAAAAAAAAACCACAGTCACTTCTCAAATCCAACAAACCCTCTGATGAGCCATTTAAGATATTTAATGGGGGGTGGGGGGGGTTTGAAGATGAGTTGGGGACCTCACAAATAAAAGCTGTAGCACTCTGTATGAAGTGAAAGAATAAGAAACATTCCTAAGCAATCTTTAGGGTAAAGCAATACAATGGAGCAGACAACAAAAGAAAGGGAAGTGACTAGGCTAGGTGGGTATGGCCCCAGGACAGCATGCTGGAGAGGTTAGTTATGGTAAAAAATAATGTAGGCCAAAAAAAGAACAGGAAAAAATACACAACATGCATGTGGAGAAAGGGGGCATTCCCAGCATATTAGAATAATGGGAATTGGGGACTGATGAAATAAATAATAAACATTATTAGGCAAGAAATACATAAAATATGATGTTTTAAAGTAGAAAACTTACCTTACTATAGTCCGCCTGCAAAACTTGAAGGATGGCAGAACAAGTCTCTGGTATAATGATCCCCAGAGCCTGGGGGGAGATGCCTGTTGAGAACTTGAGGTCCTGCAGGCTTCTCCCAGTCGCCAGGTATCGCAACGTGGCGATGAGCCTCTGCTCAGCAGTGATGGCTTCCCGCATAACGGTGTCCTGCCTGGTAATATAGGGGGACACCAAAGCCAACAGATGCTGAAATACGGGGTCAGACATCCTGAGAAAATTCCTGTAGTCCTCAGGATTATTCTCCATGATCTCCCGCAACAAAGGCATGTGACAGAACTGGTGCAGCTGGAGCAACCAATTCTTGGTCCATGAACTCCTCCTCACCCTGTTCATGGCCTGGAGTCGGGATACAGCATGAACCCCTGCTCCAACTACAGCACAAACTCTATGACGAGTACGTAGCTGGCTAGATAACGGTCGGCTGCTCAGAACGCACTAAAAGAACGCACGGAAGAACAGCAAGGCCTATGAAGAACGAGCTGAAAAACAGTAATGAGCAGACAAGAACGCACTGAATAAACAGGTACGAACTGACTACAAGCACTGAAAGACAGATACGAACCCACAAGCACAAACTGAACTCCACAAAACGACCTTCAAAGCACGAAGACTGAAAAGCGCGAATCGTTTCTCACCAAACTTTTACTAACACGCGGTAACACGAAATTAGCCAAAGCGTCCCAAAGGGTGGCGCCATTAGAACGGATTTTCCCCTTTATAGTGCCGTCGTACGTGTTGTACGTCACTGCGCTTTGCTCGAGCGGTTTTTTTCATGATCGTGTGTACGCAAGACAGGGTTGAGAGGAAACCAGAAAAAAAACGAAGAGAAAAACGTCGGTTTTAAAAATGACATTAAATACGGACGTGTGTACGCGGCATCAGAAGAATGTTGGTACTTACCCATATTTGGGGTCTATCACCCTAAGAAGCCAGGGCAGATTAGAGTGGTGTTTGATTCCAGCGCCAAGCATGAGGCTGTCTCTCTAAATGATGTCCTTCTTTCTGGCCCTGACCTCAACAACAGACTATTAGGAGTACTTCTCCGCTTCCGCAAGGATTCAGTCGCATTCATGGCAGACATACAACAAATGTTCTATTGTTTTCTTGTTAAAGAAGAACACCGAAACTTTCTGAGGTTTCTCTGGTTCAGGGACAACAACCCCTCTGGAGACATCACAGAATACCGCATGGGGATGCACATATTTGGCAACAGCCCTTCCCCTGCAGTTGCTATATATGGCCTCAGACACTCTGCTAGAGTGGGAGAGTCAGAGTATGAGTCAGATGTCAGACAATTTGTGGACAAGGATTTCTATGTAGACGATTGCTTGAAATCACTACCCACAAATGAAGCCGCAATCAGTCTCCTCAAAAGAACTCAGGCAATGCTTGCATGCTCCAACTTAAGGCTCCACAAGATTGCTTCCAACAGTAGAGAAGTTTTAGAAGCCTTTCCTGCTCAAGATCATTCCAACGAGTTAAAGGACTTAGATTTAGGCACAGACTCACTTCCTATGCAACGCAGCCTTGGTTTGCTTTGGGACTTAAGATCTGACACATTTACTTTCCAAGTAAACACAGAAGAAAAACCCTTTACCCGTAGAGGTCTCCTGTCTACCATAAACAGCCTGTATGATTCTTTAGGCTTTGCAGCACCTGTCACCATCCAGGGTAAGGCACTACTCAGAAACTTAACCTGTGAGTCGCTAGATTGGGACCACCCTCTCCCCACCAACAGGAAGAACCTATGGCTAGAGTGGAAGGACTCACTAACAGCGCTATCCAATCATAAAATTCCACGCCCATATGCTCCTCTGTCATCTGCAGACGTTCAGATGCAAAGACTTTGTGTGTTTGCGGATGCTTCTGTTAAAGCAATTGCTGCTGTAGCTTACCTGAAAACCATAGACATTAAAGGACAATGCCACATAGGGTTTGTAATGGGAAAAGCAAAACTTGCACCACTGCCTGAACACACCATACCCAGGCAGGAACTTTGTGCTGCAGTATTGGCTACAGAGCTAGCTGAACTAATAGCAACAGAGACAAACCTAGAAATCCAGGAAGCCGAGTTCTACACAGACAGTAAAGTAGTTCTGGGTTACATCCATAATGAAACTAGGCATTTCTATGTCTATGTCAATAACAGAGTGCTGAGAATAAGGAGGTTCACCTGCCCAGAGTAATGGCATTTTGTACCTACAGACTATAATCCTGCAGACCTAGCGGCCAGATCTGTAGCGGTCAGTCGCCTCGAAAGTACTTTGTGGTTCACAGGTCCCACCTTTCTATGCTCTCCTGACTGTAACACTAATGACCTCACCACGTTTGACCTAATAGATGCAGACAAGGATCAGGAAATTCGCCCTCAGGTTTCTACTGCAGTCACAACTTCTCTCAACCAGTTTAAAACCCACCGTTTCAGCAGGTTCTCCACCTGGAGATCACTAGTTAGAGCTATCACTTGTTTAATCCACATCGCCCAGTCTTACAAAAAACAACCACCAACTTATGTCAATTGCAGAGGTTGGCACCACTGTAGGAAAGTCTACTCAGCAACTGACCTAGAACAATCTAAAAATTGGTTAATATCTGTTGTACAGAGAGAAGTCTTTGCCAAAGAGATCGATTGTATTCTCAACCACAAACCTGTTCCTAAAGACAGTGTTTTAAAGAAACTTGATCCAATGGTTCTCACACCTACCATGTTGCTCACGCAAAAGACTGGTCTTGTAGGTACTCCAGCTGGAGAGTTTTGTGAGAAAGACCTTTACAAACGTCAATGGAGACAAGTTCAAACCCTTGCCAATACCTTCTGGAGTCGGTGGAAGGAGCAATACACATCTACTCTACAACTAAAGAGGAAGTGGCACACCGAAAAATCTAATCTTAAACTTGGTGATGTTGTGCTTATGAAAGATTGCCAGACACTAAGGAATATGTGGCCTTTGGGTCTAGTCACCAAAGTACTGCCAAGCAAAGATAATCTTGTCCGTAAGGTCGAGGTTAAGACCTTCCAACAGAATGAAGTCAAAGTGTTCTTAAGACCAGTGACTGAACTTGTTCTGTGACTTTCTACGGAGGACTTTGTTAGTGACGTCACTTGACGTCAGGCGGGGAGTGTTCTGTCCATCAGATGTCTATATTCTGATTATCTGCATTTGTGTTGATTAAAATGACATTTAAGGTTGTAATTTCTATAGAAATCATTTGCAGAGCGTAGGCGCCATCTAGCGTCCCTTTTTGGTATTGTTTCAGTAGAATCATTATTAAATGCATTAATGTGTAACCTAGGAAGTGATTAGAAAGCAAAGTATTCTGGGTAAATCTCTACAGGAAGAGACACATTCACCATGCTTTTTCAAGACACTGCAGGAGGCAGGCTATGTCTTATTTCAATCTCTTACCAACAACCCTTAGAGAACTTAAAAAGTACGTTTTTACTGTCTCATATTGTACTGTGTATCTTTGTCTCTGCAATGTATGCTAAATGTATGGGATATTGTACTTATCAAGGTTTATTCTTGTTATTTGTAGTTTCACATAGCTTGTTCCAATAAACTGCGATCAAAGAAATATGGTATCATGTTTATGGGATAAGAATGGTTTAGCTGAATGTCCTTGAGACATAACACTAACCACTAAGTAATTAAGTCTCTGTGTCCTGTGATGTACTCTCAAGAAAATGATTTTACAGGTAAGCTGTTTTAAAAAATCCAATTTTTTTAAAGTTAGGTAAATATGGAATATTACATATAAATATTTTGTATTTTCAAACTATCAATCCAGGTTTAACTTCTTTCCTTGTCTGCTTTGTTAAACTAAAGCATATTGTTTTCAGAGCTCAATAGCTAAAGCTGGAATTTAGGGCCCTTTCTCATGGAGCAGACTCGGCCAGAAGTCCGCCTGCTCAGCGGGGAATCTGTCCTCTGATCCCTGCTGAGCAGACGGATGGCTGGTCCATGTCCACTTATGCAGATGTGTGGTCCGATCGGGCCTGCCTGGAAAACTGACAGGCGGACCCGATCAGTCCGCCCCTTACACTGACAAGTGACTCCTCCCTGTAAAGGACAGGTTAATTTTAGTGAAATTGTCCCTCATATCTTCCCTGTGGTCCCTTTGTGGAAGCCACATAACAATACACTTACTGCCAGTCCCCCTTTGGAGATTTTCACTTTGCAGTCCTGCCCAGTGTAGAAAAGCCATGTCCCACTCCTACTGTGTATGCACGCCGCTCGTTCCATTAATTTCTGTGCCTAAGTTTGTACTCATTGCAAATTTATAGAAATACGTGTCCTCTTAGACACTTTTTACAGAAATGGTTGTTCCCATTGGAAGATCTTCTCCCACCTTCTGTTCAGGTGACAACTGTAATTTTTAGACTTCCCATTGCTTTGTAGCACCCCCTGGCAGTGGGTTGTTTAGCCAGATTCATCCCTACAGCCTACAGTAAAGTATACAGCTGGAAATGTTAGAAACATTGAAGAATTACATAATCTTGTTTGAGGCCCCAGTTCTCCCACAGAGGACGGCAACATACCCTCTCCACTCACTACTCTTCTGCATCATAACTCAACCCTTTCTTCCTATTTACTTACCCTAACCAGGGAAGTGGAAACTCTTAGAGGGAACTAAGTAGGTGACATCCCTACCCCAATGGGGCTGTAGCATGGTTCTACATTCCTCCCTCTTTCCTTTGGCCTGACCAACATACAACGTACACAATAAACTAACAAGGCATTAATGTCCCTTTTGAACCCAAATAAACATTTTTAACATACTGTAGTTATTTCTACTTAAAAACCATAAATAAATACTGTAGCACCACAAAAACCACAACATTTAAACAAACCTAAATATTTCAGCTCAAAACCTGGTTTGAAAGGAACAGCTGTAGCAAAGCAAAGTGTGTAAGCCACTTGTTAAATCCCTCTCCTGGAAGAATATGAGTTCGGGGCTTTGTACACCCGTGACAGTCCCAAACCCCATTATTAGCTAATGTAAATGGGGAAGAGGCCGGTGAATACCAGAACCCCGGGCAAATCGCCCAGAATGTGTAAGCACAGCAGTGCCTGCACCTGATGTCAGTCCCTCCAATTAAACCCCTAAATGAGGGGGTTCCAATCCCTTGGGGACAGCTGCAGATCCCTCCAAAGCCTGCTTAGGGGTGGCTGTATAGTATAGTATTGTTTAGTGCTCTCAGCCACAGGTGCCAGCTCCAGGAATATAGCAGGTTCAGTTCTAGGTGTCTCCAACTCCAACTTTGAATTCCTCTTTAGGGTACAAACTGACAGTCACTCCAGTACATTAGTGCCCGTCTGCTCTGCAACAGAGACAGACACCACCTGAAAGCTTTCCTCTGTTGACTTGGCTGCAGAGGTAGCTTTTTCCTCAGCTGGGCCAGTATACTCCAGCGAGCCCACCCAGTAGTGGTTCTTCTACTTCCAGCGGGTACCTCTGGGATGTCTCAGCCCTTGAGGGTGAAGGAGAGACCCCTTATAGTCCAATATTGTGTGCTTTTGAAAGGTGAAGAATCCCTGTCCTAAAAGCCACAGAGGTAGAAAGGAATCCCAGTACCAGCTGGGAATTTGCTGTTTATTCACAGAAGACCTTTTCAGTGACCGCCAGCAACCTGCTCACATCCCAGGATGGAAGCAAATCCTGAGACTCCCCCTGTTCTGGAAGTATTCAGAACAAGAATCCATGGTACATGCTACAACTAGTGATGAGCCGAACACCCCCGGGTTCGGTTCGCACCAGAACCCGCGAACGGACCGAAAGTTCGTACGAACATTAGAACCCTATTAAATACAATGGATGCAAACGTTCGAATTCTAAAGTGCTAATTATAACGACTATTATGCATGTTATTGTCCTAAAAAGGGTTTGGGAACCCGGGTTCTGCACCAGGGGACATGTATCAATGCAAAAAGAAGTTTTAAAAACGGTTGTTTTTCGGGAGCAGTCATTTGTAGCTGGGTTTCATCATCAGACCCTTCGAAACGCTGGGCATCCTCCTGGAGCATGTACCCAACACTGTGCTCAAACAGTTCGGGGGACTCCTCAGGAGGAGGACATGGTGGGTCTAGGGAAGGAGTGACTGATGATGAGTCTGACATTGATACCAGGGAAGAGGACGCTTTGGCAGCTGCTTTGCCAGTACCCTGAGCCTGGGTGAGAGAGGATGAGGAGGAGGAGGAGGGCTTGGTCATCCACTCTACCAAGTCTTCGGCATGATGTGGCTCAACATGTCCAGCTGGCGAAAAGAAGGACAAGCGTGTCCCATGGCCATGTGCTGATGACAATGCACCGCGTCCACGACCAGCACTGTTGCCCCCAGACACAGAGCCTGCTTGCCCTCTTTTATTGCCTCTTGACTGTCTGCCTCTCCTTGTTTGCCTTCCAGACATTCTAATAGATGGCCTGCAGGGAGATGGGAAAAAAGCAATAAGGGCTACCTTCAGGTGTCCTTCTCTGTCCCTTTACTTAAGGATTTCTAAATATGGTTGAGGATGATTGCTTTCGCACAGAATAGCACAACGACAATTTCCCTGACTGTCCAAAAAACAAGGATTTCAAAGATGGTTGATGAGGAATGCTTTAGCACAGTATAGCACAAGGAGAATTTCCCTCACTGTCCTTCCCTGTCCCTAGAAACAAGGATTAGCACAGTGAAAGAAACTGACACTCTCCCTACCTATAGTTTTCTGTCCCTAGAAAAAATGTTTTTTTAAAGATGGTTGATGATCAATGCTTTAGCACAGTATAGCACAAGGAGAATTTCCCTCACTGTCCTTCCCTGTCCCTAGAAACAAGGATTAGCACAGTGAAACACACTGACACTCTCCCTACCTATAGTTTTCTGTCCCTAGAAAAAATGTTTTTTTAAAGATGGTTGATGATCAATGCTTTAGCACAGTATAGCACAAGGAGAATTTCCCTCACTGTCCTTCCCTGTCCCTAGAAACAAGGATTAGCACAGTGAAAGAAACTGACACTCTCCCTACCTATAGTTTTCTGTCCCTAGAAAAAATGTTTTTTTAAAGATGGTTGATGATCAATGCTTTAGCACAGTATAGCACAAGGAGAATTTCCCTCACTGTCCTTCCCTGTCCCTAGAAACAAGGATTAGCACAGTGAAAGAAACTGACACTCTCCCTACCTATAGTTTTCTGTCCCTAGAAAAAATGTTTTTTTAAAGATGGTTGATGATCAATGCTTTAGCACAGTATAGCACAAGGAGAATTTCCCTCACTGTCCTTCCCTGTCCCTAGAAACAAGGATTAGCACAGTGAAACACACTGACACTCTCCCTACCTATAGTTTTCTGTCCCTAGAAAAAATGTTTTTTTAAAGATGGTTGATGATCAATGCTTTAGCACAGTATAGCACAAGGAGAATTTCCCTCACTGTCCTTCCCTGTCCCTAGAAACAAGGATTAGCACAGTGAAAGAAACTGACACTCTCCCTACCTATAGTTTTCTGTCCCTAGAAAAAATGTTTTTTTAAAGATGGTTGATGATCAATGCTTTAGCACAGTATAGCACAAGGAAAATTTCCCTCACTGTCCTTCCCTGTCCCCAGAAACAAGGATTAGCACAGTAAAAGAAACTGACACTCTCCCTACCTATAGTTTTCTGTCCCTAGAAAAAATGTTTTTTTAAAGATGGTTGATGATCAATGCTTTAGCACAGTATAGCACAAGGAGAATTTCCCTCACTGTCCTTCCCTGTCCCTAGAAACAAGGATTAGCACAGTGAAATAAACTGACACTCTCCCTACCTATAGTTTTCTGTCCCTAGAAAAAATGTTTTTTTAAAGATGGTTGATGATCAATGCTTTAGCACACTATAGCACAAGGAGAATTTCCCTCACTGTCCTTCCCTGTCCCTAGAAACAAGGATTAGCACAGTAAAACACACTCACACTCTCCCTACCTATAGTTTTCTGTCCCTAGAAAAAATGTTTTTTTAAAGATGGTTGATGATCAATGCTTTAGCACACTATAGCACAAGGAGAATTTCCCTCACTGTCCTTCCCTGTCCCTAGAAACAAGGATTAGCACAGTAAAACACACTGACACTCTCCCTACCTATAGTTTTCTGTCCCTAGAAAAAATGTTTTTTTAAAGATGGTTGATGATCAATGCTTTAGCACACTATAGCACAAGGAGAATTTCCCTCACTGTCCTTCCCTGTCCCTAGAAACAAGGATTAGCACAGTAAAACACACTGACACTCTCCCTACCTATAGTTTTCTGTCCCTAGAAAAAATGTTTTTTTAAAGATGGTTGATGATCAATGCTTTAGCACAGTATAGCACAAGGAGAATTTCCCTCACTGTCCTTCCCTGTCCCTAGAAACAAGGATTAGCACAGTGAAAGAAACTGACACTCTCCCTACCTATAGTTTTCTGTCCCTAGAAAAAATGTTTTTTTAAAGATGGTTGATGATCAATGCTTTAGCACAGTATAGCACAAGGAGAATTTCCCTCACTGTCCTTCCCTGTCCCTAGAAACAAGGATTAGCACAGTGAAAGAAACTGACACTCTCCCTACCTATAGTTTTCTGTCCCTAGAAAAAATGTTTTTTTAAAGATGGTTGATGATCAATGCTTTAGCACAGTATAGCACAAGGAGAATTTCCCTCACTGTCCTTCCCTGTCCCTAGAAACAAGGATTAGCACAGTGAAACACACTGACACTCTCCCTACCTATAGTTTTCTGTCCCTAGAAAAAATGTTTTTTTAAAGATGGTTGATGATCAATGCTTTAGCACAGTATAGCACAAGGAGAATTTCCCTCACTGTCCTTCCCTGTCCCTAGAAACAAGGATTAGCACAGTGAAAGAAACTGACACTCTCCCTACTGTGAGGGGGTTAGCTCGGCAGCGGGTGTGTGTGACCCCCGGGATGGGCTCCCCACACAAAAACAGGCCCAGCAGACGGAGGTTGTGGTTTTCAAAATCAAAAAGGTGCCGTTTATTTTCTATTTACAGTGACAAAAACACAGCAAAGCAAAAAAAACAAACAAAATAAATCCTGGTCAACTTGACCTCTGACTAAACATACAGGTTTCCTAACTAACAACTGGGATCAGCCTAGTGCTGTCCTAGTCCCTGGTTTTAAATGTCCAAGCAAAATATAGCCACACAGGCTTTCTCTCACCGCACAGGGGTTCACTCTCCCTAGACAGTCCACACAGGTCTGCTTCCAGGCATGAGCTAACATCTAATGAAGCTGGGATTTCTTATAGAGGCCTAAATGAGCTGACAAGGTTCAGCTGATCTCATCAACTCCCTGTCTGCACGACGCCCAGCCCTCTCCTTAGAGGTATGAGTCATCCATGAGCCCACTAGCCTTATACAACTCTCCACCTAGTTGTATAAATCGGCGTAAAGCCTGAATCTGGGCGAAATATATCTACCCCCCTGGATGCAACCAGGTGACTTTACCTTCCTGCTGTCACATACCCCCCCCTCTTGTTTTAACCTCGGGGTTGGAACACCAGCAATCAGGCATTCATGTACTCGAGACAAAGCATCCACATTCCCCATTTGAACGCCAGGGCGATGCTTTACTGTGAAGTTGAATTCCTGGAGGGCCAGGAACCACCTATTCACTCTTCTATTTGTTTCCTTGTTTTGAGCCATCCACTTTAACGGAGCGTGATCCGTAACCATGTCAAAGTGCCTACCTAGCAGGTAGTACCGAAGGGAATCTAGAGCCCACTTCACCGCTAAACACTCCTTTTCAACGGTGGCGTAATTTACCTCATGGGACTTCAACTTCCTGCTGAGGTAAATGACTGGGTGCTCTTCCCCGTTCCAGACCTGGGACAATACTGCTCCTAACCCCACATCTGACGCATCACTTTGTACGACAAAGTCTCTAGAGAAGTCGGGTGAGTACAACACTGGCTGGCTACATAAGGCTTGTTTCAAGAATTGGAATGCTGCCTCAGCCTCGGGGGTCCATTTAATCATGACCGACCCTTTCCCCTTCGTCAGGTTGGTTAGGGGCACAGCCTTAGAAGCAAAGTGGGGAATGAATCGCCGATAATACCCAGCGATTCCCAGAAAGGCTCGTACCTGCTTCTTGCTGTTGGGACGTGGCCAACTCTGGATGGCCTCGACTTTGTTGAGTTGGGGTTTTATTACTCCCCTCCCAATGGTGTACCCAAGATATTTGGCCTCCTCCTGCCCAATGGTACACTTCTTGGGGTTAGCCGTAAACCCTGCTTCCCGAACAGAGTCCAGGACTGCTTGCACTTTTGGCAGATGTGAGGCCCAATCTGTGCTATGGACAATTACGTCATCCAGGTAAGCCGCAGCATACTTCCGATGGGGCCTCAGCATCTGGTCCATTTTCCGCTGGAATGTGGCCGGCGCATTCTGTAACCCGAACGGCATTCTTTTATATTGGAACGCCCCGTCTGGGGTTACAAATGCGGTTTTCTCTTTGGCTGACTTGGCCAGGGGGATTTGCCAATACCCTTTTGTGAGGTCAAGAGTCGTCATGTATCGGGCTGTTCCCAGCCGGTCGATCAACTCATCTATACGTGGCATGGGGTAGGTGTCAAATTTTGTAACTTTGTTCAACTGACGAAAATCGTTACAAAATCGCCAGCTCCCATCCGGTTTAGGCACCAACACAATGGGACTAGACCAATCACTTTGGGACTCCTCTATCACCCCTAAGTTCAGCATTTTCTGTACTTCCTCCCGTATTGCCTCCCGTCGGGCCTCTGGGATCCGATAGGGTTTTAACTTCACCCTTTCACCGGGCGGGGTAATAATGTCATGCTCTACCCCAGATGTTTGTCCCGGCAGCTCAGAGAATACCTCCTTGTTGCGAAGCACAAACTCCTTAACCTCCTGTTGTTGGGGTTGTGACAAGGTGGCTGCGATTCCAACCTCAGGAATCACGCAACCAGTTTGAGCTGGTGACCAAGTGTCTGCGACTAGGGACTCTCTATCCCTCCAGGCTTTCAACAGATTAACGTGATAGATCTGTTCGGGCTTTCGCCTTCCTGGTTGTCTGACCTTGTAATTCACTTCGCTCACTTTTTCCATTATCTCGTAGGGGCCTTGCCATTTGGCAAGGAATTTACTTTCAACCGTAGGGACAAGTACCAATATCCTATCCCCCGGGGAAAAGGTACGGGTCTTGGCTCCACGGTTGTACACTCTCTGCTGTGCCAACTGCGCTTGGGCCAAATGTTCCTTCACGATGGGCATTACCTGTGCAATTCGATCTTGCATCAGGGCGACATGCTCAATCACACTCCTGTGGGGAGAACTCTCACTTTCCCAAGTTTCCTTGGCAATATCCAACAGCCCTCTTGGGTGTCTCCCATACAGTAACTCAAAGGGGGAGAATCCCGTAGAGGATTGGGGCACCTCCCTAATAGCAAACATCAAATAAGGAAGTAGACAGTCCCAATCCTTTCCATCCCTATCCACCACTTTCTTCAACATTTGTTTTAGGGTTTTGTTGAATCTTTCAACCAGCCCATCGGTTTGGGGGTGATACACAGATGTACGTAATTGCGTCACTTTGAACAATTTACACAGCTCCTTCATAACCCGGGACATAAAGGGTGTACCTTGGTCCGTAAGCAGTTCTTTACAAATACCCACCCGGCTAAAAACAAGAGATAGCTCTTTGGCTATGGTTTTGGCCGAGGTATTTCTGAGAGGGATCGCTTCTGGATAACGGGTGGCATAGTCCATTATAACCAATATGTACTGGTGCCCCCTAGCGGACTTGATTATAGGACCTACCAAATCCATTGCGATTCTCTCAAACGGGACCTCAATGATGGGTAGAGGGACCAGCGGGCTACGGAAGTGTGGCATCGGGGCCGACCTCTGACACACAGGGCAGGAGGAACAATAATTTTCTATGTCCTTCATCACCCCAGGCCAATAGAATCTCTGTAATACCCTCTCTCGGGTTTTCTCTGTCCCCAGATGACCTCCAAGAATGTGCCCATGGGCCAACTCCAACACCAACTTCCTGTAAGGTTTGGGCACCACAAGCTGCTCAACGGTTTCTTCTGCCCTTTTTGCCACCCGATACAGTAGGTCCTTCTCTACGCTGAAGTATGGGTAAGTGCAGGTATTATCTGGGTTCACTAACTCGCCATCTATTTTCACTACGTTTTCCCGTGCCTTTATTAGGGCGGGGTCTTTCAACTGTTCTGTGGCAAAGTTTTCCCTGTGAACCTCAAGATCAGAAAACTCCACAGACGGTAGGTTTTCGTCTGAGGAGGTGGGCTCCTCTCCAGTTTCTTGAGTCTCCCCTGCCAATACTGACAAGGGAAATTCGGGAGAGTCCTCACCACTCTCAGAGGAGTTCTGGCTATCATATTCCTGGTACATAGGGGCACCAGTGGGGGGCTCAGGATCATCCCACAGTTCCCAGAACTTCGGAAAATCCCTTCCCACAATGGCGTCATGCGGTAACTGAGACACTAAGCCCACTGGATGAGAAAGGGTACCTTTGGGGGTCTCGAAACACACTGTAGTCACTGGATACTCTCGGGTGTCCCCATGCACACAAATAACAGCTACCTTGCTATTCCCAGAGACCTCTGTTTTAACTAATTCAGCCTTTATCAGGGTCACAAGGCTACCTGAATCCAGCAATACCACAACATTTCTACCATTAATACACATTTTGCATAAATGTTTCTCAGTTCCCCGAATGGCAGTGCATGCGACTGTCGCACACAGCGACTGACGTCTGCCCGTCAGAAAGTCACACTGCATGGGTTCCTCCAAAACTGGGCAATTTGCTGCAATATGTCCCGCTTGCCGGCAGCGGTAGCAAATGATCCTTCTTGCCGCCTCTTGAGCCGCTGATTTCCCAGGCTGTTCTCGCCAAACTTGGGGTAGAGCTCCCACCCTCTCACTCTCTCCACCCTTACCCCTTGGAATCATCTTATCCGCCCCTGGGGATGGTCTGGTCTTAGGGTGGAAAGTCCGAGTGTCTCTGGAAGAGGCCGTCAGGTTCTCTGTAGCCAAGTATTTCTCCACACGATCCACAAGACCATCGGCCGTCTCTGGGTCTCCATGGCTTACCCACTTTTGGATGGCAGTAGGAAGAGCTCTCAAAAACCGATCCATTACAACACGTTCCACAATCTTTGGTGCGGACAAAGTCTCTGGCTGTAGCCACTTTCTGCTCAGGTGAATGAGATCATACATTTGAGACCTGGGGGGTTTTCCAAGCTGGAAAGTCCAGTTATGCACACGCTGAGCCCGGACAGCCAGGGTGACACCCAGCCTTGCCAATATTTCAGCTTTTAGCATCACATAGTCTTTTGCTTGGTCAGGCTCTAGGTCATAGTAAGCTTTCTGCGATTCACCCGTTAACAGAGGAGCCACCAGTCCAGCCCACTGCTCCTCAGGCCACTTTTCTCTTTCAGCAGTCCTTTCAAACGTGGTCAAAAATACCTCTGGATCATCCTCTCCAGTCATTTTTGTCAATAAACGACTCACCCCAAAGGACGCGGTATTAGTGGGACGGCTTTCCTCACTGGTCTGCGGACGTTGCTGCATTACTGCTTCCATTTGTTGTAGTCTCTGCTCTTGCTTCTGTAATAGGTCTATGAAGCGGGCCTCAGATCGTTGCTGGGCTTGTTGCTGAGCTTCCAGACTCTGTTGGTGAGCTTGCTGCTGGGCTGCAAGGCTCTGTTGATGAGCTTGCTGCTGGGCTGCGAAGTTCTGTTGTTGAGCTGCAAGGCTCTTTTGCAAACCTGCATTTGTCTGCTGTTGATTGGCATTTGCTAGAGCCAGCTGTTTCAGTATCTCCTCCATGCTGGCTTAAAAAAAAACTGCCACTGGTTCTCCACCAACTGTGAGGGGGTTAGCTCGGCAGCGGGTGTGTGTGACCCCCGGGATGGGCTCCCCACACAAAAACAGGCCCAGCAGACGGAGGTTGTGGTTTTCAAAATCAAAAAGGTGCCGTTTATTTTCTATTTACAGTGACAAAAACACAGCAAAGCAAAAAAAACAAACAAAATAAATCCTGGTCAACTTGACCTCTGACTAAACATACAGGTTTCCTAACTAACAACTGGGATCAGCCTAGTGCTGTCCTAGTCCCTGGTTTTAAATGTCCAAGCAAAATATAGCCACACAGGCTTTCTCTCACCGCACAGGGGTTCACTCTCCCTAGACAGTCCACACAGGTCTGCTTCCAGGCATGAGCTAACATCTAATGAAGCTGGGATTTCTTATAGAGGCCTAAATGAGCTGACAAGGTTCAGCTGATCTCATCAACTCCCTGTCTGCACGACGCCCAGCCCTCTCCTTAGAGGTATGAGTCATCCATGAGCCCACTAGCCTTATACAACTCTCCACCTAGTTGTATAAATCGGCGTAAAGCCTGAATCTGGGCGAAATATATCTACCCCCCTGGATGCAACCAGGTGACTTTACCTTCCTGCTGTCACACTACCTATAGTTTTCTGTCCCTAGAAAAAATGTTTTTTTAAAGATGGTTGATGATCAATGCTTTAGCACAGTATAGCACAAGGAGAATTTCCCTCACTGTCCTTCCCTGTCCCTAGAAACAAGGATTAGCACAGTGAAAGAAACTGACACTCTCCCTACCTATAGTTTTCTGTCCCTAGAAAAAATGTTTTTTAAAGATGGTTGATGATCAATGCTTTAGCACAGTATAGCACAAGGAGAATTTCCCTCACTGTCCTTCCCTGTCCCTAGAAACAAGGATTAGCACAGTGAAACACACTGACACTCTCCCTACCTATAGTTTTCTGTCCCTAGAAAAAATGTTTTTTTAAAGATGGTTGATGATCAATGCTTTAGCACAGTATAGCACAAGGAGAATTTCCCTCACTGTCCTTCCCTGTCCCTAGAAACAAGGATTAGCACAGTGAAAGAAACTGACACTCTCCCTACCTATAGTTTTCTGTCCCTAGAAAAAATGTTTTTTTAAAGATGGTTGATGATCAATGCTTTAGCACAGTATAGCACAAGGAGAATTTCCCTCACTGTCCTTCCCTGTCCCTAGAAACAAGGATTAGCACAGTGAAAGAAACTGACACTCTCCCTACCTATAGTTTTCTGTCCCTAGAAAAAATGTTTTTTTAAAGATGGTTGATGATCAATGCTTTAGCACAGTATAGCACAAGGAGAATTTCCCTCACTGTCCTTCCCTGTCCCTAGAAACAAGGATTAGCACAGTGAAAGAAACTGACACTCTCCCTACCTATAGTTTTCTGTCCCTAGAAAAAATGTTTTTTTAAAGATGGTTGATGATCAATGCTTTAGCACACTATAGCACAAGGAGAATTTCCCTCACTGTCCTTCCCTGTCCCTAGAAACAAGGATTAGCACAGTAAAACACACTCACACTCTCCCTACCTATAGTTTTCTGTCCCTAGAAAAAATGTTTTTTTAAAGATGGTTGATGATCAATGCTTTAGCACACTATAGCACAAGGAGAATTTCCCTCACTGTCCTTCCCTGTCCCTAGAAACAAGGATTAGCACAGTAAAACACACTGACACTCTCCCTACCTATAGTTTTCTGTCCCTAGAAAAAAAGTTTTTTTAAAGATGGTTGATGATCAATGCTTTAGCACACTATAGCACAAGGAGAATTTCCCTCACTGTCCTTCCCTGTCCCTAGAAACAAGGATTAGCACAGTAAAACACACTGACACTCTCCCTACCTATAGTTTTCTGTCCCTAGAAAAAATGTTTTTTTAAAGATGGTTGATGATCAATGCTTTAGCACACTATAGCACAAGGAGAATTTCCCTCACTGTCCTTCCCTGTCCCTAGAAACAAGGATTAGCACAGTAAAACACACTGACACTCTCCCTACCTATAGTTTTCTGTCCCTAGAAAAAATGTTTTTTTAAAGATGGTTGATGATCAATGCTTTAGCACAGTATAGCACAAGGAGAATTTCCCTCACTGTCCTTCCCTGTCCCTAGAAACAAGGATTAGCACAGTAAAACACACTGACACTCTCCCTACCTATCCTTCTCTTTCCCTAAACTAAAGGAATCCAGGTTAAGCAAGAAAAAAAAATGTCACTGTCCCTGCCTATGCTTCTCTTTCCCTGCTCCGGAACACACTACACTAGGCCGCCGTGCTGGCGGCCTTTTATAGTGTGGGGCGTGTACTAAACACCCTCAGCAATTATTGGCCACAGGCATCCTGCCTGTGGCCAATCATTGCTCTCCTCGCTGCCGACGCTGTGATTGGCCAAGCATGCGGGGTCACAGTGCATGCTTGGCCAATCACAGCGCCTGGATGACACTGCGATGGCGTAGTGCATTGTGGGCCATTCGCGTCACTCGAATTTGGCGCGAACGGCCCAAATCGTTCGATCTTCGTCGAACGATCGAACACCGAGCTCATCCCTAGCTACAACACACCCAAGGGGTGGTTTCATCAGTTACATGGAGGCAGTTCAGACATTCCAACAGTGACAACTCAGTCTCTCCTGAACAGCAATATATCAGAATTCCCCAGGTAAGGAAGCAAATCAAGAGACTAAGCTCCTCCATATCTAGCCAACTCTGTGTCTTGCGCCAATTCTTTTGGAACAATGTTCTCCAACAACCTCACTCACTCTCCCCTTTGCATGTAGCCCAGACATTCTTTGAGGTACAAAGCTCCTCATGCATTTCTCCTAAGTTCTAGAAGGTTGTAAAGGCTTCTAGAAACTCTCCACCTCACGCTGAAGTCTCATCCTATTCGGTGGTCCATCCTGCTGACTATGCCAAAATGTAGCACTCCTTGGGGTGGTTTGTTTAGCCAGGGCCTACTGTGTAGTTTTTACAACAAGAACTGTTGCAAACCTCTCTCATTGTTCTGGCTCATAGTTCCTGGCATACAGGCTTGTCAGAAAACTCACACTTACAAAGTTGTATGAGGTCCAAAGTCCATGGTTGCAGTTCAGGTCCTCCGGGGGTTGCGCCAAATACCTTGCCCTGCCCAAATAACACATTGGTCGAGGGGTAAAAGGCCGTGGTCCAGAAAAGGAACTCGTCACTGCCACCAAGCTGGCCGAACCTCCTTCTCCTGATCACCACCAATTTTCTAACTAAGCCAGCTTCTGTACTTACTCCCCAGGTATAGGGTATAAAGAGACTTAGTCCATGTCCTTCAAGAACTTCTCTTTCCTGAATGTAAGGTCATCACAAAACAGTCCATTTTAGTATGGTTCCATTGCTGGTCAAGATCATTGCTTTTGCCTATTAGCGGTACTTTCTCAATAGAATTTTCCAGCTTTCCTGGCAGGACATTTAAGGGAAGAAGCAAGTGGAATACCCTTGAAGAGAACTACTCTTCTCCACCACAAATCCACCCTTCCTTCCTAATTATATCCTAAATAGGGATGAGCTTCGTGTTCGAGTCGAACATACGTTCGACTCGAACATCGGCTGTTCGATCGTTCGATGAAGATCGAACGATTTGGGCCGTTCGCGCCAAATTCGAGTGACGCGAACGGCCCACAATGCACTACGCCATCGCAGTGTCATCCAGGCGCTGTGATTGGCCAAGCATGCACTGTGACCCCGCATGCTTGGCCAATCACAGCGCCGGCAGCGAGGAGAGCAATGATTGGCCACAGGCAGGATGCCTGTGGCCAATTATTGCTGAGGGTGTTTAGTACACGCCCCACACTATAAAAGGCCGCCAGCACGGCGGCCTAGTGTAGTGTGTTCCGGAGCAGGGAAAGACAAGCATAGGCAGGGACAGTGACATTTATTTCTTTCTTGCTTAACCTGGATTCCTTTAGTTTAGGGAAAGAGAAGGATAGGTAGGGAGAGTGTCAGTGTGTTTTACTGTGCGAATCCTTGTTTCTAGGGACAAAGAAGGAAAGTGAGGGGAATTCTCCTTGTGCTATAGTGTGCTTTAAAAAAACATTTTTTCTAGGGACAGAAAACTCTAGGTAGGGAGAGTGTCAGTTTCTTTCACTGTGCGAGTCCTTGTTTCTAGGGACAAAGAAGGAAAGTGAGGGGAATTCTCCTTGTGCTATAGTGTGCTTTAAAAAAAACATTTTTTCTAGGGACAGAAAACTCTAGGTAGGGAGAGTGTCAGTGTCTTTTACTGTGCGAGTCCTTGTTTCTAGGGACAAAGAAGGAAAGTGAGGGGAATTCTCCTTGTGCTATAGTGTGCTTTAAAAAAAAAAAATTCTAGGGACAGAAAACTCTAGGTAGGGAGAGTGTCAGTGTCTTTTACTGTGTGAGTCCTTGTTTCTAGGGACAAAGAAGGAAAGTGAGGGGAATTCTCCTTGTGCTATAGTGTGCTTTAAAAAAACATTTTTTCTAGGGACAGAAAACTCTAGGTAGGGAGAGTGTCAGTTTCTTTCACTGTGCAAGTCCTTGTTTCTAGGGACAGGGAAGGACAGTGAGTGAATTCTCCTTGTGCTATAGTGTGCTTTAAAAAAACATTTTTTCTAGGGACAGAAAACTCTAGGTAGGGAGAGTGTCAGTTTCTTTCACTGTGCGAGTCCTTGTTTCTAGGGACAAAGAAGGAAAGTGAGGGGAATTCTCCTTGTGCTATAGTGTGCTTTAAAAAAACATTTTTTCTAGGGACAGAAAACTCTAGGTAGGGAGAGTGTCAGTTTCTTTCACTGTGCGAGTCCTTGTTTCTAGGGACAAAGAAGGAAAGTGAGGGGAATTCTCCTTGTGCTATAGTGTGCTTTAAAAAAACATTTTTTCTAGGGACAGAAAACTCTAGGTAGGGAGAGTGTCAGTGTCTTTTACTGTGCGAGTCCTTGTTTCTAGGGACAAAGAAGGAAAGTGAGGGGAATTCTCCTTGTGCTATAGTGTGCTTTAAAAAAACATTTTTTCTAGGGACAGAAAACTCTAGGTAGGGAGAGTGTCAGTGTCTTTTACTGTGCGAGTCCTTGTTTCTAGGGACAAAGAAGGAAAGTGAGGGGAATTCTCCTTGTGCTATAGTGTGCTTTAAAAAAACATTTTTTCTAGGGACAGAAAACTCTTTTTTGGGAGAGTGTCAGTTTCTTTCACTGTGCGAGTACTTGTTTCTAGGGACAAAGAAGGAAAGTGAGGGGAATTCTCCTTGTGCTATAGTGTGCTTTAAAAAAACATTTTTTCTAGGGACAGAAAACTCTAGGTAGGGAGAGTGTCAGTTTCTTTCACTGTGTGAGTCCTTGTTTCTAGGGACAAAGAAGGAAAGTGAGGGGAATTCTCCTTGTGCTATAGTGTGCTTTAAAAAAACATTTTTTCTAGGGACAGAAAACTCTAGGTAGGGAGAGTGTCAGTTTCTTTCACTGTGCGAGTCCTTGTTTCTAGGGACAAAGAAGGAAAGTGAGGGGAATTCTCCTTGTGCTATAGTGTGCTTTAAAAAAAAAAATTTCTAGGGACAGAAAACTCTAGGTAGGGAGAGTGTCAGTTTCTTTCACTGTGCGAGTCCTTGTTTCTAGGGACAAAGAAGGAAAGTGAGGGGAATTCTCCTTGTGCTATAGTGTGCTTTAAAAAAACATTTTTTCTAGGGACAGAAAACTCTAGGTAGGGAGAGTGTCAGTTTCTTTCACTGTGCGAGTCCTTGTTTCTAGGGACAAAGAAGGAAAGTGAGGGGAATTCTCCTTGTGCTATAGTGTGCTTTAAAAAAACATTTTTTCTAGGGACAGAAAACTCTATGTAGGGAGAGTGTCAGTTTCTTTCACTGTGCGAGTCCTTGTTTCTAGGGACAAAGAAGGAAAGTGAGGGGAATTCTCCTTGTGCTATAGTGTGCTTTAAAAAAACATTTTTTCTAGGGACAGAAAACTCTAGGTAGGGAGAGTGTCAGTGTCTTTTACTGTGCGAGTCCTTGTTTCTAGGGACAAAGAAGGAAAGTGAGGGGAATTCTCCTTGTGCTATAGTGTGCTTTAAAAAAACATTTTTTCTAGGGACAGAAAACTCTAGGTAGGGAGAGTGTCAGTGTCTTTTACTGTGCGAGTCCTTGTTTCTAGGGACAAAGAAGGAAAGTGAGGGGAATTCTCCTTGTGCTATAGTGTGCTTTAAAAAAACATTTTTTCTAGGGACAGAAAACTCTTTTTTGGGAGAGTGTCAGTTTCTTTCACTGTGCGAGTACTTGTTTCTAGGGACAAAGAAGGAAAGTGAGGGGAATTCTCCTTGTGCTATAGTGTGCTTTAAAAAAACATTTTTTCTAGGGACAGAAAACTCTAGGTAGGGAGAGTGTCAGTTTCTTTCACTGTGTGAGTCCTTGTTTCTAGGGACAAAGAAGGAAAGTGAGGGGAATTCTCCTTGTGCTATAGTGTGCTTTAAAAAAACATTTTTTCTAGGGACAGAAAACTCTAGGTAGGGAGAGTGTCAGTTTCTTTCACTGTGCGAGTCCTTGTTTCTAGGGACAAAGAAGGAAAGTGAGGGGAATTCTCCTTGTGCTATAGTGTGCTTTAAAAAAAAAAATTTCTAGGGACAGAAAACTCTAGGTAGGGAGAGTGTCAGTTTCTTTCACTGTGCGAGTCCTTGTTTCTAGGGACAAAGAAGGAAAGTGAGGGGAATTCTCCTTGTGCTATAGTGTGCTTTAAAAAAACATTTTTTCTAGGGACAGAAAACTCTAGGTAGGGAGAGTGTCAGTTTCTTTCACTGTGCGAGTCCTTGTTTCTAGGGACAAAGAAGGAAAGTGAGGGGAATTCTCCTTGTGCTATAGTGTGCTTTAAAAAAACATTTTTTCTAGGGACAGAAAACTCTATGTAGGGAGAGTGTCAGTTTCTTTCACTGTGCGAGTCCTTGTTTCTAGGGACAAAGAAGGAAAGTGAGGGGAATTCTCCTTGTGCTATAGTGTGCTTTAAAAAAACATTTTTTCTAGGGACAGAAAACTCTAGGTAGGGAGAGTGTCAGTGTCTTTTACTGTGCGAGTCCTTGTTTCTAGGGACAAAGAAGGAAAGTGAGGGGAATTCTCCTTGTGCTATAGTGTGCTTTAAAAAAACATTTTTTCTAGGGACAGAAAACTCTTTTTTGGGAGAGTGTCAGTTTCTTTCACTGTGCGAGTACTTGTTTCTAGGGACAAAGAAGGAAAGTGAGGGGAATTCTCCTTGTGCTATAGTGTGCTTTAAAAAAACATTTTTTCTAGGGACAGAAAACTCTAGGTAGGGAGAGTGTCAGTTTCTTTCACTGTGCGAGTCCTTGTTTCTAGGGACAAAGAAGGAAAGTGAGGGGAATTCTCCTTGTGCTATAGTGTGCTTTAAAAAAAAAAATTTCTAGGGACAGAAAACTCTAGGTAGGGAGAGTGTCAGTTTCTTTCACTGTGCGAGTCCTTGTTTCTAGGGACAAAGAAGGAAAGTGAGGGGAATTCTCCTTGTGCTATAGTGTGCTTTAAAAAAACATTTTTTCTAGGGACAGAAAACTCTAGGTAGGGAGAGTGTCAGTTTCTTTCACTGTGCGAGTCCTTGTTTCTAGGGACAAAGAAGGAAAGTGAGGGGAATTCTCCTTGTGCTATAGTGTGCTTTAAAAAAACATTTTTTCTAGGGACAGAAAACTCTAGGTAGGGAGAGTGTCAGTTTCTTTCACTGTGCGAGTCCTTGTTTCTAGGGACAAAGAAGGAAAGTGAGGGGAATTCTCCTTGTGCTATAGTGTGCTTTAAAAAAAACATTTTTTCTAGGGACAGAAAACTCTAGGTAGGGAGAGTGTCAGTTTCTTTCACTGTGCGAGTCCTTGTTTCTAGGGACAAAGAAGGAAAGTGAGGGGAATTCTCCTTGTGCTATAGTGTGCTTTAAAAAAACATTTTTTCTAGGGACAGAAAACTCTAGGTAGGGAGAGTGTCAGTTTCTTTCACTGTGCGAGTCCTTGTTTCTAGGGACAAAGAAGGAAAGTGAGGGGAATTCTCCTTGTGCTATAGTGTGCTTTAAAAAAACATTTTTTCTAGGGACAGAAAACTCTAGGTAGGGAGAGTGTCAGTTTCTTTCACTGTGCGAGTCCTTGTTTCTAGGGACAAAGAAGGAAAGTGAGGGGAATTCTCCTTGTGCTATAGTGTGCTTTAAAAAAACATTTTTTCTAGGGACAGAAAACTCTAGGTAGGGAGAGTGTCAGTGTCTTTTACTGTGCGAGTCCTTGTTTCTAGGGACAAAGAAGGAAAGTGAGGGGAATTCTCCTTGTGCTATAGTGTGCTTTAAAAAAACATTTTTTCTAGGGACAGAAAACTCTAGGTAGGGAGAGTGTCAGTGTCTTTTACTGTGCGAGTCCTTGTTTCTAGGGACAAAGAAGGAAAGTGAGGGGAATTCTCCTTGTGCTATAGTGTGCTTTAAAAAAACATTTTTTCTAGGGACAGAAAACTCTAGGTAGGGAGAGTGTCAGTTTCTTTCACTGTGCGAGTCCTTGTTTCTAGGGACAAAGAAGGAAAGTGAGGGGAATTCTCCTTGTGCTATAGTGTGCTAAAGCATTCCTCATCAACCATCTTTGAAATCCTTGTTTTTTGGACAGTCAGGGAAATTGTCGTTGTGCTATTCTGTGCAAAAGCAATCATCCTCAACCATATTTAGAAATCCTTAAGTAAAGGGACAGAGAAGGACACCTGAAGGTAGCCCTTATTGCTTTTTTCCCATCTCCCTGCAGGCCATCTATTAGAATGTCTGGAAGGCAAACAAGGAGAGGCAGACAGTCAGGAGGCAATAAAAGAGGGCAAGCAGGCTCTGTGTCTGGGGGCAACAGTGCTGGTCGTGGACGCGGTGCATTGTCATCAGCACATGGCCATGGGACACGCTTGTCCTTCTTTTCGGCAGCTGGACATGTTGAGCCACATCATGCCGAAGACTTGGTAGAGTGGATGACCAAGCCCTCCTCCTCCTCCTCATCCTCTCTCACCCAGGCTCACGGTACTGGCAAAGCAGCTGCCAAAGCGTCCTCTTCCCTGGTATCAATGTCAGACTCATCATCAGTCACTCCTTCCCTAGACCCACCATGTCCTCCTCCTGAGGAGTCCCCCGAACTGTTTGAGCACAGTGTTGGGTACATGCTCCAGGAGGATGCCCAGCGTTTCGAAGGGTCTGATGATGAAACCCAGCTACAGGAAGGCAGTAGCGTGAGAGCAGACAGAGGGGATGCTCAAGAAGGACACCAATCTGGCAGTCATGTTCCAGCAGCTGCAGCATACTGCCAGATTGGCTCCAGTGATGAGGAGGGAGGGGATGATGAGGTCACTGACTCCACATGGGTGCCTAATAGGAGAGAGGAGGAGGAGGAGGATGAGGAGGAGGCACATCTCCAACGAGGCAGGATGCCCTTTGGTGGCCAGCGTAAGGGCAGTACACCGACGGAATCACACCGCAGAGCTCCGCCTGTGCAGGGCGCTGCCTCTGCCCGTCATTCAAAAAGTTCCTTGGTGTGGGCCTTTTTTGAGGCTAGTGCATCAGATCGCACAGCTGCTGTTTGTAACATATGTCTCAAGCGTATATCGCGTGGCCAAAATATCAGCCGCTTGGGTACCACATGCCTGACCAGACATATGTTGACCTGCCATGCAGCTCGTTGGCAAGCCTACCTCAAAGACCCACACCAAAGAACAAAGCGGACCTCTCCTTGCACCGCATCAGCTGGGATCTCCAACCCCACTATAACTTCAGTCCTCTCTGAAACATGCACTGAGAGGAATGAAGGTGTAGAATTAGGTGTGTCACAGCCAAGTACTTGCGGCCACTCTGCTAGCAGTACACCGACGTCCGATTCTAGCAGGCAAATTTCCCTGCCCCAGCTGCTGGACCGTCGAAAGAAGTTCACTCCCAGCCATCCACATGCCCAGCGGTTGAATGCTAGCTTGGCTAAATTGCTAGCGCTTCAACTGCTGCCCTTTCAGTTGGTAGACTCGGCCCCCTTCCGTGAGTTTGTGCAATGTGCGGTTCCTCAGTGGCAGGTTCCCAAACGCCACTTTTTCTCACGGAAGGCTATTCCGGCTCTCTACCGGCATGTGGAAGGCAATGTCTTGGCCTCGCTGGACAGGGCGGTCAGCGGTAAGGTGCATATTACCGCTGACTCATGGTCCAGCAGGCATGGACAGGGACGTTACCTTTCTTTCACGGCCCATTGGGTCACTCTTTTGGCAGCTGGGAAGGATGCAGGACAAGGTGCAGTAGTGTTGGAGGTTGTTCCACCGCCACGCCTCCAAAATGCTACTACTGGTTGTGACACACCTCTCTCCTCCACCCCCTCCTCTTCTTCTTCCTCCAGGGCCTCTTCCTGTGGTTTGTCCTATGAACCAGCGGTGCTCCGTAGCCGTTCACGGGGCTACGCAAGTACGCAGGCAAAAAGATGCCATGCCGTGCTTGCGCTGGTGTGTTTCGGGGACAGAAGCCACACTGGGGCAGAGGTCCTGTCTGCTCTGCAGGGCCAGGCCGAGAGGTGGTTGACGCCACGCCAGCTTAAGCCAGGAATGGTGGTTTGCGACAATGGCACCAACCTCCTCTCCGCCCTCCGACAGGGACAACTGACCCATGTGCCCTGTGTGGCTCACGTCCTTAACCTGGTGGTGCAGCGGTTCTTGGGCAGGTACCCGGGCTTACAGGATGTCCTGAGGCAGGCCAGGAAAGTCTGTGTGCATTTCCGCAGATCTTATAATGCCAGTGCTCGCCTGGCTGAGCTGCAAAAGGAGTTGAACCTGCCCAAGAACCGCCTTATATGTGACATGCCCACCAGGTGGAACTCAACGTTGGCCATGCTGCAGCGGCTGCACACGCAGCAGAGGGCCATCAATGAGTACCTGTGCGACTACGGCACCAGGACAGGGTCAGGGGAGCTTGGTTTTTTTTCTCCACGCCAGTGGGGCATGATCAGGGATGCATGCACTGTCCTGGCACCATTTGAGGAGGCCACGAGGATGGTGAGCAGTGACAGTGCATGCATCAGTGACACTGTACCTCTTGTCCACCTGTTGGAGCACACGCTGCGTGGAATAATGGACAGGGCACTTGAGGCAGAACAGAGGCAGGAAGAGGAGGACTTCCTTGCCTCTCAAGGCCCCCTTTACCCAGACAGTGTTCCTTCTGTCCCACCCATCGCACAGGAAGAGGAGGAGGAGGAGGAGGAGGAGGAGGATTGTGTCAGCATGGAGGTGGAGGCTGGCACTCAGCATCATCAGCAGCAGTCTTTTAGGGATGATTTACAGTCCCAAGAAACCAGTGGACTTGTACGTGGCTGGGAGGAGGTGGCTGCGGATCATGTCATCCTTAGTGACCCAGAGGACTCCGGAGCGAATGCCTCAGCAAACCTACGCTGCATGGCCTCCCTGATCCTGCAAAGTCTGCGGAAGGATCCTCGTATTCTTCGGATCAAGGAGAGGGACCATTACTGGCTGGCCACTCTCCTTGATCCACGGTACAAGGGTAAGGTTGCGGACCTTATGTTACCTTCGCAGAGGGAGCAGAGGATGAGACAACTCCGGGAGGCCTTGCAGAAAGGTCTGTGCAACGCGTTCCCAGAGACTGGGAGGTTACAAACTCCTGGTCCTGGACAACGAGTTGCTGAGGCTTCGGCCAGTCAAAGAAGGAGCAGTGGGGAAGGTGGCCGTCTGACCGATGCGTTCAGACAATTCTTTAGTCCGCAGCCCCAAAGTATGATCGGTTCCAGCAACCATCGCCAGCGTCTGATAAACATGGTGCAGGAATATCTAGGGGCAAGGTCAGACTTGGACACCTTCCCCACCGAAAATCCTCTGGCTTACTGGGTCTTGAGGATGGATCACTGGCCAGAGCTTGCACAGTATGCAATTGAGCTACTGGCCTGTCCTGCATCCAGCGTTCTTTCGGAACGCACATTCAGTGCTGCTGGAGGATTTGTCACGGATCACAGGGTGCGCCTGTCCACCGACTCGGTTGATCGACTGACTTTCATCAAGATGAACCAGTCTTGGATCACCACCAGCTACCACACACCTGATGCTGATATAACAGACTAATTGATTTTAACATGTCACATCCCTTCAAGACTGATGCTGATGCTGAGTGCCTGTGCTGTTATGTTGACTGGCTATCCTCCTCCTCCGAGTCCTCAATGATACGATTGATGATGATAGCTTGGAAGATCATTTTTGTTTATGGGTGCCGCCACCAGTGGCTAAGGCCCAATTTTTCAGCCCCTGTTTTACAGGGGCGTGTAATTACAATTTTTTTAGCAATAATTTGCCATAGGGCTCATTGCTGTGCTCCAAGTACAGTATCTGTGAGGGGTTGGAGTGTTGTGGCACCAGTGCCTAAGGCCCAATTTTTCAGCCCCTGTTTAAAAGGGGCGTGTCATTACAATTTTTGAAGCAATACTTTGCAACAGGGCTCATTGCTGTGCTCCAAGTACAGTATCTGTGAGGGGTTGTAGTGTTGTGCCACCAGTGCCTAAGGCCCAATTTTTCAGCCCCTGTTTAACAGGGGCGTGTCATTACAATTTTTGAAGCAATACTTTGCAACAGGGCTCATTGCTGTGCTCCAAGTACAGTATCTGTGAGGGGTTGTAGTGTTGTGCCACCAGTGCCTAAGGCCCAATTTTTCAGCCCCTGTTTAACAGGGGCGTGTCATTACAATTTTTGAAGCAATACTTTGCAACAGGGCTCATTGCTGTGCTCCAAGTACAGTATCTGTGAGGGGTTGTAGTGTTGTGCCACCAGTGCCTAAGGCCCAATTTTTCAGCCCCTGTTCAACAGGGGCATGCAATTACAATTCTTGATCTAATAATTCACAGCAGGGCCCATTGCTGCACCCACCAAGAGTAACTCTGAGGGCTTACAGTGTTGTGGCAACGCCACCACCACCACCACCACGAAAGGCCCAATTTTTCAGCCCCTGTTCAAAAGGGGCATGTAATTACAATTCTTGATCTAATAATTCACAGCAGGGCCCATTCCTGCACCCACCAAGAGTAACTCTGAGGGCTTACAGTGTTGTGGCAACACCACCACCACGAAAGGCCCAATTTTTCAGCCCCTGTTCAACAGGGGCATGCAATTACAATTCTTGATCTAATAATTCACAGCAGGGCCCATTGCTGCACCCACCAAGAGTAACTGTCAGGGCTTACAGTGTTGTGGCACCAGCACCACCATCAAAGGCCCAATTTTTACTACCACTGTTCAACAATTATATGTAATTAAAATTCCTGATATAATAGTTGACAGCAGGGCGTTCCAGCACCAACCAAGAGTAACTGTGAGTGCTTACAGTGTTGTGCCAACACCAACAACTAAGGGGCCTATTTCTGCAGAGTATATACGGCAGGTCCCTACTTTCAAACATCCAACTTACAAACGACTCCTACTTGCAAACGCAAGAAGACAACAGGAAGTGAGAGGAAATCTACCACTAGGAAGGAAAATTCTCTCCTGTAAGAATAAATATGGGAGAAAGGTGTCTCCTCTGTACTGATGCTTTATCAGCAATCCTTGTTTCAAGAAAAACACCACATTTCAAAAACAGTTGTCATTGGGACGGAAAGTGAGGTGAAATGTTCTGAACAGGGGCACAGACAGCAAAACAAATGTTACAGGGGTGATAACCCTTACCTATGTTTTCCAAAAAGTTTAAAAATAGATTTTTGGGCTGGAGCTACACTTCAACAATGTACCTGTTCAAAATTACAAACACATTCTACATAAGAACAAACCTACAGTCCCTGTCTTGTATGCACCGCCTGTATACGGCTGTTCAGAGTATATAGGGCCTTTTTTATTTTATGTGCGGGGTTCCCCTTAATATCCATACAAGACCCAAAGGGGCTGGTAATGGGCTGGGGTAGGGGGGGGGGGGTCATGGGGTAGCTATGCCATTTTTCCTAAAGATTTTCATCCATATTACCGGGACCAGACATTACATTAAAGCCGCAAGCAGTTTTAAATGGCTTTTTTTTCCTTTAGAAGTGTCATTTTGTGCAGGGACAGTTCTAAACACGGGAAACACGTGGCACTTCACAGGCATACTTTAGACACCCCCCAGGTACGATATTTAAAGGAATATTTGACTTTTTTTTTTTCACTTTATGCATCATTAAAATGACTGCTCCCGAAAAACGACCGTTTTTAAAACTTCTTTTTGCATTGATACATGTCCCCTGGTGCAGAACCCGGGTTCCCAAACCCTTTTTAGGACAATAACATGCATAATAGTTGTTATAATTAGCACTTTAGAATTCGAACGTTCGCATCCATTGTATTTAATAGGGTTCTAATGTTCGTACGAACTTTCGGTCCGTTCGCGGGTTCTGGTGCGAACCGAACCCGGGGGTGTTCGGCTCATCACTAATCCTAAACTAGCAAAAGAAGCTGTGACCCCTAGAGGTAACTAAATAGATTACACCCCTACCCCAATATGGTGCTGTACCATGGCTCTACAACTATATTCTGACAGCAAATTAAGAGGGTAAATCTCTCAAGCAGGGACAAACATAACAATACAAACTCCAGGCTTTGATCACAATGATCATTTAAACAAAAATAAGAACCATTCTTTATTTTGTCCTGTGAAAGTATGTTCCCTTGTGTATTAGAGTAGAATATATTTATTTCTGCTATAAGTCAGTTTTTTTGGCTCATCATGTCTTGGGCATTGGATCAGTCTATTTCCCTTGACACATGATGGTTTCTGGTTTACTCCTGGATTCTTTTCTCTTGCAGATCCTTCGAAGGTAGACTGTCATGTGACCTGGCTGGGCCCTCTGACTACTGCTTAAAATAACTAGTGGTCCATGTAACTGTGGATGTGTTTATGAAGTCCCTATGTCCCACTTACATCATTTTCATTTCCGTTTCTGAATTGCTCATTTTGGGTTCTGGTATCATATACCACCATACGTTAGTCTCAGAATTTTAAAAGGAAATGCCTGGGACATGTGCTCTGGAAATGCAGATTAAATATTTTTTGTGGTAGCTTTTTGGTGACTCGGGTGACCACAGACAACCCAATCGTGACAAAATATATTGCGTGTCTCTTGCTATAATCAGGTGGTCTGAAATCACCTTCCAGCAAAATCAAGACCCTTAGAAGTCTGGATTTATTCTTAACTACACAGAGATTTTCTGACCTGCTGGAAAACTCCTGTATGAACCATGCCCAGTGCTATGACAAAGTCATCTAGTGCCCAGAGCGAAGATGGCAAATTGTGCCTAACCCCCATGTACCCCATTCCAGCACAACCCCCCCTCTCAGCACAAACCCTTCCCTCCATCTCCCCCCTCTCAACACAAATCCCCCCCAGCAAAAATTCCACACAAACCCCTCCTTCTTACACAACCCCCCCCCCCAAATCCCCCCTCTTAGCAAAAACCTCCCTTTCAGCACAAACCCCAACATCTTGCTCCTCCCAGCACCAATACTTCCTTTCAGCACAAATCCTCACCCCCATATACCCTCTTCCAGCACAAATCCCCCCCCCCTCAACATAAACCTTTGCCTCCACCCACCCCCCCAGCACAAATGTCCCCCCTTAGCACAAATGCTCCCCCCCATCTCCTCCCCTCCTCCCCTCTCAGCGCAAATCCTCCCCCATATCCCTCCTTCCAGTATAAATCCCTCAAACTCCTCCTTATTACACAAGTTCTCTTACCCCCTCAAATCCCCTATTCTGGGAACCCCCCCCCCAGCACAAATCCCTCACCCCCATATAACACCTTCCAGCACAAATCCCCCCTTTAGCAGAACCCCTCCCCTCCATCGCCCCCCCCAGCAAAAATCGCCCCCCCCATATTCCCTTCTCCTGTATAAATCTTCCTTCTTACACAAATTCTCTTATCCCCCCCATGCAGCCGGCTGGGAGAGATACTAAATTTTACAGTGTCGACAACCGCTGCACCTGTGACTCAGGGACTCACGACAGCAAATGTGTCCACTGCTTGCGATCACCAACACTGTAGCAGCCCACTGGTGCCCCCCCCCCCACCACGCTAGAACACTGCACCCAGGGGAGGTGCCCCTCTCTCCCATCCCTTCCTTGGTGGTTATAACTTGACAAGCTGCTCACTAGTTTCTTTCTTGCATCATACAGATTGACCACTTGCTGCTACGGCCAGAGCATGGCCCATGGGGCGCGCTTGACATGCGATCCTAGGAGGATGTCATATGACGTCCTCCCAGAACAACACTGCTCCTGCCCAGTTGTCATTCTACAATAGGCTGGGTGGGAAAGGGTTAAAGTGACACTAACCAAATATCCCTATTCTCCAAAAAGAATCTATACGCATTCACAACTTAATGGCTCTGTAATCTTTTTTCATGAAATTCTGTTTTTCTGCCTCCTTGTAAAGTTCTCTATGAGCTCCTGAACATTTCCCTTTCCCCCTTTAGTCATGTTCACTGCTTTATGCACATCCCATAGTCAATACTCCATCTGGCAAGTGAGCAAGATGGGGTGGCTACATTCCTACATACAGGGAGATCCTGGAGAACATTGGGAAGTCAGATCACAGCAGCAAAAACAGGAATTTGGAGATTTGGAGGGGACTGCCAGCAATATACACTTGCCGGCAACTTTATTAGGTACACCTTGCTATTACTGGGTTGGACCCCCTTTTGCCTTTTAGAACTGCCTTAATTTTTCGTGGCAAAGATTTCACAAGGTGTTAGAAACATTCCTCAGATTTTGGTTCATATTGACATGATAGCATCACGCAGTTGCTGCAGATTTGTCGGCTGCACACCCATGATGCAAATTTCCCTTTCCACCACTTCCCTATTGCTCTATTGGATTGAGATCTGGTGACTGTGAAGGCCATTGGAGTACAGTGACCTCATTGTCATGTTCAAGACACCAGTGGTGAGATGATTTGAGCTTTGTGACATGGTGCATTATACTGTTGAAAGGAGCCATCAGAATATGGGCACACTGTAGTCATAAAGAGATGGACATGGTCAGCAACAATACTCGGGTAGGCCGTGGTGTTTAACCGCTTGCTGACCGCCTCACATAGATTTATGTCAGCAGAATGGCACGGGCAGGCAAAGCAACGTATATATACATTGCTTTAAACCTGCCCCCTAGCGGGCGCGCGTGGTCTCCGTGACCGTGCCGCGGGGCCCGCGGACTCGATGTCCGCCAGTGTCCCGCGATCGGGTCACGGAACTGCAGAACGGGGGGATGTATTCGCAAACAAGACATCTCCCAATTCTGCCTAGTGACACAGCACGGATCGTCTGCTCCCTCTCATCGGGTCACAGTAAGCCACGCCCCCTAACAGTTAGAATCACTCCCTAGGACACACTTAACCTTTTCAGCGCCAACTACTGGTGAATCCCTTCACTGCCAGCCACATTTACACAGTAATCAGTGCATTTTTCTAGCACTGATCGCTGTATAAATGTGAATAGTCCCAAAATAGCGCCAAAAGTGTGCGATGTGTTTGCCATAATGTCGCAGTCACGATAAAAATTGCAGATCGCCGCCATAACAAGTAAAAAAAAAAATTAACAATAAAAATGGCATAAAACTACCCCTATTTTGTAGACGCTATAACTTTTGCGCAAGCCAATCAATATACGCTTATTGTGATTTTTTTTTTTTAACCAAAAATATGTAGAAGAATACATATTGGCCTAAACTGAGAAAAAATTATGTTTTTTTAAAAAAAAAATGGATATTTATTATAGCAAAAAAGTATAAAATATTGCTTTTTTTTCAAAATTGTCGCTCTATTTTTGTTTATAGCGCAAAAAATAAAAACCGCAGAGGTGATCAAATACCACCAAAATAAAGCTCTATTTGTGGGAAAAATAGGACGTCAATTTTGTTTTGGAGCCACGTCGCACGACCGCGCAATTGTCAGTTAAAGCGACGCAGTGCCGAAACGAAAAAAGTGGCCCGGTCATTTGGCAGTCAAATGGTCCGGGGCTGAAGTGGTTAAATGGTACTAAGAGGCCCAAAGTGTGCCAAGAAAATATCCCCCACACCATTACACCATCACCACCAGCCTGAACCATTGAAACAAGGCAGGATGGATCCATGCTTTCATGTTGTTTATGACAAATTCTGACCCTACCATCTGAAATCGAGACTCATCAGACCAGGCAATGTTTTTCCAATCTTCTATTGACCAATTTTGGTGAGCCTGTGCGAATTGTAGCCGCAGTTTCGTGATCTTAGCTGACAGGAGTGGCACCAGATGTGGTCTTCTGCTGCTGTAGCCCATGTGCTTCAAAGTTCGATGTGTTGTGTGTTCAGAGATGATATTCTGCATTCCGTGGTTGTAACAAGTGGTTATTTGAGTTACTGTTCCCCTTCTATCATGCCAAACCAGTCTATCAATTCTCCTCTGACCTCTGACATTAATAAGGCATTTTTGTCCACACAACTGCCGCTCACTGGATATTTTCTCTTTTTCGGACCAATCTCTGTAAACCCTAGAGATGGTTGTGTGTGAAAATCCCAGTATGAATGAATGAATGACTTGTATAGCGCTACAAATGGGAACTGAATTGCCTCAAGGCGCTTTTTGCAGCCAGTGTCTTGCTGGCTGGTGCGGTCATTTACCCCGTAGGATCTTTACATGCTTGGGACACACATTCGTAAACATATATGTACACATATATACTGGGCCAATTTGGACAAGATCCAATTCACCTACAAGCATGTCTTTGGAGCAGATCAGCAGTTTTTGAAATACTCAGACCAGCCTGTCTGGCACCAACAACCATGCCACATTCAAAGTCACTTAAATCTCCTTTCTTCCCCATTCTGATGCTCGGTTTGAACTTTAGAAAGTTGTCTTCACCACGTCTAATTGACTAAATGCATTGAGTTGCTGCCATGCGATTGGCTGATTAGCAATTTGTGTTACTAAGCAATTGAACAGGTGTACCTAGTAAAGTGGCCGGTGAGTGTATATTGGAAAAAGAAATCCTTTTTTTTTTAGTTAAAGCTATGTCAACAGTAATGCTGGTATCAGCGCTTTACCAGCCCTCACATGATGAAATGCCAAGGCTTTTAGTCAGGTGACCAGTATTGGAGGTAGCCTAAAGCAACATTTTTCTGTAGTAAATAAAAATATTTTAGCTCCTCCTACTTTTTATTTATCCATCACAGCAAGATATCTTACAAAACTTTGTGATCACAAATGAGGACTGGCCTGTAATATAACCCTGGGCCTGTGTGTTCAGACGATGGCAAAAGTGAAGACCGGACCAAAAAAATCTGGGACAATCTGACAACTTCGGATCTCTTCAATTATTCATTCGTCTTTCAGTTTCTCAAGGTCAGTCCCTGCTGATATAAAGATGTGAAGCTGGAAGAGCCGGTGACAGTGGCATTAAAGATTTATGGTGCTTTGTGTTGCCAAATTAAATGGCTAAACAACATTTGATTCAGCCATCGCTAACTGGTTATGTTATCCGTTAACTGAAAAGGCTTTGCACGATCGTAAAAGGCTAAAGAAAATTTGCCCGGCTAAAAAGAGTGCCAGTGCTTAGCACAGCATTTTTGTGCTGGTTAGAGCATACAAAGGCAGCCAGTGCGGTGCAGCGAGCACACTCCACAAGCTCCGTCCCCAGAGGTTGGTGTCATCTAATAATGAGATTTTCACATGGGGAAGCGCATATTTAATGGGAATAACACATGCCAAGCTGGGTAGAATTTCTAATGCCTTCAGGCTGGTTCTTTCCACATGTTCTGAGCTTGTGTAAAGAAGAGTATTTATTCAACTTAAATAAACATCACAAATAATATCTTTATTTGTGAGTAGAGGGGATCGTGATTGTTTTGATACCAATTGTTACATAACTACACTCACAGGTAGTAGTCACAAGTATGACCTGTTTATTATAAAAAAAAAAAAATAGACTTTACAATCACTTTAGATTTATAATTTATAAGAATTCGTAAGTCAAATGTCAGCATAACAGAACTGCATTTTTATTTAGAGTACGGTAAAAAAAATAGTTCTCCTGGCAATGATTAAAGTATAACCCGGTGTCCTGACTATCCTGCGCACAAAATGTTCTGCTTGGGCAGACCTGCCCCTCAACCTCCTGGGACGTATCAATCTCCTTAAGATGGTAATGTTACCTAAGTTTAACTACCTGTTTAGAAACTGTCCTGTGTGGGACCCTGTCTCGTTTTTTAAGGAGATTGATAGGTGTGTGGGTTCCTTTATTTGGAATGGCGCGGGCCCTAGGTTGGCACGCTCCACTTCGTGGCTGTCTGCTCACTTGGGGGGCTTGGCCCTCCCTAATTTTCAAATATACTACTGGGCTGCGATGTTGGTGACGGTTCACTGGTGGTTCCAGGGCTCCAGATCCAATGCTGCGGTCTGTTTGGAGGCGAGCTGTCTTGGCTCGCTGGCTGACCTCCGTAACTTTGCCTATAGGGGACGGGGGCGTATTTGGAGACCCCTCGGCCGACGCGGGCGACATGGAGGGTGTGGACAGCTGCTAGGCGACGTTATTTGCGACCGAATCGATGGTCCCCTGTACATCCGCTGTGGGGGAATCCCGCTTTGCTGCACTTCCGTACCATCCCAGACCCTCAGGTGTGGGTCTGATATGGTATCACAACTCTGATTCAGGTTATGCCCTGGGGTTAGTTGCTATCTCTCTCGGACTTAATGCGCCAATACCATCTACCCCAGTGGATGCGGTTCGGTACTTACAACTTAAACATGCTGCTAGGGTCCAGTTTTCCTACTTCTGGCCCTGGGGGACCTTGCTTAACCCGTCACTACCCTATACGGTGCACTCCTGGGAAAATACTCCCCCAAGATAGAGAGACGGTGGGATGCATGGCATGGAGACATGCCATCATTGGACATGGAGGGATGGGAAGACTGCCTTGATTATGGCCCCAAGCTGGTTATTGTGTCCAAGGACAAACTCATCCAGGTAAAATTCCTCCATAGAATCTACTACACTCCCCAAAAACTCCATCACATATTTCCAGACAGAGACAGAGACCCCATATGCCCTAAATGTAAAATTCAAGTTGGTACTTTCCTCCATATGTTTTGGGATTGCCCCATCATAGCGACCTATTGGTCAGCGGTGTTTAGTGAAATAAATACGAGGCTACAATTGTCCCTTCAGGCTCTACCTGAACTGGCCCTACTAGGGGTTCACGAGGATGCACAACGCTCTCACCATCTGAAATTACTGATCTCCTATCTTTTATTCTATGCTAAGAAAGAGATTCTCCTGAAATAGATTGTCCCTTCCCCTTCGTCCATAGGTAAGGTCGAGGCAGCCTTACCTATGTATAGGATCACATACATGAATTGGGGTTGTCCGTGGAAATATGAGAAGGTGTGTGACTCTCCTCCTAATATCCCTGGTGCCTTATTCTCTCTGGTCATTTGGGAGGTTGAGATGGAGGTACAACTGTTGGAGAGCTTAGCCTCTTTATTTGTTCTCATAAATGCTGCACTGTTGCTCTATATATTGCATGACATGCGTTGTATTCTATTGGGAATGTGTCTACTTTGCATGTAGTGTATTGTACCGTGTCAACTGGTATACTGTAATCTATTGCCTTGTACACAGGGTCGGATTTTCCATCGGAATAAACTCTGACGGGTTTTTCCAACGGAATTTCGTTCAAGCTGTCTTGCATAGAGTTGAGCGGACATCTGGATGTTCGGGTTCGGCCGAACTTCGGAAAAAAGTTCGGGTTCGGGACCGAACTTTAACCCGAACCTGAACCCGAACCCCATTGAAGTCAATGGGGACCCGGACTTCTAAGGACTAAAAAGGCTCTAAAAAAGTAATGGAAAGGGCTAGAGGGCTGCAAATGGCAGCAAAATGTTGTTAAGAGCATGGCAAGTGCGCTGCAAACAAATGTGGATAGGGAAATAACTTAAAATAACATAAAAAAAATAAAAAAATAAAAAAATATGCTGGAGGCCCCCTTTTCAGCAGAAGAGGTACGGGAAGTCATTAAGAACCTCAGAAACTCAACAGCACGATGCCACACATATGGTGGGAATGCCCCAGAATACGCCCTTTCTGGAATAAATTATTCAATTTAATGGATAAGCTAGTGGGAAAATAAAATACTTTGAAATAAAAATGTAGCGGGGTGCTAAATTTAAGGGAAGTGTTTGAGTGGTAAATAGGCTCAAACACCCTAATTCTGTAGGATTCATGGACCATTTTGTCCTCGGGGGACAGTATTGGTGTGCAGTTCCCTGCGGCCTACTGGTGGCGCTGCCATGGTAGGCTAGGGTTGAACCGCCGATACAGTGCTGTGCCTTTTGTGTCCCCTCTTGGCAGTAGTACAGCGGGGCGGGGAACCTGCTGTGCATGCCGGGAGAGCATATAAAAGGGGCAGACCTTTGGCCTGGGGGCTGATGTCCAGTGGGGTCCACGCCCAGGTGCCTTCGACCTGGGTGCATGCGTTCCTGTTCCATCTCGGGTACCTTTAGCCCGGGGTGAGGTACTATCCTGGAGTTCTTGCTGCCCTGGGTATGGAGGCCTAGGTGTGGGAGTAAAGCCTGGAGTCCAGAGCCTTCGTCTGGAGTCCGCTAAGTGTCAAGGAGTCTTAGGGTGCCGCCTCGTGTAGAGGACCATGTTCCAGGGAAGGGAGGATCATTCTGATGGACCGATGCGGGAGTCACGGTGAAGGAAGGGTCTGTTGACTCCCTGGAGAGATGTCTTCCCCTTAATATGGGCTAGGTTCGTAGAAGGAGAAGCTCAAGGTCATCTTGACTGTATCAGAGGCCTTATTCACCCGGCCCGTGGCAGGGGCCTTATACACCCTGGTCTGTGGCAGAGACCAAAGTTCTCCAGGTCCGTGGCAGGGGCCTTGTACACCCGGTCTGTGGCAGAGACCAACCTCAAGGTCTGTGGCAGAGACCGTGCACCTAAAACTGTTTGAGAAACCTAAGCAGTGAAGTAAATGTGCTACGTTTGTGCCTGGACCTCCTCCACACCTTAAACTGTCCTGTTTCTTTGCTCTAACCTTTTCTATCTGAGTAGAGTTTATTTTGCCATGAGAGAATAAGAGTTGTAAATTCAGCTGGTGTGGACATTGACTTTACTGGGAATTAAAGGACTTGCCTCTACCTACAGTAGAGGTGAGAATCATCCTCTGGAGGAGTTTTGACTCCGGCTGTGGACACGGCCCGTCAAGTACACAGCTCAACCTCTTTATATAGGAGGGTACGGGCTGGTAGTGCGGTGTGCCTTTCTCCCTCCTGCGAGGAGCCAACAACATAAAGGCAGGTAAGGGGGAAAGGATCTGTGTGCTACAAAAAAATAAAATAAAAATTATAATCTTGACCTAGGAGGACGAGGTCCATATGGTGGTTCAAGCCGAGCCAAGTGAGGCCGTGCCCGAAGCGTGGCGATCGAACCGAGCCCGTGAGGGGCCCTGTTACTATGTTCTACCGTATGTCCACTTGGATGGTGGGGCTTGAACCTGCACTCACTGCGCAGGCGCCGTTCATCTTCGGAGATTTTGTGAATCTCCTTGTCCTCTGTACTGCGCAAGCGCTGCGCCTTCGCAGTATGGGCCGGGCACAATCCGATGGCCGGACAGTTTTTGTCACAACACCGGTATACATGTCTATTCTGCAGAAGGTACGGACAAGTCCTGTGGGATCCATGCCTGGTTCATTTTAATGAACGTGAGCTTGTCCACATTGGCTCTGGACAGGCGGCTGCGCTTGTCTGTGATAACGCCCCCTGCCGTGCTAAATACACGTTCAGATAATACACTGGCTGCAGGGCAGGCCAGCACCTCCAAGGCATAAAGGGCAAGCTCAGGCCATGTGCCCAATTTGGAGACCCAGAAGTTAAAGGGGGCAGACCCGTCATCCAGTATGTGTAGGCCTGTGGACACAAACTGCTCAACCATGTTGGTGAAATGCTGCCTCCTGCTAAGACGTTCCATCTCAGCTGGTGGTGCTGGTTGTTGTGGCGTGCTGACAAAGCTTTTCCACATTTCAGCCATGCTAACCCTGCCTTCTGAGGTGCTGCCGGTGCCCCGGCTGCGTTGGCGACCTCTTCCTCCTCCTCTGCCTTCGCCTTGTGCTTCCACCGTATGCCCGCTGTCAGGTGGGAATGCCACCAGCAGCGCGTCTACCAGCGTGCGCTTGTACTCGCGCATCTTACGATCCCGCTCCAGTGAGGGAATTAAGGACGGTACGTTGTCCTTGTAACGGGGATCCAGCAGGGTGGCCACCCAGTAATCAGCACCAGTTAAAATGTGGGCAACTCGGCGGTCATTGCGGAAACACTGCAGCATGTAATCGCTCATGTGTGCCAGGCTGCCCAGAGGCAAAGAAAAGCTGTCCTCTGTGGGAGGTGTATCGTCTGTGTCCTCTGTATCCCCCCAGCCACACACCAGTGATGGCCACGAGCTGGTCTGGGTGCCACCCTGCTGTGAAAATGGCTCCTCCTCCTCCTCCTCCTCCACCTCGTCATCCTCCAGAACTGTGCCCTTTCTGCCGGACAATTGTGTACCTGGCGTTTGTTGGTGCAGGAACCCACCCTCGTAGCCACTTGTGAAAGACTACCCTGAAAGCCTTTGAAATGATCCCGCTTCCTCCTCCTCATCCTCCTGTGCCACATCCTCTTCCATCATCGCCCGAAGCGTTTTTTCAAGGAGGCATAGAACTGGGATAGTAACGCTGAGAACGGCGTCATTGGCACTGGACATGTTGGTGGAGTACTCGAAACAGCGCAACAAGGCACACAGGTCTCGCATGGAGGCCCAGTTATTGGTGGTGAAGTGGTGCTGTTCCGCAGAGCGACTCACGCGTGATTGCTGCAGCTGAAACTCCACTATCGCCTGCTGCTGCTCGCACAGTCTGGCCAGCATGTGCAAGGTGGAGTTCCACCTTGTGGGCACGTCACATATGAGGCGGTGAGCGGGAAGGCCGAAGTTACGCTGCAGCGCTGACAGGCGAGCAGCAGCAGGGTGAGAACGCCGAAAGTGCGCACACACAGCCCGCACTTTCTGCAGCAGCTCTGGCATATTGGGGTAATTTTTAAGGAACCTCTGGACCACCAAGTTCAGCACATGCGCCAGGCAAGGGATGTGCGTCAAACCGGCTAGGCCCAGAGCTGCTACGAGATTTCGCCCATTATCGCACACCACCAGGCCGGGCTTGAGGCTCACTGACAGCAACCACTCATTGGTCTGTTGTTCCATGTCCCTCCACAACTCCTGCGCGGTGTGGGGTTTTTCCCCCAAACAGGAAAGTTTTAAAACTGCCTGCTGTCGTTTACCCCTGGCTGTGCTGAAGTTGGTGGTGAAGGTGTTACGCTGACCGGATGAGGAGGCGGTAGAGGATGAGGAAGCGGAGAAGGAGGAGTTAGCAACAGGAGGCAAACTGAAGCGCCCTGCAATCCTCGGTGGTGGAAGGACATGCGCCAAACTGCTATCTGCCTCAGGCCCAGCCGCCACTGCATTTACCCAGTGTGCTGTTAGGGAGATATAACGTCCCTGACCGTGCTTACTGGTCCACGCATCTGTAGTTAGGTGGACCTTGCCACAGATGGCGTTGCGCAGTGCACACCTGATTTTGTCCCCCACTTGGTTGTGCAGAGAAGGGATGGCTCGCCTGGAAAAGTAGTGGCGGCTGGGCACGACGTACTGTGGGACAGCCAATGCCATCAGGCTTTTAAAACTCTGCGTCTCCACCAGACGGAATGACAGCATTTCAAAGGCCAGGAGTTTTGAAATGCTGGCATTCAGGGCCAGGGATCGCGGGTGGCTAGGGGGGTACTTCCTCTTCCGCTTCAATGTTTGGGAGATAGAGAGCTGAACGCTTCCATGGGACATTGTGGAGATGGTTGGTGACCCAGGTGGTAGTGTTGCTGGCAGATCCTCTGTTTGCGGGGTGGCAGGTGCCACTGTCACTACAGAGGTGGATGAAGAGGCCAATACTGCAGCAGAAGAGGAAGCAGGAGGAGCCAGAGACCTTTCTTGGTTTTTGAGGTGTCTACTCCACTGCAGCTCGTGCTTTGCACTTAGATGCCTGGTCATGCAGGTTGTGCTCAGGTTGAGAACTTTTATGCCTCGCTTCAGGCTCTGATTGCACAGCGTGCAAACCACTCGTGTCTTGTCATCATCAGCACATTGTGTTTAGAACTGCCACGCTAGGGAACTCCTTGGACCTGGCTTTGGTGTGCTCGGTCCCTTGCTGCGTTGGGCAGTAGCAGACATACTTTCTAGGGGACGGACGCTCCGCTTTTGCACACTGCTCCCTCTTCTGCTGTGCTGGTGGCTCTGTGCGACCACCGCCTCTTCCTCCAAACTACACTGGTCACCTGCATAACGTTCATTCCATGTGGGGTCGAGGACCTCATCGTCCTCCACATCATCTTCCACCCAGTCTTCACCCCTGCCCTCCTTGTCTGTCTGCACAATTGCGAAAGCAGCAGCAGTTGGCACCTGTGTTTCGTCATCATCCGAGACGTACTGCGATGGTCCTCCCATGTACTCATCATGAAACATAAGTGGTTGGGCATCGGTGCACTCAATCTCTTCCACTTCTGGGGCAGGGCTAGGTGAATGGCCCTGGGAAACCCTGCTAACAGAGTCATCTAAAAGCAGAAGAGACTGCTGCATGATTTGGGGCTCAGACTGCTTGGCTGATTTGCAAGGGGGTGAGGTGAAAGACTGATGGACATGGGTTTCAGGTGCCAACTCTGATCTTTCATCAGAAGAGTGGGTGGGAGACAATGTGAAGGAACCCGAGGCACTGTCAGCAAACCAATCTACTATCCCCTGTACTTGTCCTGGCCTAAACATTCGTACAGCCTCATTAGGCGCGACAAAATACCGCCGCAGGCTCGGTCGCCTACTCGCACCTGAGGAAGGTGTTTCACTTGTGCGTGTATCTGGCACAGATCCACCACGTCCTCTCCCTGCAACAGGAGCTCCACCAGCAGCACCACGACGGGGGCCACCACGTCCCTTTGACCTTCTCCTCATATTTTCCAAATTTAGGATCTTGCCCTAAATGGGTGTTTTTGGAAGAGCAGAACACACCCACAGTACGTAACCGCTGACTCACACAGCTACAGAACTGCAGAAAATGCTATTAAAAAAAAATGTTTTTTTTTAGTATAGCACAGTAGGAGAAAACTATATAGAAATTGTTTATTTCACACACCTCCAAATATGTATAACACACTGCAAACTATTTTTTGTGCCCCTAAACGGCGTTTTTTGGAAGACCAGAACACACCCACAGTACGTAACCGCTGAATCGCACAGCTACAGAACTGCAGAAAATGCTATTAAAAAAAAATGTTTTTTTTTTAGTATGGCACAGTAGGAGAAAACTATATAGAAATTGTTTATTTCACACACCTCCAAATATGTATAACACACTGCAAACTATTTTTTGTGCCCCTAAACGGCGTTTTTTGGAAGAGCAGAACACACCCACAGTACGTAACCGCTGAATCGCACAGCTACAGAACTGCAGAAAATGCTATTAAAAAAAAATGTTTTTTTTTTAGTATAGCACAGTAGGAGAAAACTATATAGAAATTGTTTATTTCACACACCTCCAAATATGTATAACACACTGCAAACTATTTTTTGTGCCCCTAAACGGCGTTTTTTGGAAGAGCAGAACACACCCACAGTACGTAACCGCTGAATCGCACAGCTACAGAACTGCAGAAAATGCTATTCAAAAAAAATTTTGTTTTTTTAGTATAGCACAGTAGGAGAAAACTATATAGAAATTGTTTATTTCACACACCTCCACATATGTATAACACACTGCAAACTATTTTTTGTGGCCCTGAATGGCTCTTTTTGCAAGCGTACATTAAAGTGCAATTTATTTTATTTTTATTTTTTTGCCCTAAACGGGTCTTTTTTTGCACGAGACTGTGCACTGCAACACAAACAGGTAAACCTATGCAGATCGCTGATTTTAATCTCTGAATCTGGACTCCTATATAATATATCTCTCTCCCTGAAAGCACCAACAGGAACCTGGCCCTACACTACACTATCTCTCTATCTTTTCCCTCAGATTGTAGAATCAGGACTACCTCATGTATTTTACAATCTCTCCCTATTAGCAACAGCAGCAGCCAAGATCCTCTCCCTATCTATTCTGAAGTAGAGTGACGTGTGTGCTGTGTGCCTCTAGCTTATATAGAAGCTGGGTCACATGTTGCACTGACCAATCACAGCCATGCCATTAGTAGGCATGGCTATGATGGCCTCTAAGGGCACACCAGCTAATCAAAAGGTGATTGGCTGACCCCTGAAGCATTTCTAAATGCGTAATTAGATTGCCGAACCCGAACCCGAACCCGGACTTTTGCGCAAAGTCCGGGTTCGGGTTCGGGAAAAAGCTAAAGTTCGGTACGGACCCGAACTTTACAGTTCGGGTTCGCTCAACACTAGTCTTGCATACACACTGTCACACCAAATTCTGACCATCAAGAACGCGATGTTGTACAACACTACGACGAGCCGAGAAAAATTAAGTTCAATGCTTCCGAGAATGCGTCGACTTGATTCTGAGCATGCGTAGTTTTTAACCATTTAAGGACCGGCCCATGTAAATGGCAGAATGGCACGGACAGGCATAATCACGTACCTGTACGTCCCCATTAAATGCCTGCTGTGTGGTCGCGTGTGCGCTGCCGGCGGCACACTCGCGACCCTGCCGCCTTCCCCGTGAGTTGGACCGCGGGTCCCGTGGACTCGATCGACGCCGGGATCCCCGCGATCGTCTCACGGAGGTATAGAGCGAGGAGATGCTTGTGTAAACAAGCATCTCCCCGCTCTGCCTAGTGACAATGACATGGATCTCCGCTCCGTGTACTCGGAGCGAAGATCAGTGTCATGTGACACACAGCCCACCCCCCCAAAGTAAGAAACACTCAATAGGGAACACTTAACCCCAACATCGCCACCTAGTGGTTAACCCCTTCACTACCAGTGTCATTTTCACAGTTATCAGTGCATTTTTATAGCACTGATCCATGTAAAAATTACAATGGTCCCAAAAATGTGCCAAAAGTGTCCGATGTGTCCGCCATAATGTCGCAGTCACAATAAAAATCGCTGATCGCCGCCATTACTAGTAGAAAATAATTTTGTTGATGCTATAACTTTTGCGCAAACCAATCAATAAATGCTTATTGCGATTTTTTTTTACCAAAAGTATGTAGAAGAATACATATCGGCCTAAACTGAGGAAAAAAATATGTTTTTATATATTTTTGGGGATATTTATTATGGCAAAAAGTTAAAAATATAGAATTTATTTCAAAATTGTCGCTCTATTTTTGTTTATAGCACAAAAAATAAAAACCACAGAGGTGATCAAATACCACCAAAAGAAAGCTCTATTTGTGAGAAAAAAAGGACGTCAATTTTGTTTGGGAGCCACGTCGCACGACCGCGCAATTGTCAGTTAAAGCGACGCAGTGCCGAATCGCAAAAAGTGGCCTGGTCATTGACCGGCAAAATGGTCCGGGGCTGAAGTGGTTAATCCGTCGGAATTGCATCCAGACGAACGGAAATTCAGTCGGAAAAAAAAGAGAACATGTTCTCTTTCTAAGTCCGTCGTAATTTCCGAAGGAAAAAGTCCGATGGGGCATACACACGTTCGGAATATCCGATGAAAAAATTCTGCCAGACTTTTTCAATCGGAAATTCCGAATGTATGTACGCGGCATTACTTGTTATGACAATAAAGCACCTTTGTTTGTTAAAAAAAAAAAAAGTATAACCCGGTAAACCCAATCCCTAAAATCTTAAATACCATTGCACGGTAATGTAATTTCAAAAGCAGTTTTCAGTCTTTTTAAATCTGCAGCTTTCATTAAAATAATAACTGGTAAACCTGCAGATAGGTTCTTGTTCAGTTTTGGGATGACAATGTCTTTCTCTGTTTCATGTTCAGGCCCATTCACACCAGCGAGGTCTGTTGCAGTGCATTTAACGCATGCACATTGATGCAGGTTATGTTGCATGTTAACGTGTGCGTTGCATTAGGGCAGCCTATTTAAATGGGCTACCTATCACACCACAATGAACCAATAATCCAATTGTACACCACAAAGCATGGTAGTGGGCTGCCATGTGCTGCGGTGTAGGGCCATTATTATCCTGTGTTGCGGTAACGCACATATTACTGCAAGGGCTGAGCATGGATAGGTCCTACAGGTGGCCGTTTTTACACACATTGCACACACATGGTATAATTCTGCATATGCTATCCATGGTAGAGTCTATCATGGGTGTCTATGATGAGGGGACATGGTCAATGTCCAGGCAGATGTTGAGGTAGGCAGCAGGCAAGAATAGTCAGGAACGAGCGGAGCTGGCAATAGGGACAGGAGACACAGGCTGAGCCAGATGATCAAAGTCAATACCAGAGACGGCAATCTCAAAAACAAGGTACTGTAACTGGCAGGAAGTCGCAGCACTGACCACCGTAAGGGAAGAAGTTGGTCTTAGTACAGGGATGGTACCAGCTGATTTGAGGAAAGCCAATGTAGCACCAATATTTAAAAAGGGACCAAAATACATCCCTGGGAATTACAGGCCAGTTAGCCTAACATCAATAGTATGCAAGCACTTGGAGGGGATGATAAGTGACTATATATAAGATTTTAGTAATGAGAACAGTATCATTAGCAGTAATCAGCATGGATTCATGAAGAATTGTTCTTGCCAAACCAATCTATTAACCTTCTATGAGGAGGTGAACTGCCATCTAGATAAAGGAAGGCCCGTAGACGTGGTGTATCTGGATTTTGCAAAAGCATTTAACACAGTTCCCCATAAACATTAACTGTACAAAATAAGGTCCGTTGACATGGACCATAGGTTGAGTACATGGATTCAAAACTGACTACAAGGGCAAGGTTGTGGCCGCTACGTGGCCGGGTACCTGGTGACATTAGATAAGACAAGGGCAAAGCAAGGACAGATATGAGTATATGGGGTATCTCAGCCAATGGGCAGGGGTTTTCTTAAATCCCCTGGCCTGCTTGGAGAACCTATATATTTGGGTGGAGTCAGGTGATCAGTGTTCTGTGCCACCTGGATGGCTGTCTGGGTGGAAGTGTGTTGTATTGCCCGGGCTACTAGGCCAGAGTTTGGGCCTATCCCGGGCACATCTGGCTGCTAGGCTGTCTGAGGGCCTATCCAGAAGCAAAAGAGCAGAGCAAGGTTGGGATCGTGGCTTGCAGTCCAACCTGTCGTGGTCGGAGGTAGAGGGGAAGCCGTCGCCACTAAGGGACCAACCATCTTATTACAAGGGACCACAGTGAGTAGCTGAAGAAAGTACCGGAGCAGTATTCTTACCAACAAGGGACAGTGAAGAATTGGGAGACTTCAGCAGGTATCAACCCAGGGACCCAGCCAGCGGAGGTGACGCTTGCAGAGCAGCCTTGTGTGCCAAGCTAGGGACCGAGCAGAGAAGCAGGGGTGACGCTTGAGGGAGATACTAAAGTGAAGATTGGAAGAGCTCCAGGGATTCGGTGACAGTGAATCAGCAAGTCTAGTGATAGAGACTGGGAGCTCAGTGAGTTGAGAATCTACAAGAAGTGACTGTAGAGTAAGTAAAGGAATTCGTTACAACTTGTGTTTGAAACTGTTCTAAGACTGTTGCCATAGGAGACAGCGATCCTACATATGCAGATGTGGTGTCTTGCTGACTCGTGTTCGGCTCTGGAAAGCTGTGTACTAACGATCAGATTATCATACGATTGCTTCGAAAGCGGTATTTTTCATATGATTTTCTGATTGTGTACTAGGCTTAAGGATGGAAAAAAAAAAAAACTATAGGCAATAAATACTATTTCCATGATCAATTTCCTTACTTCTCCCCCTTACAAAACTGAACTCCCCAGCAAAGTAAAGTTCAATTTTAGAAAACAATACTGTTGGATTTTGATAAAGTGGCACGCATTATGGCCTGGCTCTCTGTACAAGCGGACAGATACATCGGAGTGCCAGGAAATCTGCACTGAAATACTTAACACAGAGACTTTATTTATTATTGTTGGCCTGCGCACAGCTTGTAACACGTTTCATTGGACAGCGAGGGGGAAGTGTGCCCAAATATACACATACATCATTAGGGGAAGGATACTGCCGCTGCTTTACTATTTTACGGAGTTTAAAATAAAATGAAAAGATTCATAACAAATATTCCCTAAAATCATAACATATAGTTTCCAACTGTCATTAACTGCCATTAAGAACCCAAAGAAAAATAAATAGGAAGGCGGCTTGACAGACCGGACTAACAGTAAATATGAAATAATCACTACCAGCATTACAATTAACTGTCTCAGTGAAATGGAGAGAGAGAGTGATGAGAGGAGAGAAAGAGAGCATTGTAATATTGTAACCCTCGTCTGAGGTCCTCCTCTGGTGTTCTTGGCTCCTTCCTCCTGTTGAGTGCCCCCATAGCAAGCTGCTAGCAATGGGGGCACTCGTGTTGGCTCACTTGCGAGCTGAGCTCCTTTGGCACACAGAGCACTGCTTGGTTCGCTCCCCCTCCCACCTGACTGGCTGTGACTGACAGCCAATGGCTTCAGCTGCTGTGTCTAACCCTATGAGGAGGGAGAGAGCCACTGCTCTTCTGTACAGTGCTGGATCGAGATCGGTCTCAGGTATGTATTGTGACATTGGGGGATGTCTAGCTCAGTGATAGATGCGTTTTCAGTGCGTTCACAGCCAACAGGAACTTTAGTTTAAGGGCATGGTAGCCCACTTTTATTGAAAGTAAACAAAAAGGAAAGTTCATACATGCATTTGGTTGCCCACACAGGGTTATTTTTTCCAAAAATGACAACAAATGAAAAACGCCAATCCACCTGGCTCTTAAGGCTCGCTCAGCCTTGGGCGCAGTACCTTGCTGCTCAGGCCTTCCACTTCAGGCTATCATCTGTCTCCTTCAGACTATTCCTTTGCCAACACCGTCCATATAGATAGCAGCCCCTCACTGCTCTGATCCTCAGACTTGGGTCTCTGGCTTTCACTGTGCACACTGCACACTGGCTTCCCCAGTGCACACCTGCACTCTCTGGACTCCTCGGGAGGGTGGAGCCCAGATACCTGGTCCTGACTCTACTATCAGGCCCACACACACCTGAACAATCATTATGTCGGTGAATCTCAAAACCCGAACCCAGGACTGGGGATTTCATCCCACCCGGATCTCTAAGAAATCCCCGGGCTCCAGGTCTCAAAGTGGACTTTAGTAAATAATGAGGAAACTGAAAAGCCAGTTTCCTCCCAAACAAGAAAATACACTGGAGCCCCTCAACCTGCCTGGTTGAGAATCCTGTATTCATACACTGGTGGAGTACCACACTACCACAGTATAAAGGGGGCTGGGGGGGGGGGGGGGGGGAGCTGCACTCAGAAGGTTTTTCCCCTAATGCAGAGAATGCATTAGGGTAAAAAACCTTTAGCTCTTAAAACCACTTTAACCTGTTGCCACCCATGTAATGCATATGTGTGGCTGCAAAGAGGGTGGGCTTTAACGCCCACAAGCCAAACATGTGCGTCCTGTGTTGAGAGCACGCTCCTAACATAGTGACCAAGCTGTTTTGACTAAGATCTTGGTCTCTCATTATTACTGAGAGTTAATGCAGTGGATATATATATATATATAAAATAAATATCATATATAAAAACTTAAATTCGTAAAGTCCATATGATAAAACAGCGCTAAATAAGGATAAATGTCCAAAAACATGTAAAAAGCACTTGAGTGATGACTTTGCAACAGTCAAACTAGTAGTGGTATATCTTCTCTGGATACGATATGTAGTGCACCCTACACCAATCCCAAATCTTCACCACAAGTGAGGCACGCTCCCCCTCTGGGGTACAAACTCACCACAAAGATGAAAAAGATAGGCCTTTTTTTTAGTCTGTAGGTAGTCTCACTCCAACATCCGTCATCACCACCAGGGTAGTATGGGTTAAAATCCTCAAGCAAACATATAAGGACATAAAGGCACTAATAGTGTAATATTGCTTTAATTAAGAAATCCCCAATACTAAAACCCTGTTTCAAATGCACGTACAATTCAATCACTTGTAAAACAGCACATAAAGTATAGAGTGTAATCACCGCTATCCTGTCCCAAGAGGGCGCCTGTGTTGCATTCGTAACGCGGCGGTCTTTTGTTACGGATTTGCGACAGCTGCCGTGATATTCGCTCTGTACTTCCTAGTTACAGAGACGCTGCGGTATCTGGGCCCTGACCGGTTTCGTCACAGATTGACTTCAACTGAGGGCGTAGATAGTCCAGCGTCAACGTGCGTGGTATAACTTCCCCGTTCGTTGCCTATTGGTTGGAGTGCCGTAATTCGTCCGCCCTGATTGGTGCTTACCAGGGCGGAACTCGAATACACACGTCCTCAGACAAGAGCTATTGGGGAATGTTCCGACAGCACGTACTACTGCACAATATGTTATGTAACGAATGACACAACATGAAGTTACACTTAAATAAACTTAAGAGTTATTAATATAGTACAACAACAAAAAAAATATATAAATCACATCGTAGCAATTTTAAATATATTTTGAACGGAATTTAAATGTCTCAATCGCTGTTTACATAGAGCAAGAGAACCTGCATTCTGATACTCGGTGAAAAAGGAAAATATTTTTGTTACGATTCGTAAAAGGAGAACCGTAGTTGTTCGGTGTTAGCTGCTCAATATAATTCGATAAGACCGATCTGGCAAAACAACGAATCCGTCTTTTACAGTTTGAAAATTACATCTAAACGTTATTTTTAGCCTGTTGTGGTTTTACAACCACTATGTATATGTGCAAATATAATGGCAGTCACATAAGTTCAAACAAGGGGGTTTAGAGAAATTGGGAATTTTAACCCATTAATCCAAACAATAAAATTAGAGAGTAGTAAATCAATATATAGTAATGCATATATTAAATGCATGTGTATGGGTATTTACAGTCCACACATCTGTAAAACCATAATTAACTAAATAAGGTAATTTTAATTAAAATTAGAATTAAATCTAAATTTTTTAATTTGAAATAAAATTGGACTACTTAGCGGATATAATCTATTTATATATGTATACTTCATTAGTTCCATATAAGTGAAGTTAAATAAATCAATATATAAATAGATAAGAAATATATATATAAATATAAAAAAATATATATATATAAAAGAAAACTGTATGTAATATATATATATATAAAAATATAAAAATATAATAAAAAAATGTAAATAAATAAATATAAGTATAGGAGCATCAGGATATAAGAATTTCTGAGGATTGGGCCGAGAAAGGTTGCCAGTAAGGGGTGGTATTCTAGTCAAATGTTAAAAATATAGATAAAATTGCTGGAACAGTTAATAAAAATTGGTTAATAAAAGTCAATCATAGAAACTAAATAAAAGCAATATATCAGTAATCACTAATAAAACAATTGATGTCTAGATCTATGTTTAACCCCTTCGGAGATAAAGTATCTACGGAATAAATCCATTGGGTCTCAAGCTTAGATAATTCTCTTACTAAGTTAGAGCCCCTCCAAGGTGGTTTTAGGTGGTCTACTCCCCAAAACTTGAGACCTGCTGGGTTTTGGTCGTGGAATAATTTAAAGTGTAAGGAAACGTTATGATCTTTATACCCAATTTTGATGTTTGCCACATGTTCTGCCACACGTATTTTGAGAGCTCTCTTAGTGCGGCCTATGTATAATAACTTACAGGGGCATTCTAAAACATACACTACATAGGTAGTGTTACAGGTAATAAAATCTTTAATGGTGAACTCTCTGTTATTAGAGGTAGATATAAATCTTTCAAGTGCTCTGAGAGGTTTATTCACCTCTCTACACGGGCGGCACTTTCTGCAGGCATAAAAGCCATCCTTATCCCAGAACGAAGGGGGTTTATGTGGGACATCTAAAATCTTCTTGACGACCCTGTCTCCATAGTTGGGAGCTTTCCTATAGATAAAAGTGGGTCTTGTTGGTATATAGGTTTTCAGGATCTTGTCAAGGAGAAGTATGTGCCAGTGAGAAAAGAAGATATGTTCCACTTCCTTATATTGTGAGTGGTATCCTGATATGAAACTCCATTCGTAATTGGTCTTATTCGAATTCTTTTGACCTCCGAGAGTGTTATTATTCAGGTAGTCGGTTCTTGGAGTAGCTGCGAGATCTTCAATAATTTTGGTTAGTTGTGATTCTTTGTAGCCTTTTTCCATAAATTTATTTTTCAATATATCTGCTTGGAGAAGAAAGTCTGTATCCTCGGTGCAGTTCCGTCTGACCCGCATCAATTGGCCTTTAGGTATGTTTTTTAGCCATGCGGGGTGGTGGCCACTTTGTGTTGGGAGGAAACTGTTAGCATCTGTGGGCTTGAAATACACTTTAGTGCCCAATTTATTCCCATTCCTGTATATATGAACATCCAAAAAATGTATACTTTCTTTATTGTATTCACACGTACGGTTAATGTTATTGGTGTTTTGGTTTAGTTCTTCAAGGAAGTTTTCTAATGATGTTGTTGATCCTGCCCATATAAGAAATAAATCGTCTATATATCGTCGGTACAGTATCAGTTCTTTGCGTTTCTTGTGGAATACTGTTTTATCCTCCCACTCTGCCATAAACAGATTTGCTATGCTTGGAGCAAATTTGGCTCCCATGGCTACTCCCCTTCTTTGGGAGTAGAAACTTCCATCAAACCAAAAATAATTGTGTCCTAAACAAAAATCCAAAGCATTCCGTAGGAACACTTTCTGTGAATGGGAAATATCATCTCTTTTAGATAATGCCCAATTAAGGGCTAGCAAGGCGTCGTCATGCTGTATTATTGTGTATAACGACGAGACGTCTGCGGTTACTAGGAACACTTCTTCTTTTCCAGCCAAATCTATTTCCTGTAATAGAGATAGGAGCTCCTTAGTATCTTTGAGGTAAGCATGTGTTGATGTCACACTGGTTTGGAGATAATAGTCGAGATACTGGCCCAGACGTGATGTAATCGATCCGATTCCATTTACGATGGGTCTTGCTGGTGGAAGGTTGAGGTTTTTATGAATCTTTGGGAGGGTGTATATAGTAGGTATCCTACTGCTACTCGGTACCAGATACTTGCTCTCCCGCAAAGATAAAGCTCTGGTTTGATAACCCATTTCCACCAGTTTCTGAAGATTGATTTCGTATTGTGGAGTGGGATCTTTTTCAAGCTTCGAATATGTTACCTCTTCAGATAGCATTTGTGTTAGCTGGTTATGGTAGAAGTCTTTGGTAAGAATAACCACTCCGCCTCCCTTGTCTGCTGGTCTTACTATTATCTCCTTTCTATTCTCTAGAAGTTCTATACCTTCTTTGATATACCGTGGATTCACATTCCTTTTTGGTTTGATGTATTCTAAATCACGTAGTATAAGTCCTTTAAAGACATCCAAAGGCTGATTGGTCCCCAATAGGGGGTTAAACAGTGATTTATTTCGCAAACCACTATCAGTTGGTACTGAGGAACTACTTGTTACAGGGTTTGAATTCTTGTTTAAAAAATATATTTCTTCATATTCAGTTTCCTCATATATTTATTAACATCTATAAACACATTAAATTTGTTGATTGGACGGTGTAAACCACATTTGAGCCCCAAATTTAAAATATTGGTCTCTTTATCTGTTAAAACCACATCAGTTAAGTTAAAAATCCCGCCTATTCGTACTCCTTCTCGTATTCCTTTCGACTTCTTTTCTTGAGTCCTTCGTCCGGCCCTACAGCCTCTGTTCCTTCTCTCCTTGGGCCTGGTTGTTGCATCCTTTCTCGTTCCCAATGTGGAGGGTCCCTCCATTGGGGATCTCTCTGTGTCGGTCCCTGTTGTGGTCCCCTGTATTCTATCACCTGTTGTGGATAGGATGGCATTCTTCCTCTCTGGTTGTTCGACCCTCTGCCCCTCTTCTGCCATCCCCTGCCTCTCCCTAAAAAAGAGGACCGGGGTGATTGATATTGTTGTCTGTTCCTATCATCCCATAAAGGATCATATTTATTATATATGGGTACCTGATAGTAATCTTGTGTGGGTGGAGGTCGATATTGAGGATTCGGTGGCCCAGGTCTTCTTGGTTTCCCTCTACCATAGTTATAATCATTTCTGATAGGTGTGGAATGGTTGATGGGGGTCTGTTGTGTACCCAAAATTCTTCTATCCAATATAGGTAATGGTTGACTAGTAGAGGGTAATTGGCTTCCAGTATTGATGTCTTGCTGGGTTTCCATATTCAAACCATCTGTGTCTCTTGCTTCAGTTGGGTTTGCTTGCTGCCATAGGTATATCGTGTTTAAACGGAAATCTCCTAGGTCTCTATGGAATTTTTTGGTTTTCTTTTTTTGTGTTTCCTTATCCACTTTTTCTAATTTTTTCTTTATACGGGTATTAAAATCAGTAACTTGTTGGCTATCCTTAATAGGATCTAGTTGCTTTTGTAACTCGTTTATCCTTGTTTCTAGTTTGAACATCTTTTTCTTTTTCCTTTTTAAAATAAGTTCTTGTAGTTTAAAACCTACCCCATTAAAAAATTCTAGCCATTCTGACATAGATTCGGGGTCATCTAAACCATCTTGGCGTACTACTTCCCATCTTAAGCTTCTAATAATGATACGCTCCTTTAGATATTGCTCCAAAGTGCATATGTCCCACCAGGTTCTCACTTGTTTTTCTAGTGAGTTCCCGAGGGCGGTCATTACCCCATTATAGTTTAATTGTGCAGTAGTGTGCTCATTGACAGTGAAAATGCTGTTAATATCTATATTCCTATTGCTCAGGAAAAGCAATGCATCCATGGCTGCCAAGAAAAGAAAGAATTTGTATAGAAAGAAAAGGTGCAAATAAACAGGCCCAAAATTTGCACTTCTCGGCGCCTATGTATTGGTATGCAATTCCTGTGGTTCAATAATTTGCCTATTTAGATGGGTAAATAATGGGAAAATAGACGATATACTCAGCTCGGAAATAAATATATCAGAGTAATTAAACTATGGTATAAATTATATAAAAGGAGCAGCTGTTTAAATTTATATAAAATGAGAACCTCATAAATATAAAACAGAATAAATAAAATAAATATCATATATAAAAACTTAAATTCGTAAAGTCCATATGATAAAACAGCGCTAAATAAGGATAAATGTCCAAAAACATGTAAAAAGCACTTGAGTGATGACTTTGCAACAGTCAAACTAGTAGTGGTATATCTTCTCTGGATACGATATGTAGTGCACCCTACACCAATCCCAAATCTTCACCACAAGTGAGGCACGCTCCCCCTCTGGGGTACAAACTCACCACAAAGATGAAAAAGATAGGCCTTTTTTTTAGTCTGTAGGTAGTCTCACTCCAACATCCGTCATCACCACCAGGGTAGTATGGGTTAAAATCCTCAAGCAAACATATAAGGACATAAAGGCACTAATAGTGTAATATTGCTTTAATTAAGAAATCCCCAATACTAAAACCCTGTTTCAAATGCACGTACAATTAAATCACTTGTAAAACAGCACATAAAGTATAGAGTGTAATCACCGCTATCCTGTCCCAAGAGGGCGCCTGTGTTGCATTCGTAACGCGGCGGTCTTTTGTTCCGGATTTGCGACAGCTGCCGTGATATTCGCTCTGTACTTCCTAGTTACAGAGACGCTGCGGTATCTGGGCCCTGACCGGTTTCGTCACAGATTGACTTCAACTGAGGGCGTAGATAGTCCAGCGTCAACGTGCGTGGTATAACTTCCCCGTTCGTTGCCTATTGGTTGGAGTGCCGCAATTCGTCCGCCCTGATTGGTGCTTACCAGGGCGGAACTCGAATACACACGTCCTCAGACAAGAGCTATTGGGGAATGTTCCGACAGCACGTACTACTGCACAATATGTTATGTAACGAATGACACAACATGAAGTTACACTTAAATAAACTTAAGAGTTATTAATATAGTACAACAACAAAAAAAATATATAAATCACATCGTAGCAATTTTAAATATATTTTGAACGGAATTTAAATGTCTCAATCGCTGTTTACATAGAGCAAGAGAACCTGCATTCTGATACTCGGTGAAAAAGGAAAATATTTTTGTTACGATTCGTAAAAGGAGAACCGTAGTTGTTCGGTGTTAGCTGCTCAATATAATTCGATAAGACCGATCTGGCAAAACAACGAATCCGTCTTTTACAGTTTGAAAATTACATCTAAACGTTATTTTTAGCCTGTTGTGGTTTTACAACCACTATGTATATGTGCAAATATAATGGCAGTCACATAAGTTCAAACAAGGGGGTTTAGAGAAATTGGGAATTTTAACCCATTAATCCAAACAATAAAATTAGAGAGTAGTAAATCAATATATAGTAATGCATATATTAAATGCATGTGTATGGGTATTTACAGTCCACACATCTGTAAAACCATAAATAACTAAATAAGGTAATTTTAATTAAAATTAGAATTAAATCTAAATTTTTTAATTTGAAATAAAATTGGACTACTTAGCGGATATAATCTATTTATATATGTATACTTCATTAGTTCCATATAAGTGAAGTTAAATAAATCAATATATAAATAGATAAGAAATATATATATAAATATAAAAAAATATATATATATATAAAAGAAAACTGTATGTAATATATATATATATAAAAATATAAAAATATAATAAAAAAATGTAAATAAATAAATATAAGTATAGGAGCATCAGGATATAAGAATTTCTGAGGATTGGGCCGAGAAAGGTTGCCAGTAAGGGGTGGTATTCTAGTCAAATGTTAAAAATATAGATAAAATTGCTGGAACAGTTAATAAAAATTGGTTAATAAAAGTCAATCATAGAAACTAAATAAAAGCAATATATCAGTAATCACTAATAAAACAATTGATGTCTAGATCTATGTTTAACCCCTTCGGAGATAAAGTATCTACGGAATAAATCCATTGGGTCTCAAGCTTAGATAATTCTCTTACTAAGTTAGAGCCCCTCCAAGGTGGTTTTAGGTGGTCTACTCCCCAAAACTTGAGACCTGCTGGGTTTTGGTCGTGGAATAATTTAAAGTGTAAGGAAACGTTATGATCTTTATACCCGATTTTGATGTTTGCCACATGTTCTGCCACACGTATTTTGAGAGCTCTCTTAGTGCGGCCTATGTATAATAACTTACAGGGGCATTCTAAAACATACACTACATAGGTAGTGTTACAGGTAATAAAATCTTTAATGGTGAACTCTCTGTTATTAGAGGTAGATATAAATCTTTCAAGTGCTCTGAGAGGTTTATTCACCTCTCTACACGGGCGGCACTTTCTGCAGGCATAAAAGCCATCCTTATCCCAGAACGAAGGGGGTTTATGTGGGACATCTAAAATCTTCTTGACGACCCTGTCTCCATAGTTGGGAGCTTTCCTATAGATAAAAGTGGGTCTTGTTGGTATATAGGTTTTCAGGATCTTGTCAAGGAGAAGTATGTGCCAGTGAGAAAAGAAGATATGTTCCACTTCCTTATATTGTGAGTGGTATCCTGATATGAAACTCCATTCGTAATTGGTCTTATTCGAATTCTTTTGACCTCCGAGAGTGTTATTATTCAGGTAGTCGGTTCTTGGAGTAGCTGCGAGATCTTCAATAATTTTGGTTAGTTGTGTTTCTTTGTAGCCTTTTTCCATAAATTTATTTTTCAATATATCTGCTTGGAGAAGAAAGTCTGTATCCTCGGTGCAGTTCCGTCTGACCCGCATCAATTGGCCTTTAGGTATGTTTTTTAGCCATGCGGGGTGGTGGCCACTTTGTGTTGGGAGGAAACTGTTAGCATCTGTGGGCTTGAAATACACTTTAGTGCCCAATTTATTCCCATTCCTGTATATATGAACATCCAAAAAATGTATACTTTCTTTATTGTATTCACACATAAGGTTAATGTTATTGGTGTTTTGGTTTAGTTCTTCAAGGAAGTTTTCTAATGATGTTGTTGATCCTGCCCATATAAGAAATAAATCGTCTATATATTGTCGGTACAGTATCAGTTCTTTGCGTTTCTTGTGGAATACTGTTTTATCCTCCCACTCTGCCATAAACAGATTTGCTATGCTTGGAGCAAATTTGGCTCCCATGGCTACTCCCCTTCTTTGGGAGTAGAAACTTCCATCAAACCAAAAATAATTGTGTCCTAAACAAAAATCCAAAGCATTCCGTAGGAACACTTTCTGTGAATGGGAAATATCATCTCTTTTAGATAATGCCCAATTAAGGGCTAGCAAGGCGTCGTCATGCTGTATTATTGTGTATAATGACGAGACGTCTGCGGTTACTAGGAACACTTCTTCTTTTCCAGCCAAATCTATTTCCTGTAATAGAGATAGGAGCTCCTTAGTATCTTTGAGGTAAGCATGTGTTGATGTCACACTGGTTTGGAGATAATAGTCGAGATACTGGCCCAGACGTGATGTAATCGATCCGATTCCATTTACGATGGGTCTTGCTGGTGGAAGGTTGAGGTTTTTATGAATCTTTGGGAGGGTGTATATAGTAGGTATCCTACTGCTATTTTCATCTTTGTGGTGAGTTTGTACCCCAGAGGGGGAGCGTGCCTCACTTGTGGTGAAGATTTGGGATTGGTGTAGGGTGCACTACATATCGTATCCAGAGAAGATATACCACTACTAGTTTGACTGTTGCAAAGTCATCACTCAAGTGCTTTTTACATGTTTTTGGACATTTATCCTTATTTAGCGCTGTTTTATCATATGGACTTTACGAATTTAAGTTTTTATATATGATATTTATTTTATTTATTCTGTTTTATATTTATGAGGTTCTCATTTTATATAAATTTAAACAGCTGCTCCTTTTATATAATTTATACCATAGTTTAATTACTCTGATATATTTATTTCCGAGCTGAGTATATCGTCTATTTTCCCATTATTTAGCCATCTAAATAGGCAAATTATTGAACCACAGGAATTGCATACCAATACATAGGCGCCGAGAAGTGCAAATTTTGGGCCTGTTTATTTGCACCTTTTCTTTCTATACAAATTCTTTCTTTTCTTGGCAGCCATGGATGCATTGCTTTTCCTGAGCAATAGGAATATAGATATTAACAGCATTTTCACTGTCAATGAGCACACTACTGCACAATTAAACTATAATGGGGTAATGACCGCCCTCGGGAACTCACTAGAAAAACAAGTGAGAACCTGGTGGGACATATGCACTTTGGAGCAATATCTAAAGGAGCGTATCATTATTAGAAGCTTAAGATGGGAAGTAGTACCCCAAGATGGTTTAGATGACCCCGAATCTATGTCAGAATGGCTAGAATTTTTTAATGGGGTAGGTTTTAAACTACAAGAACTTATTTTAAAAAGGAAAAAAGAAAAAGATGTTCAAACTAGAAACAAGGATAAACGAGTTACAAAAGCAACTAGATCCTATTAAGGATAGCCAACAAGTTACTGATTTTAATACCCGTATAAAGAAAAAATTAGAAAAAGTGGATAAGGAAACACAAAAAAAGAAAACCAAAAAATTCCATAGAGACCTAGGAGATTTCCGTTTAAACACGATATACCTATGGCAGCAAGCAAACCCAACTGAAGCAAGAGACACAGATGGTTTGAATATGGAAACCCAGCAAGACATCAATACTGGAAGCCAATTACCCTCTACTAGTCAACCATTACCTATATTGGATAGAAGAATTTTGGGTACACAACAGACCCCCATCAACCATTCCACACCTATCAGAAATGATTATAACTATGGTAGAGGGAAACCAAGAAGACCTGGGCCACCGAATCCTCAATATCGACCTCCACCCACACAAGATTACTATCAGGTACCCATATATAATAAATATGATCCTTTATGGGATGATAGGAACAGACAACAATATCAATCACCCCGGTCCTCTTTTTTAGGGAGAGGCAGGGGATGGCAGAAGAGGGGCAGAGGGTCGAACAACCAGAGAGGAAGAATGCCATCCTATCCACAACAGGTGATAGAATACAGGGGACCACAACAGGGACCGACACAGAGAGATCCCCAATGGAGGGACCCTCCACATTGGGAACGAGAAAGGATGCAACAACCAGGCCCAAGGAGAGAAGGAACAGAGGCTGTAGGGCCGGACGAAGGACTCAAGAAAAGAAGTCGAAAGGAATACGAGAAGGAGTACGAATAGGCGGGATTTTTAACTTAACTGATGTGGTTTTAACAGATAAAGAGACCAATATTTTAAATTTGGGGCTCAAATGTGGTTTACACCGTCCAATCAACAAATTTAATGTGTTTATAGATGTTAATAAATATATGAGGAAACTGAATATGAAGAAATATTTTTTAAACAAGAATTCAAACCCTGTAACAAGTAGTTCCTCAGTACCAACTGATAGTGGTTTGCGAAATAAATCACTGTTTAACCCCCTATTGGGGACCAATCAGCCTTTGGATGTCTTTAAAGGACTTATACTACGTGATTTAGAATACATCAAACCAAAAAGGAATGTGAATCCACGGTATATCAAAGAAGGTATAGAACTTCTAGAGAATAGAAAGGAGATAATAGTAAGACCAGCAGACAAGGGAGGCGGAGTGGTTATTCTTACCAAAGACTTCTACCATAACCAGCTAACACAAATGCTATCTGAAGAGGTAACATATTCGAAGCTTGAAAAAGATCCCACTCCACAATACGAAATCAATCTTCAGAAACTGGTGGAAATGGGTTATCAAACCAGAGCTTTATCTTTGCGGGAGGGCAAGTATCTGGTACCGAGTAGCAGTAGGATACCTACTATATACACCCTCCCAAAGATTCATAAAAACCTCAACCTTCCACCAGCAAGACCCATCGTAAATGGAATCGGATCGATTACATCACGTCTGGGCCAGTATCTCGACTATTATCTCCAAACCAGTGTGACATCAACACATGCTTACCTCAAAGATACTAAGGAGCTCCTATCTCTATTACAGGAAATAGATTTGGCTGGAAAAGAAGAAGTGTTCCTAGTAACCGCAGACGTCTCGTCATTATACACAATAATACAGCATGACGACGCCTTGCTAGCCCTTAATTGGGCATTATCTAAAAGAGATGATATTTCCCATTCACAGAAAGTGTTCCTACGGAATGCTTTGGATTTTTGTTTAGGACACAATTATTTTTGGTTTGATGGAAGTTTCTACTCCCAAAGAAGGGGAGTAGCCATGGGAGCCAAATTTGCTCCAAGCATAGCAAATCTGTTTATGGCAGAGTGGGAGGATAAAACAGTATTCCACAAGAAACGCAAAGAACTGATACTGTACCGACGATATATAGACGATTTATTTCTTATATGGGCAGGATCAACAACATCATTAGAAAACTTCCTTGAAGAACTAAACCAAAACACCAATAACATTAACCTTACGTGTGAATACAATAAAGAAAGTATACATTTTTTGGATGTTCATATATACAGGAATGGGAATAAATTGGGCACTAAAGTGTATTTCAAGCCCACAGATGCTAACAGTTTCCTCCCAACACAAAGTGGCCACCACCCCGCATGGCTAAAAAACATACCTAAAGGCCAATTGATGCGGGTCAGACGGAACTGCACCGAGGATACAGACTTTCTTCTCCAAGCAGATATATTGAAAAATAAATTTATGGAAAAAGGCTACAAAGAAACACAACTAACCAAAATTATTGAAGATCTCGCAGCTACTCCAAGAACCGACTACCTGAATAATAACACTCTCGGAGGTCAAAAGAATTCGAATAAGACCAATTACGAATGGAGTTTCATATCAGGATACCACTCACAATATAAGGAAGTGGAACATATCTTCTTTTCTCACTGGCACATACTTCTCCTTGACAAGATCCTGAAAACCTATATACCAACAAGACCCACTTTTATCTATAGGAAAGCTCCCAACTATGGAGACAGGGTCGTCAAGAAGATTTTAGATGTCCCACATAAACCCCCTTCGTTCTGGGATAAGGATGGCTTTTATGCCTGCAGAAAGTGCCGCCCGTGTAGAGAGGTGAATAAACCTCTCAGAGCACTTGAAAGATTTATATCTACCTCTAATAACAGAGAGTTCACCATTAAAGATTTTATTACCTGTAACACTACCTATGTAGTGTATGTTTTAGAATGCCCCTGTAAGTTATTATACATAGGCCGCACTAAGAGAGCTCTCAAAATACGTGTGGCAGAACATGTGGCAAACATCAAAATCGGGTATAAAGATCATAACGTTTCCTTACACTTTAAATTATTCCACGACCAAAACCCAGCAGGTCTCAAGTTTTGGGGAGTAGACCACCTAAAACCACCTTGGAGGGGCTCTAACTTAGTAAGAGAATTATCTAAGCTTGAGACCCAATGGATTTATTCCGTAGATACTTTATCTCCGAAGGGGTTAAACATAGATCTAGACATCAATTGTTTTATTAGTGATTACTGATATATTGCTTTTATTTAGTTTCTATGATTGACTTTTATTAACCAATTTTTATTAACTGTTCCAGCAATTTTATCTATATTTTTAACATTTGACTAGAATACCACCCCTTACTGGCAACCTTTCTCGGCCCAATCCTCAGAAATTCTTATATCCTGATGCTCCTATACTTATATTTATTTATTTACATTTTTTTATTATATTTTTATATTTTTATATATATATATATTACATACAGTTTTCTTTTATATATATATTTTTTTTTATATTTATATATATATTTCTTATCTATTTATATATTGATTTATTTAACTTCACTTATATGGAACTAATGAAGTATACATATATAAATAGATTATATCCGCTAAGTAGTCCAATTTTATTTCAAATTAAAAAATTTAGATTTAATTCTAATTTTAATTAAAATTACCTTATTTAGTTATTTATGGTTTTACAGATGTGTGGACTGTAAATACCCATACACATGCATTTAATATATGCATTACTATATATTGATTTACTACTCTCTAATTTTATTGTTTGGATTAATGGGTTAAAATTCCCAATTTCTCTAAACCCCCTTGTTTGAACTTATGTGACTGCCATTATATTTGCACATATACATAGTGGTTGTAAAACCACAACAGGCTAAAAATAACGTTTAGATGTAATTTTCAAACTGTAAAAGACGGATTCGTTGTTTTGCCAGATCGGTCTTATCGAATTATATTGAGCAGCTAACACCGAACAACTACGGTTCTCCTTTTACGAATCGTAACAAAAATATTTTCCTTTTTCACCGAGTATCAGAATGCAGGTTCTCTTGCTCTATGTAAACAGCGATTGAGACATTTAAATTCCGTTCAAAATATATTTAAAATTGCTACGATGTGATTTATATATTTTTTTTGTTGTTGTACTATATTAATAACTCTTAAGTTTATTTAAGTGTAACTTCATGTTGTGTCATTCGTTACATAACATATTGTGCAGTAGTACGTGCTGTCGGAACATTCCCCAATAGCTCTTGTCTGAGGACGTGTGTATTCGAGTTCCGCCCTGGTAAGCACCAATCAGGGCGGACGAATTACGGCACTCCAACCAATAGGCAACGAACGGGGAAGTTATACCACGCACGTTGACGCTGGACTATCTACGCCCTCAGTTGAAGTCAATCTGTGACGAAACCGGTCAGGGCCCAGATACCGCAGCGTCTCTGTAACTAGGAAGTACAGAGCGAATATCACGGCAGCTGTCGCAAATCCGGAACAAAAGACCGCCGCGTTACGAATGCAACACAGGCGCCCTCTTGGGACAGGATAGCGGTGATTACACTCTATACTTTATGTGCTGTTTTACAAGTGATTTAATTGTACGTGCATTTGAAACAGGGTTTTAGTATTGGGGATTTCTTAATTAAAGCAATATTACACTATTAGTGCCTTTATGTCCTTATATGTTTGCTTGAGGATTTTAACCCATACTACCCTGGTGGTGATGACGGATGTTGGAGTGAGACTACCTACAGACTAAAAAAAAGGCCTATCTTTTTCATCTTTGTGGTGAGTTTGTACCCCAGAGGGGGAGCGTGCCTCACTTGTGGTGAAGATTTGGGATTGGTGTAGGGTGCACTACATATCGTATCCAGAGAAGATATACCACTACTAGTTTGACTGTTGCAAAGTCATTACTCAAGTGCTTTTTACATGTTTTTGGACATTTATCCTTATTTAGCGCTGTTTTATCATATGGACTTTACGAATTTAAGTTTTTATATATGATATTTATTTTATTTATTCTGTTTTATATTTATGAGGTTCTCATTTTATATAAATTTAAACAGCTGCTCCTTTTATATAATTTATACCATAGTTTAATTACTCTGATATATTTATTTCCGAGCTGAGTATATCATCTATTTTCCCATTATTTAGCCATCTAAATAGGCAAATTATTGAACCACAGGAATTGCATACCAATACATAGGCGCCGAGAAGTGCAAATTTTGGACCTGTTTATTTGCACCTTTTCTTTCTATACAAATTCTTTCTTTTCTTGGCAGCCATGGATGCATTGCTTTTCCTGAGCAATAGGAATATAGATATTAACAGCATTTTCACTGTCAATGAGCACACTACTGCACAATTAAACTATAATGGGGTAATGACCGCCCTCGGGAACTCACTAGAAAAACAAGTGAGAACCTGGTGGGACATATGCACTTTGGAGCAATATCTAAAGAAGCGTATCATTATTAGAAGCTTAAGATGGGAAGTAGTACCCCAAGATGGTTTAGATGACCCCGAATCTATGTCAGAATGGCTAGAATTTTTTAATGGGGTAGGTTTTAAACTACAAGAACTTATTTTAAAAAGGAAAAAGAAAAAGATGTTCAAACTAGAAACAAGGATAAACGAGTTACAAAAGCAACTAGATCCTATTAAGGATAGCCAACAAGTTACTGATTTTAATACCCGTATAAAGAAAAAATTTGAAAAAGTGGATAAGGAAACACAAAAAAAGAAAACCAAAAAATTCCATAGAGACCTAGGAGATTTCCGTTTAAACACGATATACCTATGGCAGCAAGCAAACCCAACTGAAGCAAGAGACACAGATGGTTTGAATATGGAAACCCAGCAAGACATCAATACTGGAAGCCAATTACCCTTTACTAGTCAACCATTACCTATATTGGATAGAAGAATTTTGGGTACACAACAGACCCCCATCAACCATTCCACACCTATCAGAAATGATTATAACTATGGTAGAGGGAAACCAAGAAGACCTGGGCCACCGAATCCTCAATATCGACCTCCACCCACACAAGATTACTATCAGGTACCCATATATAATAAATATGATCCTTTATGGGATGATAGGAACAGACAACAATATCAATCACCCCGGTCCTCTTTTTTAGGGAGAGGCAGGGGATGGCAGAAGAGGGGCAGAGGGTCGAACAACCAGAGAGGAAGAATGCCATCCTATCCACAACAGGTGATAGAATACAGGGGACCACAACAGGGACCGACACAGAGAGATCCCCAATGGAGGGACCCTCCACATTGGGAACGAGAAAGGATGCAACAACCAGGCCCAAGGAGAGAAGGAACAGAGGCTGTAGGGCCGGACGAAGGACTCAAGAAAAGAAGTCGAAAGGAATACGAGAAGGAGTACGAATAGGCGGGATTTTTAACTTAACTGATGTGGTTTTAACAGATAAAGAGACCAATATTTTAAATTTGGGGCTCAAATGTGGTTTACACCGTCCAATCAACAAATTTAATGTGTTTATAGATGTTAATAAATATATGAGGAAACTGAATATGAAGAAATATTTTTTAAACAAGAATTCAAACCCTGTAACAAGTAGTTCCTCAGTACCAACTGATAGTGGTTTGCGAAATAAATCACTGTTTAACCCCCTATTGGGGACCAATCAGCCTTTGGATGTCTTTAAAGGACTTATACTACGTGATTTAGAATACATCAAACCAAAAAGGAATGTGAATCCACGGTATATCAAAGAAGGTATAGAACTTCTAGAGAATAGAAAGGAGATAATAGTAAGACCAGCAGACAAGGGAGGCGGAGTGGTTATTCTTACCAAAGACTTCTACCATAACCAGCTAACACAAATGCTATCTGAAGAGGTAACATATTCGAAGCTTGAAAAAGATCCCACTCCACAATACGAAATCAATCTTCAGAAACTGGTGGAAATGGGTTATCAAACCAGAGCTTTATCTTTGCGGGAGAGCAAGTATCTGGTACCGAGTAGCAGTAGGATACCTACTATATACACCCTCCCAAAGATTCATAAAAACCTCAACCTTCCACCAGCAAGACCCATCGTAAATGGAATCGGATCGATTACATCACGTCTGGGCCAGTATCTCGACTATTATCTCCAAACCAGTGTGACATCAACACATGCTTACCTCAAAGATACTAAGGAGCTCCTATCTCTATTACAGGAAATAGATTTGGCTGGAAAAGAAGAAGTGTTCCTAGTAACCGCAGACGTCTCGTCATTATACACAATAATACAGCATGACGACGCCTTGCTAGCCCTTAATTGGGCATTATCTAAAAGAGATGATATTTCCCATTCACAGAAAGTGTTCCTACGGAATGCTTTGGATTTTTGTTTAGGACACAATTATTTTTGGTTTGATGGAAGTTTCTACTCCCAAAGAAGGGGAGTAGCCATGGGAGCCAAATTTGCTCCAAGCATAGCAAATCTGTTTATGGCAGAGTGGGAGGATAAAACAGTATTCCACAAGAAACGCAAAGAACTGATACTGTACCGACGATATATAGACGATTTATTTCTTATATGGGCAGGATCAACAACATCATTAGAAAACTTCCTTGAAGAACTAAACCAAAACACCAATAACATTAACCTTACGTGTGAATACAATAAAGAAAGTATACATTTTTTGGATGTTCATATATACAGGAATGGGAATAAATTGGGCACTAAAGTGTATTTCAAGCCCACAGATGCTAACAGTTTCCTCCCAACACAAAGTGGCCACCACCCCGCATGGCTAAAAAACATACCTAAAGGCCAATTGATGCGGGTCAGACGGAACTGCACCGAGGATACAGACTTTCTTCTCCAAGCAGATATATTGAAAAATAAATTTATGGAAAAAGGCTACAAAGAAACACAACTAACCAAAATTATTGAAGATCTCGCAGCTACTCCAAGAACCGACTACCTGAATAATAACACTCTCGGAGGTCAAAAGAATTCGAATAAGACCAATTACGAATGGAGTTTCATATCAGGATACCACTCACAATATAAGGAAGTGGAACATATCTTCTTTTCTCACTGGCACATACTTCTCCTTGACAAGATCCTGAAAACCTATATACCAACAAGACCCACTTTTATCTATAGGAAAGCTCCCAACTATGGAGACAGGGTCGTCAAGAAGATTTTAGATGTCCCACATAAACCCCCTTCGTTCTGGGATAAGGATGGCTTTTATGCCTGCAGAAAGTGCCGCCCGTGTAGAGAGGTGAATAAACCTCTCAGAGCACTTGAAAGATTTATATCTACCTCTAATAACAGAGAGTTCACCATTAAAGATTTTATTACCTGTAACACTACCTATGTAGTGTATGTTTTAGAATGCCCCTGTAAGTTATTATACATAGGCCGCACTAAGAGAGCTCTCAAAATACGTGTGGCAGAACATGTGGCAAACATCAAAATCGGGTATAAAGATCATAACGTTTCCTTACACTTTAAATTATTCCACGACCAAAACCCAGCAGGTCTCAAGTTTTGGGGAGTAGACCACCTAAAACCACCTTGGAGGGGCTCTAACTTAGTAAGAGAATTATCTAAGCTTGAGACCCAATGGATTTATTCCGTAGATACTTTATCTCCGAAGGGGTTAAACATAGATCTAGACATCAATTGTTTTATTAGTGATTACTGATATATTGCTTTTATTTAGTTTCTATGATTGACTTTTATTAACCAATTTTTATTAACTGTTCCAGCAATTTTATCTATATTTTTAACATTTGACTAGAATACCACCCCTTACTGGCAACCTTTCTCGGCCCAATCCTCAGAAATTCTTATATCCTGATGCTCCTATACTTATATTTATTTATTTACATTTTTTTATTATATTTTTATATTTTTATATATATATATATTACATACAGTTTTCTTTTATATATATATATATATATTTTTTTATATTTATATATATATTTCTTATCTATTTATATATTGATTTATTTAACTTCACTTATATGGAACTAATGAAGTATACATATATAAATAGATTATATCCGCTAAGTAGTCCAATTTTATTTCAAATTAAAAAATTTAGATTTAATTCTAATTTTAATTAAAATTACCTTATTTAGTTATTTATGGTTTTACAGATGTGTGGACTGTAAATACCCATACACATGCATTTAATATATGCATTACTATATATTGATTTACTACTCTCTAATTTTATTGTTTGGATTAATGGGTTAAAATTCCCAATTTCTCTAAACCCCCTTGTTTGAACTTATGTGACTGCCATTATATTTGCACATATACATAGTGGTTGTAAAACCACAACAGGCTAAAAATAACGTTTAGATGTAATTTTCAAACTGTAAAAGACGGATTCGTTGTTTTGCCAGATCGGTCTTATCGAATTATATTGAGCAGCTAACACCGAACAACTACGGTTCTCCTTTTACGAATCGTAACAAAAATATTTTCCTTTTTCACCGAGTATCAGAATGCAGGTTCTCTTGCTCTATGTAAACAGCGATTGAGACATTTAAATTCCGTTCAAAATATATTTAAAATTGCTACGATGTGATTTATATATTTTTTTTGTTGTTGTACTATATTAATAACTCTTAAGTTTATTTAAGTGTAACTTCATGTTGTGTCATTCGTTACATAACATATTGTGCAGTAGTACGTGCTGTCGGAACATTCCCCAATAGCTCTTGTCTGAGGACGTGTGTATTCGAGTTCCGCCCTGGTAAGCACCAATCAGGGCGGACGAATTACGGCACTCCAACCAATAGGCAACGAACGGGGAAGTTATACCACGCACGTTGACGCTGGACTATCTACGCCCTCAGTTGAAGTCAATCTGTGACGAAACCGGTCAGGGCCCAGATACCGCAGCGTCTCTGTAACTAGGAAGTACAGAGCGAATATCACGGCAGCTGTCGCAAATCCGGAACAAAAGACCGCCGCGTTACGAATGCAACACAGGCGCCCTCTTGGGACAGGATAGCGGTGATTACACTCTATACTTTATGTGCTGTTTTACAAGTGATTTAATTGTACGTGCATTTGAAACAGGGTTTTAGTATTGGGGATTTCTTAATTAAAGCAATATTACACTATTAGTGCCTTTATGTCCTTATATGTTTGCTTGAGGATTTTAACCCATACTACCCTGGTGGTGATGACGGATGTTGGAGTGAGACTACCTACAGACTAAAAAAAAGGCCTATCTTTTTCATCTTTGTGGTGAGTTTGTACCCCAGAGGGGGAGCGTGCCTCACTTGTGGTGAAGATTTGGGATTGGTGTAGGGTGCACTACATATCGTATCCAGAGAAGATATACCACTACTAGTTTGACTGTTGCAAAGTCATCACTCAAGTGCTTTTTACATGTTTTTGGACATTTATCCTTATTTAGCGCTGTTTTATCATATGGACTTTACGAATTTAAGTTTTTATATATGATATTTATTTTATTTATTCTGTTTTATATTTATGAGGTTCTCATTTTGTATAAATTTAAACAGCTGCTCCTTTTATATAATTTATACCATAGTTTAATTACTCTGATATATTTATTTCCGAGCTGAGTATATCGTCTATTTTCCCATTATTTACCCATCTAAATAGGCAAATTATTGAACCACAGAAATTGCATACCAATACATAGGCGCCGAGAAGTGCAAATTTTGGGCCTGTTTATTTGCACCTTTTCTTTATATATATATATATATATATATATATATATATATATATATATATATACATATATATATATATATATATATACATATACAGGTGTATCTAAAAAAAATCTGAATATCTTTAAAAAATAGGATTTTTATAACAGCTTACCTGTAAAATCCTTTTCTTGGAGTACATCACGGGACACAGAGCGACATAGTCATTACTAATGGGTTATATAGATACCGTCAGGTGCTGGCACTGGCAACTTCCAAAACCGGAAGTACCCTCCCCTATATAAGCCCCTCCCATCCGGGAGCACCTCAGTTTTGTAGCAAAGCAATAAGTGTCCGCAAAGAGGGGCGGGAGCTCTGTGTCCCATGATGTACTCCAAGAAAAGGATTTTACAGGTAAGCTGTTATAAAAATCCTATTTTCTTTCTCGTACATCACGGGACACAGAGCGACATAGTCATTACTAATGGGATGTCCTAAAGCAATGCCCAATGAGGGGAGGGATACACCATATATAAGCTGAGCGCTATCAGACATGAGGATCTTTTGCGGCCTGCAACACACTGCGCCCAAAGGCGACATCCTCCTGACTTCTAACGTCCACCTGGTAAAACCTAGTAAACGTGTGTACTGAAGACCATGTTGTGGCCTTACAGATTTGAGCCAGGGAGGCCTGGTGATGCACTGCCCATGAAGTTCCAACTGCTCTCGTGGAGTGCGCTCTAACTTTGAACGGAGGCGGTCTCCTTCTCAAGCCATAGGCTTGTATTATGACCTGTCGAATCCACTTGGCTAAAGTAGATTTTGACGCTGCCTGACCCTCTCTGGGGCCTTCCGGCAGAATAACCAAAGTATCCGTTCTGCGAATCTGAGCAGTGGCCTTTAGATAAGCTTTAACTGCTCTTACTACATCCAAAGAATGCAATAACTTTTCCTCTACCGAAGTAGGTTTGGGGAAAAAAGAAGGAAGAACCACATCTTGGTTCAAATGAAACCTCGATACCACCTTAGGAAGAAAGGCTGGATGAGGACGTAACACTACTCTATCCTTATGGATAACCAGATATGGCTCCTTACAGGACATAGCTGCTAATTCCGACACTCTTCTAGCCGAACAAATGGCTACTAGAAAAATCAATTTCCTGGTGAGAAGCACCAAAGAAATATGATGTAATGGTTCAAATGGTTGTTTCTGTAGAACCGACAGAACCAAGTTTAGATCCCATGGACATATGGGAATATTAACCGGAGGACTAATACGCATCACTCCTTGTATAAAGGCTTTGACTAGTGAATGCGAAGCCAAGGGCCTTTGAAAAAATATTGACAAGGCCGAAATCTGACCCTTGATAGTACTCAAGGCAAGCTTCCTATCTACAGCCCACTGTAGGAAGTCCAGAATCCTACCTATTACGTACTTATGTGGATGCCATTTCTTGGCCTCACACCACGCGATGTACGCCTTCCAGATTCTATAGTAGATCTGCCTGGATACCGGCTTCCTGGCATTGATCATGGTAGATACCACAGGATTAGAGAGCCCTCTCTTTTTTAGAATGTGGGCTTCAATAGCCAGGCCGTCAAACCTAGGGCTGGTAAGGAAGGGTGGTATATCGGTCCTTGCGAAAGCAGGTCCGGACGACGTGGGAGAGACCAAGGACTCCCCACTGACATTTTACAATCTCCGCGTACCACGCTCTTCGGGGCCACGCTGGAGCCACCAGAATCACTGGGTCCTTTTCTACCCTGATTCTGCGGAGTCATCGAGGTAACCATTGTGGCGGTGTGAATGCATATATCAGCTTGAACTGATCCCAAGGGAACACTAGGGCATCCGAGCCGCAAGCTAGGGGATCCCTTGTCCGAGAGACAAACCTGTCCACCTTTGCGTTGAATCTGGATGCTAGAAGATCTACATCCGATGTTCCCCACCGCTGACATATTGTCCAGAAAACCTCGGGGTGAAGGGACCCTTCCTCTGGGCCTAATTGCTGGCGACTTAGAAAGTCCGCCTTCCAATTCTCCACTCCTGGAATAAATACCGCAGATATGTCTGGGACATATCTTTCTGCCCATTTCAGGATGTAATTTACTTCCCTCTGGGCTGCACGACTCCTGGTGCCCCCCTGATGATTGATATATGCCACTGCTGTGGCATTGTCTGATTGAATTCTGACAGGGGACCCTTGGAGTTTGGATGTCCATGCTACTAGGGCATACCGGGCTGCTCGTATCTCTAAGAGATTGATGGGCAGGGCCTTTTCTGCATCCGACCATCTGCCCTGGAGAGACCATTGCTCCAGTACTGCTCCCCAGCCTATAAGGCTGGCATCTGTAGTGACCACCTTCCAAGAAATCGGACTGAAGGATTTCCTTTTTTCCAGATTCTGGGGAACCAACCACCAACGGAGGCTCTTGCGAACGGAAGGGGACAAGGACATTGTAAGTCTAGGGCCTGAACTTTTTTGTTCCAGGCTGACAGTATGGCCCCTTGCAAATTCCTTGAATGGAATTGACCGTAGGGTACTGCTTCAAATGATGCCACCATTTTTCCCAGCAGCCTCATATACAGGCGTATGGACGGCTGTCTTTTTTGTACCCACTAAGTGGATCAAATCTTTCAAAGACAACACCTTTCCTCGAGGCAAGAATATTTTTCTCTGGCCTGAATCCAACCTTAGCCCCAAGTATTCCAGACTTTTGACTGGTTTTTAGGGCTGACTTGTCTCGGTTGATAATCCAACCGTGAGATTCCAGATACTTGATTGTCTTGTGAACGACCACGTCTAATTTTTTCACTGAGTGGTCTATCAGCAACAAGTCATCCAGATATGCCGTTATCATTACACCTTGTGTTCTTAGATTGGCCAATAAAGGGCCAGAATTTTTGTAAACACTCGTGGTGCTGTGGCCAAACCGAAGGGTAAGGCTCTGAACTGAAAATGGCGCCCTTCTACTGCAAAGCGTAGAAATTTTTGGTGGACTGGAAAGATGGGAATGTGCAAATAAGCATCTTTGATGTCGATCGCGGCTAACCAATCCTCCCCTTGTAGGGCAGTGGCCACCGATCGGATCGACTCCATCGGAAAGTCCTGATATACAGGAATTTGTATAGCCCTTTTAGAATTAATATGGGCCTCCCGTCCGCGTTTGCTTCGGGACTGTAAAGAGGTTTGAGTAAAACCCGAACCCTCATTCTTCCAGGGGAACCTCCATAATTACTCCTTGGAGCAATAGTTGTTCTAGTGCCAACAGGAGGGACTCTCTCTTCCGGGGATCCCTTGGCACGTTTGACCTCAAAAATGGGAAGGAGGAGAGTCTTTTAACTCCAAACTGTATCCCAAACATACTGCGAGAGCACCTATCTGTCTTGATCGTGTCCCGGCAGGTCTCTTGCGAACAACTGGAGTCCTCCCCCCACCCGACTGAGTGGGGGCTTCAATGAATTTAACTTTGGGGGAGGTTTTGTACCTCCCCTGACCCAAGGTTTCTCATTACCCTGCTATTGTCCCTGTTTTTTACCCCCGGGAATTGACCGAGGAGGCCGTCGGAACTGTTACACAGCCGATGCCCCAGGGACTGGAGAAGCAGGCCTCTTAAAGAGGGACCTCTAACTCTGTTTTTAACCGGCAAGAGCGTATTTTTACCGCTGGAAATTTTCTGGATATATTTGTCCAGGTTTTCCCTGAATAAGCGTTCACCATGAAATGGGACGCTAACCAGCCATTCTTTACAGGGAGCTTCAGCAGACCAGTTTTTGAGCCATAGGAGCCTACGCATATGTACTATAGACAGCGTAAGGCAGGAGGCCTGATGGACTGAATCCTTTATGGCGTCAACCGCAAAGCCTAAGGCTCTAGGTAGATCAGCTAGGGCAAAGCCTGCTGATCTGTCAAGTCCCTCAAGACCTGTTTCAACTGATCCTTCACTGCTTAGCAGACCCCAATAGCTGCTACTGCTGGTTGTGTCACCAAGCTTGCTGTAGAAAGAAGCAGACTTTCATAAGGACTCCAATCTTTTATCTATTGGGTTCTTGAACATTTAGACATTATCCACTGGACATGTGAGTGATTTATACATACAAGAGATGGCTGCGTCCACTGTAGGGACCTTCCATTTTTTTTTTTTTTTTTTTGATGAACTTATCCTCCATGGGATAGACCACCGGAAATCTCTTGGGGGACTAAATATTTTCTCAGGATGTTCCCAATCCTGGTAAATGAGCCCTTTCAGCAAAGGGTGAAGTGGAAAAGAACAGACAGTCTGGGGGCTTCTAGCGACCCCAACGAGGATACAGTAGTGGTTGATGGTTCCGCAAGGTGCATTTTTAAATGCTGATCGGACCATGTTAGTCAGAGACTGAACCCATAATCTTTCAGTTTGAGATGCTGAGAAAAGGTTCCCCCACTGTTGATTCCTCTATAACAGAATCAACCTCATCCTGATCCCCTTCAGGCAGGTCGATCCCTGTATGGGACTGTTGCTCTGCTAACAGGCACTCTGAAGGAGGAGACGGAGATCGGGCGTGCTTTCCCTGACAGGGAGGCACCGATCAATGTTGACAATCTCTCTCTAATCCTCCCAGAGCTGAGGAAAAAACCTCCTCTGTTACATACACAGGAGCAGGTGAACTGAGGACAGCCACAGTACCAAGTACCCCTGCGGGGTCTCTACGGTCACTTACCTCTGAACTTCAGGGGAGACTGGTGCAGCAGAAGTATGCCCAAGATCCTCAGAGCCCGATGAGACCCCCTTCGCTTCCTGGAAGATTCAGTTCCGGAGCTTCTGGACGGCATATTCCTAAGCCTAAAGCTGAGGTATTCCAGCCGTAATACACCACTTTTACTGAGAATAGTCTAGCACAATTGCTGCTATATCACAGTTGGTGTCTACTAAAGTGCCTTTCTAGGGGATGCCTGCATCAACCGCCTCTATGTGCCTTTATATTGTTGCTAGCTCTGTCTGTGCACTTCTACAGCCAGCTATAATGTGCTTCAAAACACGCTGGACGCCCGCGCATGCGCAGTAGCGCCGCGGCGCACACCTGAGCGTCATCCACCCGCTCCGCCCCTTTTTCCAGATCGCCTCTATGAATAGAGGCGCGTGCACGCGCACGCGCACGTGCGCCTTCGGCGCCTTTTTTGAAAACAACCAGGAGCTAGATGGGAGCCAGGGTCCCTTTGCCGCAGGGCCCGGGGATGGATGAGCGCAGCAACAGGGCAGAGGAGACAGCTTCCCAGCAGAGAACATACCAACTGCCTGGATTTAATTCTGGAAGAAAAAAATCCACATTACAAGAAAAAGAACCATAGCGGCCTCTAGTGTCTAACACAGGTACCGCGGTCTTACATTTTTTTTTTTTTTTTTTCTTGCCTACTATTAAAATTTTTACATTTTCTCAGTAGTAACAGGCATACACAGAATATTAGCGGGAATACCGTTAGGTAACAGACAGAAAGACAAATTAGGCTTGGGGGTCCCCCAATAGAACCAAGTTCCTGGGGGCCCCCACTTACCTGTTCCCCGCCGCAGGACTTTGTTTGGTCCACAAAAGCCCAAACTTCACCTATCACGGCAGGCATTGTAATCAAACCTTCAGGGACCGGGTTCCCAAGGATTCCACTCCCCTGGACCTGTATAGCACCCTGCACAGAAAACATCTTGGTCGTGGGAAGACCAGAGCTCTGGATCCCAGGGTCCAGCTCTCCTAAGAGAAGCATTACAGGCAAAACCTTGCTCTTCTCTGCAAGGCCCGGGTACCGACCGTTTAGCTATGAAGCTTTTTTGGTCGGATCCGGAATAGCTTACTGAGGCCCAAAAGAACCTGTACGCAAGCTCAGTGAAAAACACATGTTTCTTCTTGGCCAACACCTTAGACACTGGCAAAAAACTGAGGTGCTCCCGGATGGGAGGGGCTTATATAGGGGAGGGCACTTCCGGTTTTGGAAGTTGCCAGTGCCAGCACCTGACGGTATCTATATAACCCATTAGTAATGACTATGTCGCTCTGTGTCCCGTGATGTACGAGAAAGAAAGTTAATTTGTTTCAGTAATTCAATTCAAAAAGTGAAACTCATATATTTTATATAGATGCATTACACACAGAGTGATACAGTATATTTCAAGCATTTTTTTATTTTTATTTTGATGATTATGTCTTACAGCTAGTGAAAACCCAGAATTCAGTATCTCCAAAAATTTGAATATTACATAGGACCAATAAAAGGATTTTTAATACAGACATGTTGGCTTACTGAAAAGTATGTCCATGTACAGTATAGTATGCACTCAATACTTGGTTGAGGCTCCTTTTGCATGAATTACTGCATCAATGCGACGTGGCATGGAGACAATCAGCCTGTGGCACTGCTGAGGTGTTATGGAAGCCCAGGCTGCTTTGATAGTGGCCTTCAGCTCGTCTGCATTGTTGGGTCTGGTGTCTCTCATCTTCCTCTTGACAATACCTCACAGATTCTCTAACTGGTTTAGGTCAGGCGAGTTTGCTGGCCAATTAAGCACAGTGATACCATGATCATTAAACTAGGTATTGGACCAGTGTGAAGTTTCTACAGTCAGTGATGATTTGGGGAGCCATGTCTTCTTTTGATGTTGGACCACTGTGTTTTATCAAGTCCAAAATCAGCGCAGCCCTCTACCAGGAAATTCTAGAGCACTTCATGCTTCCCCTTGCTGACCAGCTTTATGGAGATGCTGATTTCATTTTTCAGCAAGACTTGGCACTTGCCCACACTGCCAAAAGTACCAATACCTGGTCACATGATCATGGTATCAGTGTGCTTGATTGGCCAGCAAACTCGCCTGACCTAAACCTCATAGGAAATCTGTGAGGTATTGTCAAGAGGAAGATGAGACACCAGACCCAACAATGCAGACGAGTTGAAGGCCGCTATCAAAGCAGCCTGGGCTTCCATAACACCTCAGCAGTGCCACAGGCTGACCGTCTCCATGCCACGCTGCATTGATGCAGTAATTCATGCAAAAGGAGCCCTGACCAAGTATTGGGTGCATACTATACTGTACATGGACATACGTTTCAGTAAGCCAACATTTCTGTATTAAAAATCCTTTTTTTTTATTGGTCTTATGTAATATTCAAATTTTCGGAGATACAGAATTTGGGGTTTTCCCTAGCTGTAAGCCATAATCATCAAAAAAAAAAAAAAAGGAATACTTTAAATATTTTACTCTGTGTGTAATGCATCTACCCTATATACTCGAATATAAGCCGAGTTTTTCAGCACATTTTTTTTGTGCTGAAAATGCCCCCCTCGGCTTATACTCGAGTCACCTTTTTGCGCCTGATCTCCCGGACTTTGAGGACCCGGTTTCGGCCAAACTTGGCACACATATAGCCCCACTCTTCCTCTACAAGTGTGCAAAGTTTGTTGTCCGGGGGACCTGCGACCGGGGAGCACCGATTTTTCAAGGTCGGGCACCCCTTCCATAGACTCCCATGTTAAACGGTAATTTCTCCGGTAATTTTGGGGACCCGGTACCGGCCGGCCATAGGTCCCCTGGACCTGAAACTTGGCACACATGTAGCCAATTTTTTGGTGCTGAAAATGCCCCCCTTGGCTTATACTCAAGTCACCATTTTGTGCCTCATCTCCCGGACTTTGAGGACCCGGTTTCGGCCAAACTTGGCACACATATAGCCCCACTCTTCCTCTACAAGTGTGCAAAGTTTTCTATCTGGAGGACCTATGACCGGGGAGCACCGATTTTTCAAAGCCGGGCACCCCTTCCATATACTCCCATGTTAAACGTAAGTCTAGTCATGGGCACAGTGAGGCATGGGCACAGTGAGGCATGGGCACAGTGAGGCATGGGCACAGTGAGGCATGCACATGGACACAGTGAGGCAAAGTGAGGCACAGTGAGGTATGCAGATGGACACCCTAGGCTTATACTCGAGTCAATACGTTTTCCCATTTTTTGGTGGTAAAATTAGGTGCCTCGCCTTATATTCAGGTCAGCTTATACTCGAGTATATACAATATATAAAATATATGAGTTTTACTTTTTGAATTGAATTACTGAAATAAATTATGTTTTGATGATATTCTTTTTTTTTTTTTTAGATGCACCTGTATATTAACACTTCAAATTATTGCATATACTACCGTATTTTTCGGACTATAAGACGCACTTTTTCCCCCCAGAAATATGGGGGAAAATGTCCCTGCGTCTTATAGTGCGAATACACGACAAGCCCCGCCCCGCGCCGTTGCTGGCACCGCCCCTGCCATCCGCTCGCATCACTCCCCGTAGCCGCTGGAATCCCCCGACCGCCGCCACTGGCTCCGCCCCCCCCGCTGCCACTGGCCTCGCCCCCTGCCGCCGCTGCGAATTCAAATAGATCCGCTCTCTCTTACTTTTCTCCCTTCGGCTTACAGAAAGGGAAGGGGGGCGGCGGGGGATACAGACAGCCCACAGCTCTCCTCTCCCTGTCACAGCGCCGCTGCCGAGTTCTCTGGCAAATAGAGCAGCGGCGCTGTGACAGGGAGAGGAGAGCTGCGGGCTGTCTGTATATCTCCCCCGCCGCCCCCTTCCCTTTCTGTAAGCCGAAGGGAGAAAAGTAAGAGAGAGCGGATCTAATTGGATTCTCTGCGCTGCCACCCAGCTTCCTGCTCGTTGTTTCCCTCCCCATGATTGGCCACAGCAGAGGGCCAATCAGAAGACACTGGGGGCATCATGGGAAATTAAGTCACGGCAGAGTTCTGGCACCAGTTCCCCCAGCATGCAAGCACTCTGCTGGAGGGGAGGGAGGAGCAAAAGAAAATACTCTGCTGGGGGACACCACCAGAGAGCCACGCTGTACCCCGCACCGCCAGAGAGCCACGCTGTACCCTGCACGCACCACCAGAGAGCCACGCTGTACCCTGCACGCACCACCAGAGAGCCACGCTGTACCCTGCACGCACCACCAGAGAGCCACGCTGTACCCTGCACGCACCACCAGAGAGCCACGCTGTACCCTGCACGCACCACCAGAGAGCCACGCTGTACCCCGCACCGCCAGGGAGCCACGCTGTACCCCGCACCACCAGAGAGCCACGCTGTACCCCGCACCACCAGAGAGCCACGCTGTACCCCGCACCGCCAGAGAGCCACGCTGTACCCTGCACGCACCACCAGAGAGCCACGCTGTACCCCGCACCGCCAGGGAGCCACGCTGTACCCCGCACCACCAGAGAGCCACGCTGTACCCACACCGCCAGAGAGCCACGCTGTACCCCGCACCGCCAGAGAGCCACGCTGTACCCCGCACCACCAGAGAGCCACGCTGTACCCCACACCGCCAGAGAGCCACGCTGTACCCCGCACCACCAGAGAGCCACGCTGTACCCCGCACCGCCAGAGAGCCACGCTGTACCCCGCACCGCCAGAGAGCCACGCTGTACCCCGCACCGCCAGAGAGCCACGCTGTACCCCGCACCACCAGAGAGCCACGCTGTACCCCGCACCGCCAGAGAGCCACGCTGTACCCCGCACCGCCAGAGAGCCACGCTGTACCCCGCACCACCAGAGAGCCACGCTGTACCCCGCACCGCCAGGGAGCCACGCTGTACCCCGCACCGCCAGGGAGCCACGCTGTACCCCGCACCGCCAGGGAGCCACGCTGTACCCCGCACCGCCAGGGAGCCACGCTGTACCCCGCACCACCAGGGAGCCACGCTGTACCCCGCACCACCAGGGAGCCACGCTGTACCCACACCGCCAGAGAGGGAGCCACTCTGTTCCCGCACCACCAGAGAGGGAGCCACATTGTACCCGCACCACCAGAGAGGGAGAAAGACCGAGCCACTGCCAGGATACAGACATGCTAAACTACTGACTAGAGTCACCCCGGGCAACCCAGAGTGAGCGAACGTCCAGCAAGAGGGATCACTGTTGCGATTTCGCTGGGTCTGGTAAGAGGGCCTGTTGGCCATTATCCATTACTATTCCCAGGGACTGAGCCATTAGGAAGTGCCTAGCCTGCTATTCTCTAGACCCTATTGACCGCCACAACGTCCCTCTCTGTCCTCTTCCCACGGCGTCCCCTCTGTCCTCTTCCCATGGCGTCCCCTCTGTCCTCTTCCCACGGCGTCCCCTCTGTCCTCTTCCCACGGCGTCCCCTCTGTCCTCTTCCCACGGCGTTACTCTGTCCTCTTCCCAGGGTGTCCCTCTGTCCTTCACCCACGGCAACCCTCTGTCCTCTTCCCACAGCGTCCCCTCTGTCCTCTTCCCATGAAGATGACAGGGCGGGTCTTTAAAAGGAAGGGGTGGGTCATATTTTTAAATTAGGGGGTGCGCAAGTTTAGTCAGGCCTAGGGCAGCACAAAACCTAAATACACCACTGATGGCAATGGTCACTCTGCGTTTACTATGGCAATGGTCACTCTGCGTTTACTATGGCAATGGTCAGGCTGCATTTACTATGGCAATGGTCAGGCTGCATTTCATGGGCACTGGAAAATATTTTGGTAGACCATTTGGTTCAGAATATTTTTTTTCTTGTTTTCCTCCTCTAAAACCTAGGTGCGTCTTATGGTCAGGTGCGTCTTATGGTGCGAAAAATACGGTAAATAACAAATAGTAAAATTTATTTTGTAAATGTGAGCAGTGTAAGAACCTGAATGTGATCTGATATCAGCCTCTTGCAGTTCCTGTACAGCACAGCAGGTGTGTGAGAGGGAGAAGCAGTCCAAGGGGCCAATCAGTTCATGCGTTGATTGGCAGAGAGAGCAGAGGGACAGAGAGCTCATCACTGTGTTGCTTCTCCTTTTATTGTCCAATCGCAGACTAGAGGTAGGTCCATGATGACCTGAGCACAGAGAAAATGAGGCGATTGATACTGACCTTCAGACTAAGGACGTCTAGTGGCAGAAAAAAACACTGCAGGGAAAATGCGTGAAATAAGAGTGAATATTGTGGCAGACGCTGGTTTTATTATTTTACTTTTAATGGGCTAATCATTTTATCTTGTTATTTCTGAGTTTTGCTTTAAACCAAAGACGGTAAGTAAAAAGATTTGTTTTGTAAACACTGAACCCATTCGAAGAAAAACATGAACCGGATCTTGTAAATGAAATGGTTATAAAACATTTCCTGAGTACAGAATTCCCTGAAAGCCATTATTGTATTTCGTTTGCGTGATAATACAGAAATCCATATTAATTCATAACCGCTCAGCATAAAATATTGGCAAGCAGGTACAGTCAAAGCTGTCATGGCAACATACCACAATAAAAGTCAATTCACTGTTTTAAAAGACAGCTGTGGGTTGTAATCTATATAAAGAATAACTGTGGGCCCCATTTGTACCAAGAGGGACAAAGAACGCCACTTCTCATCCTGTGTGCATTACTTTATTAGACCAAGGTGATGTACAAAACTCTTTTGGAAAGATGCCTTGTTACCCACGGCAACCGGTTTCCAACTGTCATTTCTCCTGTCCAATTTAACCACTCAATGAGCACCGTAGGTTTATATACGACCTGTCAGCAAGTGGTTATTACAAGACCATGGCTGCAGCTGCAACCGTGATGTTGGTACTGTTTTTACAGCTGGCGATTGGAACTTTTATGGTACCAAGAAGGGCCCTTTCCTCCCACTGCCACCCGCAAAGTTTTCTCTGGGGAGACCAGGGCTGCGGTAAATGGCGTAGAACCCGTCACACAGAGGAAATGGATCCCCTCTGGGATGAATGAAGCCAGCAACAATGATTTAGTAATTTCCGGTTTCAGAGCTGTCATTCTCTGGCTGTTACAGCCAAGAAAGAAGCTAACCAAGCACAATCCGCACTTGATTAGCTACTTTGGAGGGCAGGGCAGATGTTTGGAGTCTTTTAGACCCCTGATGTTTCCATGAAGAGGACCTGTTACTGGCCAAAGCTATTACATGGGGGGGGGGGGGGTGCTTGTTATCCCCCTTGTGATAGCAATGCTCAATTTTTATTTAAATACATTTTAAATAAAATAAATTAACCACTTCCGGACCGCCCACCGCAGTTTCACGTCCTCTCTTTGAAGAGGAATACCATTGTTTTGGTAGCAGCTAGCTACCATAACCCCCGGTATCCTCTTTAGCGGGCGATCGGCTACAAGATAAAAGTGGTCTCTGCGGCGGATACGCTGCAAGATCACTTTTATAGGCGGTGCGAGAGGGCTCCCGCCGCTCTCCGGTGCCCTCCGCCGCTTACTGGAGCCGTCGGCAGCGGCGGAGGCGATCGGGTCCTGTCCCTGGCTGTGTATGGAGACAAGTGAGGGGAAGATGGCACCCACCCATCTCCATATCACTGCAGGGCGGCGCTGACGTCAAAATGTCACTTCCGCCCATACGTCTTAAAGGGACATTTTTTTGTTATTTTTTCAAATGACAAAATTCTTTTTTTTTATTGCATTTAAGTCCAAATATGAGATCTGAGGTCTTTTTGACCCCAGATCTCATATTTAAGAGGACCTGTCATGCTTTTTTCTATTACAAGGGATGTTTACATTCCTTGTAATAGGAATAAAAGTGACACAATTTTTTTTTTAAAAAAAAAACAGTTTTAAAATCAATAAAAAAGTAAAATAAATAAGAATTTTTTTTTTTTTTTAAAACGCCTCGTCCCGACGAGCTCACGCGCAGAAGCGAACGCATACGTGAGCAGTGCCCGCATATGAAAATGGTGTCAGAGCGAGAGCAATACTTCTATCCCTAGAATTTTTTAAATGTCGCCTATGGAGATTTTTAAGGGTAAAAGTTTGACACCATTCCACGAGCGGGCGCAATTTTGAAGCGTGACATGTTGGGTATCAATTTACTCGGCGTAACATTATCTTTCACAAAATAAAAAAAAGAGTCTGAAAAACAGGCCCGGTCTTAAAGTGGTTAAAATAGTAAAAAAAAATGTTTTTTAAAAGCAACCCTGTTCTCCTTGCTGATTCACGAAAATGCAAACGTGCATGTAGGTCCGACGAGTAAACAGCGATTGCACCACACATGTGAGGTATCACCGTGAACGTCAGGGTGAGAACAATATTTCTAGGGCCATTATTTACAATTAACTTTACAGTTATAATCTGAAAATACTTTGAAAGCATAGCCTATGAAAAATTTTAGGTACCGTAGTTTGTCGCCATTTCATGGGTGCATGCAATTTTTAGCCTTGACCTGTCTGTTATCTATTTACTTAAAATTAGATCATCTGGGCAAAAATTGGGTATTATATTGTGTTTGTGTGCTCTAAAAAAAGGGTACTTTTTCCTGAAAAGTTGTGTTTGATAAATAGCTACACAAATATTGTGTGACAAAATATTGCAACCACCACTGTTTTATTCTCTAGGGCCTCTGCATTTAAAAATATATATAATTTTCTAGGACTAATCTGCTGATTTGCGCACTGGTCCAAATCGTTTGGTGGAGGGGGGATTATGGTGTGGGGTTGTTTTTCAGGGGTTGGGCTTGACCCCTTAGTTCCAGTGAAGGGAACTCCTAAGGTGTCAGTATACCAATACATTTTGGACAATTTCATGCACCCAACTTTGTGGGAACAGTTTGGGGATGGTCCCTTCCTGTTCCAATATGACTGCGCACCAGTGCACAAAGCAAAATCCATAAAGACATAGATGAGCACGTTTGGGTGGAGGAATGTGACTGAGGCCTCGTACACACGACCTATTTTCTCGGCAAGAACCAGCAAGAAACTTGCTGGCAGAGAGGTCTTGCCGAGTAAATCGGTCGTGTGTACGCGGCTATCGGGTTTCTCGTCGAGAAAACCGACAAGTAACCTCGACGAGAAAATAGAGAACCTGCTCTCTATTTTCTCGTCGAGATTCTCCTCGGCATGTTTCTCGACGAGAAAAGTGAGTGTGTGTACACTTACCTGTCCTCCCGGAAGCCCGCGCATGTTCGAAATGAATTCGACACATGCACGGTAGCTTCCTAGGCATACGTAGGGTATACCAAGATGGCGGCGACGGCATCGAATGTGACGAGCGCATGCTCGTCGTAGTCGATGACGTCACCGCGTACGCTCCATTCAAAGAACCGCGGGTTCTTTGAAACGAGCGTGTGTACACTCGGCCGGGACAAGTTTCTTGTCCAAGAATCTCGTCGAAAAAAACGACGTGTTTTTTTCAACGAGAATCTCGGCCGTGTGCATGAGGCCTGAGTCCTGACCTCAACCCAATAGAACACCTTTGGGATGAATTAGAGCAAAGACTCTATGTGTGTTAGGTCCTCACCTCTCACCTGGGACTAAGGCCTCGTACACACGGCCGAGATTCTCGTCGAAAAAAACATGTCGTTTTTTTCGACGAGATTCTTGGACAAGAAACTTGTCCCGGCCGAGTGTACAGACGCTCGATTCAAAGAACCCGCGGTTCTTTGAATGGAGCGTACGCAGTGACGTCATCGACTACGACGAGCATACGCTCGTCACATTCGATGCCGTCGCCGCCATCTTGGTATACCCTACGTATGCCTAGGAAGCTACCGCGCATGCGTCAAATTCATTTCGAACATGCGCGGGCTTCCGGGAGGACAGGTAAGTGTACACACACTCACTTTTCTCGTCGAGAAACATGCCGACGAGAATCTCAACGAGAAAATAGAGAGCAGGATCTCTATTTTCTCGTTGAGATACTTGACGCTTTTCTTGACGAGAAACCATACACACGAACGAATTTCTCGGCAAAAAATCTCTGCCAGCAAGTTTCTTGCTGGTTTTTGCCGAGAAACTTGTTCGTGTGTACGAGGCTTTACTCATATTACTCCCAAACCTATTAAATCATTTGTGTCCCCACCATTTGGCCTCCCACCCCCCCCCCCCTTAAGGTCCTACTTTGTCCTCAGGCTGGCCGGGGGATTTCTGCTCCATTTGTTCCTCTATCTTATTGCCACTCTCTTCACTTCAACTTACCCCCCCCCCCCCAAAAAAAAAAAAAAACCCGGACCCCTAAAACTCCCACTCTTTCTCCTCTGCGTCCCCCCCAGCCCCCTGAAAGCATTCGCTCAATTCTGGTCTATTAGTGTTTTCCCCTCCTCTGAGGCCTCGTACACACGGCCGAGATTCTCGTCGAAAAAAACATGTAGTTTTTTTCGACGAGATTCTTGGACAAGAAAATTGTCCTGGCCGAGCGTACACACGCTCGATTCAAAGAACCCGCGGATCTTTGAATGGAGCATACACGGTGATGTCATCGACTACGACGAGCATGCGCTCGTCACATTCGATGCCGTCGCCGCCATCTTGGTATACCCTATCTATGCCTAGGAAGCTACCGCGCATGCGTTGAAGTCATTTCGAGCATGCGCGGGCTTCCCGGCGAAAAGGTAAGTGTACACACACACAATTTTCTCGTCGAGAAACAGGCTGACGAGAATCTCGACGAGAAAATAGAGAGCAGGATCTCTATTTTCTCGTCGAGATTCTTGTCGCTTTTCTTGACGAGAAACCATACACACGAACGAATTTCTCGGCAAAAAATCTCTGCCAGCAAGTTTCTTGCTGGTTTTTGCCGAGAAACTCGTTCGTGTGTACGAGGCTTGAGTATTTAAAAAGATTCCATTCTGACCATGTTTCAAGGTAAACTCCCCGTTTCTGCCGGGAGGTCCAAACCAAGTCCTCCAGCCTATTCAGGTCTTCTACTCCCTTAAGCCACATCCCTACTGAAGGTGGCTGGGTCTGCTTCCACATTGCTGGAATACAGGCTCTTGCCGCATTCAGGAGGTGACAGAGGATCGATCTCCTGTACTGTTTCACCGCAGTATCCGAGTCTTGTAACAGGAAAAAAGTCAGATCCTCTGGCAGCTCCTCCTCTCTAAACTTTTGGGCGATTTCTCGAACCTCTTTTCAGAAACTCTGTATTCTGGGACAGGCCCAGAAGATGTGTATTAACGTCCCTTCCTTTCCCCCGCACCGCCAGCACTTATCAGATATATCTGGATAGCATCTACTTAATACGGCCGGGGTACGGTACCATTGTGAAAGAATCTTAAAGTTCATCTCCTGCATTTTTATACAAACTGAGGATTCAAACATGTTGCGTATTATCCTATTCTTTTGTTCTTCTGAAAACTCCCTATCTAACTCCCTCTCCCACCTCCTAAAGAATGGCAACTGAAACTCTTCATCAGGGGTATTCAGCAATTCACTCATTTTAGAGAGAGTATGCCGCAGTATACCACTCCCATTACAGTACTCCTCAAACTTTGTTAGCTTTCGTTCATATTTACTCGGTAAGCTCAGGGTATCGAGGAAATGTCTTAATTGCATTGCCCTCCAAAAGTCCAATTGATATGATCTTTGTCCCATTATCATCTCCTGAATCGTAGGCCAAACCCCCGCCCTCAGAAAATGAGATACTTGAAACAACCCCTGTTCAACCAATTTAGTAAAGGGTCCCTTCTTCAGTCCCAGTCCGAACTGTGGATTCCCCAAAATATTGTATATTAGGATGTATGATATATTTAGGAATAGATAAATGTCCGTCAGTGATATAAGAAGTATATAGAATGTACCTTATGATATCTGTTGTTGCTTTCTGTTTATTTCAAAACAAAACAATAAAAAAGTTAAAAAGGGAAAAAAAATAAAAAAAGAATTAGAGCAAAGACTGTGAGCCAGGCCTTCTCGTCCAACATCAGTGCCTGACCACACAAATGCGCTTCTGGAAGAATGGTCAAACATTCCCATAGACACTCCTAAACCTTGTGGAGTTGAAGCTGTTATAGCTGCAAAGGGTGGGCCAACGCAATATTGAACCCTACGGACTAAGACTGGGATGCCATTAAAGTTCATGTGCGTGTAAAGGCAGGTGTCCCAATACTTTTGGTAATATAGTGTATGTGAAAAATGAAAATAAAAATGCCCTCAGATAGCAAGTGGTTAAAACTGACAGAGATGGAGATTAATAAAAAAATTCTAGGACAAGTTCTATCCCAACTATTGCCACCACCCAACCAATCAACTTCAATCTTTAATTTTTAATTTTTTCCACAGAGCTGAAAAAAAAGGAAAATTTAAAAGCTGATTGACTGCATTCTAATTGAGACAAAGTTTGTCTCGAACACTTTTCATTAATTCCTTTAGGTTTCAACTTTTTCCCATTTGACCACTTTTTAGACTATGTATGATCTAAATGAAATTCAGGAATTATTTTATTATCAGTTAAAGTAGAACTAAGGGCACAACTTTTACAATTTATTTTTAGAAATATATAACAGCATATGGGGGAAGTGGCAAGAGTTAAAAAAACACTTCAATACAAGGCACTTATACACCTTCTTGCCCAAGCCAATTTTCAGCTTTCAGCGCTGTCCTAATTTTAATGACAATTGCGCGGTCATGCTACACTGTACCCAAACAAATTTTTTATCATTTTGTTCCCACAAATAGAGCTTTCTTTCGGTGGTATTTGATTGCCTCTTCGATTTTTATTTTTTGCACAACAAATAAAAAAAGAGCAAAAATTTTGAAAAAAATAGTTTTTCTTTGTTTCTGTAAATTTTTTTGGTAAATAATTATGTTTTCTTCTTCAATGACGGGCACTGATATGGCTGCACTGACAGGCACTGATAAGGCGGCACTGATGGGCACCAATGAGGTGGCACCAATGAGGTGGCACTGATAGGTGGCACTGGTATGTGGCACTGATGGGCACTCACAGGCGGCACTGATGGGCACTCATATGCGGCACTGACGGGTACTTATGGGTGGCACTGATGGGTACTTATGGGTGGCACTAATAGGTGGCACGCAAGGGCACTGATAGGTGGGCACGGATGGGCACTGATGGACACTGGTGGGTGCCACTGATGACACTGGTTGGGTGGCATTGCTGGGCATCACAAAAAATTTTGGTGCCAAGATGGTGCCAGTTAGTGCCCATTTGTGGGCACTGATTGGCATAAGTTAGGCATATTTTTATACATGTGGATGGCCATGGGGGACTTACCTGGCTATCCACATGTTAGGTGCTTCCCTGGTGGTCCTGGGCGGCATCCTGGTGGTCTAGTGTGGGCATCCGAGGGGGGTCTGCGCTGATAAACAATCAGCGCGAACCCCCCCTGTCAGGAGAGCCGTCGATCGGCTCTCCTCTACTTGTGTCTGTCAGACACGAGTGAGGAAGAGCCGATCAACGGTTCTTCCTGTTTACATCGTGATCAGCCGTGATTGGACACGGCTGATCACGTGGTAAAAAGCCTCCGCCGGAGGCTCTTTACCGAGATCAGTGTAGCGGTGGGTCAGACTGACACACTGCTCCACCGATCATCGCGATGCGCGCCCCCACGGGCGCGCGGCGGCTGTTATCCTGCAGGTTGTCAATAGACGTCCAGTCAGGATAACACAACCACTTCCCGGACGTCAATCTCCTATTGACCGGGCGGGAAGTGGTTAAAAAATCACCAGAATACATGACGATGTCGGATTGCTAAGGGAAAAGGGGGGACCGGGAGAGGATAGAGCTCCGTGGGGAAATAGGTAGGAGTATGTGACAGGATTCATAAATGACTGTGTCTAGTGGGGGGGGGAGAGAGAGAGAGAGAGGGGGGCGGGATGGGTGGTTATGTGTTTTTCGGTTGTTTTTTCCTTTTTTTTTGTGTGTTTTGTTTCCTTTGGGGTTTTGGGAGGAGGGAATGTATGTTTTGGAATGTTACAATAATGGCAATGAAAAGTGGAGACACCTATTCTTAATGCTGTTTAAAGGGGTTGTAAAGGTTCGTTTTTTATTTTCTAAATAGGTTCCTTTAAGCTAGTGCATTGTTGGTTCACTTACCTTTTCCTTAGATTTCCCTTCTAAATATTTTTTTTCTTTGTTTTCTTTGTCTGAATTTCTCACTTCCTGTTCCTCCTCAGTAAGCTGTTCAGTAAGCTGTTCTGAGTGACTCCACACCACTCGGATGATGGTGTGAAGTTTACTGAGGAGAAACAGGCAGTGAGAAATTCAGACAAAGAAAACAAACATTTAGAAGGTAAATCAAAGGAAAAGGTAAGTGAAGCAACAATGCACGAGCTTAAAGGAACCTATTTAGAAAATAAAAAAACGAACCTTTACAACCCCTTTAACTTAGAAAATTTATATCAATAAAAAGATAATATACAAAAAAATAAATACAATTATTTTGGATAGAGTAGGGGAGGGTTATGACCCGGTCCATATTTTTTCCATCTGTGTTCCATTGGGGAGATTTGCCTTCACTTTCTGTCCCATAGCCAAAACAGAAAGTGAGAGGAAATCCCTCCAAAGTGAGGAAATCCCTTGTCACCAGAACTAGTGTCCTCATTGGACAATTTCATCCAATTACTGTTCTGGGGACAATGCAAAATTTGGGCTCTTTCACTTTCATCAATAAAGGTCACCAGGATAAATAGAGAGGGTGAATATCCCTAAAGGGGGCACAGACAGCTGTAAAAGTTTGACCAGTGTTCTAATCCCTCTCCACTCCATCCAAAACCTAATTTTTTTTTACTTTAATTATACTTTAAAGCTCCTTTGTAATATTTTGTCACCGGCCAAATTTAAGTGCTCTTATGCCAACACTCCGAAAACCAAATATTTCTTAGCCAATAAAAATATTAGCAAAGTGTTCTTATAACCCCAATAAAAAAATATATTAAAAAAAAATTGTAAAAGAGATCCAAAAAATTTGCCCTTGTGTTTTTTCAACCGTGTATTTTCAGTCCGTCTGTGTTATTGTAATTGTTTGTCCTCGTCTGTGATCGCCGCGTTCCGTACGTAGGTGTATTGTTGAAATGTGGAAAGTGTCTGGCTTGTCTGAAAGACACAGCTTGGTAGCGTTCAGCCTATGACGTCTCATCAGTCATTGCCTTCGATTCATGCCAACCAGTCACCCGTCCTGTCAGTGGCTGCTTGTTTTTGTTTTATAGATATTTTTTTTTTTGGTCCGGCATTTTTTTTTTTTTTTTGCGTCTTTAACAAACTTCTCTTTATTCTAAGAAGATTAGGGCTCTGTATTCTAAAGGCTTAAGCACGGCCTCTGATGTGATTGCTAATCTTTTTTTTGAGCCATGACCATAACCGACTTACAGGTATTTGTCTAGAAGTTTCCAGGGCTTTCAGACTTTTGCGGCCTGTCAGTCCTGTGTCAGCTTAGGCTGGTATCCTGAACAACTCACGTGTCAGGATAATCTCGTTTTTAACATGTTAGACAAATAGTCAGATGCTTACTTTTTAAGGGTGCAGATCAGGATTTGCTCTGTTATATGTTTTCTTAATGAAAGCATGGGTGGTAACTCTAAACAGAGCTTTTCTGCAGTCAAATCATTATTTTGAACATCAGCTTGGCTTTGTTTACGTTGGAATTTGTGATGTTTAAGGCCCCATGCACACGAGACGCAGGTGCAAACTCTGCTGAACACACGTTTTTAAACGCTGAAACTGGCGTTTAAAAGCACGTTTTGCTGCGTTTAGCGGCGTTTTACCGCGTTTGCGTTTATAAGCGTTTCATCATAGACCATTTTAACCATTTCAGCCAGTTTGTAAGACCAGAGTGAATAGCAGCAGCTGAGAGAGCAGCAGTGTACTTGTATTTAGCGTGTCACTTGCCACATCACCTGCCACAAGTTGTGGATTGTCCACTTGCCACGTCACCTGCCACGTCACCTGGCCACGTTACCTGCCACGTCACCTAGCCACGTCACCTGCCACAAGTTGTGGATTGTCCACTTGCCACATCACCTGGCCACATCACGTGCCACGTCACCTGCCACAAGTTGGGGATTGTCCACTTGCCACGTCACCTGGCCACATCACGTGCCACGTCACCTGGCCACGTCACCTGCCACAAGTTGTTGATTGTCCACTTGCCACGTTACCTGCCACAAGCTGTGGATTGTCCACTTGCCACGTTACCTGCCACAAGTTGTGGATTGTCCACAATGCAGTGAAAGCAATTACAGTTTTCTTTTATATTTTTTAATAGTTTTTCATCATTTGTCATCATTTTTGAGATTTCTAATGTTAAAAAATAGGTCCCCTTTAAAAACGCTTATAAACGCAAACGCGGCAAAACGCCGGTACCGCGTTTAGCCGCGTTTAGCGGCGTTTAGCGTCTGAAACGTGGAAAACTTTTGCGTCTGAACCCATTTTTGTGCTTCTGGAAAAACGAGGTTAAATGCAACTGCATGTATACGCCAAAAAACGAGAGTGTGTGCATGGACACATAGGATAACATTGAATGGGTTCAGGGGCAGTTGAAAAAAGCGTCCAACTGCCTCTGAACGCGCGTTCAACAGCAAATAACAGTGTCTCGTGTGCATGGGGCCTAAAATGAGCACCCACCAAAAGTTGGCCTTCAAGCAATAGTTTGAAAATGACCTTCACTTGCCCCTTTAGGTTTTCCCCTTTCTTACCTAAACTGCTGGTTGTCCACAAAAAAACATATTAACCTGCCCAGAAAATCCAGCCTCATTTGGTGAAACCTGCTGCTCTGCCAACTCAGACCAGGTCCAGTGCCACCAGCTTCTTACTGAAATGCACAGCAGGGTGTCATTAGAAGGTTGGGTGCAAGAACCTGGAAGAGACAACGACCTCCTGGTGATATGCTTTGTGCATGCGCAGTGTACCCAATTTTGCCCTGTAATCTCCTGGGATGCATGACGTGAGTATTCCAGGATACAAGAACAGAAAGGGGCATCATTCTCGCCTAGACAAGACCCACTTTCAATTACTGATTGTTTCTCGGGGGGTGGTGGAAATACCATTATAAAATACTTGGATAGAGTGAAGGTCCACTTTAAAATAATAACTTTACTTTTGCTGAGAAAAACACAATCCCCCTGGTTGATCAATGTACCTTTTGTTATTCTGAAGAAATAGATGTTTGTTTCCCTATGTCCTTTGAATATTGATTCTGAATCGGAGGGTCTGGTTCAATATAATCAGCTGGTGCACTCTCAGTATTCTAATGAGAAAAGGTACAGTGTCGACACCCCTATAGAAATATGTAATACTTGGGTAGTATCTCATGAAAACTGAAATTCCTATTGCAGAAGGAGCCTAAAACTTGACTTGTATCTTAATGCAAACTTTAATGAGCCAATCACACAAGCAGGAAATTTAATTTCTAGCGGTGTTCTGGACAACAACAATGTACAGAACACTTCCACGTTGCTATGTTGCTTTGAATTTGTAGAAAATTACAGTGGCTGTAGATTGAAAGGTAATTTTTCATAACGTTAAATTACAGCATGGTTTGTGTAGCATTTGTGAATGCTATAATAATATTTTTTTTATTTTATTTTCATTTCACAAATTTTAAATCTTCATAAATAAATAAACATATATACCGTGCCTTGAAAAAGTATTCATACCCCTAAATTTTCCACATTTTGTCATGCTACAACCAGTAATGTAAATGTATTTTATTAGGATTTTATGTGATAGACCAACACAAAGTGGCACATAATTGTGAAGTGGAAGGAAAATTATAAATGTTTTTTAAAACTTTTTACAAATATATATGTGAAAAGTGTGGCATGCATCTGTATTCAGCCCCCCTGAGTCAATACTTTGTAGAACCATCTTTCACTGCAATTACAGCTGCAAGTCTTTTTGGGGATGTCTCTACCAGCTTTGCACATCTAGAGGGTGACATTTTTGCCCATTCTTCTTTGCAAAATAGCTCAAGCTCTGTCAGATTGGATGGAAAGCGTCTGTGAACAGCAATTTTCAAGTCTTGCCACAGATTCCCAATTGGATTTAGATCTGGACTTTGATTGGGCCATTCTAACACATGAATGTGCTTTTATCTAAACCATTCCATTGTAGCTCTGGCTGTATGTTTAGTAGTCGTTGTCCTGCTGGAAGGTGAACCTCCACCCCAGTCTCAAGTCTTTTGCAGATTCCAACAGGTTTTGTTCTAAGATTTCCCTGTATTTGGCTCCATCCATCTTCCCATCAACTCTGACAAGCTTCCCTGTCCTGGCTGAAAAAAAGCATCCCCACAACATGATGCTGCCACCACCATGTTTCACGGTGGGGATGATGTGTTCAGGGTGATGTGCAGTGTTCGTTTTCTGCCACACATAGCATTTTGCTTATAGGCCAAAAAGTAAAATTTTGGTCTCATCTGACCAGAACACCTTCTTCCACATGTTTGCTGTGTCCCCCACATGGCTTTTCAAAAACTGCAAACCAGACTTTTTATGGCTTTCTTTCAACAATGGCTTTCTTCTTCCCACTCTTCCATAAAGGGCAATTTGTGGAGAGCACGACTAATAGTTGTCCTGTGGACAGATTCTCCCACCTGAGCTGTGGATCTCTGCAGCTCCTCCAGAATTACCATGGGCCTCTTGGCTGCCTCTCTGATTAATACTCTCCTTGCCCGGCCTGTCAGCTTAGGTGGATGGCCATGTCTTTGTAGGTTTGCAGTTGTGCCATACTCTTTTCATTTTCAGATGATGGATTGAACAGTGCTCTGTGAGATGTTCAAAGCTTGGGATATTTTTTTTTATAACCTAACCCTACTTTAAACTTCTCCACAACTTTATCCCTGACCTGTTTGGTGTGTTCCTTGGCCTTCATGATGCTGTTTGTTCACTAAGGTTCTCTAACAAACCTCTGAGGGCTTCACAGAACAGCTGCATTTACAGAGATTAAATTACACACAGGTGAACCCTACTTACTAATTAGGTGACTTCTGAAGGCAATTGATTCTACTAGATTTTAGTTAGTTATACACTGTCACTTTAAGGGAAAAGTGACAGGTTTTCTTAAAGAAAATCCCCTCTCAGCTATTTGTTATGTTTCCAGTCACCTGACGATGTTGGTTATGATGAAACACATTGGGTGGAGCTAGAGGTGACATGATTATGTCTACTGGCTGAGTGCGGCGGTGCTTACTTGCTGTTCCATTGAATTTCTCTATTTGTAAATACTTTCTTTATTGGTTTGGTATTACACTGTTTGAGCTCCTTTGTTCCTTCCTCTGTTTATGGTGGTATATCAATATTGAGACCAAGCTGGTTGCTTCTTGTTTGTCTTGTGGAACTGTCTTGGCAAGTTGAGGCACCCTGGATCCCTTATCACAGAAGCGGTACTGACCTCCTATAAATTAGAGGTCAATTTCACTGGTAAGAACCCGGTGTTGTAAGGAATAAGGAGTCGGGAATTTGAAAATGAATTGGAATTCATTGGAGCACAGCAATTTTATAGACATTGTTTTGTATCTTATATTTATAAATTTACTGCACCTTATATTAGTGATTCTTTAATTTATTTATTGGTGCACTTCTTCTAGAAATGTATTTTTTTCACCTTTTTTCTTAAAGCGGAGTTCCACCCAAATTTTGAACTTCAGCTTAATCCACTCCTCGCCCCCTTACATGCCACTTTTGGCATGTAATTTTTTTGAGGGGGGAGTGGGGGCTTCAGTAGGAGTGGGACTTCCTGTCCCACTTCTCCCTTCCGCCCTGGAGCCGCCTAGGCGATTTGTCATATCGCCTTTTGGCAGCCCCTCCTTGTAGGCGATCACCTGGGACGTGACAGGTCCCAGGCGATCGCCTGTCCACTCAGAGAGTGCTGCGCCGTTCGCGCATGCGCAGTGAGTTCCCGACCGCAAAGCCGAAAGCTGTCACGGCCGGGTGCCCACACTATGAATGGAGGCGCCGGCGGAGAAGGGGGGGAGAGGAGAGGAGCGGAGCTCCGGGCGTCGCGTTGCTGGACAGTGGAACAGGTAAGTGTATGTTTATTAAAAGCCAGCAGCTACACTTTTTGTAGCTGATGACTTTTAATAAACATAAAAAAAGTCCGGAACTCCCCTTTTATATATTAACTACACCTTTGTTGAAAAAAAAATCAACCCCCTCTGGGTGATCAATGTACATTGCAAGGATTTTAAAAGACTTTGTTGCAGATTCTTACCTGTTCCTGCTCTGAAGAAAAAGCTGTTTGTTGTGTGCAGAGTGAATCTACTGTAAATGGGAGTGAATTTTTCATTATTAATCAGCTGATACACTTGCACTGTTCTAATGAGGATTTTTTTTTTTTTAGAATGAATGAACCCTTAGAGAGTATCTCACCAAAACTGACATTCCTATTACAGGGGGTGCTTAAAATCTGACTTGTATCTTAGTACAGACTTTTGAGAAAATCACTGAGCCAATCACACAAGCAAGAAATTACATTTCTGGAGGTGTTCCATACACCAGTGGTGTACGAAACACCTCCAGGTTGCCATAATGCATTGAAATTTACAGAAAATTACAGCACTGCAGATTGAAAAGGAAAGCAAATTTAACATTCCATTACAATATAGCTTGTGTAGCAATTGCTATATATTTTATTATTTGCTTTACTTATTTTTATTTTCTATTTTTTCCCACAAAAGTGGAGTCACACTTTAGCCTAGCACACACGATTGTATAATCATAAAAAACAAATTTGGAGCAATCGTACGATAATCTAATCGATAGTACACAGCTTTTGAGAGCCGATCACGACAGTTCATGCAGAATTATCTAAAGGGACACACACAAAAAATGTTCTCCTAAGAAAACAGAACAAACGATTTTTGTTTAATTAGTAAAGTATTCGTCTGTAAAAAAGCTAGTGACAAAGACCACGCATGCTCAGAAACTAAAGAATACATTACAATACAATACAATACATTATATCTTCATACGCAGGAAGTTGTATTCTGCCTTACGAGAATTTTTGTAACTCTGGTAACCTCTTCGTTTTCAATATGAGACTAGCATGTAAAAAAAAAATGGACAATTATTTGTCGGATATTGTCATTGCGTGTACCAGGCTTTAAAGCCCCCAAAATGTTTCCTCCTTTCCAGGATTTAAACTTTCTCTTCTAAGGTGGCCTAACTTTAATTTCTATCACCAAATTCCAATACAGATTGTTTTGAGTATTAATTCTTCATTTGGATTGGGCAACCCATGTTCCTCCAACCAATAAGAAAGTAAAATATACAGCATTCCCTGACGGCTAAGGGTACCAAAGGGATGAATGATACAAAGGAATACAGTAAACAGACATTATTGCAAATTACATTTTAGAGCAGCTACAGATTACCAGAATAAACTGCTGTCTATAGGAATAACATCAAATTATCAGCACAAAGTCTGCAATGAAATGATTTTGGGTCGATTTGATTTTAATACTGTCTGAGCTTATACTGCACATTTTATATCAGTGCATATTTATCATATACCTCTACATTTATATGCATGTAAATTTATATGATGTAGATACAGCTAAATATTGATTTGTTTCACACCTCCGACACACCTATAGGTGAGAATTTAAACCTATGATAAATGGTTTTCAGAGTATAATGGGTTTATAGACAACAGTAGCTTGTCTTCTTTTAGGCTCCCTTCCCACGGACGGACTGATTGGGTACACCTGTCAGTTTTTTAGGCGGAGCTGATCGGACCATCCATTGCTCTCTATGGAGCAGCGGATGTCAATAGACATGTGTCCAATGACACCCGCCAACATCCGATCCTGTCTGCTAAAAACAGGTGGATTGGGGATCCCTATCCGGATCCCAGATTAAATTGGATGACAGTCAGATGGAAATAGACAGGTGGTCCGATTCCATCTGACAGCCCATAGAGAACAGCAAATTATGTCCATGTCTGCTCTGCATCAACAGAGTAGACACGGACCTGTTATCCGCCTGCTCAGCAGGGATCAGCGGAGAGATTCCCTGCTGAGCAGGTGGATCCGCTGGCAGACTCTGACAGTGTGAAAGGGGCCTTAGGGAGGCTGTCTTTTAATGAAACTGAAGGGAGATAGATATTTAGGGCTTGTGTTGGTCGACAATGTAGTGTGCTTCCAGGAGCATGCCGCTTGCATTTCAGATCAGTTTGAGATACTTGAGATTGACTTGTATGGGTAGAACAGTAGATCTTGGGCCACATGTACACTGCTGCTGCTAAACGGACGTTCAGAGACAGTTGGACACTTTTTTCAACTGCCCCTGAACTCATTCAATGTTATCTTATGTTTATATGGGGGACAGTTCGGAACTTTAGATGAGGCATATGACGGACTATAAAATATACAATTTGAGTATAAAAGTATTTATTAATAAAAAGTATATTAGACACATGATGCATACATGCACGGTCAATATATATACATAACATGATTACATGGTTGTATACACATGCTTGTTACATTAGTATCGAAACACATAGTAGTAGCCAGTGTAAAAAAGCTCCATGAGGTAGATAAAAAACAATATATTAAAGAACCATGAGTATAGGAAAAAACATAGTGGTTTGAAGTCATAACTGCATCCTGGATAGGCCCGACGCGTTTCATGGTAAAAACCACTCATCAGGGGCGAATGCTTCAGCATGTCTAAAGAAGACCAATAAATACAGTAAGGGACCTCAAGGTTGTAATACAGTAACTAGGACAAGAAATATCCAGTCCCATAAAACTTACGTGGAGCTAGCGAGCAAGGCATATGGTGTGCTTCAACTACAGGCCCATATGGTGGCCTGTTCCGGGAGCTGATCACAAAGGACGTGTCTCCATCCCTAAATTGGTTATATGCGGGGACAGTTCGGGACTTTAGATGAGGCATATGACGGACCATAAAATATACAATTTGAGTATAAAAGTATTTACTAATAAAAAGTATATTAGACACATGATGCATACATGCACACTCAATATATATACATAACATGATTACATGGTTGCATACACATGTTTGTTACATTAGTATCGAAACACATAGTAGTAGCCAGTGTGAAAAGCTCCATGAGGTATATAAAAAACAATATATTAAAGAACCGTTATGTACCGTATATACTCGAGTATAAGCCGAGTTTTTCAGCCCTTTTTTTAGGGCTGAAAGTATACCCCTCGGCTTATACTCGAGTCAGTACCTCAAAATCGTGAAATTCCGTGGCCGGCGTCCATTGTTCAAATCTCGCGCCGTTCTCCCTGTCCCTTCCGCGATAGGCATTTCCAGAAAACACTGTGATGAGTGTTTGCGCCTATCACGGAGGTCCTCTTGTCCGATGTCCGTGATTGGCCGAGCACTGAACACAGTGCCTGCTGGGAAACGGAGTCGGCGAATGAGAGGACCTCCGTGATGGGCGCAAACACTCAACACAGTGTTTGCTGGAAACGCCTATCACGGAAGGGACAGGAAGAACGGCGCGAGATTTGAACAATGAACGCCGGCCGCGGAATTACAAGATTTTGAGGTACACTGACTCGGGCACAGGGAGGCTGCAATGGACACAGTAAGGGGGCACAGTGAGGTAACAATGGGCAGTGAGATGGCAATGGGCACAGTGAGACGACAATGGGCACAGTAAGGGGGCACAGTGAGGTGACAATGGGCAGTGAGATGGCAATGGGCACAGTGAGATGGCAATGGGCACAGTAAGGGGGCACAGTGAGGTGACAATGGGCAGTGAGGTGGCAGAGTGAGATGGCAATGGGCACAGTAAGGTTGGGCAATGGGCACATCCCCCCCCCCCCCCTCGGCTTATACTCGAGTCAATAAATTTTCCCTGTTTTTTGTGGTAAAAGTAGGTACCTCGGCTTATACTCGGGTCGACTTATACTCGAGTATACAGGTCCTTCTCAAAAAATTAGCATATTGTGATAAAGTTCATTATTTTCTGTAATGTACTGATAAACATTAGACTTTCATATATTTTAGATTCATTACACACAACTGAAGTAGTTCAAGCCTTTTCTTGTTTTAATATTGATGATTTTGGCATACAGCTCATGACAACCCAAAATTCCTATCTCAAAAAATTAGCATATCATGAAAAGGTTCTCTAAACGAGCTATTAACCTAATCATCTGAATCAACTAATTAACTCTAAACACCTGCAAAAGATTCCTGAGGCTTTTAAAAACTCCCAGCCTGGTTCATTACTCAAAACCGCAATCATGGGTAAGACTGCCGACCTGACTGCTGTCCAGAAGGCCATCATTGACACCCTCAAGCAAGAGGGTAAGACACAGAAAGAAATTTCTGAACGAATAGGCTGTTCCCAGAGTTCTGTATCAAGGCACCTCAGTGGGAAGTCTGTGGGAAGGAAAAAGTGTTGCAGAAAACGCTGCACAACGAGAAGAGGTGACCGGACCCTGAAGAAGATTGTGGAGAAGGACCGATTCCAGACCTTGGAGGACCTGCGGAAGCAGTGGACTGAGTCTGGAGTAGAAACATCCAGAGCCACCGTGAACAGGCGTGTGCAGGAAATGGGCTACAGGTGCCGCATTCCCCAGGTCAAGCCACTTTTGAACCAGAAACAGCGGCAGAAGCGCCTGACCTGGGCTACAGAGAAGCAGCACTGGACTGTTGCTCAGTGGTCCAAAGTACTTTTTTCGGATGAAAGCAAATTTTGCATGTCATTCGGAAATCAAGGTGCCAGAGTCTGGAGGAAGACTGGGGAGAGGGAAATGCCAAAATGCCTGAAGTCCAGTGTCAAGTACCCACAGTCAGTGATGGTCTGGGGTGCCATGTCAGCTGCTGGTGTTGGTCCATAGGGATGAGCCGAACACCCCCGGGTTCGGTTCGCACCAGAACCTTCGAACGGACCGAAAGTTCGCGCGAATTTTCGAACCCTATTCGTTATAATGGACGCGAACGTTCGAAATCAAAATTGCTAATTACAACGGCCAATATGCATGTTAATGTTATAAAACAGGTTTGGGGACCCGGGTCCTGCCCCAGGGGACATATATCAATGCAAAAAGAAATTTTAAAAACTAAAGTTTTTTCGGGAGCAGTCATTTTAATGATGCATAAAGTGAAAAAAAAAAAAGTGAAATTTTCCTTTAAATATGGTACCTGGGGGGTGTCTAAAGTATGCCTGTGAAGTGGCATGTGTTTCCCGTGTTTAGAACTGTCCTTGCACAAAATGACATTTGTAAAGGAAAAAAAGAAGCCATTTAAAACCACTTGCGGCTTTAATGTCATGTCTTGTCCTGGCCGCCATATGGCTGAAAATCCTTGAGAAAAATGGCATGGCTACCCCATCACCCCCCCCCCCACCCCAGCCCCTTTGGGTCTTGTATGGATACTAAGGGGGACCCCGCACCCAAAATAAAACCCTATACCTACAACCCTATATACTCTGAACAGCAGTATATAGGTGGTGCAAACAAGACATGGACTGTAGGTTTGTTCTTAAGTAGAATCTGAACAGGTACATTATGAAGTGTAGCTACATCCCAAAAAAATCTATTTTTAAGCTTTTTGGAGAACATAGGAAGGGGTTATCACCCCTGTAACATTTGCTGTCTTTGCACATCTGTTCAGAACATGTCACCTCACTTTCCGTCCCAATGACAAATGTTTTTGGAAAAGTGGGGTTTTAATTGAAACAAGGATTGGTGATAAAGCATCAGTAGAGAGGAGATACCTTTTTCCCAAATTAAATCTAACAGGATAGAATTTTCCTTCCTAGGGGTAGATTTCCTCTCACTTCCTGTTTTCTCTTGCCGTTTGCAAGTAGGAGTCGTTTGTAAGTTGGATGTTTGAAAGTAGGGGCCTGCCGTATATACTCTGCAGAAATTTGCCCTATTAGATGTTGGTGTAGCCACAAGACTGGTGGGCACAGGAATGGGCCCTGCTGTGAGTTAATAGATCAAGATTTGTACTTGCATGCACCTGTTGAACCGGGCAGAAAAATTGGGCCTTTGGTGGTGGTGGTGGTGGTGGTGGACGGTGTTGCCACAAGACTGTAAGCCCTCACAGTTACTCTTGGGGGGTGCAGGAATGGGCCCTGCTGTGAGTTATTAGATCAAGATTTGTAATTGCATGCACCTGTTGAACAGGGCAGAAAAATTGGGCCTTTGGTGGTGGTGGTGGTGGTGGACGGTGTTGCCACAAAACTGTAGGCCCTCATAGTTACTCTTGGTGGGCGCAGGAATGGGCCCTGCTGTGAACTATTAGATCAAGATTTGTAATTACACGCCCCTGTTAAACAGGGGCTGAAAAATTGTGCCTTAGGCATTGGTGCTGGTGCCACAACACTGCAACCCCTCACAGATACTGTACTTGGAGCACAGCAGTCACACCTGTTGCGAAGCATCTTTTTAAAAAATTGTAATTACACGCCCCTGTTATACAGGGGCTGAAAAATTGTGCCTTAGGCACTGGTGCTGGTGCCACAACACTGCAACCCCTCACAGATACTGTACTCTGAGCACAGCAATGAGACCTGTTGCAAAGCATTGCCTAAAAATTGTAATTACACGCCCCAACAGGGGCTGAAAAATTGTGCCTTAGGCACTGGTGCTGGTGCCACAACACTGCAACCCCTCACAGATACTGTACTCTGAGCACAGCAATGAGACCTGTTGCAAAGCATTGCCTAAAAATTGTAATTACACGCCCCAACAGGGGCTGAAAAATTGTGCCTTAGGCACTGGTGCTGGTGCCACAACACTGCAACCCCTCACAGATACTGTACTCTGAGCACAGCAGTCACACCTGTTGCGAAGCATCTTTTTAAAAAATTGTAATTACACGCCCCTGTTATACAGGGGCTGAAAAATTGTGCCTTAGGCACTGGTGTGGTGGCATGGATCATTGAGGAGGAGGAAGAGGATAGTCAGTGAACATAACAGGACAGTCACTCAGCATCAGCATAGGCAGTCTTGAAGGGATGTGACATTATAAATTATTCCGTTATATCCGCTTCAGGTGTCTGGTAGCTGGTGGTGATCCAAGACTGATTCATTTTTATGAAGGTCAGTCGATCAACCGAGTCGGTGGACAGGCGCACCCTATGATCGGTGACAAATCCTCCAGCAGCACTGAATGTGCGTTCGGAAAGAACGCTGGATGCAGGACAGGCCAGTAGCTCAATTGCATACTGTGCAAGCTCTGGCCAGTGATCCATCCTCAGGACCCAGTAAGCCAGAGGATTTTCGGTGGGAAAGATGTCCAAGTCTGACCTTGCCCCTAGGTATTCCTGCACCATGTATATCAGACGCTGGCGATGGTTGCTGGAACCGATCATACCTTGGGGCTGCGGACTAAAAAATTGTCTGAACGCATCGGTCAGACGTCCACCTTCCCCACCGCTCCTTCTGCTACTGACCGAAGCCTCAGCAACTCGTCGTCCAGGACCAGGAGTTTGTAACCTCCCAGTTTCTGGGAACGCGTTGCACAGACCTTTCTGCAAGGCCTCCCTGAGATGTCTCATCCTCTGCTCCCTCTGCGACGGCAAGATAAGGTCCGCAACCTTACCCTTGTACCGTGGATCAAGGAGAGTGGCCAGCCAGTAATGGTCACTCTCCTTGATCCGAAGAACACGAGGATCCTTCCGCAGGCTTTGCAGGATCAGGGAGGCCATGCAGCGTAGGTTAGCTGAGGCATTCGGTCCGGAGTCTTCTGGGTCACTGAGGATGACATGATCGCCAGCCACCTCCTCCCAGCCACGTACAAGTCCACTGGTTTGTTGGGACTGTACATCATCCCTAAAAGACTGCTGCTGCTGATGCTGAGTGCCAGGCTCCACCTCCATGCTCACACAATCCTCCTCCTCCTCCTCCTCCTCTTCCTGTGTGATGGGTGGGACAGAAGGAACATTGTCTGGATAAAGGGGGCCTTGAGAGACAAGGAAGTCCTCCTCTTCCTGCCTCTGTTCTGCCTCAATTGCCCTGTCCATTATCCCACGCAGCGTATGCTCCAACAGGTGGACAAGAGGTACAGTGTCACTGATGCATGCACTGTCACTGCTCACCATCCTCGTGGCCTCCTCAAATGGTGAGAGGACAGTGCATGCATCCCTGATCATGCTCCACTGGCGTGAGGAAAAAAAGCCAAGCTCCCCTGACCCTGTCCTGGTGCCGTAGTCGCAAAGGTACTCATTGATGGCCCTCTGCTGCGTGTGCAGTCGCTGCAGCATGGCCAACGTTGAGTTCCACCTGGTGGGCATGTCACATATTAGGCGGTTCTTGGGCAGGTTCAGCTCCTTTTGCAGCTCAGTCAGCCGAGCACTGGCATTATAAGATCGGCGGAAATGCACACAGACTTTCCTGGCCTGCCTCAGGACATCCTGTAAGCCTGGGAACCTGCCCAAGAACCGCTGCACCACCAGGTTGAGGACGTGAGCCATACAGGGCACATGGGTGAGCTGCCCCTGTCGCAGGGCGGAGAGGAGGTTGGTGCCATTATCAGAAACGACCATTCCTGGCTTAAGCTGGTGTGGCGTCAACCACCTCTCGGCCTGCCCCTGCAGAGCTGCCAGAACCTCTGGCCCAGTGTGGCTCCTGTCCCCCAAACACACCAGCGCAAGCACGGCATGGCATCTTTTTGCCTGCGTACTCGCGTAGCCCCTTGTACGCCTACGGAGCACCGCTGGTTCCGAGGACAGAGCACTCGAAGAGGACATGGAGGAAGAAGAAGAGGAGGGGGGTGGAGGAGAGAGGTGTGTCACAACCAGTAGTAGCATTTTGGAGGCGTGGTGGCGGAACAACCTCCAACACTACTGCACCTTGTCCTGCATCCCTCCCAGCTACCAATAGAGTGACCCAATGGGCCGTGAAAGAAAGATAACGTCCCTGTCCATGCCTGCTGGACCATGAGTCAGCGGTAATATGCACCTTACCGCTGACCGCCCTGTCCAGCGAGGCATGGACATTGCCTTCCACATGCCAGTAGAGAGACGGAATCGCCTTCCGTGAGAAAAAGTGGCGTTTGGGAACCTGCCACTGAGGAACCGCACATTGAACAAACTCACGGAAGGGGGCCGAGTCTATCAACTGAAAAGGCAGCAGTTGAAGTGCTAGCAATTTAGCCAAGCTAGCATTCAACCGCTGGGCATGTGGATGGCTGGGAGTATACTTCTTTCGACGGTCCAGCAGCTGGGGCAGGGAAATTTGCCTGCTACAATCGGACGTCGGTGTACTGCAAGTACTTGGTTGTGACACACCTAATTCTACACCTTCAGTCCTCTCAGAGCAGCTTTCAGAGAGGACTGAAGATATAGTGGGGATGGAGATCCCAGCTGATGAGGAGCAAGGAGAGGTCCGCTTAGTTCTTTGGTGTGGGTCTTTTATGTGTGCTTGCCAACGAGCTGCATGGCAGGTCGACATATGTCTGCTCATGCTTGTGGTGCCCAAGCGGCTGATGTTTTGGCCACGCGAGATACGCTTGAGACAAATATTGCAAATAGCAGTGGTGCGATCTGATGCACTCGTCTCAAAAAAGGCCCACACCAAAGAACTTTTGTGATAACGTGCAGAGGCAGCGCCCTGCACAGGCGGAGCTCTGCGGTGTGGTACAGTTGCTGTGCTGGCCTCTAGCTGGCCTCCAGGGGGCATCCTGCCTCGTTGGACATGTGACGCTGCATCCTCCTCCTCCTCCTCCTCTCTCCCTTCAGGCACCCACGTGGAGTCAGTGACCTCATCATCCCCTCCCTCTTCACCACTAGAGCAAACCTGGCAGTAAGCTGCAGCTGGTGGAAAACTACTGCCAGATTGCTGTCCTTCAGCATCCCCTCTCTCTGCGCGCACACTACTGACTTCCTCAAGCTGGGTATCATCATCCGAGCCTTCGAATCGTTGGGCATCCTCCTGGAGCATGTACCCAACACTGTGCTCAAACAGTTCGGGGGACTCCTCAGGAGGACATGGTGGGTCTAGGGAAGGGGTGGCTGATGATGCCATTGAGTACGCGTTGGCAGCTGCTCTGCCAGTACCCTGAGCCTGGGTGAGAGAGGATGAGGAGGATGAGGAGGGCTTGGTCATCCATTCTACCAAGCCTTCGGCATGATGCGGCTCCACATGTCCAGCTGCCGAAAACAAAGACAAGCGTGTCCCATGGCCACGTGCTGATGACGATGCACGACCACGTCCACGGCCAGCACTGTTGTCTCTAGAAACAGAGCCTGCCTGCCCTGTGTTCTTGCCTCGGCACGCTCTGCCTCTCCTTGGCGGTCTTCCAGCCATTGTAGTCGGTAGTGTATATAGTATAAAAAATAGAACTCCTATGTGTGCTCACAACACACTGTAGGTCCTATGGGTGCTGACACTAACACACTATAGGTACTATGTGTGCTGCTGACAAGAAAATATAGGAGCTCTGTTTGCTGCCACTAACACACTAGAAGTCCTATGGGTGCTGCTGAGAAGAAAATATAGGAGCTCTGTTTGCTGCCACTAACACACTAGAAGTCCTATGGGTGCTGCTGAGAAGAAAATATAGGAGCTCTGTGTGATGCCACTAACACACTAGAAGTCCTATGGGTGCTGCTGAGATGAAAATATAGGAACTCTGTGTGATGCCACTAACACATTAGAAGTCCTATGGGTGCTGCTGAGAAGAAAATATAGGAGCTCTGTTTGCTGCCACTAACACACTAGAAGTCCTATGGGTGCTGCTGAGAAGAAAATATAGGAGCTCTGTTTGCTGCCACTAACACACTAGAAGTCCTATGGGTGCTGCTGAGAAGAAAATATAGGAGCTCTGTTTGCTGCCACTAACACACTAGAAGTCCTATGGGTGCTGCTGAGAAGAAAATATAGGAGCTCTGTGTGATGCCACTAACACACTAGAAGTCCTATGGGTGCTGCTGAGAAGAAAATATAGGAGCTCTGTTTGCTGCCACTAACACACTAGAAGTCCTATGGGTGCTGCTGAGAAGAAAATATAGGAGCTCTGTTTGCTGCCACTAACACACTAGAAGTCCTATGGGTGCTGCTGAGAAGAAAATATAGGAGCTCTGTTTGCTGCCACTAACACACTAGAAGTCCTATGGGTGCTGCTGAGAAGAAAATATAGGAGCTCTGTTTGCTGCCACTAACACACTAGAAGTCCTATGGGTGCTGCTGAGAAGAAAATATAGGAGCTCTGTGTGATGCCACTAACACACTAGAAGTCCTATGGGTGCTGCTGAGAAGAAAATATAGGAGCTCTGTTTTCTGCCACTAACACACTAGAAGTCCTATGGGTGCTGCTGAGAAGAAAATATAGGAGCTCTGTTTGCTGCCACTAACACACTAGAAGTCCTATGGGTGCTGCTGAGAAGAAAATATAGGAGCTCTGTGTGATGCCACTAACACACTAGAAGTCCTATGGGTGCTGCTGAGAAGAAAATATAGGAGCTCTGTTTGCTGCCACTAACACACTAGAAGTCCTATGGGTGCTGCTGAGAAGAAAATATAGGAGCTCTGTTTGCTGCCACTAACACACTAGAAGTCCTATGGGTGCTGCTGAGAAGAAAATATAGGAGCTCTGTTTGCTGCCACTAACACACTAGAAGTCCTATGGGTGCTGCTGAGAAGAAAATATAGGAGCTCTGTTTGCTGCCACTAACACACTAGAAGTCCTATGGGTGCTGCTGAGAAGAAAATATAGGAGCTCTGTTTGCTGCCACTAACACACTAGAAGTCCTATGGGTGCTGCTGAGAAGAAAATATAGGAGCTCTGTGTGATGCCACTAACACACTAGAAGTCCTATGGGTGCTGCTGAGAAGAAAATATAGGAGCTCTGTTTGCTGCCACTAACACACTAGAAGTCCTATGGGTGCTGCTGAGAAGAAAATATAGGAGCTCTGTTTGCTGCCACTAACACACTAGAAGTCCTATGGGTGCTGCTGAGAAGAAAATATAGGAGCTCTGTGTGATGCCACTAACACACTAGAAGTCCTATGGGTGCTGCTTTGAAGAAAATATAGGAGCTCTGTTTGCTGCCACTAACACACTAGAAGTCCTATGGGTGCTGCTGAGAAGAAAATATAGGAGCTCTGTTTGCTGCCACTAACACACTAGAAGTCCTATGGGTGCTGCTGAGAAGAAAATATAGGAGCTCTGTGTGATGCCACTAACACACTAGAAGTCCTATGGGTGCTGCTGAGAAGAAAATATAGGAGCTCTGTTTGCTGCCACTAACACACTAGAAGTCCTATGGGTGCTGCTGAGAAGAAAATATAGGAGCTCTGTGTGATGCCACTAACACACTAGAAGTCCTATGGGTGCTGCTGAGAAGAAAATATAGGAGCTCTGTTTGCTGCCACTAACACACTAGAAGTCCTATGGGTGCTGCTGAGAAGAAAATATAGGAGCTCTGTTTGCTGCCACTAACACACTAGAAGTCCTATGGGTGCTGCTGAGAAGAAAATATAGGAGCTCTGTTTGCTGCCACTAACACACTAGAAGTCCTATGGGTGCTGCTGAGAAGAAAATATAGGAGCTCTGTTTGCTGCCACTAACACACTAGAAGTCCTATGGGTGCTGCTGAGAAGAAAATATAGGAGCTCTGTTTGCTGCCACTAACACACTAGAAGTCCTATGGGTGCTGCTGAGAAGAAAATATAGGAGCTCTGTTTGCTGCCACTAACACACTAGAAGTCCTATGGGTGCTGCTGAGAAGAAAATATAGGAGCTCTGTTTGCTGCCACTAACACACTAGAAGTCCTATGGGTGCTGCTGAGAAGAAAATATAGGAGCTCTGTGTGATGCCACTAACACACTAGAAGTCCTATGGGTGCTGCTGAGAAGAAAATATAGGAGCTCTGTTTGCTGCCACTAACACACTAGAAGTCCTATGGGTGCTGCTGAGAAGAAAATATAGGAGCTCTGTGTGATGCCACTAACACACTAGAAGTCCTATGGGTGCTGCTGAGAAGAAAATATAGGAGCTCTGTTTGCTGCCACTAACACACTAGAAGTCCTATGGGTGCTGCTGAGAAGAAAATATAGGAGCTCTGTTTGCTGCCACTAACACACTAGAAGTCCTATGGGTGCTGCTGAGAAGAAAATATAGGAGCTCTGTTTGCTGCCACTAACACACTAGAAGTCCTATGGGTGCTGCTGAGAAGAAAATATAGGAGCTCTGTTTGCTGCCACTAACACACTAGAAGTCCTATGGGTGCTGCTGAGAAGAAAATATAGGAGCTCTGTGTGATGCCACTAACACACTAGAAGTCCTATGGGTGCTGCTGAGAAGAAAATATAGGAGCTCTGTTTGCTGCCACTAACACACTAGAAGTCCTATGGGTGCTGCTGAGAAGAAAATATAGGAGCTCTGTTTGCTGCCACTAACACACTAGAAGTCCTATGGGTGCTGCTGAGAAGAAAATATAGGAGCTCTGTTTGCTGCCACTAACACACTAGAAGTCCTATGGGTGCTGCTGAGAAGAAAATATAGGAGCTCTGTGTGATGCCACTAACACACTAGAAGTCCTATGGGTGCTGCTGAGAAGAAAATATAGGAGCTCTGTTTGCTGCCACTAACACATTAGAAGTCCTATGGGTGCTGCTGAGAAGAAAATATAGGAGCTCTGTGTGATGCCACTAACACACTAGAAGTCCTATGGGTGCTGCTTTGAAGAAAATATAGGAGCTCTGTTTGCTGCCACTAACACACTAGAAGTCCTATGGGTGCTGCTGAGAAGAAAATATAGGAGCTCTGTTTGCTGCCACTAACACACTAGAAGTCCTATGGGTGCTGCTGAGAAGAAAATATAGGAGCTCTGTTTGCTGCCACTAACACACTAGAAGTCCTATGGGTGCTGCTGAGAAGAAAATATAGGAGCTCTGTTTGCTGCCACTAACACACTAGAAGTCCTATGGGTGCTGCTGAGAAGAAAATATAGGAGCTCTGTGTGATGCCACTAACACACTAGAAGTCCTATGGGTGCTGCTGAGAAGAAAATATAGGAGCTCTGTTTGCTGCCACTAACACACTAGAAGTCCTATGGGTGCTGCTGAGAAGAAAATATAGGAGCTCTGTTTGCTGCCACTAACACACTAGAAGTCCTATGGGTGCTGCTGAGAAGAAAATATAGGAGCTCTGTGTGATGCCACTAACACACTAGAAGTCCTATGGGTGCTGCTGAGAAGAAAATATAGGAGCTCTGTTTGCTGCCACTAACACACTAGAAGTCCTATGGGTGCTGCTGAGAAGAAAATATAGGAGCTCTGTGTGATGCCACTAACACACTAGAAGTCCTATGGGTGCTGCTGAGATGAAAATATAGGAACTCTGTGTGATGCCACTAACACATTAGAAGTCCTATGGGTGCTGCTGAGAAGAAAATATAGGAGCTCTGTTTGCTGCCACTAACACACTAGAAGTCCTATGGGTGCTGCTGAGAAGAAAATATAGGAGCTCTGTGTGATGCCACTAACACACTAGAAGTCCTATGGGTGCTGCTGAGAAGAAAATATAGGAGCTCTGTTTGCTGCCACTAACACACTAGAAGTCCTATGGGTGCTGCTGAGAAGAAAATATAGGAGCTCTGTGTGATGCCACTAACACACTAGAAGTCCTATGGGTGCTGCTTTGAAGAAAATATAGGAGCTCTGTTTGCTGCCACTAACACACTAGAAGTCCTATGGGTGCTGCTGAGAAGAAAATATAGGAGCTCTGTTTGCTGCCACTAACACACTAGAAGTCCTATGGGTGCTGCTGAGAAGAAAATATAGGAGCTCTGTTTGCTGCCACTAACACACTAGAAGTCCTATGGGTGCTGCTGAGAAGAAAATATAGGAGCTCTGTTTGCTGCCACTAACACACTAGAAGTCCTATGGGTGCTGCTGAGAAGAAAATATAGGAGCTCTGTGTGATGCCACTAACACACTAGAAGTCCTATGGGTGCTGCTGAGAAGAAAATATAGGAGCTCTGTTTGCTGCCACTAACACACTAGAAGTCCTATGGGTGCTGCTGAGAAGAAAATATAGGAGCTCTGTTTGCTGCCACTAACACACTAGAAGTCCTATGGGTGCTGCTGAGAAGAAAATATAGGAGCTCTGTGTGATGCCACTAACACACTAGAAGTCCTATGGGTGCTGCTGAGAAGAAAATATAGGAGCTCTGTTTGCTGCCACTAACACACTAGAAGTCCTATGGGTGCTGTTGGGGTGCAATGCTGTGCTAACAGCACTGCGGTTGGTACTACTGCAATACTGTACTAACAGTAAGCACGCACCAGACTAATCCCCAGCAGCAGCTAATAACACACTAACTGTGCAATCAGCAGCAATGAACGATCAATGACTTAGGTAGCAATGGTTTAGCAAAGAAATAGCCAATGGTTTAGCAAAGAAGAGCAAATCTTTCAGTATCAAGCAAAGACAGAATCAGCAGACTAATCTCTCCTAAAGCCGGAACTCATGTGACCGGGGCCGATGGCGTGGCGGCCTTTTAAATGGTGGGGTGTGTACTAAAGCCCCTGAGCTGTAATTGGCTACAGGCGTCCTGCCTGTAGCCAATTATTGCTCTCCGAGTTTCGGGCGCTGTGATTGGCCAAGCATGCGGGGTCACAGTGCATGCTTGGCCAATCATCAGCCAGCAATGCACTGCGCCGACCACGCCGGCCGCAATGCATTGCGGGGCCGCTCGCATCACACGAATGTGATGCGAACGGCCCAAATAGTTCTGGGCTCGACGAGCGAGCGAACGCCCGATGCTCGATTCGAACATGGGTTCCCTATTGGTCCACTGTGTTTTATCAAGGGCAGGGTCAATGCAGCTAGCTATCAGGAGATTTTGGAGCACTTCATGCTTCCATCTGCTGAAAAGCTTTATGGAGATGAAGATTTCATTTTTCAGCACGACCTGGCACCTGCTCACAGTGCCAAAACCACTGGTAAATGGTTTACTGACCATGGTATTACTGTGCTCAATTGGCCTGCCAACTCTCCTGACCTGAACCCCATAGAGAATCTGTGGGATATTGGGAAGAGAAAGTTGAGAGACGCAAGACCCAACACTCTGGATGAGCTTAAGGCCGCTATCGAAGCATCCTGGGCCTCCATAACACCTCAGCAGTGCCACAGGCTGGTTGTCTCCATGCCACGCCGCATTGAAGCAGTCATTTCTGCAAAAGGATTCCCGACCAAGTATTGAGTGCATAACTGAACATAATTATTTGAAGGTTGACTTTTTTTGTATTAAAAACACTTTTCTTTTATTGGTCGGATGAAATATGCTAATTTTTTGAGATAGGATTTTGGGGTTTTCATGAGCTGTATGCCAAAATCATCAATATTAAAACAAGAAAAGGCTTGAACTACTTCAGTTGTGTGTAATGAATCTAAAATATATGAAAGTCTAATGTTTATCAGTACATTACAGAAAATAATGAACTTTATCACAATATGCTAATTTTTTGAGAAGGACCTGTATACGGTACATGTACATCTTATGTGTACATGTACACAGGTACACAGGTTAGTTTACTGTCGTTTTTAGGCAGTTGCGTCTATAGGCCTTTCTTTGAAGGCAAAAAAATGAGTTCAGACGCCAAAGTTTCTGACGTTTCAGACACCCGCGTTTAGCCCCGTTTCGTTTATAGGCTTTTTTCGTTTTGGGCTATTTAAAAAAAAAAATAATATATATATATATATATATCTAGCGCACTCTCCCCAGACTTTACCTGCTTTTTCTTTTACTTGGCTCCTCCGCAGGAAATAATGAGGCACACCGCACTAGCAGCCCGTACCCTCCTGGATGGGGAGGTTGAGCGGTGTTCGTTTTTTTCGGGCCTGCCTGCGGCTAGTGTTAGAATCTTCCCGAGATGATCTCGTCTCTGCATTAGCCAGAGACAAGTCCTTAATTCTCCCCAGTAAAGTAACTGTCCACACCAACTGAAAGTCCAACCTTAGTATTTATTTCACCACGGATAACAAATAGTCTCTATGAGAGCAAACAGGTTGACACGAGACACAGGTCAGATAAGGTGGGAGGAGATCCAGGCACAAACTCAATTTAGGCTTCTCTGCTTTCTGCTTTCATGAACAGGCTTGGGCGCATGGTCTCTGCCACAGACCGGGTGAATATGAAAAGTCACTGCCACTGACTTGTTGAAGTTGGTCACTGCCACTGACCTGGTGAATAGGGCCTTGCCCTGTTTGGTCACTGCCACTGACCTGGTGTGCGTAGAGTCACTGCCACTATGACCTACAGGACATGCACTTCCTTCTTCAAGAAACTTGGCCCTTGTTAAGGAGAAGAACCTCCCTCCGGAGAGTTACCAGAGGCCCCCACTGTCACCACGACTCTGTGCTGGGTCTTCAGAAGGGGTCACCTCCCTGGCCTCCTTGATCCTGGATACAGGTCCCCTTGCAAGGCGGCACCCTGGGAGCCCTCAATCCTGGGCGGAACCCAGCCGAAGCCGCTGGGCCCCGGGCCTCAAAAATAGTACCTCACCCCAGACTAAAGGTGTCTGGGATGCAACAGGAACTCGGCCTCCGGGCCTAGGGCACCCGGAGGCGACACACGCACCACCCAGGCTGAAGGTGCCTGGGCGCGACCCCTATGGAAGATGGCCACGCCTTTTTTATACCCTTTCCTGACAAGCACAGCAGGTTCTCCGCCCCGCCGTACTGCTGCCGAGTGGGGACAAGAAAAGGCACAACCTTGTATCAGTGGTTCAACCCTGGCCCACGGCAACAGCGCCACCTGTAGGCCACAGGGAACAGCACACCAACACTATCTCCCAAGGACAGAAATGGTCCAAGAAACCTAACAATTAGTGTATCTATTCAGATACTCCCCTTAAATATAGCACCCCGCTACACATATATATATATATATATATATATATATATATATATATATATATTTAGAAAGGCTTCTAAACGCAAACGCGGCAAAATGCAGCATGTAAACGTGGCAAAACGGACGTTTTAAACGTGGGTTACTGTCTGTCAAGTTAAATCATTCAGGGGAGGTTGTAAAAACGTCCCGTGTACATGAAGCCAATGGTACATGTGTCCTCACTTGTGCATGTTAATTTCAAATTTAAGCCGAACTACACTGCATCTGAGCACCACAATCCAAAATTTATCTTCTAAGCAAACTCACCCCTCCATCCATGTTTCCATGCTTTATTTTGCAGAAAAACCACGTTGAACCCCCCCCCCCCAAGCATTTCTGTCTGTGGCCATCTTCAGTAAGGGCACATGATTTGTGTAGCAGTTTCTTCCTGGAAAACATCTGCCCTTAGTTAAGGCATGCAGACAGGAGTGTGTGCATAGCTGATAAAATCCTTCCTCCCCTCCTAAAGACTCATGGGATGTATGACATCATTTGCCAAGGCCTGGAAACTAGGAAGTAACTGAACACTTGTAAAAAAAAGTTTAAGACCAGTAAATATTATATACTTTCCATCTATTTACTAATGCAGGCAGCATATGGATAAAAATAGTCATTGTTGATTGAGAGAGTGAAGCTACTGTGCTCTGTAAACAACAAATTGGAGAAACCAGAAAACAGCTGCTGACTGTATATAAGAATATGTATACCTTTGATATGTACTGTTTGATACTGAAAAATGACCAGTGTCAATGTGCTATTTTTCTTAAAGAGGAACATCAGTCTGCTCACATAATTTGTAATAAAAACATCTTTGCCATTCTGAAGCTTCCCTCCAACCACTTTGCATATTATTTTATATATACTGTGATTCTGTACTTGCCAAATATGCTGCAGAAATCTCTCTCCACTGAGTCTGGCTGCATCCATTTTACTGTGGGCAGCTGAAGCTGCTGCCTGTTCACTTCCTTGATTTACACAGACACACAGAAGCACACCTCCAGCTCTGCAGACCTGTAGCGCTCATTGGCCCTCTTATGACTCACCCCCCCCCCATCCTGGAAAACTCTCACGAGAGTGAGAGAGAGAGCTGTGCATGATATCATAAGCCTAGACTAATGACCAGACAAGAAACAGGAAGTGGGCTGTATAAGGTATTTACTGGCAGAAAAAACAACAAGGGCAGAATATTTAATAAATAGAAAGTTGAAAAAATGACTTAGGCCCCTTTCACACGGGCGGACCCTATATCAGTTTTTCACCCATCCGTTTTCGGATGACAAACGGACATACATGTATCCCTACGGGATAGCGGATGTCAGCGGATGAACATCCGCTGACACCCGATCTCACCCGTGTCCGCTATGCTCCGTTTTTCAGGATAGAAACATTTCTATTTTTCTATCCGTCTGCGGAGCGGATCGGATGAACACGGACAGACGGTCCGTGTTCATCCGATCCCCCATAGGGGAGAGCGGAGATCTGACAGGGCGGTCCCTGCACAGTGTGCGAGGATCGCCCAGTCATCCGCCAGCTCAGCGGGGATCAATGGAGCGATCCCCGCTGAGCAAGCGGAGGTTCACGGGGCGGATCATGACTGATCCGTCCCGTGTGAAAGGGGCCTTAAGGTCCGCTTTAAGAACTTTTTTCCCTATACAAGCCTATGAAGCAAGTCAACTGCAGGTCAGAAGGAGATGAACTGCAGCACTTGTCAATTAATTACGAATGATGTCATAAGTGTCTCAAAAAAACATTTTTAAACTCTTATTTTTTAACCCTGACTATAACAAATAAGAAAAGGAAAAAACTCCACATTATTCATTGAAAAACATGGATTCTACAATAGCACCGGGCATCCTGAGATCCTTCATCTGCTTAAAAATTGACTTTTCATTCAAGGGGTCCTCCAAAGTGATAAAGGTTAGGATACCCTAATATACACAATTGTTATCTTATAGTTTCAAAGCAGCCGAATGAGCAGAATAAATAGCATTTGTCTGTAAGGATAGCATCCAACTGTCAGCACAAAGCCACCCTCAAAGATCTGCCAATAACATTGATCTGATGAAGGACAGACAGAAAAGATCTGAGTGGGACAAGTGCTTTGACTAGATTTCAAATTAAATTAAATACTTGGAACGTGGAGAGGTTGTTGAATGGAACACGGAGTGACAGGCTGCATGGCAGATGGCCATCTCTGGATCCTGGGTGTTGGAAACAGAGCGGCCAAGAAAATGCAACAGAGGTGAATGGCTAGTAAAATCGTCATTCGTTATTCCATGATTGATCACAAGTATGCTGATCTCTAATATGGAAAAAAACTTTCAGTCTTTCACCATTTTCCATTATCTGCTTTTATTTCATGAGTAGAAAAAACAAGACGGGGATTGCAGGGTTTATAAATTGGATCACAGTTAGCAAAGGTGGTTTTCCACCAATAAAAAACAACCATATCTATGAAACCTAAGAACATGTCAGACACTAGTACAACAGTTGGCAATTCTTTCTTTGAAAGTCATAAACTTTATAAGTCTGCATGAGAAAAATCCCTGGCATATGCTTATGTACCTGTTGTTTAGCTCCCTGCGTGGGCAACATTCTGTTCTTCCATCTCTTATGAAAACAAATATATCTGACATTTCTTAACGGACAGAGAAGTAAGTTGATAGTGTTGGAACCATAAGCAAGTGACGCATTCTTTTTTTAAATGTGTTTTATCAATGCTATGTTGATGGTATCCATTTGGGGCATCTTGGTGATATGTAGGCTACCTCCATACACTGAGAAACTAACCCAGGAACCTTGGGATGTAAAGATAGTCTTTGGATCTAAAAATTGAAGCATCATATTAAAGTGTAAAGCCTAGTACACACGGCCGAGAATCTCGTCAGGAAAAAACCCGTTGTTTTTCCTGACGAGATTCTTGACAAGGATCTTGTGCCAGCCGAGTGTACACACATACGATTCAAAAGAACCACTGTTCTTTTAAATGGCACGAACGCGGTGACCTCATCGACTATGACGAGCATGCGTAAGTCCCTTTAAATTTGCCGCCCAACGAGCGCGCACCGCCGTGTGCCTCGCGAGTGTGGCCACTGGTCCTGGGAACTCTATGTTCCCGGGAGGCCCGCAATTGCGGTCGGCAAGGGCAGAACAGGGGAATGCCTTTGTAAACAAGGCATTCCCCTATTCTGCCTAGTGACACTGTCACTGATGACCGTTCCCCATGATCGGGAACGGTCATCAATGACGTGTCACGTGTAGCCACACCCCCCAACAGTAAGAATCACTCCCTAGTACTGACTTAACCCCTGCAGCGCCACCTATTGGTTAACCCCTTCGCTGCCAGTGTAATTTTTACAGTAATTAGTGCATTTTTATAGCACTGATCGCTGTAAAAATGACAATGGTCACATCATTTTGCCAAAAGTGTCCGATGTGTCCGCCATAATGTCACATACAAATCGCTGATCGCCGCCAGAACTAGTAAAAAAAATAATGAATAAAAATGCCATAAACAGTCCCCTATTTGTAGAAGCTCTAACTTTTGCGCAAACCAATCAATAAATGCTTATTGCGATTTTTTTTTTTACCAAAAATATGTAGAATACGTATCGGACTAAACTGTGGAAAAAAAAATTATATACATTTTGGGGATATTTATTATAGCAAAATGTAAAAAATATTTAATTTTTTTCAAAAATGTCGCTCTTTTTTGTTTATAGCCCAAAAAATAAAAACCGCAGAGGTGATCAAATACCACCAAAAGAAAGCTCTATTTGTGGGAAAAAAAGGACATCAATTTTGTTTGGGAGCCATGTTGCATGGCCGCGCAATTGTCAGTTAAAGCGACACAGTGCCGAATTGCAAAAAGTGGCCTGGTCTTTAACCACCAAAATGGTCCGGGGCTGAAGCGGTTAAGCTAGCCTTGCATGGCTTGGATTTTTCTTATTTAGCCCGTTGACTTATTGAAAAAAAAATGAAGTATGTTTGGCCAGCTTTACTAGTTTTTAAGCTCTTTTAGATAGCATGTATTATATACAGGAACAGCACAGTTCTGTCACTGTGGGCATTTGTACAATTGGCAATTATAGACTTATGCTAATTATCCTTCTTGACCCCAAAGATAAACAAAATGCAGCCCCTGATCACTTAGTTCCTCCATGGGAAATAAACAATTCTCTTTTCAAATGACTATAATGTGTCTTAACGTGTCTTACGCCAATGATCCCCAGAACGGTTGGTGACAAACAGATATAATTACACAACTCTGAAAGTCACTTAGTACCTTTTAAATTATTCAAGATGTTCGTGTCCCATGACTTAAAATAGCTAAAAGTGTAATTCTTCTGAAATTATAGCTAAGCAAGAAATCCATCCACTGGCTGCTAGACAAGACACCAGAACACAGCATTCCATATAGACATACGTGAATGGAGAATAGTGGAGTTTTAGCCGGCATTGAGAAAAATAATTGTTTTGATATTGCAACATCTGTCTCTTATGGCTGAAAATGTATTAATTTAATGTATTAAATAATAATTTGGATCTTGCCAACAAATTTTACACCACTTTATTGATTACACAGAGCCCTTCACATCCCTCCCTACTCCAGTGGAGCTTAGAATCAACAGTCAGACACCAACTCCAATATTGTGACACCTATGCTGGCCATAGGCAGCTTGAATAGCATCTGAGTTCTAATAAATGGGCGCAAATTTAAGCCATGGGTTGCCCTGTTGGCACCACAAATCTTAAAATCGAAAGAGGAGGATGAAAATCTTAAAATTGAAGGAGCCTGATGAAATTTTTTTTGCCAAAGAGTGACAGCAGCCAATCAGGTGCAGCAGCTGTTGGGGTATTCTGAAAGCCGCTGCTTTCATGACTGTCAGACTACAATAGGCGCCAGGAGGGAGTCCTTTATCCACACTGTTTAGCGTGGATGGCCGCATCTAGTGATTTCTTTGGGCCTGTACAAGACAAATCTTGACATGTATGGCTAGCCTAATTTGCAACATGGTTTAGAAAGAGCATCGTTTGCTGGTGTCTAGATTTAGAAATAATTCTACAAGTCATTACTGAACCTTGAGATCCCTTAGCAAACGCATCTCCTGTGAGGAAGCCAATTCATAAGCTTGTATCTGGGTTGGAGGAGGAGCACCAAAGCACTTTGAGGAATTCTATTTAAACTTGGAAACACTGGACAAACCCTTAGCATGGATGTGGAAAGGGCCCCAAGAGCCCAATGCTGAAAGACTTCATTATTAGCAAACATCTTATTAAAATTATAAAAATCATGAACTTATTTTTCACTGAACCAAAAGAGCAATTCAAGGACTACAGCAGCCAACAGAAACCAGTTATGTTTTATTGGTCTGCCGATTTTAATCTTTTGATGAAATATTGCACATCACGCACCAATGCACTTAAAAAGGGAATTAAACTGTGGAAGCTGTTCACCCAAAAAGGCAGACAGAGGGCAAATGACTAGTTACAAGCATTGCCTCCCTGCAACTGATCTTTCCCCATTGCTGACTTATCATGCCTTTTTCTGCACTGTGTCTCTGTATGGAGGTGGCCATATTGTTAGGTTTTGCTTGCTTAAGTTAGAGCCTCCAGCAAGGAGAACAGTGAGCAGCACAGTAGTGACATCACCAAATTTTGCTCCAAATCTTCTGAAACTAGCAGTCAGAGACAGCAGTGCCTTAGATCTCACACTGCAGATATACAGCTATGAGGCTGTAAGCACAGGTATGCTTAGGGTCCCTCACTTACTAGAAAGAGTACTATTGATTTGCATAAGGAATTTGGGACAAAATAAAATTTGGGCACAAATAGCACTTCCAGATGTTCCCTATAACATAGAAAATCTCCCCTTTTAAAAGTATTGTAAAGTCGTTTTTTTCTTTTTCAATAAAAATAACAAACATGTTATACTTACCTGCCCTGTTGCAGTGGATTGGCACAGAGCAGCCCAGATCCACCTCTTCTCGGGTCCCTCTTCTGTGCTCCTGGCCCCTCCCTGCTGTTGAGTGCCCCCACAGCAAGCAACTTGCTATGGGGGCACCCGAGCTATGCCACAGCTCCCTCTGTCTATTCAGACACGGTGCTTCCCCCCTCTCTCCTGATTGGCTGACTGACTTTGATTGACAGCAGTAGGAGCCAATGGCGCATCTGCTGTGTCTCAGCCGATCGGAAGAGAGAGTCTCGGATGGCCGAGACATTCGTAGACATCGCTGGATAGAGATGGGCTCAGGTAAGTATTAGGGGGGTTGCTACACACAGAAGGCTTTTTATCTTAATGCATAGAATGCATTAAGATATAAAATCTTCTGACTTTACAACTCCATTAAGTTCAGCTCTATTTCAAATTGTATGTCTAGCAAATGTTTTCAGGTTTAGATGGCATAGTTTTTGTTTTTTTTATGCTATGCCCCCGCTGGGGAAATTTTCCCCTACTCCTTGTCCTGTAGATACAACAAGAAGTTAGGTAAAATCCCCCCAGAGTGAGTCAGTAGAACAGGAAGTACTTGGTCAAAATAGGGAAGGGCAACATGGTCAAAAAGTCAAGAACATTCTTTTATTCTATTCTGTTCTGTTCTGTTATATTTTATTTTAGTCTTTCTATTCTTTCTTCCTATGATAATATCTTTGTAATTGGACATTTTTTAGAACTGATTTATCAGACAGTTTGCAAGAACACAAAATGATCTAATTTAGTGGTGATTTGTAAACGGAGCACGTACAGAAGAGATGTCTTTTAATTCAAATCGCTCAGTTTGCCCCCACTCATAGAATTTTGTTTTTACATAATGACCTGAGTTTTAAGCAAAATACATTTTACTTGTGTAGCACTACCCCCGTAGGAACTGCTGGTTATATTTTTGGGTCATGCCGTTACCTGTCTGTTCCACCGTATCCGTCATAGGGGTTCCATTGAAGAGTTTTTCACAGATGTCAGCACCAACACATAGTCTCTTTTCCAATGGTTTTATTAAAGAAATGTCAATTAGAGGGATGGAGGGTTAGGGGAGATTCAGGTACCTTGCTTTGCGGATCACGGGTACTTCTTAATCCAGAGGACAAACAGTCTCCACACTGGATATAGCAGGCCTCTCTCACTGACCTAGCAACCGGTGCGATGCTCGGTCAAAAGTCTCTGCCACAGACTTGAAGAATACAAATAGTCTCTGCCATAGACTAGGTTGATCCAGAACTTTTGCAAAGTTTAAGTACAGTCACACAGTACCAGTTTCTTTCAGCCAATCCGGCAATACTGTGAGGTAGATATGTAGGGATGCATCCTCCAATTGAGTCTCCAGGCTCTTCCCGAGGCACCAGCCTTTTTGCTCGGTCCTCTAATGGGAAAAGTCCTGCCATGGTTTCTTCAATTGCTCGGCTTCTCCCCACAGGCAAGACAGCATAGGACCTCCCCTGACTAGTAGGCCCCAGAACTCCTGGGCCTACTTCCAGTAACGAGGCCTCGGGCCAGCCGGCCCTGAGGCAGGAAAACTGCTACAGCACACCTTCAGCGAGGAGGGCCATCAGGTCAGACAGACCCGGAAGACGGTGTCTGTCCCTTAAGTACCTTCTCAGAGAATGCACAGCGGGGAGACCAATCCCACTGAGCGGTTTCTGGGCAAGAGGTACTCAATACATCCAGCCTGCTGCATTTCCAACCTTGACCTGTGGTGACAGCGACACCCACAGTCAAGTGGAAAAATGCACAGCACAGCTGGACTGAAACAGAAACCAGCAATTTACACAATTATTCTGAGCTAAACTACAGCTCAGACAACTAAATTTACAAATAGTGCCTACCCAATAGGAGCAGGGTGCTACACTTACAAAACTTCTTTCATTTCAGAACTTTTAGAAGAGACACGACTAATGATAACTGTTGGATATTGTTGCATCTTGAACATAATATCACCACCGGTGTGGCTGCCATTAATTAAAGGATACATGCGCTTTTAGGCTGGGTTCACATATGAGCTGCATGCGGCTCATAGCAGGGGTCCGGTGGATCCTGGTTTACCCTTTCAGGTCCGATTTCAGCCAGAATTTTGGGCTGCATTTGGACCTGAAATGGACCAAAAAACGCACAGACTTTTTGTGCAAAACGCACCGGACCCGCTGCGGAGATATGTGAACCGGCTCCATAGAGAGCTGGTCAAAATCTCCTGCTATCGCGAATTAGATGCGGGGATCCCACATCCAATTCGCAATGGTGTGAACCCAGCCTCAGTGCAATATCCTTATCTGCCTCCTGTCACAATACCGGGTCTATTTGTAATGGGTTATACTTACCCAAACATAGCTCCATGGAGATTTTCAGTGTGTATTGCTCTTTCCTAAAGTGGAAAAACAGCCTAACTATAACCAGGGCTTTTTTTCAGGTGGAACTTAGTGTAACTTAGTTCCACCACCTCTGGCTGAGAACCTTTGGTGCCTGCTCACCACAATCACTTGTAAACACAGAAGTTATGATTCTGTTTTTACAAGTGACAGCTCTGCACTCTGTGTGCAACCCTCCTGAACTCAGCACTCTGTATGTAATGCAATCCCGGTATTTAATGCCCCTTTAAGACCCTCCTACTGTTTGTGAAATCTGACCACACCCACTATTTGATGTGATTTGGAGGGTGTGTGTGGGGGAGGGGTTTTGGGGTGGTCATGGTTGAGTTCCAGCACCTACTGTTTGAGAAAAAAAGCCCTGACTATAACTATTTGCAAAATGTTCCCTCCCCCTTCCTTCTACCTACCCTGACTAACCTGTATAAAAAAGAACTGTGTACTCTCTGGTCATTTCACCTGAGCCCCTAGCTCTGGCTCCCCTGCCTCAGTGAGCAGCTGCTTCAGATGAGGGAGCACCAACAATGGCTGGGTCATGGGAGCCTATGGGTAACATCACGGTTCCAGGAGTTCACAGGTGTTGTGAGCATTCCCTTAGATAGAGCTGCAGGATCATGTGATTGGACTGAATATAGGAAAGTACACAGATCCTTTTTATACAGGTTAGGCAGCATAGGTAGGAGGAGGGGGGAAGAGACATTTTTAAGAATAGTTATAATCATAGTTAAGGTTTACTTTCAATTTAAAATCTCCTTGATCCTCTGCACATGTGGATAATGGACTCAAATGACTTAATTGTCACTAAAGTCTTGGGCATGGGGCGTGGCCGGGATGTGAGAGAGAGAAGACGTGTGACTGCTGAGCTCCGCTCCTGCCTGAATCCTTACCGTCTTCCAGCGCAATTCTTTCATGCAGCACCCACTCACCTATCATCCTGGGGCGAAGGAAGGGGACTGGCACCCGAGGCCGCCACAGTTGACTCCGGGTAAGCTCCGCTCGTCCTCGGCGACAGCCGTCCGGTCCGCGGCCGCCATCTTGCCCACGAGGCCTGAAGCTTCAGCCATGGCTACCAGCCCAGCATCTCCTCCTAATCAGTCCCCATCGCCAGCCGAGTCCCACACCGAGCTCCTGGCAGCCATCAGAGAGGGGCGGGACTCGGTGATGGTAAAGATCGACCACCTTGTGGCAGATGTCAGCTTAATCCATCATGATATGGACAAATTTAGGGCCCGGTTCTCTGAGGCGGAAGGCCGCATCTCTCAGTTGGAAGATGACACCAGGGCAGACTCCAGGGAGCTCCGTGCCTTACAGCTACAGGTTAAGGCACTGCAGGACAAGTCCATCGATACCGAGAACAGACTGAGGAGGAACAACATACATGTCCTCGGCCTCCCTGAAAAGGCAGAGGGCTTGAGGCCTGTGGAATTTACGGAAGCCTTCCTGATCACACTCTTGGGCCTGCCTGCCATGCCTCCCACATTCGTAGTGGAAAGAGCTCATCGAGTCCCCCTGGCTCGTCTGCCCCCGGGTAGCCCACCGAGGCCCTTCCTGCTGCGGCTGCTGAATTACAGGGACAGGGATCGGATCCTGTCGGCTGCCAGGGAAAAACGTGACCTGGATTACAATGGCGCCCGCATAATGCTTTTTCCTGATTATTCTCCCGAGGTCCAACATCGTCGCCGTACCTTCACAGAGGTGAGAAAACGCCTGAGAGACAAAAGCCTCAAGTTCAGCCTACTGTATCCCAGCAAACTTCGTATCATTGATGGCGACTAGGGATGAGCTTCGTGTTCGAGTCGAACATACGTTCGACTCGAACATCGGCTGTTCGATCGTTCGACGAAGATCGAACGATTTGGGCCATTCGCGCCAAATTCGAGTGACGCGAACGGCCCACAATGCACTAAGCCATCGCAGTGTCATCCAGGCGCTGTGATTGGCCAAGCATGCACTGTGACCCCGCATGCTTGGCCAATCACAGCGCCGGCAGCGAGGAGAGCAATGATTGGCCACAGGCAGGATGCCTGTGGCCAATTATTCTTGAGGGGGTTTAGTACACGCCCCACACTATAAAAGGCCGCCAGCACGGCGGCCTTGTGTAGTGTGTCCCGGAGCAGGGAAAGAGAAGCATAGGCAGGGACAGTGTCATTTTTTTCCTTTACTAATCCTGGATTCCTTGTGTTTAGGGACAAATAAGGATAGGTAGGGAGAGTGTCAGTGTGTTATTCTGTGCTAAACCTTGTTTGTAGGGACAGAGAGGTACAGTGAGGGAAAGTGTCAGTGTGCTATTCTGTTCTAAACCAATCTTGCTGAACCATATTTGAAATCCTTGAGTTTAGGGACAGAGAGGTACAGTGAGGGAAAGTGTCAGTGTGCTATTCTGTGCTAAATCTTGTTTGTAGGGACAGAGTAGGACAGTGAGTGAAACTGACAGTGTGCTATTCTGTTCTAAACCAATCTTGCTGAACCATATTTTAAATCCTTGAGTTTAGGGACAGAGAAGGACACTCGTGGAAACTATCAGTGTGCTATTCTGTGCTAAATCTTGTTTGTAGGGACAGAGTAGGACAGTGAGTGAAACTGACAGTGTGCTATTCTGTTCTAAACCAATCTTGCTGAACCATATTTGAAATCCATGAGTTTAGGGACAGAGAAGGACACTCGTGGAAACTATCAGTGTGCTATTCTGTGCTAAATCTTGTTTGTAGGGACAGAGTAGGACAGTGAGTGAAACTGACAGTGTGCTATTCTGTTCTAAACCAATCTTGCTGAACCATATTTGAAATCCTTGAGTTTAGGGACAGAGAAGGACACTCGTGGAAACTATCAGTGTGCTATTATGTGCTAAATCTTGTTTGTAGGGACAGAGAGGTACAGTGAGTGAAACTGACAGTGTGCTATTCTGTTCTAAACCAATCTTGCTGAACCATATTTGAAATCCTTGAGTTTAGGGACAGAGAGGTACAGTGAGGGAAAGTGTCAGTGTGCTATTCTGTGCTAAATCTTGTTTGTAGGGACAGAGTAGGACAGTGAGTGAAACTGACAGTGTGCTATTCTGTTCTAAACCAATCTTGCTGAACCATATTTGAAATCCTTGAGTTAGGGACAGAGAAGGACACTCGTGGAAACTATCAGTGTGCTATTCTGTGCTAAATCTTGTTTGTAGGGACAGAGTAGGACAGTGAGTGAAACTGACAGTGTGCTATTCTGTTCTAAACCAATCTTGCTGAACCATATTTGAAATCCATGAGTTTAGGGACAGAGAAGGACACTCGTGGAAACTATCAGTGTGATATTCTGTGCTAAATCTTGTTTGTAGGGACAGAGTAGGACAGTGAGTGAAACTGACAGTGTGCTATTCTGTGCTAAACCAATCTTGCTGAAGCATATTGCAAATCCTTGTGTTTAGGGACAGAGAAGGATAGGCAGGGGACAGTGTCAGTGTCATTGTTGCAAAGCCTCCTGCACAGTATACACCTGAAGGTAGCCCTTATTGCTGTTTTTCCCATCTCCCTGCAGGCCATCCATTAAAATGTCTGGAAGGCAAACAAGGAGAGGCAGACAGTCAGGAGGCAAAAAAAGAGGGCAAGCAGGCTCTGTGTCTGGGGGCAACAGTGCTGGTCATGGACGCGGTGCATTGTCATCAGCACATGGCCATGGGACATGCTTGTCCTTCTTTTCGGCAGCTGGACATGTTGAGCCACATCATGCCGAAGACTTGGTAGAGTGGATGACCAAGCCCACCTCATCCTCCTCATCCTCTCTCACCCAGGCTCAGGGTACTGGCAAAGCAGCTGCCAAAGCGTCCTCTTCTCTGGTATCATTATCTTCATTAGTCAATCCTTCCCTAGACCCACCATGTCCTCCTCCTGAGGAGTCCCCCGAACTGTTTGAGCACAGTGTTGGGTACATGCTCCAGGAGGATGCCCAGCGTTTCGAAGGATCTGATGATGATACCCAGATAGAGGAAGGCAGTAGCGTGAGAGCAGAGAGAGGGGATGCTCAAGAAGGACACCAATCTGGCAGTCATGCTCCAGCAGCTGCAGCATACTGCCAGATTGGCTCCAGTGATGAGGAGGGAGGGGATGATGAGGTCACTGACTCCATGTGGGTGCCTAATAGGAGAGAGGAGGAGGAGGAGGATGGGGAGGAGGCACATCTCCAATGAGGCAGGATGCCCTTGAGTGGCCAGCGTATGGGCAGCACACCGACGGAATCACACCGCAGAGCTCCGCCTGTGCAGGGCGCTGCCTCTGCCCGTCATTCAAAAAGTTCTTTGGTGTGGGCCTTTTTTGAGGCGAGTGCATCAGATCGCACAGCTGCTGTTTGCAACATATGTCTCAAGCGTATATCGCGTGGCCAAAACATCAGCCGCTTGGGCACCACATGCTTGATCAGACATATGTTGACCTGCCATGCAGCTCGTTGGCAAGCCTACCTTAAAGACCCACACCAAAGAACAAAGCGGACCTCTCCTTGCACCGCATCAGCTGGGATCTCAAAACCCACTATACCTTCAGTCCTCTCTGAAACCTGCACTGAGAGGAATGAAGGTGTAGAATTAGGTGTGTCACAGCCCAGTACTTGCGGCCACTCTGCTAGCAGTACACCGACGTCTGATTCTAGCAGGCAAATTTCCCTGCCCCAGTTGCTGGACCGTCGAAAGAAGTTCACTCCCAGCCATCCACATGCCCAGCGGTTGAATGCTAGCTTGGCTAAATTGCTAGCGCTTCAACTGCTGCCTTTTCAGTTGGTAGACTCGGCCCCCTTCCGTGAGTTTGTGCAATGTGCGGTTCCTCAGTGGCAGGTTCCCAAACGCCACTTTTTCTCACGGAAGGCGATTCCGGCTCTCTACAGGCATGTGGAGGGCAATGTCTTGGCCTCGCTGGACAGGGCGGTCAGCGGTAAGGTGCATATTACCGCTGACTCATGGTCCAGCAGGCATGGACAGGGACGTTACCTTTCTTTCACGGCCCATTGGGTCACTCTTTTGGCAGCTGGGAAAGATGCAGGACAAGGTGCAGTAGTGTTGGAGGTTGTTCCACCGCCACGCCTCCAAAATGCTACTACTGGTTGTGACACACCTCTCTCCTCCACCCCCTCCTCTTCTTCTTCCTCCATGGCCTCTTCCTGTGGTTTGTCCTCGGAACCAGCGGTGCTCCGTAGGCGTTCAAGGGGCTACGCAAGTACGCAGGCAAAAAGATGCCATGCCGTGCTTGCGCTGGTGTGTTTTGGGGACAGGAGCCACACTGGGGCAGAGGTCCTGTCTGCTCTGCAGGGGCAGGCCGAGAGGTGGTTGACGCCACGCCAGCTTAAGCCAGGAATGGTGGTTTGCGACAATGGCACCAACCTCCTCTCCGCCTTCCGACAGGGACAACTGACCCATGTGCCCTGTATGGCTCACGTCCTTAACCTGGTGGTGCAGCGGTTCTTGGGCAGGTACCCGGGCTTACAGGATGTCCTGAGGCAGGCCAGGAAAGTCTGTGTTCATTTCCGCAGATCTTACAATGCCAGTGCTCGCCTGGCTGAGCTGCAAAAGGAGTTGAACCTGCCCAAGAACCGCCTTATATGTGACATGCCCACCAGGTGGAACTCAACGTTGGCCATGCTGCAGCGGCTGCACACGCAGCAGAGGGCCATCAATGAGTACCTGTGCGACTACGGCACCAGGACAGAGTCAGGGGAGCTCGGGTTTTTTTCACCACGCCAGTGGGGCATGATCAGGGATGCATGCACTGTCCTGGCACCATTTGAGGAGGCCACAAGGATGGTGAGCAGTGACAGTGCATGCATCAGTGACACTGTACCTCTTGTCCACCTGTTGGAGCACACGCTGCGTGGAATAATGGACAGGGCACTTGAGGCAGAACAGAGGCAGGAAGAGGAGGACTTCCTTGCCTCTCAAGGCCCCCTTTACCCTGACAGTGTTCCTTCTGTCCCACCCATCGCACAGGAAGAGGAGGAGCATCATCAGCAGCAGTCTTTTAGGGATGATTTACAGTCCTAAGAAACCAGTGGACTTGTACGTGGCTGGGAGGAGGTGGCTGTGGATCATGTCGTCCTTAGTGACCCAGAGGACTCCGGACTGAATGCCTCAGCTAACCTACGCTGCATGGCCTCCCTGATCCTGCAAAGTCTGCGGAAGGATCCTCGTATTCTTCGGATCAAGGAGAGGGACCATTACTGGCTGGCCACTCTCCTTGATCCACGGTACAAGGGTAAGGTTGCGGACCTTATGTTACCGTCGCAGAGGGAGCAGAGGATGAGACAACTCCGGGAGGCCTTGCAGAAAGGTCTGTGCAACGCGTTCCCAGAGACTGGGAGGTTACAAACTCCTGGTCCTGGACAACGAGTTGCTGAGGCTTCGGGCAGTCAAAGAAGGAGCGGTGGGGAAGGTGGCCGTCTGACCGATGCGTTCAGACAATTCTTTAGTCCGCAGCCCCAAAGTATGATCGTTTCCAGCAACCATCGCCAGCGTCTGATATACATGGTGCAGGAATACCTAGGGGCAAGGTCAGACTTGGACACCTTCCCCACCGAAAATCCTCTGGCTTACTGGGTCTTGAGGATGGATCACTGGCCAGAGCTTGCACAGTATGCAATTGAGCTACTGGCCTGTCCTGCATCCAGCGTTCTTTCAGAACGCACATTCAGTGCTGCTGGAGGAATTGTCACGGATCACAGGGTGCGCCTGTCCACCGACTCGGTTGATCGACTGACTTTCATCAAGATGAACCAGTCTTGGATCACCACCAGCTACCACACACCTGATGCTGATATAACAGACTAATTGATTTTAAAATGTCACATCCCTTCAAGACTGATGCTGATGCTGAGTTCCTGTGCTGTTATGTTGACTAGCTATCCTCCTCCTCCTCCTCAATGATCCGATTAATGATGATAGCTTGGAAGATCATTTTGGTTTATGGGTGCCGCCACCAGTGGCTAAGGCCCAATTTTTCAGCCCCTGTTTAACAGGGGCGTGTAATTACAATTTTTGATGCAATACTTTGCAACAGGCCTCATTGCTGTGCTCCAAGTACAGTATCTGTGAGGGGTTGCAGTGTTGTGCCACCAGTGCCTAAGGCCCAATTTTTCAGCCCCTGTTCAACAGGGGCATGCAATTATAATTATTGATCTAATAATTCACAGCAGGGCCCATTGCTGCGCCCACCAAGAGTAACTGTCAGGCCTTACAGTGTTGTGTCAACACCACCACCACCACCACCACCACCACCACCAAAGGCCACATTTTTCAGCCCCTGTTCAACAGGGGCATGCAATTATAATTATTGATCTAATAATTCACAGCAGGGCCCATTGCTGCGCCCACCAAAAGTAACTGTCAGGCCTTACAGTGTTGTGGCACCAGCACCACCATCAAAGGCCCAATTTTTACTACCACTGTTCAACAATTATATGTTATTACAATTCCTGATTAGGGATGAGCTCGGTGTTCGAGTCGAACATACGTTCGACTCGAACATCGGCTGTTCGATCGTTCGCCGAACAACGAACGATTTGGGCCGTTCGCGCCTAATTCGCGGCCCACAATGCACTACGCCATCGCAGTGTCATCCAGGTGCTGTGATTGGCCAAGCATGCACTGTGACCCCGCATGCTTTGGCCAATCACAGCGCCGGCAGCGAGGAGAGCAATGATTGGCCACAGGCAGGATGCCTGTGGCCAATTATTGCTGAGGGTGTTTAGTACACGCCCCACACTATAAAAGGCCGCCAGCACGGCGGCCTAGTGTAGTGTGTTCCGGAGCAGGGAAAGAGAAGCATAGGCAGGGACAGTGACATTTTTTTTTCTTGCTTAACCTGGATTCCTTTAGTTTAGGGAAAGAGAAGGATAGGTAGGGAGAGTGTCAGTCTTTTTTACTGTGCTAAACCTTGTTTGTAGGGACAGGGAAGGACAGTGAGGGAAATTCTCATTGTGCTATACTGTGCTAAAGCATTCCTCATCAACCATCTTTAAAAAAAAAATTTTTTATAGGGACAGAAAACTATAGGTAGGGAGAGTGTCAGTGTGTTTTACTGTACTAAACCTTGTTTGTAGGGACAGGGAAGGACAGTGAGGGAAATTCTCATTGTGCTATACTGTGCTAAAGCATTCCTCATCAACCATCTTTAAAAAAAAAAATTTATAGGGACAGAAAACTATAGGTAGGGAGAGTGTCAGTGTGTTTTACTGTGCTAAACCTTGTTTGTAGGGACAGGGAAGGACAGTGAGGGAAATTCTCATTGTGCTATACTGTGCTAAAGCATTCCTCATCAACCATCTTTAAAAAAAAAATTTTATAGGGCCAGAAAACTATAGGTAGGGAGAGTGTCAGTGTGTTTTACTGTGCTAAACCTTGTTTGTAGGGACAGGGAAGGACAGTGAGGGAAATTCTCATTGTGCTATACTGTGCTAAAGCATTCCTCATCAACCATCTTTAAAAAAAAAAATTGTTATAGGGACAGAAAACTATAGGTAGGGAGAGTGTCAGTGTGTTTTACTGTGCTAAACCTTGTTTGTAGGGACAGGGAAGGACAGTGAGGGAAATTCTCATTGTGCTATACTGTGCTAAAGCATTCCTCATCAACCATCTTTAAAAAAAAAATTTTTTTATAGGGACAGAAAACTATAGGTAGGGAGAGTGTCAGTGTGTTTTACTGTGCTAAACCTTGTTTGTAGGGACAGGGAAGGACAGTGAGGGAAATTCTCATTGTGCTATACTGTGCTAAAGCATTCCTCATCAACCATCTTTAAAAAAAAATTTTTTATAGGGACAGAAAACTATAGGTAGGGAGAGTGTCAGTGTGTTTTACTGTGCTAAACCTTGTTTGTAGGGACAGGGAAGGACAGTGAGGGAAATTCTCATTGTGCTATACTGTGCTAAAGCATTCCTCATCAACCATCTTTAAAAAAACATTTTTTATAGGGACAGAAAACTATAGGTAGGGAGAGTGTCAGTGTGTTTTACTGTGCTAAACCTTGTTTGTAGGGACAGGGAAGGACAGTGAGGGAAATTCTCATTGTGCTATACTGTGCTAAAGCATTCCTCATCAACCATCTTTAAAAAAAAATTTTTTTATAGGGACAGAAAACTATAGGTAGGGAGAGTGTCAGTGTGTTTTACTGTGCTAAACCTTGTTTGTAGGGACAGGGAAGGACAGTGAGGGAAATTCTCATTGTGCTATACTGTGCTAAAGCATTCCTCATCAACCATCTTTAAAAAAACATTTTTTATAGGGACAGAAAACTATAGGTAGGGAGAGTGTCAGTGTGTTTTACTGTGCTAAACCTTGTTTGTAGGGACAGGGAAGGACAGTGAGGGAAATTCTCATTGTGCTATACTGTGCTAAAGCATTCCTCATCAACCATCTTTAAAAAAAAAATTTTTTATAGGGACAGAAAACTATAGGTAGGGAGAGTGTCAGTGTGTTTTACTGTGCTAAACCTTGTTTGTAGGGACAGGGAAGGGCAGTGAGGGAAATTCTCATTGTGCTATACTGTGCTAAAGCATTCCTCATCAACCATCTTTAAAAAAAATATTTTTTATAGGGACAGAAAACTATAGGTAGGGAGAGTGTCAGTGTGTTTTACTGTGCTAAACCTTGTTTGTAGGGACAGGGAAGGACAGTGAGGGAAATTCTCATTGTGCTATACTGTGCTAAAGCATTCCTCATCAACCATCTTTAAAAAAACATTTTTTATAGTGACAGAAAACTATAGGTATGGAGAGTGTCAGTGTGTTTTACTGTGCTAAACCTTGTTTGTAGGGACAGGGAAGGACAGTGAGGGAAATTCTCATTGTGCTATACTGTGCTAAAGCATTCCTCATCAACCATCTTTAAAAAAAAAAAAATTATAGGGACAGAAAACTATAGGTAGGGAGAGTGTCAGTGTGTTTTACTGTGCTAAACCTTGTTTGTAGGGACAGGGAAGAACAGTGAGGGAAATTCTCATTGTGCTATACTGTGCTAAAGCATTCCTCATCAACCATCTTTAAAAAAAATTTTTTTATAGGGACAGAAAACTATAGGTAGGAAGAGTGTCAGTTTCTTTCACTGTGATAATCCTTGTTTCTAGGGACAGGGAAGGACAGTGAGGGAAATTCTCCTTGTGCTATAGTGTGCTAAAGCATTGATCATCAACCATCTTTAAAAAAACATTTTTTCTAGGGACAGAAAACTATAGGTAGGAAGAGTGTCAGTTTCTTTCACTGTGATAATCCTTGTTTCTAGGGACAGGGAAGGACAGTGAGGGAAATTCTACTTGTGCTATAGTGTGCTAAAGCATTGATCATCAATCAGCTTTAAAAAAACATTTTTTCTAGGGACAGAAAACTATAGGTAGGAAGATCGTCAGTTTCTTTCACTGTGATAATCCTTGTTTCTAGGGACAGGGAAGGACAGTGAGGGAAATTCTCCTTGTGCTATAGTGTGCTAAAGCATTGATCATCAACCGTCTTTAAAAAAACATTTTTTCTAGGGACAGAAAACTATAGGTAGGAAGAGTGTCAGTTTCTTTCACTGTGATAATCCTTGTTTCTAGGGACAGGGAAGGACAGTGAGGGAAATTCTCCTTGTGCTATAGTGTGCTAAAGCATTGATCATCAACCATCTTTAAAAAAACATTTTTTCTAGGGACAGAAAACTATAGGTAGGAAGAGTGTCAGTTTCTTTCACTGTGATAATCCTTGTTTCTAGGGACAGGGAAGGACAGTGAGGGAAATTCTCCTTGTGCTATAGTGTGCTAAAGCATTGATCATCAACCATCTTTAAAAAAACATTTTTTCTAGGGACAGAAAACTATAGGTAGGGAGAGTGTCAGTGTGTTTTACTGTGATAATCATTGTTTCTAGGGACAGGGAAGGACAGTGAGGGAAATTCTACTTGTGCTATAGTGTGCTAAAGCATTGATCATCAACCATCTTTAAAAAAACATTTTTTCTAGGGACAGAAAACTATAGGTAGGAAGAGTGTCAGTTTCTTTCACTGTGATAATCCTTGTTTCTAGGGACAGGGAAGGACAGTGAGGGAAATTCTCCTTGTGCTATAGTGTGCTAAAGCATTGATCATCAACCATCTTTAAAAAAACATTTTTTCTAGGGACAGAAAACTATAGGTAGGAAGAGTGTCAGTTTCTTTCACTGTGATAATCCTTGTTTCTAGGGACAGGGAAGGACAGTGAGGGAAATTCTACTTGTGCTATAGTGTGCTAAAGCATTGATCATCAATCAGCTTTAAAAAAACATTTTTTCTAGGGACAGAAAACTATAGGTAGGAAGAGTGTCAGTTTCTTTCACTGTGATAATCCTTGTTTCTAGGGACAGGGAAGGACAGTGAGGGAAATTCTCCTTGTGCTATAGTGTGCTAAAGCATTGATCATCAACCGTGTTTAAAAAAACATTTTTTCTAGGGACAGAAAACTATAGGTAGGGAGAGTGTCAGTGTGTTTTACTGTGATAATCCTTGTTTCTAGGGACAGGGAAGGACAGTGAGGGAAATTCTCCTTGTGCTATAGTGTGCTAAAGCATTGATCATCAACCATCTTTAAAAAAACATTTTTTCTAGGGACAGAAAACTATAGGTAGGAAGAGTGTCAGTTTCTTTCACTGTGATAAACCTTGTTTCTAGGGACAGGGAAGGACAGTGAGGGAAATTCTCCTTGTGCTATAGTGTGCTAAAGCATTGATCATCAACCATCTTTAAAAAAACATTTTTTCTAGGGACAGAAAACTATAGGTAGGAAGAGTGTCAGTTTCTTTCACTGTGATAATCCTTGTTTCTAGGGACAGGGAAGGACAGTGAGGGAAATTCTCCTTGTGCTATAGTGTGCTAAAGCATTGATCATCAACCATCTTTAAAAAAACATTTTTTCTAGGGACAGAAAACTATAGGTAGGAAGAGTGTCAGTTTCTTTCACTGTGATAATCCTTGTTTCTAGGGACAGGGAAGGACAGTGAGGGAAATTCTCCTTGTGCTATAGTGTGCTAAAGCATTGATCATCAACCATCTTTAAAAAAACATTTTTTCTAGGGACAGAAAACTATAGGTAGGAAGAGTGTCAGTTTCTTTCACTGTGATAATCCTTGTTTCTAGGGACAGGGAAGGACAGTGAGGGAAATTCTCCTTGTGCTATAGTGTGCTAAAGCATTGATCATCAACCGTCTTTAAAAAAAACATTTTTTCTAGGGACAGAAAACTATAGGTAGGAAGAGTGTCAGTTTCTTTCACTGTGATAATCCTTGTTTCTAGGGACAGGGAAGGACAGTGAGGGAAATTCTCCTTGTGCTATAGTGTGCTAAAGCATTGATCATCAACCATCTTTAAAAAAACATTTTTTCTAGGGACAGAAAACTATAGGTAGGGAGAGTGTCAGTGTGTTTTACTGTGATAATCCTTGTTTCTAGGGACAGGGAAGGACAGTGAGGGAAATTCTCCTTGTGCTATAGTGTGCTAAAGCATTGATCATCAACCATCTTTAAAAAAACATTTTTTCTAGGCACAGAAAACTATAGGTAGGAAGAGTGTCAGTTTCTTTCACTGTGATAATCCTTGTTTCTAGGGACAGGGAAGGACAGTGAGGGAAATTCTCCTTGTGCTATAGTGTGCTAAAGCATTGATCATCAACCATCTTTAAAAAAACATTTTTTCTAGGGACAGAAAACTATAGGTAGGAAGAGTGTCAGTTTCTTTCACTGTGATAATCCTTGTTTCTAGGGACAGGGAAGGACAGTGAGGGAAATTCTCCTTGTGCTATAGTGTGCTAAAGCATTGATCATCAATCAGCTTTAAAAAAACATTTTTTCTAGGGACAGAAAACTATAGGTAGGAAGAGTGTCAGTTTCTTTCACTGTGATAATCCTTGTTTCTAGGGACAGGGAAGGACAGTGAGGGAAATTCTCCTGTGCTATAGTGTGCTAAAGCATTGATCATCAACCGTCTTTAAAAAAACATTTTTTCTAGGGACAGAAAACTATAGGTAGGGAGAGTGTCAGTGTGTTTTACTGTGATAATCCTTGTTTCTAGGGACAGGGAAGGACAGTGAGGGAAATTCTCCTTGTGCTATAGTGTGCTAAAGCATTGATCATCAACCATCTTTAAAAAAACATTTTTTCTAGGGACAGAAAACTATGGGTAGGGAGAGTGTCAGTGTGTTTTACTGTGATAATCCTTGTTTCTAGGGACAGGGAAGGACAGTGAGGGAAATTCTCCTTGTGCTATAGTGTGCTAAAGCATTGATCATCAACCATCTTTAAAAAAACATTTTTTCTAGGGACAGAAAACTATAGGTAGGAAGAGTGTCAGTTTCTTTCACTGTGATAATCCTTGTTTCTAGGGACAGGGAAGGACAGTGAGGGAAATTCTCCTTGTGCTATAGTGTGCTAAAGCATTGATCATCAACCATCTTTAAAAAAACATTTTTTCTAGGGACAGAAAACTATAGGTAGGAAGAGTGTCAGTTTCTTTCACTGTGATAATCCTTGTTTCTAGGGACAGGGAAGGACAGTGAGGGAAATTCTCCTTGTGCTATAGTGTGCTAAAGCATTGATCATCAACCATCTTTAAAAAAACATTTTTTCTAGGGACAGAAAACTATAGGTAGGAAGAGTGTCAGTTTCTTTCACTGTGATAATCCTTGTTTCTAGGGACAGGGAAGGACAGTGAGGGAAATTCTCCTTGTGCTATAGTGTGCTAAAGCATTGATCATCAACCATCTTTAAAAAAACATTTTTTCTAGGGACAGAAAACTATAGGTAGGAAGAGTGTCAGTTTCTTTCACTGTGATAATCCTTGTTTCTAGGGACAGGGAAGGACAGTGAGGGAAATTCTCCTTGTGCTATAGTGTGCTAAAGCATTGATCATCAACCATCTTTAAAAAAACATTTTTTCTAGGGACAGAAAACTATAGGTAGGAAGAGTGTCAGTTTCTTTCACTGTGATAATCCTTGTTTCTAGGGACAGGGAAGGACAGTGAGGGAAATTCTACTTGTGCTATAGTGTGCTAAAGCATTGATCATCAATCAGCTTTAAAAAACATTTTTTCTAGGGACAGAAAACTATAGGTAGGGAGAGTGTCAGTGTGTTTTACTGTGATAATCCTTGTTTCTAGGGACAGGGAAGGACAGTGAGGGAAATTCTCCTTGTGTTATAGTGTGCTAAAGCATTGATCATCAACCATCTTTAAAAAAACATTTTTTCTAGGGACAGAAAACTATAGGTAGGAAGAGTGTCAGTTTCTTTCACTGTGATAATCCTTGTTTCTAGGGACAGGGAAGGACAGTGAGGGAAATTCTCCTTGTGCTATAGTGTGCTAAAGCATTGATCATCAACCATCTTTAAAAAAACATTTTTTCTAGGGACAGAAAACTATAGGTAGGAAGAGTGTCAGTTTCTTTCACTGTGATAATCCTTGTTTCTAGGGACAGGGAAGGACAGTGAGGGAAATTCTCCTGGTGCTATAGTGTGCTAAAGCATTGATCATCAACCGTCTTTAAAAAAACATTTTTTCTAGGGACAGAAAACTATAGGTAGGAAGAGTGTCAGTTTCTTTCACTGTGATAATCCTTGTTTCTAGGGACAGGGAAGGACAGTGAGGGAAATTCTACTTGTGCTATAGTGTGCTAAAGCATTGATCATCAACCGTCTTTAAAAAAACATTTTTTCTAGGGACAGAAAACTATAGGTAGGAAGAGTGTCAGTTTCTTTCACTGTGATAATCCTTGTTTCTAGGGACAGGGAAGGACAGTGAGGGAAATTCTCCTTGTGCTATAGTGTGCTAAAGCATTGATCATCAACCATCTTTAAAAAAACATTTTTTCTAGGGACAGAAAACTATAGGTAGGAAGAGTGTCAGTTTCTTTCACTGTGATAATCCTTGTTTCTAGGGACAGGGAAGGACAGTGAGGGAAATTCTCCTTGTGCTATAGTGTGCTAAAGCATTGATCATCAACCATCTTTAAAAAAACATTTTTTCTAGGGACAGAAAACTATAGGTAGGAAGAGTGTCAGTTTCTTTCACTGTGATAATCCTTGTTTCTAGGGACAGGGAAGGACAGTGAGGGAAATTCTCCTTGTGCTATAGTGTGCTAAAGCATTGATCATCAACCGTCTTTAAAAAAAACATTTTTTCTAGGGACAGAAAACTATAGGTAGGAAGAGTGTCAGTTTCTTTCACTGTGATAATCCTTGTTTCTAGGGACAGGGAAGGACAGTGAGGGAAATTCTCCTTGTGCTATAGTGTGCTAAAGCATTCCTCATCAACCATCTTTGAAATCCTTGTTTTTTGGACAGTCAGGGAAATTGTCGTTGTGCTATTCTGTGTGAAAGCAATCATCCTCAACCATATTTAGAAATCCTTAAGTAAAGGGACAGAGAAGGACACCTGAAGGTAGCCCTTATTGCTTTTTTCCCATCTCCCTGCAGGCCATCTATTAGAATGTCTGGAAGGCAAACAAGGAGAGGCAGACAGTCAGGAGGCAATAAAAGAGGGCAAGCAGGCTCTGTGTCTGGGGGCAACAGTGCTGGTCGTGGACGCGGTGCATTGTCATCAGCACATGGCCATGGGACACGCTTGTCCTTCTTTTCGGCAGCTGGACATGTTGAGCCACATCATGCCGAAGACTTGGTAGAGTGGATGACCAAGCCCTCCTCCTCCTCCTCATCCTCTCTCACCCAGGCTCAGGGTACTGTCAAAACAGCTGCCAAAGCGTCCTCTTCCCTGGTATCAATGTCAGACTCATCATCAGTCACTCCTTCCCTAGACCCACCATGTCCTCCTCCTGAGGAGTCCCCCGAACTGTTTGAGCACAGTGTTGGGTACATGCTCCAGGAGGATGCCCAGCGTTTCGAAGGGTCTGATGATGAAACCCAGCTACAGGAAGGCAGTAGCGTGAGAGCAGACAGAGGGGATGCTCAAGAAGGACACCAATCTGGCAGTCATGTTCCAGCAGCTGCAGCATACTGCCAGATTGGCTCCAGTGATGAGGAGGGAGGGGATGATGAGGTCACTGACTCCACGTGGGTGCCTAATAGGAGAGAGGAGGAGGAGAAGAATGAGGAGGAGGCACATCTCCAACGAGGCAGGATGCCCTTTGGTGGCCAGCGTAAGGGCAGTACACCGACGGAATCACACCGCAGAGCTCCGCCTGTGCAGGGCGCTGCCTCTGCCCGTCATTCAAAAAGTTCTTTGGTGTGGGTCTTTTTTGAGGCTAGTGCATCAGATCGCACAGCTGCTGTTTGCAACATATGTCTCAAGCGTATATCGTGTGGCCAAAACATCAGCCGCTTGGGTACCACATGCCTGACCAGACATATGTTGACCTGCCATGCAGCTCGTTGGCAAGCCTACCTCAAAGACCCACACCAAAGAACAAAGCGGACCTCTCCTTGCACCGCATCAGCTGGGATCTCCAACCCCACTATAAATTCAGTCCTGTCTGAAACATGCACTGAGAGGAATGAAGGTGTAGAATTAGGTGTGTCACAGCCAAGTAGTTGCGGCCACTCTGCTAGCAGTACACCGACGTCCGATTCTAGCAGGCAAATTTCCCTGCCCCAGCTGCTGGACCGTCGAAAGAAGTTCACTCCCAGCCATCCACATGCCCAGCGGTTGAATGCTAGCTTGGCTAAATTGCTAGCGCTTCAACTGCTGCCTTTTCAGTTGGTAGACTCGGCCCCCTTCCGTGAGTTTGTGCAATGTGCGGTTCCTCAGTGGCAGGTTCCCAAACGCCACTTTTTCTCACGGAAGGCTATTCCGGCTCTCTACCGGCATGTGGAAGGCAATGTCTTGGCCTCGCTGGACAGGGCGGTCAGCGGTAAGGTGCATATTACCGCTGACTCATGGTCCAGCAAGCATGGACAGGGACGTTACCTTTCTTTCACGGCCCATTGGGTCACTCTTTTGGCAGCTGGGAAGGATGCAGGACAAGGTGCAGTAGTGTTGGAGGTTGTTCCACCGCCACGCCTCCAAAATGCTACTACTGGTTGTGACACACCTCTCTCCTCCACCCCCTCCTCTTCTTCTTCCTCCATGGCCTCTTCCTGTGGTTTGTCCTCTGAACCAGCGGTGCTCCGTAGCCGTTCAAGGGGCTACGCAAGTACGCAGGCAAAAAGATGCCATGCCGTGCTTGCGCTGGTGTGTTTGGGGGACAGAAGCCACACTGGGGCAGAGGTCCTGTCTGCTCTGCAGGGCCAGGCCGAGAGGTGGTTGACGCCACGCCAGCTTAAGCCAGGAATGGTGGTTTGCGACAATGGCACCAACCTCCTCTCCGCCCTCCGACAGGGACAACTGACCCATGTGCCCTGTGTGGCTCACGTCCTTAACCTGGTGGTGCAGCGGTTCTTGGGCAGGTACCCGGGCTTACAGGATGTCCTGAGGCAGGCCAGGAAAGTCTGTGTGCATTTCCGCAGATCTTATAATGCCAGTGCTCGCCTGGCTGAGCTGCAAAAGGAGTTGAACCTGCCCAAGAACCGCCTTATATGTGACATGCCCACCAGGTGGAACTCAACGTTGGCCATGCTGCAGCGGCTGCACACGCAGCAGAGGGCCATCAATGAGTACCTGTGCGACTACGGCACCAGGACAGGGTCAGGGGAGCTTGGTTTTTTTTCTCCACGCCAGTGGGGCATGATCAGGGATGCATGCACTGTCCTGGCACCATTTGAGGAGGCCACGAGGATGGTGAGCAGTGACAGTGCATGCATCAGTGACACTGTACCTCTTGTCCACCTGTTGGAGCACACGCTGCGTGGAATAATGGACAGGGCACTTGAGGCAGAACAGAGGCAGGAAGAGGAGGACTTCCTTGCCTCTCAAGGCCCCCTTTACCGAGACAGTGTTCCTTCTGTCCCACCCATCGCACAGGAAGAGGAGGAGGAGGAGGATTGTGTCAGCATGGAGGTGGAGGCTGGCACTCAGCATCATCAGCAGCAGTCTTTTAGGGATGATTTACAGTCCCAAGAAACCAGTGGACTTGTACGTGGCTGGGAGGAGGTGGCTGCGGATCATGTCGTCCTTAGTGACCCAGAGGACTCCGGACCGAATGCCTCAGCAAACCTACGCTGCATGGCCTCCCTGATCCTGCAAAGTCTGCGGAAGGATCCTCGTATTCTTCGGATCAAGGAGAGGGACCATTACTGGCTGGCCACTCTCCTTGATCCACGGTACAAGAGTAAGGTTGCGGACCTTATGTTACCGTCGCAGAGGGAGCAGAGGATGAGACAACTCCGGGAGGCCTTGCAGAAAGGTCTGTGCAACGCGTTCCCAGAGACTGGGAGGTTACAAACTCCTGGTCCTGGACAACGAGTTGCTGAGGCTTCGGCCAGTCAAAGAAGGAGCGGTGGGGAAGGTGGCCGTCTGACCGATGCGTTCAGACAATTCTTTAGTCCGCAGCCCCAAAGTATGATCGGTTCCAGCAACCATCGCCAGCGTCTGATAAACATGGTGCAGGAATATCTAGGGGCAAGGTCAGACTTGGACACCTTCCCCACCGAAAATCCTCTGGCTTACTGGGTCTTGAGGATGGATCACTGGCCAGAGCTTGCACAGTATGCAATTGAGCTACTGGCCTGTCCTGCATCCAGCGTTCTTTCGGAATGCACATTCAGTGCTGCTGGAGGATTTGTCACGGATCACAGGGTGCGCCTGTCCACCGACTCGGTTGATCGACTGACTTTCATCAAGATGAACCAGTCTTGGATCACCACCAGCTACCACACACCTGATGCTGATATAACAGACTAATTGATTTTAACATGTCACATCCCTTCAAGACTGATGCTGATGCTGAGTGCCTGTGCTGTTATGTTGACTGGCTATCCTCCTCCTCCGAGTCCTCAATGATACGATTGATGATGATAGCTTGGAAGATCATTTTTGTTTATGGGTGCCGCCACCAGTGGCTAAGGCCCAATTTTTCAGCCCCAGTTTTACAGGGGCGTGTAATTACAATTTTTTTAGCAATAATTTGCCATAGGGCTCATTGCTGTGCTCCAAGTACAGTATCTGTGAGGGGTTGGAGTGTTGTGCCACCAGTGCCTAAGGCCCAATTTTTCAGCCCCTGTTTAACAGGGGCGTGTCATTACAATTTTTGAAGCAATACTTTGCAACAGGGCTCATTGCTGTGCTCCAAGTACAGTATCTGTGAGGGGTTGTAGTGTTGTGCCACCAGTGCCTAAGGCCCAATTTTTCAGCCCCTGTTCAACAGGGGCATGTAATTACAATTCTTGATCTAATAATTCACAGCAGGGCCCATTGCTGCACCCACCAAGAGTAACTCTGAGGGCTTACAGTGTTGTGGCAACGCCACCACCACCACCACCACGAAAGGCCCAATTTTTCAGCCCCTGTTCAAAAGGGGCATATAATTACAATTCTTGATCTAATAATTCACAGCAGGGCCCATTCCTGCACCCACCAAGAGTAACTCTGAGGGCTTACAGTGTTGTGGCAACACCACCACCACCACCACGAAAGGCCCAATTTTTCAGCCCCTGTTCAACAGGGGCATGCAATTACAATTCTTGATCTAATAATTCACAGCAGGGCCCATTGCTGCACCCACCAAGAGTAACTGTCAGGGCTTACAGTGTTGTGGCACCAGCACCACCATCAAAGGCCCAATTTTTACTACCACTGTTCAACAATTATATGTAATTAAAATTCCTGATATAATAGTTGACAGCAGGGCGTTCCAGCACCAACCAAGAGTAACTGTGAGTGCTTACAGTGTTGTGCCAACACCAACAACTAAGGGGCCTATTTCTGCAGAGTATATACGGCAGGTCCCTACTTTCAAACATCCAACTTACAAACGACTCCTACTTGCAAACGCAAGAAGACAACAGGAAATGAGAGGAAATCTACCCCTTGGAAGGAAAATTCTCTCCTGTAAGAATTAATATGGGAGAAAGGTGTCTCCTCTGTACTGATGCTTTATCAGCAATCCTTGTTTCAAGAAAAACACCACATTTCAAAAACAGTTGTCATTGGGACGGAAAGTGAGGTGAAATGTTCTGAACAGGGGCACAGACAGCAAAACAAATGTTACAGGGGTGATAACCCTTACCTATGTTTTCCAAAAAGTTTAAAAATAGATTTTTGGGCTGGAGCTACACTTAAACAATGTACCTGTTCAAAATTACAAACAGATTCTACATAAGAACAAACCTACAGTCCCTGTCTTGTATGCACCGCCTGTATACGGCTGTTCAGAGTATATAGGGCCTTTTTTATTTTATTTGCGGGGTTCCCCTTAATATCCATACAAGACCCAAAGGGGCTGGTAATGGGCTGGGGTAGGGGGGGGGGTCATGGGGTAGCTATGCCATTTTTCTTAAAGATTTTCATCCATATTACCGGGACCAGACATTACATTAAAGCCGCAAGCAGTTTTAAATGGCTTTTTTTTCCTTTAGAAGTGTCATTTTGTGCAGGGACAGTTCTAAACACGGGAAACACGTGGCACTTCACAGGCATACTTTAGACACCCCCCAGGTACGATATTTAAAGGAATATTTGACTTTTTTTTTTCACTTTATGCATCATTAAAATGACTGCTCCCGAAAAACGACCGTTTTTAAAACTTATTTTTGCATTGATACATGTCCCCTGGTGCAGAACCCGGGTTCCCAAACCCTTTTTAGGACAATAACATGCATAATAGTCGTTATAATTAGCACTTTAGAATTCGAACGTTCGCATCCATTGTATTTAATAGGGTTCTAATGTTCGTACGAACTTTCGGTCCGTTTGCGGGTTCTGGTGCGAACCGAACCCGGGGGTGTTCGGCTCATCACTAGTGGCCGGTCACGTGGCACTCGTGGCCGGTCACGTGGCACTCGTGGCAGGTGTTGTGGCAAGTGGACAATGACATACAGCATATGTACTTGCCTTGCGATCGACATCCGTGACAGCCATTTCACATCTTTTTTTTTATGTGACAGATGTATATAAGTAAGTAAATAACCTTCTTCCAAAATTTATAATTCAAATAGAAAAGATTGGAACAGAATAGAAAAAAAATATAATTTAGAAGAATAAAATAGAAAGAATATACAACCATCTTCTGAAATTCGAATTTCGAATAGAATAAATTTGAATTTCGAATAGTATGAATTCAAATTTTTTAATTAATTAATTAATTTTAACTTTGGATAGAAAAGATTATAATAAAATAGAAAATAGACTAGAAAAACAATAACCCCAAATTTGGGGTTTCTATCACCAAGTAACCCCGAGATACATGGACCCAAATTCGGGTCACAAAATATTTTCGAATCCGGTTGAAATAATTTCAAATGCAGTTGAAATAATTTCGAATCATGTTGATACTATTTCAACCGGATTCGAAAATATTTTGCGACCCGACTTTGGGTCCATGTATTTTGGGGTTACTTGGTGATAGAAACCCCAAATTTGGAGATGTTGTAGTGCTAGTTCTACTGTGTTTGCATACCAAATTTGGGGTTTCTAGCTACAAGTGGCCCCGAGATATGTGGCCCCAAAATCGGGTCGCAAAATGTCATTCTCTGCTCCAGTAAAGTGCTTGACATTTTGCGACCCGAATTTGGGTCCACGTATCTCAGGGTCACTTAGTTATAGAAACCCCATATTTGGTATGCAAACACAGAACATCTCCAAATTTGGGGTTTCTATCACCAAGTAACCCCGAGATACATGGACCCAAAGTCGGGTCAAAAATATTTTTAGATTCGAAAAAATTCGGATTCGGTTTAATTCGTTAGTATTGTAATTCGGTAATTCGGATGCATCCGAATGTCCGAATAATGAAAAATTCGTCCGAATTTCGATTCGGAACGAAACGAAATGCACATGTCTACTATTAGCCAAGATAATAGGTTTTTGCCCAGAATTGACGTAGATTCTATATTTCCCCATAATGAGGAATTCGGGGTAGGCGAAAACCATATTTTAGATTGGGTTAGAATGGATGATAAGTGATAATCTTGAAAATTGACATAGCCCGTCCCCCCCGCCAATCTGTGTTTAGACAATTGAGTTTGGGCACATCTAGGTTTCTTTCCTTGCCATATATATTTTGATAGGGTTGATTGTAGTGATTTAAAGTAAGTAGTAGGTATAGGGATAGGAATGGTCCTAAATAGGTAAAGAATTTGGGGGAGGTGGAATATTTTAAACGCCGCAAGGCGTCCCAACCACGAAAATTCAACTGACGCTAACCTGGTGAGGTCCTCCTGGAGCTTGGTACGGAGAGGTAAATAGATGCAAATAGATATTTTGTCGCTGAGGTGAGTTGTATTCCTAGATAACTTATGCTATTTTTCGTCCATATGTATGGGAATTGAGTTTTGAGTCGTTTACCAACATCCGCACCTACACCCAGATCCAGTATGTTCGATTTAGTTTCATTTACTTTATAATAGGAAATAGTGCTGAACCAGGCGAGCGTCTTTTGAACTTCCAGTAATGATCGTTCTGGGTCAGAGATAATGAGGTATACATCATCCGCAAATAAGCTTATTTTATGTTCCATATCAGCTATAGGGATACCTGTGATTTTAGTGTTAGATCTAATGCTCTCTGCAAGTGGTTCCATAATGAGGTTGAATATCAGGGGTGAAAGTGGGCAACCTTGTCTAGTCCCATTGGTTATTTGGAAAGGTAACGATAGGGTTTCATCTGAGAACACCCGGGCTGAGGGGTTGGAGTACAGCGCCATTATGGAGTCATGAATTTGTCCTGTGAACCCAAATTTATTGAGAACCGCCGATAAATAACCCCAGTGCACCCTATCAAAGGCTTTTTCGGCGTCAAGGGAAAGCAGGACGGAGAGGGGATTTTCTTGGATTCTACATGATGAATAAGATTAATCATTCGTCTAGTGGCATCAGATGCTTGCCGACCTTTGGTAAAACCGGATTGGTCTTGATGAATAAGGGAGGGAAGTATGTTTTCTATTCTATTTGCAAGGAGCTTGGCGTAAATCTTCACATCCAAGTTAAGTAGTGATATTGGTCGGAAATTTTTAGGTGAGATTGGTTCCTTCCCAGGTTTAGGAAGAGTGACTACCCTAGCGCTAAGCATTTCCGCAGGAAAGGATGCGGATGTGGCGGCTACATTGAAAGTTTGGCAGAGGGAAGGGGCCAGAATAGTTTGGAATAGTTTGTAATATTCCCCAGTGAACCCATCCGGGCCAGGGGATTTTGCAGAAGGAAGGTTGTTTATTACTCGTAATTAGTGTTGAGCGGACCCGAACTGTAAAGTTCGGGTCCGTACCGAATTTTGGCGTTTTCCCGACCCCGGACCCGGACCCGGATTTTGCGCTAAAGTCCGGGTTCGGGTCCGGATTCGGGAATTTAATGGCGCAGTTAGAAATGCTTCAGGGGCCAGCCAATCACCATTTGATTAGCTGGTGTGCCCTTAGAAGCCATCATAGCCATGCCTACTAATGGCATGGCTGTGATTGGTCAGTGCAACATGTGACCCAGCATGTGACCAGCTTCTATATAAGCAAGAGGCACACAGCACAGATCGTCACTCTGCTTTTAGACAGTGTAGGGAAAGGATCCTGGCTGCTGTTGCTGTGAGGGAGAGAATTATATGATAGGAGTTAGTCCTGATTCTGCAATCTACTGATAGAAAAGATAGAGAGACAGTGTAGTGTAGTGTAGGGGCAGGATCCTGTTTGTGCTTTCAGGGAGAGAGATTTAGATAGGAGTCCAGATTGAGAGATATAATAGCTCAGCGATCTGCATAGGTTTATCTGTTTGTGTTGCAAGCTCAGTGCACCAGCACTGCATTACGTTGAGTGATACACCTATTCCATACTGTGGCTGTATTGTGCTCTTGCTAAAAGACCCATTTCGGGCAGAAAAAAAAAAAAAAAAAAAAGGCACTTTATTGTGCTTTTGCTAAAAAAGACCCATTTTTGGCCCCCCCCAAAAAAAAAGGCACTTTATTGTGCTGTTGCAAAAAAAAAAAAAGGCACTTTGTTGTGCGCAAAAAAGACCTATTTTTGGGCAAAAAAAATATTTTGCAGTGTATATCTCTAGTTGTGTGAAATAACCAATTTCTATATATTTTTCTTGTACTATGCTATACTAAAAAAAAAAAAAAACTTTTTTTTGAATAGCATTCTCTGCAGCTGTGCGATTCAGCGGTTATATACTGTGGGTGTGTTGTGCTCTTCCAAAAAACGCCATTTAGGGCCACAGAAAATATTTTGCAGTGTGAAATACACATCTGGAGGTGTGTGAAAAAACAACATTATTTTTGAATAGCATTCTCTGGCCTCTGCAGCTGTGCGATTCAGCGGTTATATACTGTTGGGGTTGTTGTGCTCTTCAAAAAAACGCCATTTAGGGCCACAGAAAATAAATTGCAGTGTGAAATACACATGTGGAGGTGTGTAAAATAAACAATTTCTATATATTGTACAGTGCTATACTAAAAAAAAACACATTTTTTTTGAATAGCATTCTCTGTTCTTCTATAGCTGTGCGATTCAGTGGTTAAATACTGTGGTTGTGTTGTGCTCTTCCAAAAAACGCCATTTAGGGCCACAGAAAATATTTTGCAGTGTGAAATACACATCTGGAGGTGTGTGAAAAAACAACATTATTTTTAAAAAGCATTCTCTGGCCTCTGCAGCTGTGCGATTCAGCGGTTATATACTGTTGGGGTTGTTGTGCTCTTGCAAAAAACGCCATTTAGGGCCACAGAAAATATTTTGCAGTGTGAAATACACATGTGGAGGTGTGTGAAAAAACAACATTATTTTTGAATAGCATTCTCTGGCCTCTGCAGCTGTGCGATTCAGCGGTTATATACTGTTGGGGTTGTTGTGCTCTTCCAAAAAACGCCATTTAGGGCCACAGAAAATATTTTGCAGTGTGAAATACACATCTGGAGGTGTGTGAAAAAACAACATTATTTTTGAATAGCATTCTCTGGCCTCTGCAGCTGTGCGATTCAGCGGTTATATACTGTTGGGGTTGTTGTGCTCTTCCAAAAAACGCCATTTAGGGCCACAGAAAATAAATTGCAGTGTGAAATACACATGTGGAGGTGTGTAAAATAAACAATTTCTATATATTGTATACTTTATTGTGCTGTTGCAAAAAAAAAAAAAGGCACTTTGTTGTGCGCAAAAAAAACCTATTTTTGGGCAAAAAAAATATTTTGCAGTGTATATCTCTAGTTGTGTGAAATAACCAATTTCTATATATTTTTCTTGTACTATGCTATACTAAAAAAAACAAAACTTTTTTTTGAATAGCATTCTCTGCAGCTGTGCGATTCAGCGGTTATATACTGTGGGTGTGTTGTGCTCTTCCAAAAAACGCCATTTAGGGCCACAGAAAATATTTTGCAGTGTGAAATACACATCTGGAGGTGTGTGAAAAAACAACATTATTTTTGAATAGCATTCTCTGGCCTCTGCAGCTGTGCGATTCAGCGGTTATATACTGTTGGGGTTGTTGTGCTCTTCCAAAAAATGCCATTTAGGGCCACAGAAAATAAATTGCAATGTGAAATACACATGTGGAGGTGTGTAAAATAAACAATTTCTATATATTGTACAGTGCTATACTAAAAAAAACAACATTTTTTTTGAATAGCATTCTCTGCACTTCTATAGCTGTGCGATTCAGTGGTTAAATACTGTGGTTGTGTTGTGCTCTTGCAAAAAACGCCATTTAGGGCCACAGAAAATATTTTGCAGTGTGAAATACACATCTGGAGGTGTGTGAAAAAACAACATTATTTTTAAAAAGCATTCTCTGGCCTCTGCAGCTGTGCGATTCAGCGGTTATATACTGTTGGGGTTGTTGTGCTCTTGCAAAAAACGCCATTTAGGGCCACAGAAAATATTTTGCAGTGTGAAATACACATCTGGAGGTGTGTGAAAAAACAACATTATTTTTGAATAGCATTCTCTGGCCTCTGCAGCTGTGTGATTCAGCGGTTATATACTGTTGGGGTTGTTGTGCTCTTGCAAAAAACGCCATTTAGGGCCACAGAAAATATTTTGCAGTGTGAAATACACATCTGGAGGTGTGTGAAAAAACAACATTATTTTTGAATAGCATTCTCTGGCCTCTGCAGCTGTGCGATTCAGCGGTTATATACTGTTGGGGTTGTTGTGCTCTTCCAAAAAACGCCATTTAGGGCCACAGAAAATAAATTGCAGTGTGAAATACACATGTGGAGGTGTGTAAAATAAACAATTTCTATATATTGTACAGTGCTATACTAAAAAAAAAAACATTTTTTTTGAATAGCATTCTCTGCACTTCTATAGCTGTGCGATTCAGTGGTTAAATACTGTGGTTGTGTTGTGCTCTTCCAAAAAACGCCATTTAGGGCCACAGAAAATATTTTGCAGTGTGAAATACACATCTGGAGGTGTGTAAAATAAACAATTTCTATATATTCTTCTTGTACAGTGCTATACTAAAAAAAACAACCTTTTTTTTTTAATAGCATTTTCTGTAGCTGTGCGATTCAGCGGTTACGTGCTGTGGGTGTGTTGTGGTCTGGCAAAAAACGCCATTTAGGGCCACAGAAAATATTTTGCAGTGTGAAATACACATCTGGAGGTGTGTGAAAAAACAACATTATTTTTGAATAGCATTCTCTGGCCTCTGCAGCTGTGCGATTCAGCGGTTATATACTGTTGGGGTTGTTGTGCTCTTCCAAAAAACGCCATTTAGGGCCACAGAAAATAAATTGCAGTGTGAAATACACACGTGGAGGTGTGTAAAATAAACAATTTCTATATATTGTACAGTGCTATACTAAAAAAAACAACATTTTTTTTGAATAGCATTCTCTGCACTTCTATAGCTGTGCGATTCAGTGGTTAAATACTGTGGTTGTGTTGTGCTCTTGCAAAAAACGCCATTTAGGGCCACAGAAAATATTTTGCAGTGTGAAATACACATCTGGAGGTGTGTGAAAAAACAACATTATTTTTGAATAGCATTCTCTGGCCTCTGCAGCTGTGCGATTCAGCGGTTATATACTGTTGGGGTTGTTGTGCTCTTGCAAAAAACGCCATTTAGGGCCACAGAAAATATTTTGCAGTGTGAAATACACATCTGGAGGTGTGTGAAAAAACAACATTATTTTTGAATAGCATTCTCTGGCCTCTGCAGCTGTGCGATTCAGCGGTTATATACTGTTGGGGTTGTTGTGCTCTTCCAAAAAACGCCATTTAGGGCCACAGAAAATAAATTGCAGTGTGAAATACACATGTGGAGGTGTGTAAAATAAACAATTTCTATATATTGTACAGTGCTATACTAAAAAAAAAAACATTTTTTTTGAATAGCATTCTCTGCACTTCTATAGCTGTGCGATTCAGTGGTTAAATACTGTGGTTGTGTTGTGCTCCTCCAAAAAACGCCATTTAGGGCCACAGAAAATATTTTGCAGTGTGAAATACACATCTGGAGGTGTGTAAAATAAACAATTTCTATATATTCTTCTTGTACAGTGCTATACTAAAAAAACAACCTTTTTTTTTTAATAGCATTTTCTGTAGCTGTGCGATTCAGCGGTTACGTGCTGTGGGTGTGTTGTGGTCTGGCAAAAAACGCCATTTAAGGCCACAGAAAATATTTTGCAGTGTGAAATACACATCTGGAGGTGTGTAAAATAAACAATTTCTATATATTCTTCTTGTACAGTGCTATACTAAAAAAAACAACCTTTTTTTTTGAATAGCATTTTCTGTAGCTGTGCGATTCAGCGGTTACGTGCTGTGGGTGTGTTGTGGTCTGGCAAAAAACGCCATTTAGGGCCACAGAAAATATTTTGCAGTGTGAAATACACATCTGGAGGTGTGTAAAATAAACAATTTCTATATATTGTACAGTGCTATACTAAAAAAAAAACATTTTTTTTGAATAGCATTCTCTGCACTTCTATAGCTGTGCGATTCAGTGGTTAAATACTGTGGTTGTGTTGTGCTCTTCCAAAAAACGCCATTTAGGGCCACAGAAAATATTTTGCAGTGTGAAATACTCATCTGGAGGTGTGTGAAAAAACAACATTATTTTTAAAAAGCATTCTCTGGCCTCTGCAGCTGTGCGATTCAGCGGTTATATACTGTTGGGGTTGTTGTGCTCTTGTAAAAAACGCCATTTAGGGCCACAGAAAATATTTTGCAGTGTGAAATACACATCTGGAGGTGTGTGAAAAAACAACATTATTTTTGAATAGCATTCTCTGGCCTCTGCAGCTGTGCGATTCAGCGGTTATATACTGTTGGGGTTGTTGTGCTCTTCCAAAAAACGCCATTTAGGGCCACAGAAAATAAATTGCAGTGTGAAATACACATGTGGAGGTGTGTAAAATAAACAATTTCTATATATTGTACAGTGCTATACTAAAAAAAAAAACATTTTTTTTGAATAGCATTCTCTGCACTTCTATAGCTGTGCGATTCAGTGGTTAAATACTGTGGTTGTGTTGTGCTCTTGCAAAAAACGCCATTTAGGGCCACAGAAAATATTTTGCAGTGTGAAATACACATCTGGAGGTGTGTGAAAAAACAACATTATTTTTGAATAGCATTCTCTGGCCTCTGCAGCTGTGCGATTCAGCGGTTATATACTGTTGGGGTTGTTGTGCTCTTGCAAAAAACGCCATTTAGGGCCACAGAAAATATTTTGCAGTGTGAAATACACATCTGGAGGTGTGTGAAAAAACAACATTATTTTTGAATAGCATTCTCTGGCCTCTGCAGCTGTGCGATTCAGCGGTTATATACTGTTGGGGTTGTTGTGCTCTTCCAAAAAACGCCATTTAGGGCCACAGAAAATAAATTGCAGTGTGAAATACACATGTGGAGGTGTGTAAAATAAACAATTTCTATATATTGTACAGTGCTATACTAAAAAAAAAAACATTTTTTTTGAATAGCATTCTCTGCACTTCTATAGCTGTGCAATTCAGTGGTTAAATACTGTGGTTGTGTTGTGCTCCTCCAAAAAACGCCATTTAGGGCCACAGAAAATATTTTGCAGTGTGAAATACACATCTGGAGGTGTGTAAAATAAACAATTTCTATATATTCTTCTTGTACAGTGCTATACTAAAAAAAACAACCTTTTTTTTTGAATAGCATTTTCTGTAGCTGTGCGATTCAGCGGTTACGTGCTGTGGGTGTGTTGTGGTCTGGCAAAAAACGCCATTTAGGGCCACAGAAAATATTTTGCAGTGTGAAATACACATCTGGAGGTGTGTGAAAAAACAACATTATTTTTAAAAAGCATTCTCTGGCCTCTGCAGCTGTGCGATTCAGCGGTTATATACTGTTGGGGTTGTTGTGCTCTTGTAAAAAACGCCATTTAGGGCCACAGAAAATATTTTGCAGTGTGAAATACACATCTGGAGGTGTGTGAAAAAACAACATTATTTTTGAATAGCATTCTCTGGCCTCTGCAGCTGTGCGATTCAGCGGTTATATACTGTTGGGGTTGTTGTGCTCTTCCAAAAAACGCCATTTAGGGCCACAGAAAATAAATTGCAGTGTGAAATACACATGTGGAGGTGTGTAAAATAAACAATTTCTATATATTGTACAGTGCTATACTAAAAAAAAAAACATTTTTTTTGAATAGCATTCTCTGCACTTCTATAGCTGTGCGATTCAGTGGTTAAATACTGTGGTTGTGTTGTGCTCTTCCAAAAAACGCCATTTAGGGCCACAGAAAATATTTTGCAGTGTGAAATACACATCTGGAGGTGTGTAAAATAAACAATTTCTATATATTCTTCTTGTACAGTGCTATACTAAAAAAAACAACCTTTTTTTTTGAATAGCATTTTCTGTAGCTGTGCGATTCAGCGGTTACGTGCTGTGGGTGTGTTGTGGTCTGGCAAAAAACGCCATTTAGGGCCACAGAAAATATTTTGCAGTGTGAAATACACATCTGGAGGTGTGTAAAATAAACAATTTCTATATATTGTACAGTGCTATACTAAAAAAAACAACATTTTTTTTGAATAGCATTCTCTGCACTTCTATAGCTGTGCGATTCAGTGGTTAAATACTGTGGTTGTGTTGTGCTCTTCCAAAAAACGCCATTTAGGGCCACAGAAAATATTTTGCAGTGTGAAATACACATCTGGAGGTGTGTGAAAAAACAACATTATTTTTGAATAGCATTCTCTGGCCTCTGCAGCTGTGCGATTCAGCGGTTATATACTGTTGGGGTTGTTGTGCTCTTCCAAAAAACGCCATTTAGGGCCACAGAAAATAAATTGCAGTGTGAAATACACATGTGGAGGTGTGTAAAATAAACAATTTCTATATATTGTACAGTGCTATACTAAAAAAAACAACATTTTTTTTGAATAGCATTCTCTGCACTTCTATAGCTGTGCGATTCAGTGGTTAAATACTGTGGTTGTGTTGTGCTCTTCCAAAAAACGTCATTTAGGGCCACAGAAAATATTTTGCAGTGTGAAATACACATCTGGAGGTGTGTGAAATAAACAATTTCTATATATTGTACTGTGCTATACTAAAAAAAAACAACCTTTTTTTTTTTGAATAGCATTTTCTGCAGTTCCGTAGCTGTGCGTTTCAGCCATTACGTACTGTGGGTGTGTTGTGGTCTTCCAAAAAACGCCATTTAGGGCAAGATCCTAAATTTGGAAAATATGAGGGGAAGGTCAAAGGGACGTGGTGGCCCCGGTCGTGGTGCTGCTGGTGGAGCTCCTGTTGCAGGGAGAGGACGTGGTGGATCTGTGCCAGCTACACGCACAAGTGAAACACCTTCCTCAGGTGCGAGTAGGCGACCGAGCCTGCGGCGGTATTTTGTCGCGCCTAATGAGGCTGTACCAATGTTTAGGCCAGGACAAGTACAGGCGATAGTAGATTGGGTTGCTGACAGTGCCTCGGGTTCCTTCACATTGTCTCCCACCCACTCTTCTGATGAAAGATCAGAGTTGGCACCTGAAGCCCATGTCCATCAGTCTTTCACCTCACCCCCTTGCAAATCAGCCAAGCAGTCTGAGCCCCAAATCATGCAGCAGTCTCTTCTGCTTTTCGATGACTCTGTTAGCAGGGTTTCCCAGGGCCATCCACCTAGCCCTGCCCCAGAAGTGGAAGAGATTGAGTGCACCGATGCCCAACCACTTATGTTTCATGATGGGTACATGGGAGGACCATCGCAGCACGTCTCGGATGATGACGAAACACAGGTGCCAACTGCTGCTGCTTTCGCAATTGTGCAGACAGACATGGAGGGCAGGGGTGAAGACTGGGTGGAAGATGATGTGGAGGACGATGAGGTCCTCGACCCCACATGGAATCAACGTTATGCAGGTGACCAGTGTAGTTCGGAGGAAGAGGCGGTGGTCGCACAGAGCCACCAGCACAGCAGAAGAGGGAGCAGGGTGCAAAAACGGAGCATTCGTCCCCTAGACAGTACATCTGCTACTGCCCAACGCAGCAAGGGACCGAGCACACCAAAGCCAGGTCCAAGGACTTCCCTAGCGTGGCAGTTCTTCACACAGTGTGTTGATGACAAGACACGAGTGGTTTGCACGCTGTGCAATCAGAGCCTGAAGCGAGGCATAAACGTTCTCAACCTGAGCACAAGCTGCATGACCAGGCATCTAAGTGCAAAGCACGAGCTGCAGTGGAGTAGACACCTCAAAAACCAAGAAAGGTCTCTGGCTCCTCCTGCTTCCTCTTCTGCTGCAGTCTCGGCCTCTTCATCCACCTCTGTAGTGACAGTGGCACCTGTCACCCCGCAAACAGAGGATCTGCCAGCAACACTACCACCTGGGTCACCAACCATCTCCACAATGTCCCATGGAAGCGTTCAGCTCTCTATCTCCCAAACATTGGAGCGGAAGAGGAAGTACCCCCCTAGCCACCCGCGATCCCTGGCCCTGAATGCCAGCATTTCAAAATTCCTGGCCTTTGAAATGCTGTCATTCCGTCTGGTGGAGACGCAGAGTTTTAAAAGCCTGATGGCATTGGCTGTCCCGCAGTACGTCGTGCCCAGCCGCCACTACTTTTCCAGGCGAGCCATCCCTTCCCTGCACAACCAGGTGGGGGACAAAATCAGGTGTGCACTGCGCAACGCCATCTGTGGCAAGGTCCACCTAACTACGGATGCGTGGACCAGTAAGCACGGTCAGGGACGTTATATCTCCCTAACAGCACACTGGGTAAATGCAGTGGCGGCTGGGCCTGAGGCAGATAGCGGTTTGGCGCATGTCCTTCCACCACCGAAGATTGCAGGGTGCTTCAGTTTGCCTCCTGTTGCTAACTCCTCCTTCTCCGCTTCCTCATCCTCTACCGCCTCCTCATCCATTCAGCGTAACACCTTCACCACCAACTTCAGCACAGCCAGGGGTAAACGACAGCAGGCAGTTTTAAAACTTTCCTGTTTGGGGGAAAATCCCCACACCGCGCAGGAGTTGTGGAGGGACATGGAACAACAGACCGATGAGTGGTTGCTGTCAGTGAGCCTCAAGCCCGGCCTGGTGGTGTGCGATAATGGGCGAAATCTCGTAGCAGCTCTGGGTCTAGCCGGTTTGACGCACATCCCTTGCCTGGCGCATGTGCTGAACTTGGTGGTCCAGAGGTTCCTTAAAAATTACCCCAATATGCCAGAGCTGCTGCAGAAAGTGCGGGCTGTCTGTGCGCACTTTCGGCGTTCTCACCCTGCTGCTGCTCGCCTGTCAGCGCTGCAGCGTAACTTCGGCCTTCCCGCTCACCGCCTCATATGTGACGTGCCCACAAGGTGGAACTCCACCTTGCACATGCTGGCCAGACTGTGCGAGCAGCAGCAGGCAATAGTGGAGTTTCAGCTGCAGCAATCACGCGTGAGTCGCTCTGCGGAACAGCACCACTTCACCACCAATAACTGGGCCTCCATGCGAGACCTGTGTGCCTTGTTGCGCTGTTTCGAGTACTCCACCAACATGGCCAGTGCCAATGACGCCGTTCTCAGCGTTACTATCCCAGTTCTATGCCTCCTTGAAAAAACGCTTTGTGCGATGATGGAAGAGGATGTGGCACAGGAGGATGAGGAGGAGGAGGAGGAAGCGGGATCATTTCAAAGGCTTTCAGGGCAGTCTTTCACAAGTGGCTACGAGGGTGGGTTCCTGCACCAACAAACGCCAGGTACACAATTGTCCGGCAGAAAGGGCACAGTTCTGGAGGATGACGAGGTGGAGGAGGAGATGGAGGAGGAGGAGGAGGAGGAGGAGCCATGTTCACAGCTGGGTGGCACTCAGACCAGCTCGTGGCCATTACTGGTGCGTGGCTGGGGGGATACAGAGGACACAGACGATACACCTCCCACAGAGGACAGCTTTTCTTTGCCTCTGGGCAGCCTGGCACACATGAGCGATTACATGCTGCAGTGTTTCCGCAACGACAGCCGAGTTGCCCACATTTTAACTGGTGCTGATTACTGGGTGGTCACCCTGCTGGATCCCCGTTACAAGGACAACGTACCGTCCTTAATTCCCTCACTGGAGCGGGATCGTAAGATGCGCGAGTACAAGCGCACGCTGGTAGACGCGCTGCTGGTGGCATTCCCACCTGACAGCGGGCGTACGGTGGAAGCACAAGGCGAAGGCAGAGGAGGAGGAAGAGGTCGCCAACGCAGCCGGGGCACCGGCAGCACCTCAGAAGGCAGGGTTAGCATGGCCGAAATGTGGAAAAGCTTTGTCAGCACGCCACAACAACCAGCACCACCAGCTGAGATGGAACGTCTTAGCAGGAGGCAGCATTTCACCAACATGGTTGAGCAGTATGTGTCCACAGGCCTACACGTACTGAATGACGGGTCTGCCCCCTTTAACTTCTGGGTCTCCAAATTGGGCACATGGCCTGAGCTTGCCGTTTATGCCTTGGAGGTGCTGGCCTGCCCTGCAGCCAGTGTATTATCTGAACGTGTATTTAGCACGGCAGGGGGCGTTATCACAGACAAGCGCAGCCGCCTGTCCAGAGCCAATGTGGACAAGCTCACCTTCATTAAAATGAACCAGGCATGGATCCCACAGGACTTGTCCGTACCTTGTGCAGAATAGACATGTATACCGGTGTTGTGACAAAAACTGTCCGGCCATCGGATTGTGCCCGGCCCGTACTGCGCAGGTGCAGCGCTTGCGCAGTACAGAGGACAAGGAGATTCACAAAATCTCCGAAGATGAACGGCGCCTGCGCTGTGAGTGCAGGTTCAAGCCCCACCAGCCAAGAGGACATACGGTAGCACATAGTAACAGGGCCCCTCACGGGCTCGCTTCGATCGCGGCCTTGCTTGGCTCGGCTTGAACCACGGATGGTGTGGCCTTCACCTGAACTCAACACGCAGGCGCCGTTAGTCTTGGGAGATTTTTGAAATCCCCTTGTCCTACATACTCAGCAAGCGCAGTACAGGGCGGACACTATTCGACAGGGGACAGAATTCGACACATCACCGGCCTTACCCAGCCATTGTTGTATTTTTGAACCAGTGTTGGCTACCTCGTCCTCCTCCACCGCCGCTTCCACCTACACAGCCACATCCACCGCCACCTCAACCTCCTACTCCATATGGGCCTCGTCCTGCTAGGCCAAGATTAAAAATTTTATTTTATTTTTTTGTAGCGCACAGATCCTTTCCCCCTTACCTGCCTTTATGTTGTTGGCTCTTCGCAGGAGGGAGAAAGGCACACCGCACTACCAGCCCGTATCCTCCTATATAAAGAGGTTGAGCGGTGTACTTGACGGGCCGTGTCCACAGCCGGAGTCAAAACTCCTCCAGAGGATGATTCTCACCTCTACTGTAGGTAGAGGCAAGTCCTTTAATTGCCAGTAAAGTCAATGTCCACACCAGCTGAAACTCCAACTCTTATTCTCTCATGGCAAAATAAACTGTACTCAGATAGAAAAGGTTAGAGCAAAGAAACAGGACAGCTTAAGGTGTGGAGGAGGTCCAGGCACAAACGTAGCACATTCACTTCACTGCTTAGGTTTCTCAAACAGTTTTTGGCGCACGGTCTCTGCCACAGACATTGAGGTTGGTCTCTGCCACAGACCGGGTGTACAAGGCCCCTGCCACGGGCCTGGAGAACTTTGGTCTCAGCCACAGACCAGGGTGTATAAGGCCCCTGCCACGGGCCGGTTGAATAAGGCCTCTGATACAGTCAAGGTGACCTTGAGCTTCTCCTTCTACGAACCTAGCCCATATCAAGGGGAAGACATCTCTCCAGGGAGTCAACAGACCATTCCTTCACCGTGACTCCCGCATCGGTCCATCAGAATGATCCTCCCTTCCCTGGAACAAGGTCCCCTACACGAGGCGGCTCTGGACTCCAGGCTTTACTCCCGCCCCTAGGCCTCCATACCCAGGGCAGCAAAAACTCCAGGATAGTACCTCACCCCGGGCTAAAGGTGCCCGAGATGGAACAGGAACACATGCACCCAGGCCGAAGGCACCTGGGCGCGGACCCCACTGGACATCAGCCCCCAGGCCAAAGGTCTGCCCCTTTTATATGCTCTCCCGGCATGCACAGCAGGTTCCCCGCCCCGCTGTACTACTGCCAAGAGGGGACACAAAAGGCGCCACCTGTAGGCCGCAGGGAACTGCACACCAATACTGTCCCCCGAGGACAAAATGGTCCATGAATCCTACAGAATTAGGGTATTTGAGCCTATTTACCACTCAAACACTTTCCTTAAATTTAGCACCCCGCTACATTTTTATTTCAAAGTATTTTATTTTCCCACTAGCTTATCCATTAAATTAAATAATTTATTCCAGAAAGGGCGTATTCTGGGGCATTCCCACCATATGCGTGGCATCGTGCCGTTGAGTTTCTGAGGTTCTTAATGACTTCCTGTACCTCTTCTGCTGAAAAGGGGGCCTCCAGCATATTTTTTTATTTTTTATTTTTTTTTATGTTCTTTTAAGTTATTTCCTATCCACATTTGTTTGCAGAGCACTTGCCATGTTTTTAACAACATTTTGCTGCCATTTGCAGCCCTCTAGCCCTTTCCATTACTTTTTTAGAGCCTTTTTAGTCGTCAGAAGTCCGGGTCCCCATTGACTTCAATGGGGTCCGGGTCCGGGTTCGGGTTAAAGTTCGGTCCCGAATCCGAACTTTTTTCCGAAGTTCGGCCGAACCCGCCGGACCCGAATATCCAGCTACCCGCTCAACTCTACTCGTAATATTTTGTCTATCGAGAAGGGGCTATTTAGAGAAGAGAGTTGTAGTGGGGTCACAACAGGGAGATGAACCTTATCAAGAAAGGATTGTATACTCTCCGGGGAGGGTTGTGTGATGGAGGGATCATTCTTGAGGTTATAAAGATCCTCGTAATATGTGCTGAAGGCATTCGCGATATCGTGGGGTTTGAGGAGTTTCTCATTAGAGTGAGGGTGATGTAGGAAAGGGATTTTCGTTTTACTCCTATAACCTTTGATTCTGAGGGACATTGCTTTACCCGCTTTATTTCCCGTGGTGTACGATTTGGCTTTAAGCAGTCTGTATGTTTTTTCGTGTTTCTCGAGAAGGAGGGATTTCAACTCGTGGCGTAATGTAAATATTTTTGCTTGTAAGAAGGGGGAGGGTGTAAGCTTGTTTTGGGACTCAGCAGTGGACAATTCTGCTGTCAGTTTGTCCAGTGTTTGGGTCCTGGCTTTCTTCGCTCTGGCTCCCATTTGTAAAAATACACCCCTCATCACAGCCTTATGGGCATTCCACACCACCACCGGATCTGCCACAGTCCCCTGATTGGTTGCAAAGTATTCTTCTAGGTGTTGTTTGATAGGTAAGGAGTAGCAGGTGGTATGAAGGAGGTAGTCATTGACTCTCCAGATGTAGGAGTTAGACAGGGGAGAATCCCCTGTTATAGACAAACTAACAGGGGCATGATCCGACCAGGTGGCGGTGTGTATAGTAGACTTAGAAACCCTCTGCAGCAAGACCTTATCAGTAAGAAATAGATCTATTCGTGATTAGGTGTTGTGAGGCGCCGAAAGGAAGGTAAAGTCCCTCTCGTTCGCATGACAACACCTCCACACGTCATACAAATCATTGGAAGCAATAAAGCCTTCTAAAGGAGAAGAGCGTCTTTTAACACCTGATGTTGAGTCCATGTCATTGTTTGGGACCATGTTAAAGTCCCCGTCCAGCAGAAGATGACCTTGTTGGAGCTTTCTGGCAATACGTATAGTCTTTTTAAGGAAAGCCATTTGGCCGTAGTTAGGAGCGTACACAGAAACAATGGTATATGGGACATGGTTAATTGTGCATACCAAGATTATATACCGTCCATCCAGATCTGATTCACAGTGTTTAAGTTGAAAGTTCACCGTGTTTCTGATAGCTATCAGCACTCCTCGCTGTTTTTTGGGGTAAGAGGATTTGAACACATGGGGAAAAAGTCTGTGATGACAATTGGGAGGAGATTTGAGAGCAAAGTGTGTTTCTTGGACGCATAAAATGTCGCAGTTATGGGCTATAGCAGTATTCCAAAGGGAGGATCTCTTGGCAGGATGGTTTAACCCTTTCGCATTCAGGGAAAGAACATTGAACCCCATGTTAGGTGTCAGAGTGGAAGGTGAATGTGTGTCCACTTACAGTTCTGGAGAGCGTTGAGTCAGCAGCAGTGTTGTCAATCGATGTCGGATGAGAAGTCTTCCTCCGTCGCTTAAGAAATTGAGAACAGTGGTTCCAGATGGAAACTATAGGGGTATATAATGGGTTAGATATGGCAAATTGCGACTAACAGGCAATTGGTCCGTGTTCACGTGCGAAAATTATGTGTATTAACTGGCAGAAACAGGAATATGAAACAGAAGCAACAAAAAGAGAACAAATAGTAGGACCAGTAACAGGTAGCTCACTGGAGCAACTGGTCAAATAATGGGGTATAGTTCAGCAAACAGGCGTCAAAACGCAGAACCATTCCGGACGAGTCAATCGCTCATACGTAGCTGTGTGGGCAAACTAATCAGTGGTTGCCTTTGTGGGATCTATGGCCCACACCAAATGTGAAGGGGTTCGGAACCCCAGAGGACTCTTGATGAGCAGGAGGGGGATCCAGTACTATCCCCCAGTCCCGTAGGAGCTTCATGCCTCCCTCAAGGGTGGAGATGGTATGAGGTATGCCGTTATAGGTAACCAAGATAGTGGCAGGGTGGCGCCATTTATACACAATCTTGTGGTTGTTCAAGGCCTTAGTGATAGATTTAAGTTGTCTGCGCATTTGCAGCGTATATCGCAACAAGTCAGCATAAAGTTGAATATCAGAGTAAGGTGCAGGTAGGGGGGATAGTTGTCTTGCTTTCATGAGAATTTGTTCTTTAGCTTGGAAAAAATGGACTCTGAGGAGGACATCTCTGGGTATGTCTGCCTCAAGGTGGCGTGGTTTGGGAAGTCTATGAATGCGGTCGATAGTAAGTTCGATCGGGGTCAATTCAGGAAGCATGCTAGAGAACATGGTGCTGGCAAAGTTATGTAATTCTTTGGGTTGGACAGATTCTGGGATCCCACGTATCTTAATATTATTGCGTCTGGAGCGGTCCTCGAGGTCCGCGAGTTTGGACTTAACCCATAGAGATTCATCTCTTTGATCATGGTATGCATCCACCAATTCATTTACTGTGTCAGTGCACTCCTCCATCCTGTGGTCAATAAATTGCACCCTATTGTCCATTTGTTTCATTTCTAATGAAAATCTGTTAATCAGTGACGATAGGTTGGTCATGAGAGAGGATTGCAAGGACACAAGCATATCCTTCATAGTAGTGTCCAGTACTGGTTGCCCCAGGGTTGGAAACTGAGCTATTGAGGATTGTAAGGATGATATGGCTGCGTCATTGTGTAGGCCTGTACTCACAGTTTCTGAGGCCTGTCCTGTTAGATCCATCCGCATCCTCGATTTTGCTGGGCTCCGGGAGACTGGGGTTGCTGGTGACGGGTCATGAGGGAAGCTTGGGGGTAATCCCTGCTGCATTTCATGCGTACGATCCCCTGGGAGACCAGAGACATTCAATGGATGCCGCGCTGTGCCTCCGGCGGCGCCATCTTGCCGCGTGTGGCGAGGCTGATAAGCAAAAGATTGCAGCCGCTTCGGACCTACTTCCTGGCTCTGTTTGCGGGACATTGCGGTAGCGGAGCTCGCTGGGTATGTCAGGAGGCAAAGTGGTGCTAAGGATGGTGCTGGAAGGCCCACTAAGGTGCTTTCGTCCGGTCTGGTGTGCGGAGCTCTCAGCTCAAGCAGCCATCCACGATTGCGCGCAAGCCACGCCCCCTTACATTGTTTATTATACTATATTTTATATTTTTATATTTTCTTTCGGGAAGGGGGGTATACACTCCCTCTTGGTCTGCTAACCTTCCCTCTGTTCGTTGCTAATCAGACCCTGTGAGATGTCCCTATGGAATGTATCCTAGGCCTCGGTGGCTGCCCCCCCTTTCTTTTCCCCTTTTTTTTCTTTTTGATTTTGCCCCTCCTGCTACGGGAGGGTGAACATTACCTAGTGAGTAGACATGATCCAGAGCTCCGCTGCTACCTATTACTTTGATTTTGCAGGAGTTACAGTGCCCGGGGCTCCAAGCAGGACACACTACATGTCACCGCGTAAGTTTTTTTTTTTTTCTCGACCTGCCACCCCCATAGCGAGGGATCAGGACTCACACCAGCCACATCGCTTCCTGTCTCTGGACTTGGACTGTTGGTCCTAAATCACAATATACTGTCCGTGGCAGTGTGAGTGCCCTGGCACGTGCCGTGTAGGGCCCCTAGTTCGGGGCTCATTTACACCACCTAGTTTCCCGTCCCCCCGCACGTTTGGCGGAGGACCGGGACATAGTAGGATAGGCACCTAGTGCCTGGGAAGTTCACCATGGATGTGTTTGTCATGTTATATATGACTGTTGTTGTTTTTCTCTCCTTTCCTTTCTCTGCTTCTTTCTTCTATATCTCCCTTTCTCTATGGTTAGTCTTTCTAATATGCTCAGATGCTGTCAATGTCAAATGCGAGGCAACAGAGGTTTCGCTGCTCCCAAGGTCCTACGGGGTGAGTCTATTATATCCGTTCCTTTTTAACCCCGTTTTGCCCTATGGCTGACCGCCCGCCACCCTCCTTTACTATACTCTCCTGGAACGTTAGAGGTCTCAACTCTAAATTTAAACGTGCCCTCCTTTTACAATATTTGAAATCCCGCTCCCCCCAGCTCATACTCCTCCAAGAAACTCACCTTGTGGGCAGCAAAATCCTGACTCTCAAAAAACCGTGTGTTCAGAGAGCGATTCACTCTACCTACTCCACGTATGCTAGAGGGGTGTCGATTCTTGTTCACAAAAACTTCCCCTGTGTCATTGACGAGGTCCGCACTGACCCCCAGGGCAAATATGTGATTTTGGTGTTCACATTGTGGTCGCAAAGGTACATTGTAATTAATATGTATATACCTCCCCCCTTCACACCAGGTCTGCTGTATGATGTGCTAGAAAGAGTGGCCCCCTTTTGCCCAGGAAAGGTTTTGGTGATGGGTGACTTCAGCGCCACTCTATCGCCGGACTTGGATAGGCCTGCGCCTCCAAAAAAACACTCTCCAGACCTATCAGCCTGGGCCCAGGCGGTGGGTCTGGTAGAGGTCTGGAGATGGAGGCACCCCGCCACGAGGGCATATTCGTGTTTTTCAGCTTCATACAAGACCGCATCGAGGATTGATCTGGCGTTCTCTAATCCCGCACTGTTAGCGGATGTGTTGGAGGCGACGTATCTTCCTAGCAGTCTATCTGATCATAGCCCTCTGGCGGTGGTCCTGCGCTCCCCGGCATCCCAGAGTGCAGCACTGTGGAGGCTGGGTGCGCAGTGGGTCTCACACCCGGACCTCTCAGACACGCTCCCCCCCCACTGACCGAATATTGGAAACATAATGCAGGTTCCTCCTCCCCGGACATCACATGGGATGCTTTCAAGGCTTACATGAGGGCGCAATACATTGCATCAATTGCTAATGTAAAGAAGCAGCACGCGGCCGCGACACTGTCACTGGAGAAACAGGTAACGGACTGCACGGATGTTTACAGTAATGACCCCACTCCGGCCCACTTTGATCTGCTCATGGCGGCTCAGAGAGAGCTGCAGCTGCACCTGACAGAAGTCACACGACTTGAGACGCACAGAGGCAAGCAGAGAGTTTTCAAACAGGGCGACCGGAATGGCCATCTTTTGGCCATGATGGCCCACCACGACCAACCTACTACCCTGGTATCGTCTCTGCAGACCCCGGGGGTGGGATGGTTTCCACACCGACTGACATCCTCCAGACCTTTAACGAATTTTACCATGGTTTATACTCCACTGGTTTACCATCGGATTTCCGGCCGGAGATGCTACAGGCCCTATTGGACCCCTTGGCGCTTGGCTGGCTCTCCGACGACGAGAGGGAATTGCTGGTCCGACCATTCACGGAACTGGAGGTTCTGAATGCCATCCACTCCTTCCCCTCTGGCAAGGCCCCCGGGCCCGATGGGCTCCCGATAGATTTCTACAGGGCGCACTCGGGTCTGCTGGCCCCCTTGCTGACTCAACTCTACACTACATGCCTGACTGACGGCAGCCTACCCACCTCTATGTACCATGCCCATCTGACACTGATCTATAAGCCCCCGAAGGACCCCACTTTATGTGCCTCATACAGACCTATCGCACTCCTCAACACTGACTTCAAAATTCTAACTAAGTTACTGGCCCTCAGATTATACCCCATGCTGCCCTCAGTGATAGATCCCGATCAAACAGGTTTTATGCCCCGTAGGTCCACGGATGTTAATTTACGACGCCTTTTCACAAACATACACACCCAACATATTAACATGGGCTCACGGGCAGTGGCATCCCTAGACGTTGAAAAGGCCTTCGACACGGTTGAGTGGCCTTTACTATGGGAGACATTGTGCAGAATGGGCTTTCCTCTGCTGTTTATTAAATGGCTTCAGGTGTTATACAAATCCCCTACTTCTTCGGTACGTCTGGGTGGAGGGTTGTAGATTCCATTTAGACTCTGTAGGGGAACTAGGCAGGGCTGCCCCCTCTCTCCAGCCCTATTCGCTCTCGCTATTGAACCGGTGGCGGAGGCGCTGCGCACCTCGCCACTTATTAAGGGACTCCGGTTGGGGCAGTTGGAGGAGAGGGTGGCCCTGTACGCAGATGATATGCTGCTCTTCCTAAATGATGCAGGCCCATCGCTGCAGGGGGCACTATCGGTTCTAGATACCTTTGCTGCGGTCACCGGGCTCCGGGTGAATTGGTCCAAATCCCTTCTTTTCCCGATTGACTGTGGGGCCCCTTCCACTGCTCCACCTGGGACTCCCCTCCGTTGGGTGGACTCTTTCAAATACCTGGGAGTACAAGTCTCCATCCGGGTCTCTGACTATATTTCACTCAACCTGACCCCGGTCCTCCTGGAGGCCTAATCCAAATTTAAATCCTGAAGCAACTTACCCCTCTCCGTGTGGGGACGTGTGAACCTCATTAAAATGAAGATAGTCCACAAGCTCACATACCTTTTCCGTCACTCCCCGCAATGGGTTCCCAGATCCTTTTTTCAGAAACTAAACCGAATCTTCTCCTCCTTCATATGGGGGCCATCGCCACCCAGATACAAGCTTACCACGTTGATGAGACCACGAACACAGGGGGGCATGGCTTTCCCGGATTGTCACAAATATTACCTGGCAGCGCAGTTGGTGACTGTGGCATGGTGGTTGCTGCCGGATAAGACAAACCCATCCACTGTGCTTGAAGCTACAGTGGTTGGTTCGCTGGAGGCCCTCCAACTGCTAGTATACCGGGGCCCTCGCGCCCCATATCCCCTGACCCCCTCTATGCTCACCACTTTGCGGGCATGGAGGGTTGGCCTGACCATTGAAAAGTGCAAACCACAGGAGATCTCCCCCAATGCCCCAATCTGGCTAAACCCCAACCTCCCACATCTACATGAACTTCTAGATCCCTATGCGTGGACGAAATACGGCGTCAAGCTTATTTCGCACATAACATTAAACAATGCCCTGCTTACCTTCTCAGACCTTTCCTCCTCTTTTAACCTACCTGACCACTACATATTTAGATATCATCAGCTGTCTCATGCGTTTGGGGCGCAGTTCCCTCTCTCCTCCTGCACTGTGGTCCAGTCAGAGCTAGAGAGGACGTTGCGACTCCATTGCACAGAGAAGCCCACCTCTCATCTATACTCTTACCTGCTTTGTGTGTCTCTCCCGCCCCTTGACAGGCTGTGGTCCAGTTGGTTGAGAGACATCCCCACTCTAGACACTGATGACTGGGATGATATCTGGGACCTACCTTTTAGATCTCTGGTCTCCATCCGAGACAGGGTAGTGCAGTTTAAAATTGTACACAGGGCCTACTTTACACCCCATAGGCTTCACAAGATGGACCCGGCGCATTCACGGGAGTGTTGGAGGTGTGGCGCCTCACCGGGCGACTTCTCCCACATTTTCTGGTGGTGTCCTGGGATCCAACAATACTGGTTGGAGGTGCTGGGTCTCATAAACAAGGTGGCCTCGGCCACTATTCCGCTGAAGATGGAGATATGCCTGTTGGGCATCATTGAGCCCGTAGTTCAGTCGGCCGCGAGACGCGTTCTGGTCAGCTTGCTGCTGTTCTATGCCCGAAAAACCATTGCCATGCATTGGAAGAAGCCCACTCCCCCATCCGAGATGCAATGGAAACGCCTGGTCAATGCCAGCCTTCCCCTCTATAAAGACACATACGCTAACAGAGGATGCTTTCGAAAATATGATAAGGTCTGGCGCCCCTGGCTAGAAGAGCCTGAGACCGCTGGCTAGCATGACATGTATGGGATGTACTTCTGAGCCTCAGCCTATAGTGGACGTACTCTTTTTCAGTTGTAATATATGAGACCATGCTGTATTGCCGTTTACGATATAACATATAACTTTCTGATGATATTGTAGGTACGTGAGCTATGTTTTCTGATGTCTCTGTATTGTTAATATGTGTTTCTGTCTTCAAAACCAATAAAAAAACAAGTTTTAAAAAATAAAATAAAAAGTCTTGGGCATGGTGCAGGATGGACAAGATATATCAAGGTCATATGCTGCAGGATAGACTGCACAGTGAAGATCTCCATGGGTTGGAAGTAACTCCACCCTGGGTCTTGGTTTGCTCTTTGGTGTCTTCTTTTGATTTGATGCCCCTTGGGGATAACTCAATTTGGACCTTAGGTACCCGAGCCTCCAATCCCAAAGGATGCCTTGTATTGAGAAACATGTTGGGAGGAGCTAGTATTGTGACGTCATCAGGCACGGGTACGCTGGATGGTACCGTAGCCGTGCTGGAGAATCTGCATTACTGATTGAAACTTCCTTATGCTTGTAAGTGTGATATGTAAGTTGTATGTTGTAAGTTTTAAATAAACTTTATCTCTACAGTATAACACTATGGGGTCTCTTTCTTTTTGCCTTTGATATATTCCTGTGCTGAAATATACTGATGGAGCAAAGGCCAAGTTACTTATTCCCAAGGTGGTGACACTGCTGCTGAATTAGGCTGATGGGGTCGCAGAGCTGGTATGAGATCTGATGGTGGGAGCGTCGGCTCTCTGGGGTGAAACACACAAAGCGCTATTGATCTTTTTATCTTGAGATCATATCGGTTTGGTAAGAGGCCTCTTGGTATAAGAAGCACTTTGAGCACTGAATGTATAGTCATTTTGTTAACTTTTACTTACAGATAAGCCTATAATAAGGTTTAGGAGATATTCCCCTTGCAATGAGCCGCTGACTGCAGCGGCGCATGCGCAAAGGGAATTCTCGGCTGAAGGCCCGGCAGACGCCGGCCCTTGCCGGAAAGAAGTCTCACGCGCGCATGTTGTATACCATAAGTCATAAGGTGCTAGTATGCATTGCATACTAGCACATTATGTGAAATTTGATTTAAAACAAAGCCCTCCAGCGCCGCAATGTCAGTGCTGTAGCTGCTTCCATTTTCAACCCATCTTGCTTCCGGGTTTGGGGGCTCCTGTTCTGTGATAGGCCGGAGTTGCAATGTCGTCACTCCCACGCACACGCGGGAGCTGACGTTCATGGCACAGGGCTCGGAAGGAATGGCAAAAAGTGGTGGTTCTCTTTTGGTTTACACAGGAGTGCAAAGAACATAAAACAAAGACATACAAAAACAACTTGTAAACTTTAACTTGTACAGTCAGATACTATGAATATATGTAGGTGTTAAAGTGAAGTGAAATGAAATGAGGTGAAATATTGGGGCACATAAACCTGGCTATAAAAATTCAGGCCTATTTCAAGAGCTAGCGACCCTTGAGTACCACACCAACCAGGGTTGCCAGTATTTAATACTGTATGAGTATTTTTACGATGCTAGACTCAAAAAGCGTTTCATAGGTGCTGTGCGTGTTTGTTGTTTGTATAATTTCCTTTAGGTCAGGAGGTTTAGGGTCCCTCCAGTGCCTAACCAGAGAGAAATGGGTGCTAATAGGATATGGAACACCACTGTACTTGACATAGGAGGGATAAAGTCTATTTCTAGTGAGAGTCTTTTTTTTATTTAACTGCAGTTAAAGTGGTTGTAAACCCTTGCAACACACTTTTTGCTACAGGTAAGCCTATATTAAGGCTTACATGTAGCTACCCAGGATATCTCCTAAACCTGCACGGTGTCAAAAGTGTCCGATGTGTCCACCATAATGTCGCAGTCACGATAAAAATCGCTAATCGCCGCCATTACTAGTAAAAAAAAACTATTAATAAAAATGCCATAAAACTATCCCCTATTTTGTAGACGCTATAACTTTTGCGCAAACCAATCAATAAACGCTTATTGCTATTTTATTTTTTTTACCAAAAATATGTAGAAGAATACGTATCGGCCTAAACTGAGGAAAAAATATGTTTTTTTTATATATTTTTTGGGGATATTTATTATAGAAAAAAGTAAAAAATATTGATTTTTTTTTCTAAATTGTCGCTCTATTTTTGTTTATAGCGCAAAAAATTAAAACTGCAGAGGTGATCAAATACCACCAAAAGAAAGCTCTATTTGTGGGAAAAAAAGGACGTCAATTTTGTTAGGGAGCCACGTTGCACGACCGCGCAATTGTCAGTTAAAGCGACGCAGTGACGAATCGCAAAAAGTGGCCTGGTCTTTAACCACCAAAATGGTCCGGGAATTAAGTGGTTAACAAGACACGTGGCCACTCTTTAAAATTAGAAGAAAAGAGGTTTAACCCTAAACTGCGTAGAGGGTTCTTTACTGTAAGAGCGGCAAGGATGTGGAATTCCCTTCCACAGGCGGTGGTCTCAGCGGGGAGCATCGATGGTTAAAAAAAACTATAAGATAAGCACCTGAACAACCACAACATACAGGGATATACAAAGTAATACTGACATATAATCACACACATAGGTTGGACTTGGTGTCTTTTTTCAACCTCACCTACTATGTAACTATGTATGTATATGTCTAGAGTCTAGACCACGTGTGCTGAAAGAGCAGCACCAGAAACATTTGATCAGAGGGAAATAAAAGGAGTAGAATAAATGATTAAAGTGAGAATGAGCAATCATACCATTTTTTGTTTTCTAATGATATCTATTTCAAAGCACACAGTATTTTCAGAAACACGTCACACATGGCGCTGACGCTTTGTCCAGCTTTGTCGGTTTGTGCAGTGTGTTGGAGATACCTCTTCACAGGACTCTAAAGTAAACTCACCAAGTTTAGGTCACACTTTGTAGCTTTGAACAAAGAAAGAATTCAGCTGCAAATGTGGGTAGATGTGCAGCATGGAGGAAATGCTGACAGCTCCTATTTGATGTTTAATGCCATTTTCTCTGGGGTGTGACTGCTGGAAAGATCAACAGGCAAATAGCCAACAAACCTGAAAGGGTCTATGGGGAGCGTTAACCCGTTTTTTTAGCTCTGTGGGATGTGCATTCCAGGGAATGTGTAGCATCTTTGTATATATTTTTGTATTTCTTTTTTTTTTTGCAGGACTAAAATTTAATTCTTAAAAGGTTTAATTTCTTTAAAACCAGGTATAAATGTAATATTGCATAAAATGTTTAATAGCCATCCAGCAGTAGGGCTCTAATCTCCATTTCGCAAGTTTACTATCACAAGTCTGGTGTGTTAATGTTTGAAGTCTGGTCTGTTTCCCCTGACTGGTTAGTCTGTGCTTCTGTCCCTTTTCACCTCTGCCTTGTCTTCATGTGTCTATTTAGTGATAGTCCACAGGGCTGCTGTTATAAATCATGGGGCCCCATACTGCTTACCTGACAGGGCCCCCTTTCCCCCCTCTGCATCCCCTATAAAATACCAAATTATATTTAAAAATAAATTAAAATCATTAAAGCGGAGTTTCACCCAAAAGTGGGACTTACGCTTTAAGCACTCCTCGCCCCCTTACATGCCACATTTGGCATGTCATTTTTTGGGGGGGGGGAGTGGGTACCTTGTTTTGAGAGAGACTTCCTGTCCTACTTCCTGCTTCTATCTCTTGACCACCCAGGCGACTCCTCCTCTGCCCCTAGGCGGCCCCTCCCGCTCTGCAATCTTCTGGAACATAGGTCACAGAAGATTGCCTGGTCACTAGCAGAGCGCAGCGCGACCCGCGTATGCGCAATGCCTGCCTGGCCGTAAAGCCACAAGCTGTCGCAGCCGGGTGCCCACATTTGATATGACAGTGCCGTGGAGAGGAGGGGGAGAGGAGCGAGGCTCCATGCGGCCGCATCGCTGGACCGTGGGACAGGTGAGTGTCTATTTATTAAATGTCAGCAGCTACACTTTTTGTAGCTGCTGACTTTTAATAAACAAAAAATCCATTGCCCGCTCTACATCCTGAAACATCTTGTGTGCCCACAGCAGCTTCCGGCAGGTGAGGAAGGAAGCCAGCAACGCTGCAAGGAAAAAGGGCGCACAGGGGGTTCCAAAAAGCAGGAGTATGGGGGTGTGGATGCCAAAACTGATCCCCCCTGCAGCAGAGCTGGAGGGAGGGAGCAGAGGAGAAGCTGCTAGCGCTGCAGGAGGAGACAAAAGAGGTACTGTGTCTGCAGTAAGGCAGTACAGCTGGCCCTCCTGCTCAGCAGGTGCCCGGGTCCCCCTATATGAACTGATGGGACCTGGGCCTAGTACAGGAGGGCTGCCTGTACTGCCTTATCAGTGGCCCTGGTAGTCCAAGTAGGCCCTGATCAAAAAAAATAAACAACAAAAAAACATAGATGAAGGAAATGCATGACTAGGTGAAGAGGGGAGACACATTTTAAAAGGGTTGAGGTTAGGCTTAGGAGTTGAAATCATTTACCTTGTTGACTGAAGTACAGGCTTCTGAGGGGCTTCTGGGAGTTCAGGAAGGGGTGGAGAGCTCCAAACCCAGTTAGTATTCAAGAATCAGAGAAGGAACATAACCAACCCACCCACCCTGTTTCTGAAATCTTTATTATATTATATTATATGATAAAAAAGAGAACAGGAGAGATCGGGACTTTGCATGAAGCATGTGCGGGAAAAGTTAAGATTGATTGGGGGTAATTAGCATATCTGAAATACGTTGTATAATTATTAATTTATTACTTTCACATAATGCATCGTACATAACTATATTGCATTATGGAAGAAATCGATAAAACATGCACAGACATGGTAGGGGAGGGAATTGTTCAAACAGAGACCCGAATACATAAACAATAAACACAATAAGATATATACTGCAATGATACATATTTGGAGCATGAAGTTGGTAGCTCTACGCGTTTCGCGACTTTGGTCGCTCATCAGGAGCAAGCATGCATTGTGTTTCTGTAACAACCTAAGCACATTTCAGGTTGATCCAGGGCATCTGACATTCAGGAGACAATGAACAAGTCAGAGTCCCAGATGGTACTCACCGGGTAACCATATGTTGCAGGCTTGGAAGTGCAACCAAGCCCCATGGGCTGGGCTAGCCCCTACTATATATTTATCTGATGGGTCATGATGGAGCAGTGATGTCATAAGGGGGCGAGGTCACCGGATGACATCAACCGGTGATCCCGCCCCATGCCAATATAAGTCGTTGCGCACCACACACACGGCATTACAGCGGGAGAGAAGGTTGTGTCAACATCAGAAGAAGAGAAGAGGGAAGAAGACAACGCAGAAGACCGGGCAAGAGCTAGCAAAAGAGGGGCAAAAGAGCAGAAGATAGCGGAGGAGGCCCAGCAGAAGACAGCGGGAGAAGAACCGAAGAGAGACCGGAGAAGAGCCGGAGAGGGCAGAAGAAGTTGGAAGAGACCCCCGCAGCTGCCTAATAAATTACCTTAAAAACCTGTGTTTTTTTAATTGACACTTTTTTTCAGGTGAATGGGTAGGGGTACAATTTACCCCATACTCATTCACATAGGATGGGGGGTGGGGATCTGGGGCCCCCCTTATTAAAGGGGGCTCCCAGATTCCGATAAGCCCCCCTTGCCCGCAGACCCCGACAACCAATGGCCAGGGTTGCCGGGAAGAGGCCCTTGTCCTCATTAACATGGGGACAGGGTGCTTTGGGGTGGGGGGCTGCAGGGCGCCCCCTGCCCCAAAGCACCCACCCCCCCCCCATGTTGAGGGCATGCGGCCTGGTATGGTTCAGGAGGGGGGATGCTCGCTCATCCCCATCCCCTTTCCTGACCGGCCGGGCTGCGTGCTCGAATAAGGGTCGGGTATGGATTTTAGGGGGACCCCCATGCCGTTTTTTCAGCGTAGGGGGTTCCCCTTAAAATCCATACCAGACCGAAGGGCCTGGTATGCTCTTAGAGGAGGAACCCATGCCGGTTTTTTATTCAAAATTTGGCATGGAGTTCCCCCTCAAGATCATCAGAGCACAAGTCGCATTCCAAAGTCGGATCATGCAAGACAGCGATCCGACTTTGATCCGACTTCAGTGATATTTAATAGGCTGAAGTAAGATCAAAGTCGGACCAAAGTAGTGCAGGGAGCATTTTCAAAGTCGGACCGACTTGTGTCGGACCAGTTAAGACGTCTCTCATAGGGAAACATTGATTTTCACATGTCATGCGACACAAGCTCCCAATGTCGGAGCGTTTGTCTCACCAGTGTGAACCCGGCCTAAAGGTGAACTTTTATGAACTAGCATTTCCTCTCCAAGATCTATTGGTTTAGAAAAATAGACTTCCAAAAGCTCCCATTGCACTTAGCAGTTTCATATCTGGTACAAAGTGATAGGTCCTCTTTAACATGACTGAAAGTTGCACTTTCTGTCTTCTCTGTAATAATGCCTTTCTGCGGTGTGTAAATAATTTTCAAAATCTCTGTAATTTCTCCACCCTGATCCCTTTCTGCCTCTCAGTGACACAGCTAGAGGTCACTGAGAAGTGCAGCTCCTTCTTAATTTACTCTCGGTGCGAGTCTGTTGGTAATGAATCCTTGATAATAGATGCTGATAGAATTGGCTCAGACATGATCTGAACTTCCAGACATAATCTCTGTGCAGAACAGCCTAGTTTGGAGAGGGACCCGCCTTGGAGTATTTCATTAATATTTAACTGTTAGCTATGCACAAGTCGCTTATCTTCAACAGAAGCTCCAGTCAGTTGGAATCACCAGAGGCATTTAAACCAGTTGCACCTGCACAGAGGTCACAGTCTGTTAAACAGCTTTCCAAATGAGTCTTGTATCGCATGTCTGAATTTATTAGGGTTCATCCACTTGGACTGCACTGTAACTGAAGCCTTATACTCAGCCAAATATTAGTTAGGAACGGAACTCCACCCTGAACTTTTTTTTAACTTTGGCAGGTTTTGGTACCCCACCACGTCTTTGCTATTGTATGAGATTCTGATGCAGGAACAATTTTCTTTTTTCTTATAATTATCCATTGTACCTGCTAAGGTTGTGCTGAAAAGTTAATCCTGGCACTGAGCCCACCTACTGGTGATTAGTCTTGCCTGTCCATAACTAGGAATCCTCGCAAGGATGCAATGTATGCTTAGCTTCCATAACAGCTGCTAACTTGAGGTGAGGTGATAGGATAGTCTTATGTCTCCCTTGAGATAAAAGTTTCATCATTCTTCATTGTAGAAACAGCTACGCCTTGATGGAGGATATCTACTCTCAACACCTGTCCTATCATTTTTATGACTTGGTCCCCCACTCCTCCCCTTGAGCTCTCTATATTTCATGGGATGAGGCTGATCCTCTGTGTTATTAAAGGGTGACAGCTGACTGAATGCAGTAGAGAATCATAAGGCAGGAAAATAATCAGACAAGCTTAAGGTTAAGGCAACCAACAGGCAAGTATGGTTAGGGAACAAGCCGAAGTCAGGGTAGACAGCGGGCAAAAGCAACCAAGGTAAGTCAAATTTGAAATAGAAGAGTTTTTCATCAGCATGAAGTGGCTAGACATTTAGCAAAACACACCTACAGTCAGGGACTGACTTAATGCTCTGAACTCTATTTAAACGCTCCAGATTTAGGCCAGGTGTGCAACTGTAGTAAGACCACACTGCAGAACTGAGTATCATGCAGCAGATCATCATCTCGGGCTCCACAGTCAGGTACGTGACACAACCACTGGTGTAGAGAGTATTTTATCTTGGGATTCATCCAGCTTGGCAGGTCTGAGATCAATTGCTTACACTGCAGCTGCTCTAGTCCTACTAGCAATCAGTGTGATACCAGAAATCCCCAAAGGCAAATTCCATCCAAAACAAATTGAATCTCCCACTGGACCCCACAATTCTCTGAGAACCCAGTGGCGACATTTACCTACAATTGTTTGTCTTTTCATTCACCCAACAAGACCATAGTAAAGGTTCCACAATCTTACAGTTAGACGCCCAGTTATTTATTTATTTATTTGTATTAGTATGAAAAATCCTTACTAAAACCATGACACCATTATTTGTGCAGAAACAGGAATTCTCTCAGTGTGGCAGTACCCAGGAGACATAAGAACCCACCATGTGACTCTTTGCAGGGCCCATGCAAAACTACGATAATAGTTGTGGTTTAAAGGACCTTTCATTTAAGTTATTGGGGCATTCTTTGACACATTCAGCAAAGGCAAAGCAAACTGGAGAAGTCTTATGAGGCTATTAAGCTTGACTGAAAGAGCTATAGGACTTACAAAGGTGTAGGGGAAAGTGTATGGAATTCCAATGGAAGATTATGAATACTAGCTCCTCTGCTCGGTAAGAGTCTGCTCGCTCTACACAAGAGTTGAAAAGTGACAAATATGAGTCTTTTCATCCTAACATTGGGCCAATCCCATAATCCCACTTGTATCCAGGGCTCTCTTTTTGAGTTTCCAAGGTACAGAGTGACCTCTGCAGACCCTGGGGGGACTCATTCATTCAGTAACAAAAGATCTGAATTTAGGTAAAGGGTCCTACATACAGCTAAACCTTCGACTCCCACCTAAGCTTGCTACAAATTAGAGACCTAGATGGGCTTTTTGAAAACAATGGAAAAGAGGAAGATTTATTTCTATGAATAGACCCTTCAGAGTACAGGCTTGAGGCCAAGTGTGGCCTAGCATTAAAATGGTCTCTAAGCAGATGAAGTTGATTTGGTTGTTTATTTCTAATGTTCAAACTGTTGGCTTTTGAAAAAAATAGACTACATATGGCATAAAGGTATAATAATAACAGTAATAAAATAAGTGAAAAAAAGACACAAGGATGTGAATTGTAATCTATTGGAATTTCAATACTGCTAATCTAGTGTAGCACTGTAGGAGCCGCTTGATGATTCCTGTTCTCTGATGGGGCCCTGACCTTGGTAGCTCCTCATCCCTCTGGACACTCTAGGTTCAGGCATGTTTTGGACAATTGGATTTCAATAAACAAATCACCAATAATAACCAGCACAGAGTAAAGGGCAATAGACACAGATTTCAGTAACCACAACTGAATAATTCAACGTGGCATAAATTGGTAATTGGGTTAAAAATGGTTTGCAACAATATACACATTGAGGCTGGGTTCACACGCATCCAATTCGCAATAGCAGGAGATTTTGACCGTCTCTCTATGAAGCCGGTTCACATATCTCTGCAGCAGGTCCGGTGTGTTTTGGAGAAAAACACTGTGCGTCTTTTGGTCCATTTAAAGTGGAGTTCCAACCTGATTTTTTTTCTCCTAAAAATCATAAAAAAAATTGAAAAAAATAAATTGAAAAAATAAATAAATGTTATACTCACTAGAAAGGGCAGTTGCTATGCAGAAGTAGCTCTTCTGCCTCTTCATCAACCGTGGTGGTCTACTTCCTCGTCCTCCGTCACGGTGTCTTCTGGTGAATGAGGCGCGCTGCATTCTGGGAACTGTGTGTATCCCAGGAGGCAGCCGCCCATTCACAAAGCGCCGTGCGAGTCGTACATGCGCAGTAGGAAACAGGCAGTGAAGCCGTAAGGCTTCACTGCCTGTTTCCCTTGGTCAGGATGGAGGCGCCAGGACCGAGCGATCGCCGCCGGGGCCCATCATCGCAGGTGCCTAGGACAGGTAAGAGTCCTTTTTAAAAGTCAGCAGCTACAGTGTTAGTAGCTGCTGACTTTAAAAAAATAAAAAAACGCGGATGGAACTCCGCTTTAACCAGTTGTCAACCGCCCACCGTCAAATGACGGCGGCAGGAAGACACTGTTATTCTGGGCGGACGTCCTATGACGTTGCGCCTTTAAAATCCACTAGGGGGCGCGCCGTCCAGTAACCAAGCAGGACCATGGATCTGTGTGTGTAAACACACAGATCCACGTCCTGTCAGGGAGAGGAGACCGATGGTGTGTCCCTTGTACATAGGGACACAGATCGGTCTCCTCCCCCAGTCAGTCACCTCCCCCCACAGTAAGAATCACTAATAGGGAACACATTTAACCCTTTCCTCGCCCCCTAGTGTTAACCCCTTCCCTGCCAGTCAAGTTTATACAGTAATCAATGCATTTTTATAGCACAGATCGCTGTATAAATGTTAATGGTCCCAAAAATGTGTCAAAAGTGTCCGATGTGTCTGCCGCAATATCGCAGTCACAATAAAAATCGCTGATCGCCGCCATCACTAGTAAAAAAAATAAAAATAATAAAAATGCTATAAATCTATCCCCTATTTTGTAGACACTATAACTTTTGCGCAAACCAATCAATATACGCTTATTGCAATTTTTTTTACCAAAATTATGTAGAAGAATACATATCAGCCTAAACTGAGGAAAATTTAAAAAAAAATGGATATTTATTATAGCAAAAAGTAAAAAATATTGTGTTTTTTTTCAAACTTGTCGCTCTTCTTTTGTTTATAGCGCTAAAAATAAAAACTGCAGAGGTGATCAAGTGCCACCAAAAGAAAGCTCTATTTGTGGTAAAAAAAGGACGCAAATTTTGTTTGGGTACAGTGTTGCACGACCGCGCAATTGTCATTCAAAGTGTGACAGCGCTGAAAGCTGAAAAATGGCTTGGGCAGGAAGGGGGTTTAAGTGCCCAGTAGGGAAGTGGTTAAGGTGCGAATTCAGCCCAAAATTTGGGCTGAAAGTGGACCTGAAACGGTGAACCAGCACACACTGGACCACTGCTGTGAGCCGCATGCAGCTTATATGTGAATTGAGCCTCAAAAGAGGACATATAAAGGTAACCCAAATCAGATAGCAGTGATTTATTAACACCAGCAATTGTAATTGCCCGGTAGATGTCAATAGTGACTAAGTGGTTGCAACACTGGTTGTAGGGGAAGAGGGCCCAGAAACTGCCTACTTACCAATAGCCATGGGCACAAGATAGAGGAAACAGATGAATGCCATATATGTATATATGCATAAATCTAGATAGAAGCAGGATGCCCCTTTAAAGTAAGAGTAAGTCCCAAAGTTGAAGCTAAGATATTCTGCTAGCAAGTTGGGGCCCTTTAATGTTGAAGCATGATTGTGATTAACAGAGTCAGGTCTGCAGATAGAGCAAAGAAGCAACAAGCTAAGTTTCGTCAACTGGCTAGGATATACTGTATGTAGATGATGATATAGGTGTCTGCAGGCAGTATCCTTATTCAACAGAGTGAGCAAAGGGTGCAATTGCCCTCTCACCAATCCCAATTCAGGTATGACTGTTGGCACTGCAGGATGAGCTGGATGAGGCTGGCACCCCTCAGCAGGAGAATAAGTGTTTGTGCAGCTGGTTGCTTTTATGCTGACAGTTGCGATGGGTGATGCTGAGGAGAACTAACAGTCTTTGATCCGTTGAAACCAGCTGTGATCATTCAAGATCATTCAAGGTAGAATTAAACGGTAAAGCTGTGCAGATGCGTGCATGGTCTGCTGCCAGCACAGACTAGGTCGCTGAGTGTGTTTGCAGAACGGCAGCACCTGATCGTCTTCTATGAAATGCCTGGGCCAAGAGAGCGGGTCCGCCAGATACATTTACATTTATAGCCTCTTCCACAATCCCTTGTTGGCTCAGCTCTTCTGGGATTTGTAGTTTGAAATGGGGCTCTGGAAACAGGGAGGGTTGGCAGCAAAACTACAAGTTCCAAGATCGTCTGATCTCTGACGGGAAGAACAGCTCCCCCTCTAAAGACAGGAAGTAATGTAACGCCCATATCCCGAGCACTAGGAGGGAACTAAATAGTTTGTAATTAATTTTGGAGATGTCACTGTTGTTCATTTTGCAGTAGCCGGTGCCTGGCTACACTAGAAGAGTGTAAAACAGAACCCCACTGAAACAAACACAAAATTTAGCAGGTCTACATAGAAGCACTAGACACATTTTCAAAGTTGACCTCCAGCTACAGTTACGTGATCTCCCGTGAATAAAGGGGTAGTCAGACATGCATAGGAATTAGGGTTGTAACATCAAGGTCGGCTGATGCTGAACCTCACAGTCATCAAAAAGCATCAAGAGCAATACAGTTTATCAAAGTGTCAAAGAGCGTTTCCATACTTGTGTAGGAAAAAAATGCTACCTGACCAAATCAATAGTTTTATTATTTCTCTGGTTCACTTCTTCCCTTAATTCTACTGAGAGTAGTTGGGTCACCATGTCTTGTAAGAACGGTTTGAAATCCACATTTACTGTACTGTTCATCTAGTCCTCCACCTGCCCCCTGGAGTTCCATCTGCATTTTTTACTCTTTTTATACTTACGGTACCTTTTCTAATATCTCCAGACCAGTTACATGATGGCACAGGGTACTCTTCTTCTTTCCTTTGTTCTCCAGGGTTGGACAGTCCTCAATGATGCAGAGAATGGAGCTGATCTGATAATGTTAGTGCTGTTCTCTGCAATATTGTAGATGCAAGTTCAAAGGGATATATCCAAGGAGCACTGAGACCTCCATGTTTATTAATCCAGAGTAGTGAAGGGAATAAAACAACCATTCGAAGAGTTCACTGGCTCTGGTTAGGAGGCTCAAATGAAACCAGGGCTACCCTTTAATGGGTACTCAGGAATGTCACTTAGAGCTTAAACTAAGGAGAACCAGGCCAAATTCATAAAGGAGTCCAAAACAACTTTAATGATTTACAAATCAGCCAACACGTTTCAAGGACAAAAAAACTCCCCCTCTTCATCAAGGCTGAGTAATGTTTGCAAATGTTTAAATGGACTCAAGAAGGCAAGAAAAATCTTAAAGAGGAATTCCACATATGGTATATTTTTACAGTTACATTGGTCCAGCTTGGAAAAATGTAACTTTGTAAAAACCATACCATGGTTGATGCCTAGCTGTAAACTGGAAATCACTGGAGATGGAGAGGCAGGGCTATGATGTCACATTCTCCATCAATCACAGAATACTTTGTATTCATTCAGAGAATGAAAAGTATCCTCTGAATAGCTCCTCTTGTGTTCAGGCCAACCATTCAGCACAGGACCCAGAAGCAAGTGGAGATGAGTGGATACTGGTGTCCAGGTCCCAGGGGCATCAGCCAGGTATGATATACTGTATGTATAGGTACATTGGTCCATGCCTGAAATTTCTCTTTAGTTGGGGCAGTTATATGCTAATGAAAATACTGCAATAAACGGTTGCACCTGTTTCACTAGCATAATTCTGCCCTATTGTGTCCTTGTTGGAGAGATTTCCCCTAACTTCCTATCTCAGTGGTGATGTTCAAGAAGTTTGTAGAGATCATTTAAAACCCTAAGGAACTTCTAATCTTTCTCAAAATAAACCCAAAACGTAAACAATAATTTTAGTCTACAAGAGCCAAAAGGAACAGTTGGCACTTTTCCCCACCACTGCGGTGGCAGGGGACACTTATCCCTATTTTCAGACAGGACAATTGGCACTTTTCCCCACCACCAAGGCAACAGTGTGACTTTTACCCCACCACAGAGGTGGCAGGGAGCATTTATCCCTCCTCCAGAAGGGGCAGGGGGCACTTTTTTCTACAAGCAAGATGGCAGGTGGTACTTTTTCCCACCTCCAGAAGGGGCAGGGGGCACTTTTTTCCACCACCAAGGTGCAGGAGGCACTTTTTACCCACTCCAAAAGGGGCATGTGTTCTCACTACAAGAAGAGGCAGGGGGCATATTTCCCGCACAACAAATTTTTATTTTTTGCTCTTACCTATTTCTGACTTCAACACAGTTGCTCTGTTTACTGGATAGCTTAGGTGGTCTCATTCGTTGTTACTTGCAGTTGCTTATTCATCTCTAAGGCATCATGCTTAACTTTAGAGCTCATGATAAATTACTTCTCCGAACTCTGATGGTATTTTCTTCATCCGTTTCTACAACAAGATAGAGGAACCTACTTAATGGGAAATACATTACATTAAATTATTCTCAATGAACATGTCACATAGCAGCAACCGTGGGTGAGAGAAGCAAGGTTTAACTGGGATATAAAGCCTAAGTCATATTGGATGGGTATATTTAACAATCATAGTAACAGGATCTACTACAAGTCAAACAGAGACTTTTATTTGGGAAAGAAAGAGTCATCAGGCGGCAGGAGCCTTCCTCTAGCGCTTCTGTGTACTGGGTATAAACACCAGAGGTGTCACTGGCTCCAGCGTGTTTGTCTAAGTGTCCTACAAGGTTCCAAAACTTTTATTGTAATGAGCTGCGCACGTAGGATAAACAGACATCATTGGCCACACTGAGAGGCACGTCTACCGTCATCGAATTAAAGGGAACTGCAAGATTTACACATTCCAAAACATAGAAACACTACCACCCATCACTTTATATGCACAGAGATGCTGTCAGGGTCCTTGCAACAGAATTTATTTAGATTACCAGTCAGTTTGGTTAAACAATTGTGGAACGTTAAAACTTCCAATGTGCAGACAGCAAGGCAACGTGTTACTACAATGGAATTGAGGAATAAAATACCAGACCTTCATCCTATAGCTACTTTCTTTAAAAATGCAAGGGAGACAAGATCCACAAGAACATCTGTGTTGATTTATGGATGGGGGAACTGGAGTTCTGGACAAGTAAACTTGTGTTGACTTTATATGCCCAACTATAATCATGGGAATTAAAAATAAAAGGGTAATTCTGCTTGTGATTGGATGTTTGAAGTAAATACATTTTTCGAACCTGTGACTTTGAATCTTATATTGTTGTAGAGCAGAATGAAATAAAGAACTATTCCAGATAGCACAGCCACATCAGTGACCCTACTTTTTTCCAGCACAAATACAGTGGATATAAAAAGTCTATACACCCCTGGTAAAATGTCAGGTTTCTGTGATGTAAAAAAAAATTAGGCAAAGATAAATAATTTCAGAACTTTGCCCACCTTTAATGTGACCTATAAACTGAACAACTCAATTGAACAACAAACTGAAATCTTTTAGGTGGAGGGAAGTAACAATAAAAAAATAAAATAATATGGCTGCATAAGTGTGCACACCCTTAAACTAATACTTTGTTGAAGCATGTTTTGATATTTTTACAGCACTCAGTCTTTTTGGGTATGAGTCTATCAGCATGGCACATCTTGACTTGGCAATATTTGCCCACTCTTCTTTGCAAAAACACTTCAAAGCTGTCAGATTGCGAGGACATCTCCTGTTCACAGCCCTCTTCAGATGATTCCACAGATTTTCAATGGGATTCAGGTCTGGCCCTGGCTGGGCCATTCCAAAACAGTATTCTTTTTCTGGTGAAGCCATTCCTTTGTTGATTTGGATGTATGCTTTGGGTCGTTGTCATGCTGAAAGATGAAGTTCCTCTTCATGTTCAGCTTTCTAGCAAAAGCCTGAAAGATTTGTGCCAAATATTGACTGGTATTTGGAACTGTTCATAATTCCCTCTACCTTGACTAAGGCCCTTGTTCCAGCTGAAGAAAAACAACATGATTATGCCACCGCCATGCTTCATGGTGGGTAAGGTGTTCTTTTGGTGATGTGCAGTGTTGTTTTTGTGCCAAACATATCTTATGGAATTATGGCCAAAAAGTTCAACCTTGGTTTCATCAGACCATAACACATTTTCCCACATGCTTTTAGGAGACTTCAGATGTGTTTTTGCAAAATGTAGCCAAGCTTGGATGATCTTCTTGGTAAGAAAAGGCTTCTGTCTTGCCACTCTACCTCGTAGCCCAGACATATAAAGAATACAGGAGATTGTTGTCACATGTACCACACAGCCAGTACTTGCCAGATATTCCCGCAGCTCCTTGAATGTTGCTGTAGGCCTTTTTGGCAGCCTCCTTGACCAGTTTTCTTCTCGTCTTTTCATCAATTTTGGAGGGACATCCACTTCTTGGTAATGTCACTGTTGTGCCATATTTTTCCACTTGATGAGGATTGTCTTCACTGTGTTCTATGTTATATCTAATGCCTTGGGAATTCTTTTGTACCCTTCTCCTTAATGATACTTTTTAACAATGAGATCCCTCTGATGCTTTGGAAGCTCTCTTCGGGCCATGACTTTTGCTGTAGAATGTGTCAGGAAAGACCTACTAGAAAAGCTGAACTTTATTTGGGGTTAATCAGAGGCACGTTAAATGATGGCAGGTGTGTACTGACTCTGATTTAACATGAGTTTGAATGTGATTGCTTAATTCTGAATACAGCTACATCCCCAGTTATAAGAGGGTGTGAACACATATGCAACCACATTATTTTTTTTATTATTTTTTTTACTCCCCCCCTAAAAGATTTCAGTTTGTTTTTCAACTAAGTTGAACAGTTTTTAGGTCAAAATAAAGGTGGAAAAAGTTCTGAAAAGATTTATCTTTGTCTCATTTTTTTACATTACAGAAACCTGACATTTAAACAGGGGTGTGTAGACTTTTTACATCCACTGTAAGTAGTACAGCTTGGTCACTGACCCGCCCCTAGCCTTTATTAAACAGTGACTGCATGCTAATGAGATCATCCCTCTGCTACACCTGCTTCCTCCTCACTTCCCAGATGTTAAATTGAGAGTTTGAGTCCTACTGTGCTGAGTATTACAGGAACCTATTATGAAGTCTGATTTGGGCACGGATACTGCCCTTTAAAAAAAAAATTGAATGATTTGTTTCTATGGAATACCCAATGGAATTATTTAGAATCTAATTGGTAATCTGATACATGCTTAAATTGATACTAAACACACACTATTTAAATTATATTATTGCTTCTCATTCTGCATGGAGGATAGCACTGTGATTATTATAGTACAAAAAATAAAACAAACCTAAGTACCTTCTTTCCTAATCGATATATAGCTGTGACATACATGACCCAGATCTTTCCCAGCCTATCTGCAGGATAAAATAAGAAGGAGGAGCTTCTAGTCCTCTACTGCTGGTCACATGTTCAAAATAAAAAAAACACCTTTTGGAAAACAGAGTAAAAATAATTAATATCAATAAACTGTTTTAAATTGTCATACAAATACTATATATATATATATTGTGACAGCAGGAAGGTAAAGTCACCTGGTTGCATCCAGGGGGGTAGATATATTTCGCCCAGATTCAGGCTTTACGCCGACTTATACAACTAGGTGGAGAGTTGTATAAGGCTAGTGGGCTCATGGATGACTCATACCTCTAGGGAGAGTGTGGGGCGTCGTGCAGACAGAGATGAGGAGACCAGCTGAACCTTGTCAGCTCATTTAGGCCTCTATAAGAACTCCCAGCTTCATTAGATGTTAGCTCATGCCTGGAACCAGACCTGTGTGGACTGTCTAGGGAGAGTGAACCCCTGTGCGGTGAGGCAAAGCCTGTGTGGCTATTTGTTTGGACTTTTACTAAACCAGGGACTTAGGGACTAGGACAGCACTAGGCTGATCCCAGTTGTTAGTTAGGAAACCTGTATGTTTAGTCAGAGGTCAACTTGACCAGGATTTATTTTGGTTATGTTTCTTTTGCTTTGCTGTGTTTTGTCACTGTAAATAGAAAATAAACCGCACCTTTTTGATTTTGAAAACCACAACCTCCGTTTGCTGGGCCTGTTTTGTGTGGGGAGCCCATCCCGGGGGTCACACACACCCGCTGCCGAGCTAACCCCCTCACAGTTGGTGGAGAATGCGGGCAGTTTTTTTTTAAGCCAGCATGGAGGAGATACTGAAGCAGCTGGCTCTAGCAAATGCCAATCAACAGCAGACAAATGCAGGTTTGCAAAGGAGCCTTGCAGCCCAGCAGCAGACAAACGCAACTTTGCAACAGAGTCTGGAGGCTCAGCAACGAGCCCAGCAGCAATCTGAGGCCCGCTTCATAGACCTGTTGCAGAAGCAAGAGCAGAGACTACAACAACAGATGGAAGCAGTAATGCAGCAACGTCCGCAGACCAGTGAGGAAAGCCGTCCCACTAATACCGCGTCCTTTGGGGTGAGTCGTTTATTGACAAAAATGACTGGAGAGGATGATCCAGAGGTATTTTTGACCACATTTGAAAGGACCGCTGAAAGAGAAAAGTGGCCTGAGGAGCAGTGGGCTGGACTGGTGGCTCCTCTGTTAACTGGTGAATCGCAGAAAGCTTACTATGACCTAGAGCCTAACCAAGCAAAAGACTATGTGATGCTAAAAGCTGAAATATTGGCAAGGCTGGGTGTCACCCAGGCTGTCCGGGCTCAGCGTGTGCATAACTGGACTTTCCAGCTTGGAAAACCCCCCAGGTCTCAAATGTATGATCTCATTCACCTGAGCAGAAAGTGGCTACAGCCAGAGACTTTGTCCGCACCAAAGATTGTGGAACGTGTTGTAATGGATCGGTTTTTGAGAGCTCTTCCTACTGCCATCCAAAAGTGGGTAAGCCATGGAGACCCAGAGACGGCCGATGGTCTTGTGGATCGTGTGGAGAAATACTTGGCTACAGAGAACCTGACGGCCTCTTCCAGAGACACTCGGACTTTCCACCCTAAGACCAGACCATCCCCAGGGGCGGATAAGAGGATTCCAAGGGGTGAGGGTGGAGAGAGTGAGAGGGTGGGAGCTCTACCCCAAGTTTGGCGAGAACAGCCTGGGAAATCAGCGGCTCAAGAGGCGGCAAGAAGGATCGTTTGCTACCGCTGCCGGCAAGCGGGACATATTGCAGCCAATTGCCCGGTTGTGGAGGAACCCATGCAGTGTGACTTTCTGACGGGCAGACGTCAGTCGCTGTGTGCGACAGTCGCATGCACTGCCATTCGAGGAACTGAGAAACATTTATGCAAAATGTGTGTTAATGGTAGAAATGTTGTGGTATTGCTGGATTCAGGTAGCCTTGTGACCCTGATAAAGGCTGAGTTAGTTAAAACAGAGGTCTCTGGGAATAGCAAGGTAGCTGTTATTTGTGTGCATGGGGACACCCGAGAGTATCCAGTGACTACAGTGTGTTTCGAGACCCCCAAAGGTACCCTCTCTCATCCAGTGGGCTTAGTATCTCAGTTACCGCATGACGCCATTGTGGGAAGGGATTTTCCGAAGTTCTGGGAACTGTGGGATGATCCTGAGCCCCTCACTGGTGCCCCTATGTACCAGGAATGTGATAGCCAGAACTCCCCTGAGAGTGGTGAGGACTCTCCGGAATTTCCCTTATCAGTATTGGCAGGGGAGACTCAAGAAACTGGAGAGGAGCCCACCTCCTCAGACGAAAACCTACCGTCTGTGGAGTTTTCTGATCTTGAGGTTCACAGGGAAAACTTTGCCACAGAACAGTTGAAAGACCCCGCCCTAATAAAGGCACGGGAAAACGTAGTGAAAATAGATGGTGAGTTAGTGAACCCAGATAATACCTGCACTTACCCATACTTCAGCGTAGAGAAGGACCTACTGTATCGGGTGGCAAAAAGGGCAGAAGAAACCGTTGAGCAGCTTGTGGTGCCCAAACCTTACAGGAAGTTGGTGTTGGAGTTGGCCCATGGGCACATTCTTGGAGGTCATCTGGGGACAGAGAAAACCCGAGAGAGGGTATTACAGAGATTCTATTGGCCGGGGGTGATGAAGGACGTAGAAAATTATTGTTCCTCCTGCCCTGTGTGTCAGAGGTTGGCCCCGATGCCACATTTCCGTAGCCCGCTGGTCCCTCTACCCATCATTGAGGTCCCGTTTGAGAGGATCGCCATGGATTTGGTAGGTCCTATAATCAAGTCCGCTAGGGGGCACCAGTACATATTAGTTATAATGGACTATGCCACCCGTTATCCAGAAGCGATCCCTCTCCGAAATACCTCGGCCAAAACCATAGCCAAAGAGCTATCTCTTGTTTTTTGCCGGGTGGGTATTTGTAAAGAACTGCTTACGGACCAAGGTACACCCTTTATGTCCCGGGTTATGAAAGAGCTGTGTAAATTGTTCAAAGTGACGCAATTGCGTACGTCTGTGTATCACCCCCAAACCGATGGGCTGGTTGAAAGATTCAACAAAACCCTAAAACAAATGTTGAAGAAAGTGGTGGATAGAGATGGAAAGGATTGGGACTGTTTACTTCCTTATTTGATGTTTGCTATTAGGGAGGTGCCCCAATCCTCTACGGGATTCTCCCCCTTTGAGTTACTGTATGGGAGACACCCAAGAGGGCTGTTGGATATTGCCAAGGAAACTTGGGAAAGTGAGAGTTCTCCCCACAGGAGTGTGATTGAGCATGTCGCCCTGATGCAAGATCGAATTGCACAGGTAATGCCCATCGTGAAGGAACATTTGGCCCAAGCGCAGTTGGCACAGCAGAGAGTGTACAACCGTGGAGCCAAGACCCGTACCTTTTCCCCGGGGGATAGGATATTGGTACTTGTCCCTACGGTTGAAAGTAAATTCCTTGCCAAATGGCAAGGCCCCTACGAGATAATGGAAAAAGTGAGCGAAGTGAATTACAAGGTCAGACAACCAGGAAGGCGAAAGCCCGAACAGATCTATCACGTTAATCTGTTGAAAGCCTGGAGGGATAGAGAGTCCCTAGTCGCAGACACTTGGTCACCAGCTCAAACTGGTTGCGTGATTCCTGAGGTTGGAATAGCAGCCACCTTGTCACAACCCCAACAACAGGAGGTTAAGGAGTTTGTGCTTCGCAACAAGGAGGTATTCTCTGAGCTGCCGGGACAAACATCTGGGGTAGAGCATGACATCATTACCCCGCCCGGTGAAAGGGTGAAGTTAAAACCCTATCGGATCCCAGAGGCTCGACGGGAGGCAATACGGGAGGAAGTACAGAAAATGCTGAACTTAGGGGTGATAGAGGAGTCCCAAAGTGATTGGTCTAGTCCCATCGTGTTGGTGCCTAAACCGGATGGGAGCTGGCGATTTTGTAACGATTTTCGTCAGTTGAACAAAGTTACAAAATTTGACACCTACCCCATGCCACGTATAGATGAGTTGATCGACCGGCTGGGAACAGCCCGATACATGACGACTCTTGACCTCACAAAAGGGTATTGGCAAATCCCCCTGGCCAAGTCGGCCAAAGAGAAAACCGCATTTGTAACCCCAGACGGGGCGTTCCAATATAAAAGAATGCCGTTCGGGTTACAGAATGCGCCGGCCACATTCCAGCGGAAAATGGACCAGATGCTGAGGCCCCATCGGAAGTATGCTGCGGCTTACCTGGATGACGTAATTGTCCATAGCACAGATTGGGCCTCACATCTGCCAAAAGTGCAAGCAGTCCTGGACTCTGTTCGGGAAGCGGGGTTTACGGCTAACCCCAAGAAGTGTACCATTGGGCAGGAGGAGGCCAAATATCTTGGGTACACCATGGGGAGGGGAGTAATAAAACCCCAACTCAACAAAGTCGAGGCCATCCAGAGTTGGCCACGTCCCAACAGCAAGAAGCAGGTACGAGCCTTTCTGGGAATCGCTGGGTATTATCGGCGATTCATTCCCCACTTTGCTTCTAAGGCTGTGCCCCTAACCAACCTGACGAAGGGGAAAGGGTCGGTCATGATTAAATGGACCCCCGAGGCTGAGGCAGCATTCCAATTCTTGAAACAAGCCTTATGTAGCCAGCCAGTGTTGTACTCACCCGACTTCTCTAAAGACTTTGTCGTACAAAGTGATGCGTCAGATGTGGGGTTAGGAGCAGTATTGTCCCAGGTCTGGAACGGGGAAGAGCACCCAGTCATTTACCTCAGCAGGAAGTTGAAGTCCCATGAGGTAAATTACGCCACCGTTGAAAAGGAGTGTTTAGCGGTGAAGTGGGCTCTAGATTCCCTTCGGTACTACCTGCTAGGTAGGCACTTTGACATGGTTACGGATCACGCTCCGTTAAAGTGGATGGCTCAAAACAAGGAAACAAATAGAAGAGTGAATAGGTGGTTCCTGGCCCTCCAGGAATTCAACTTCACAGTAAAGCATCGCCCTGGCGTTCAAATGGGGAATGTGGATGCTTTGTCTCGAGTACATGAATGCCTGATTGCTGGTGTTCCAACCCCGAGGTTAAAACAAGAGGGGGGGGTATGTGACAGCAGGAAGGTAAAGTCACCTGGTTGCATCCAGGGGGGTAGATATATTTCGCCCAGATTCAGGCTTTACGCCGACTTATACAACTAGGTGGAGAGTTGTATAAGGCTAGTGGGCTCATGGATGACTCATACCTCTAGGGAGAGTGTGGGGCGTCGTGCAGACAGAGATGAGGAGACCAGCTGAACCTTGTCAGCTCATTTAGGCCTCTATAAGAACTCCCAGCTTCATTAGATGTTAGCTCATGCCTGGAACCAGACCTGTGTGGACTGTCTAGGGAGAGTGAACCCCTGTGCGGTGAGGCAAAGCCTGTGTGGCTATTTGTTTGGACTTTTACTAAACCAGGGACTTAGGGACTAGGACAGCACTAGGCTGATCCCAGTTGTTAGTTAGGAAACCTGTATGTTTAGTCAGAGGTCAACTTGACCAGGATTTATTTTGGTTATGTTTCTTTTGCTTTGCTGTGTTTTGTCACTGTAAATAGAAAATAAACCGCACCTTTTTGATTTTGAAAACCACAACCTCCGTTTGCTGGGCCTGTTTTGTGTGGGGAGCCCATCCCGGGGGTCACACACACCCGCTGCCGAGCTAACACCCTCACAATATATATATATATATATATATATATATATATATATATATATGAAAATCAAATCTTTATTATTTTTTGGCAATAACATGGAGTGGACGGATTCTTCCAGTCACAGGTTGTGTCACTCCTCTTGTCTGTGTCTTAGAATAACAGGGAGGTGAAGCCTCCATCAATCACAGCCTTTGGCTGTGCCTTAGAAAACCAGGGAGGTGAAGCCTCCATCAATCAATATGTAATATTGCACCCTGATTATCTGGTCAGTGGGAATGGAGGAGGAGGGAGGAAGTAGGCTGTCATTTACCACTGTGTATTCGCCCACATGTATGACTCTATAGTCCCATGGGCTGCTCAGATTTGATAGGGTGGAGATGCTCAGGGTAGAAATACACTGAAAACTGGGCATGTGCACTAGCTGTCAACACTGCTCTGCAAAATCCCCAACTGCAGTGGGGACATGCACAGGAGGGGGAGACAAAGAACAGCATAATCAACCAGTTTTTTTTTTGCAGAATACTGAAAACAAATCCCATAGTAACTGAGTGAGTATGAACAGCATGTATTACACAAAGATAGTTTTTAATGATGTGTGTTTAACCACTTAAGGACCGCCGCACGCCAATGTACGTCGGCAGAATGGCTCGGGTGGGCACATGGGCGTACCTGTACGTCCCTGCCTTCCCACGGGTGGGGGGTCCAATCGGACCCCCCCCCGTGCCTGCGGCGGTCCGTTTCGCTTCAGGAGCGATCTGTGATGAGGTGGCGGCCATTGGTTTCTGGCCACCCCTTCACGATCGCTCCTGGCGAATGAGATGCTCCCCCTGCCTGTGTAATGTAAATACAGGCAGGAGGAAGTGATGTCATCTCTCCATGCGGCGCTCTTTTCGTCCAGATCACCCCCCAGGTCACCCCCCAGCCCCCAGTGTCACTGATTGCAGTGATCATTTATTTACTGATCACTGCATTTAGTGTCATCTGTGACAGTAAAAAGTGTCAGGGCAGTTAGGTTTAGGCCCCTTTAGGTCCAGGGTAGCCCCCTAACCCCCCCTAATAAAGGTTTAACCCCTTGATCGCCCCCCAGGTAACCCTTTCACCCCCTATCCCAGTGTCACTAAGCAATCGTTTTTCTGATCGCTGTATTAGTGTCGCTGGTGACGCTAGGTAGCCAGTTATTTTTTTAGGTTCACCCGCCAGGTTTTTATAGCGTCGGCTACCCCCATATATTATATAATAAAGGTTTTAACCCCCTGATTGCCCCTAGAGTTAACCCTTTCACCAGTGATCACCGTATAAGTGTCACTGGTGACACTGGTTAGCCAGTTAGTTATTTCATTATTTAGGTTCCCCGTCAGGTTTTTATATAGCGTCAGATACCCCCATATATTACCCAATAAAGGTTTTAACCCCCTGATTGCCCCTAGTTAACCCTTTCACCAGTGATCACCGTATAAGTGTTACGGGTGACGCTGGTTAGTTAGTTTGCTTTTTATAGTGTCAGGGCACCCGCCGTATATAACCCAATAAATGTTTAACCCCCTGATCGCCCGGCGGGTGATATCAATTAGGTTTTAGCGTCAGAGAGGGTCTCCGTCGCCCCAGGCAGCGTAAGGTTAGCGCCAGTAGTGCTAACACCCACGCGCAAAGCATACACCTCCCTTAGTGGTATAGTATCTGAACAGATCAATATCTGATCTGATCAGATCTATACTAGCGTCCCAAGCAGGTTTAGGGTTCCTAAAAACGCATTGTTAGCAGGATCAGCCCAGATACCCGCTAGCACTTGCGTTTTGCCCCTCCGCCCAGCTCAGCCCAGCCCAGCCCACCCAAGTGCAGTATCAATCGATCACTGTCACTTACCAAACACAACACACATAACTGCAGCGTTTGCAGAGACAGGCCTGATCCCTGCGATCGCTAACAGTTTTTTTGGTAGCGTTTGATACATTTGCTGACAGTCAGGTACTTTTTTACCTGTGAATCCTTACTAGTGTACCACTAAATTTAGAGCCCAAAATGGCAAAGCGAAGGTACACTAGTAAAGAGGCCTACGAGTTTCTGAGCATGACAGATAGTGAAGAGGAGGTCACGCATCTGTCAGATTCCGGCTCAGAATACATCCCCGTAGAAGACAGCGGCTCCATGTCAGATAGCACTGACGACGAAGATGAGGTCCCTGCTAAGGACAGGCGTACCCCACCCCATTCTGCTGTTATTGAGGAGCAAGAACCGCAGGTCCCTCTAATGGAGCAGAAAGCCAGTACTAGCACCGCTATTCCTTCTGGTGAACTGGCAAGCACCAGCGGCCTAGTACACCCTGGTCATACATCCAGCACTGCAGTATCACGTGGTGACGTGGCGAGTCCCATAAGTGCAGTTCAAGCTGGCGAGGTGGCTGCCACCAAGAAGAAGACAAAGACAGGCCCGTCGTGCCCATAGTGCCCTTCCTGCTGCATTCGCCAATCCTGATTGGTTCCCCACCACTTCTGCAGCACCCGTACTTCCCCCATTCACTGGCCAACCCGGTATTCAGGTGGAAACAGCTGTTTTTACGTCACTTGATTTTTATTCGCTGTTTTTCACTGAAGAGCTCTATAGATCTATTGTGGACCAAACTAATTTGTATGCTGGTCGATTCATCGCCACTTGTCCCCAGTCCGCCCTTGCCAGAGAATGGAAACCAGTTACGTTACGGTTTCCGAATTTAAGATCTTTCTGGGCCTTTCCCTCAACATGGGCATACATAAATTTCCTAAGTTGCGGACGTATTGGTCCACACGCCCACATGACCATATGCCCGTGTTCTCTGCTTCCATGGCCAGGAAACGATACGAGGCGATCTTGCGGTTCATGCATTTTAACGACAATGAACTTTGTCGTCCACGTGGAGACCCTGAATACGATCGGCTCTACAAAATTCGGCCCCTCATAAACCACTTCAACGAACGTTTTGCAGCCTTGTATACTCCCCATCAAGTTGTCTGCGTTGACGAGTCCCTGATTACATTTTCTGGCCGCTTGTCTTTCAAACAGTACCTTCCCAGCAAGCATGCTAGATATGGGGTCAAGCTCTATAAGTTCTGTGACAGGGCAACAGGCTATGTATGGAGATAGTAAAGGAAAAAGAAAAAGGTTTTGGGACTTTGAATGAAGCATGTGTATGTAGAATGGTAAATGAAATGGAACTAGTTTTTTCCAGGTCATGTGTTGTGATTCCCGATATAGGGCAGCACAAGATCCTATAACAACAGTGTCCGATTATTAACACTTAATCAATTAGGGGTTCATGAATACATGTAATACCCAGTATAGCATAAATTGTGTCATGTAAATGATGCATGACACATAGTTTCCCCTCCCCCCCTGTAGATATAGTGCGGTCTGGACGTGTCGGGGGTTCACTTCACATCTTACCATCACGGGGAGCAAGTCCATCCTTCCATGCCGGAAGAAAAGTTTTACAGTTACAAAAAAAAGGGTTAAAAAAAAAAGGAAAAAAACAAAAAAAATATAAAAAAAAAAAAATAGTTGTAATTTTATTGTTTTCTCCCTCTCTATTCTCTCTCTATTGTTCTGCTATTTTTTACTGTATTCTTTTCTGCAATATTTTATTGTTATTATGTTTTATCATGCTTGCTTTTCAGGTATGTAATTTTTTTATACTTTACTGTGTTTTATTGTTAACCATTTTTTTGTTTTCAGGTACGCCATTCAGCTGCAGCGTGGATTTATTTATCTTGACAGCAACAACGTTTGCTCCCACGATATATAAAGCCGTGACTCTAGTGCTGTAGGAGGTGATTTCACCACCACAGTTAAAAAAAAAGAGCATATATGCCGAAGCATGGGGACAGCAGGGGCGGAGGAGCGATTTTGCTCCTAATGCCGCGTACATACGGTCGAAATTCCGACGGAGGCTTGCCCGTGAAAAAGTCAGACCGCGTGTACGCGGCATAACTTCATGCCGCATACATACGGTCGAAATTCCGACTGAGGTTTGCCCGTGGAAAAGTCAGACCGTGTGTACGCGGCATAACTTTTTATGCCGCGTACATACGGTCGAAATTCCGACGGAGGCTTGCCCGTGGAAAAGTCTGATCATGTGTACGCAGCATAACTTTTTTGCGGGAGGATGCCCCCATGCTTCGGCATATATATATTTTAGGCACAGGTTGCGTTAATTTATTTTTTATTTTTTACTATTTATTTTTTTTGGTATTTGCTTTGCAGGTATGGTATGGTAAGGTCTTACTGTTATACTGTATTGTTACTTTGTTTTAATGTTAACCATCATTTGCTTAGCAGGTACGCCATTCAGTTGCAGCGTGGATTTATTTATCTTGACAGCAACAGCGTTTGCTCCCACGATACATAAAGCCGTGACTTTAACGCTGTAAGAGGTGATTTCACCACCACAGTTAAAAAAAAAAGAATATATATCCCGAAGCATGGGGGCAGCAGGGGCGGAGGTGCAATTTTGCTCCTAATGCCGCGTACATACGGTCAAAATTGCGACGGAGGTTTGCCCGTGGAAAAGTCCGACCGTGTGTACGCAGCATAACCTTTTATGGCGCGGCATAACTTCATGGCGCGTACATACGGTCGAAATTCCGACGGAGGCTTGCCCGTGGAAAAGTGAGACCGTGTGTACGCGGCATAACTTTTTTGCGGGAGGATGCCCCCATGCTTCGGCATATATAAATGGTATATGTATGCCCATCATTAGAAGTGGGGGGATGAAGGGAGGTATTCTAATGGTGGGCATACCCACCGATCAATCTCTTTTTTTCGTTCAGCCAACAGGAAAAAAAAAAAAAGATTACAATACATGTCCAACAAGGACCAGCAACGTACTGGTATGTTGCTGGGCTTTGAATGGTTATACCAGAATGATACCTGTGGGTTTAGGTATCATCTTGGTATAAATCTTTTCAGCCAGCGGTCGGCTTTCATGTAAAAGCAATCCTAGCGGCTAATTAGCCTCTAGACTGCTTTTACAAGCAGTGGGAGGGAATGCCCCCCCTGGATATAAACAGCGCCATTGGGAAATAGGGAAAGCATTTTATCACACCGATCTGGTCAGATGCTTTGAGGGAAGAGGAAAGATCTAGGGTCTAATAGACCCCAATTTTTTTTTAAAAGAGTACCTGAGATAACAATAATAAAAAAAAAAAAATGGAAGGAACAGTTTAAAAATAAAATAAAAAAGCAAAATAAATTATAAAAAAAAAGAAAAGAAAAAAAAAGCACCCCTGTCTCGCCCTGCTCTTGCGCAAAGGCAAACACAAGCGTTGGTCTGGCGTCATATGTAAACAGCAATTGCACCATGCATGTGAGGTATCACCGTGAAGGTCAGATCAAGGGCAGTCATTTTAGCAGTAGACCTCCTCTGAAAAAATATAGTGGTAACCTGTAAAGCAGGGGTCTCAAACTCAAATTGCCTGAGGGCCACATGACAAGTTTTCATATCCCATGGGGGCCGCATGCAAACTTTTAAAACTTCAAAAACAATAAACTATACCAGCAATAATATACTATACCCAGCACTGGTGTCAGCAAACGCATTATTAACCCCCATCACTGGTGTCAGCAAACGCATTATTAACCCCCATCACTGGTGTCAGCAAACACATTATTAACCCCCAGCACTGGTGTCAGCAAACACATTATTAACCCCCAGCATTACCCCCCCCCCCCCCCCACACTGTACAAAAACCCTCCACACTCCATAATTACCCCCAACATTGCACAAATCCCCCCACACTCCATAAAATACCCCCCACACTACACAAATACCCCCCCAAACTCGATAAAATACCCCCCACACTGCACAAATCCCCCCACACTACACAAATCCCCCCAACCTACACAAATCCCCCCACACTACACAAATACCCCCCACACTGCACAAAATACCCCCACACTGCATAAAATACCCCCACACTGCATAAAATACCCCCCACACTGCACAAATACCCCCACGCTCCATAAAATACCCCCCACACTGCACAAATACCCCCACACTCCATAAATACCCCCCACACTCCATAAATACCCCCCACACTGCACAAATCCCCCCACACTCCATAAGATACCCCCACACTCCATAAGATTACCCCCCACACTCCATAAGATACCCCCCACACTCCATAAGATACCCCCCCACACTCCATAAGATTACCCCCCACACTCCATAAGATACCCCCCACACTCCATAAGATACCCCCCACACTCCATAAGATTACCCCCCACACTCCATAAGATAGCCCCCACACTCCATAAAATAGCCCCCACACTCCATAAAATAGCCCCCACACTGCACAATTAACCCCCAGACTACACAAGTACCCTCACACTGCACAAATCCCCCCACACTCCATAAAATACCCCCCACACTGCACAAATAGCCCCACACTACACAATTACCCCCCCACTCCATAAAATACTCCATTCACCCCACTAAGGACTTTGCCTTACTCACCTCTCCTGGCAGTCAGGATCGTCTGGCTTCCGAGTCCTCTCCTCCTGGCTTCCACAGAGGCCTAGTGACAGGGCACCCAGAGAACACAATCTCCCGCTCTGAGCAGCAGGACCCTGGATCGGGGCTCTGATCGTCAGTGCCTAGGTGGGCGGGGCGATGGGCGGATCCTTCCTCCGCTCTGTTCTCTCTCTGGGCTGCGGCAGTGTGCAGCGGAGAGGACAGAGCTGATGGAGAGGTAAAGCTCTTCGGCGCCTCCCCCTCTGCGGTGCCTGTGAAAAAAGACGTCCTGGATCGGGCCTGCGGGCCATTTTTAACCAGTCCGCGGGCCGCAAATGGCCCGCGGGCCGGTACTTTGAGACCCCTGCTGTAAAGGCTTTTAAAGGCTTATAAAAATGTATGTAGTTTGTCGCCACTGCGCGTTTGTGCGCAATTTTAAAGCATGCTGTGTTTGGTATCCATGTACTCGGCCTAAGATAATCTTTTTTATTTAATCAAACATTTGGGCAATATAGTGTGTTTTAGTGCATTAAAATAAAAAAAAGTGTTTTTTTTCCCCAAAAAATGCGTTTGAAAAAAAAAATGCAACACCCACCTGTTTAATCTGTAGGGCATTTTCTTTAAAAAGATTTATAATGTTTGGGGGTTCAATGTAATTTTCTTGCAAAAAAAAAAAAATGTTTTCATGTAAACAAAAAGTGTCAGAAAGGGCTTTGTCTTCAAGTGGTTAGAAGAGTGGATGATGTGTGACATAAGCTTCCTAATGTTGTGCATAAAATGCCAGGACAGTTCAAACCCCCCCCCAAATGACCCCATTTTGGAAAGTAGACACCCCAAGCTATTTGCTGAGAGGCATGTCGAGTCCATGGAATATTTTATATTTTGACACAAGTTGCGGTAAAAACAATTTTTTTTTATTAATTTTTTTGCGCAAAGTTGTCACTAAATGATATATTGCTCAAACATGCCATAGGCATATGTGGAATTACATCCCAAAATACATTCTGTTGCTTCTCCTGAGTACGGTGATACCACATGTGTGAGACTTTTTGGGACCCCAAAAACCAAGCACCGCCTTCAGGCTTTCTAAGGGTGTAAATTTTTGATTTCACTCCTCACTGCCTATCACAGTTTCGGAGGCCATGGAATGCCCAGATGGCACAAACCCCCCCCCCCCCCAAATGACCCCATTTTGGAAAGTAGACACCCCAAGCTATTTGCTGAGAGGTATTGTGAGTATTTTGCAGATCTCGCTTTTTGTCACAAAGTTTTGAAAATTGAAAAAAATAAATAAAAATACAGTTTTCTTTTCTTTCTTCATTTTCAAAAACGAATGAGAGCTGTAAAATACTCACCATGCCTCTCAGCAAATAGCTTGGGGTGCTTGGTTTTCGTTGCCCTGTAAGCGGCTAGGCTCCCAAAAAGTCCCACACATGTGGTATCCCCGTACTCAGGAGAAGCAGCAGAATGTATTTTGGGGTGCAATTCCACATATAACCATGGCATGTGTGAGCAATATATAATTTAGTGACAACTTTTTGTAAATTTTTTTATTTTTTTTTTCATTATTCAATCACTTGGGAAAAAAAAAATAATATTCAATGGGCTCAACATGCCTCTCAGAAAATAGATTGGGGTGTCTACTTTCCAAAATGGGGTCATTTGGAGGGGTTTTGTGCCATCTTGGCATTTTATGGCCTTCAAAACTTTGATAGGTAGTGAGGAGTGAAATCAAAAATTTGCGCCCTTAGAAATCCTAAAGGCGGTGATTGGTTTTTGGGACCCCATACGCGGCTAGGCTCCCAAAAAGTCCCACACATGTGGTATCCCTGTACTCGGGAGAAGCAGCAAAATGTATTTTGGTGTGCAATTCCACATATAACCATGGCATTTTTTAGCAATATATCATTTAGTGACAACTTTTTGAAAAAAAAATATTTTTCTTTGTCATTATTCAATCACTTGGGACCAAAAAATGTAATATTCAATGGGCTCAACATGCCTCTCAGCAAATAGCTTGGGGTTTCTACTTTCCAAAATGGGGTCATTTGGGGGGTTTTGTGCCATCTTGGCATTTTATGGCTTTCAAAACTGTGATAGTTAGTGAGGAGTGAAATCAAAAATTTGCGCCCTTAGAAATCCTGAAGGCGGTGCTTGGTTTTCGGGGTCCCGTACGCGGCTAGGCTCCCAAAAAGTCCCACACATGTGGTATCCCCGTACTCAGGAGAAGCAGCAAAATGTATTTTGGGGTGTAATTCAATGGGCTCAACATGCCTCTCAGCAATTTCCTTGGGGTGTCTACTTTCCAAAATGGGGTCATTTGGGGGGGGGGGTTGTACTGCCCTGCCATTTTAGCACCTCAAGAAATGAGATAGGCAGTCATAAATTAAAAGCTGTGTAAATTCCAGAAAATGTACCCTAGTTTGTAGACGCTATAACTTTTGCGCAAACCAATAAATATACGCTTATTGACATTTTTTTTTACTAAAGACATGTGGCTGAATATATTTTGACCTAAATGTATGACTAAAATTGAGTTTATTAGATTTTTCTTATAACAAAAATTAGAAAATATATTTTTTTTCAAAATTTTCGGTCTTTTTCCGTTTATATAGCAAAAAATTAAAATTGCAGAGGCAATCAAATACCATCAAAAGAAAGCTCTATTTGTGGGAAGAAAATTACACAAATTTCGTTTGGGTACAACATTGCATGACCGCGCAATTACCAGTTAAAGCAGCGCAGTGCCAATTTGTAAAAACACCTCGGGTCCTTAGGCTGCATAATGGTCCGGGTCTTAAGTGGTAATGACACTTTAAATACTTTTTTTCCTGTTGACTCATTATCTTTTAAAATTAAACTTGGCAATGGGGAAACCATAAAGCCCTGTACACACGATCGGATTTCCTATGGTTTTTAAACCGATGGATTTTTCCATCGGAAAACCGATGAAGCTGACTTCCATCAGTCTTGCCTACACACCATCAGTCAAAAAACCGACCGTTCCAAACGCCGTGATGTAAAACACTCCGATGAGCCGAGAAATATGAAGTTCAATGCTTCTGAGCATGCGTCGACTTGATTCTGAGCATGCGTGGGTTTTTTTATCCGATGGAGTTCCACACAGATGATCGGAATTTGCAATCGGTTTTTTAACCATCGGATAAATTTAAAACATGTTCTATTTTTAAACACCGATGGAAAAAAGACCGATGGGGCCCATACACGATTGGTTTGTCTAATGAAAAAAGTCCATCGGACTGTTTTCATCGGTAAAACCGATCGTGTGTACAGGGCTTTAGGTACTTTTCGTTGCCTCTAGGGTCCAGAAATACAGTTTTGTTGTGTAAACCTTTTTTTTATTATTATTATCTATTTCTGAGATGGAGTAAAGAGAGGTAACAGGTGTGCAGGTCATACAATGTTAAATGTCCTTCCCGAAATGTTCACTGTACTGCGATACAGATATGTGATACGTTGTTCAATCTCTTAACTTTCTAATTGTCTTGAAAATTTCAATAAAAATCATTGAAACAGAAAATCAAACTTGGTATTGTTTAAATTTAAACGTTATATCTTATCCTCACACCATTGGCCAGTTATGCATGTCAATCAGGATTTAGGAACCTTTGAGAGAGTTTTTTTTTACTTAAATGCAGAAGAAATTTCGTTTTCACCAATAAAACAATTTGTCTACCTTGTTACTGTTCACTTGTTAAGAAAATGTTGCCGGTTGAGTGTCTGCCTTTTTTTTTTTCCTGCAAACCACGGACAAGTTTACCATTGTGGTCTGTATACCATGTGACTATGTTAATCTCCCCTGTCACACTCATCTCTAATATAAGAGGGTTTGCCTCCTAACTGATATAGGACCGTTAATTCAGCAATGCTTTGTGGGATTTAAAAGAACCAATCACAACGTGCTTATGCCAGACTCCAATATATTATGTTTAACATTATTTTTGTAATTAGGAAGGTATACTCCAAAAAGGCCTGGAGACTGGCTAGGTCACTACATGACCTTAATGCGCTTCTTCTTGAGCCACTCCTTTGTTGTCTTGGCCGTATGTTTTGGGTCATTTTCATGCTGGAAGACTTATCCACAACCCATCTTCAGTGTTCAGGCTGATGGAAGAAGGTTCTCATCCAAGATTTTACAATACATGGTCCCGTCCAATGGTCCCTCAATGCGGCAAAGTCGGTCTGTACCTTTAGCCGAGAAACAGCCCCAAAGCATAATGTTTACACCTCTGTGCCTGATTGTAGGAATGGTGTTCTTAGGGTCATGGTCAGCATTTTTCTTCCTCCAAACACTGAAGATGGGTTATGGATGGGTCTTCCAGAATGACAATGACAATGACCCAAAACATACCTCCAAGGCAACAAAGGAGACACAGAAGAAGAAGAAGCATATTTAGGTCATGGAGTGGCCTAGTCAGTCTCTTGACCTTAATCCTATAGAAAATTTATGGAGGGAGCTGAAACTTCCAGTTGCCAAGAGACAGCGAATAAATCTTAAGGATTTAGAGAAGATCGGTAAAGAAGAGTGGACCAAAATTCCTCCTGAGATGTGAAAACATGGTCACCAACTACAAGAAATGTCTGACCTCTGTGCTTGCCAACAAGGGTTTCTCCACCAAGTACTGAGTCATGTTTTGCTTGGGGATCAAATACTTATTTTACTCACTGAACTGCAACTCAATTTATAACATTTGTATCGTGTTTTTTCTGGATTTCTGGTTGATATTCTGTCTCTCGCATTTAAAATATGCCTATGATAAAAATGATAGACCCTTCATTTCTTTGTATATGGGAAAACGTACAAAATCTGCGGGAGATCAAACAAATATTTTCCCCACTGTATTTCATAAATAAGACATGATTATAATAATTAATGACTGGATATTCAATTCTTCTAACAGAGCAGGGTAGGCATGTTGTGTGATGCAAATTATAAAGATAATTGGAAGGGTCTCTGAAAATCACAAGAATTCTATAATAAGGGATTTTTGTACAGTTTAGGCATGGGACTATTGGGAAAAAAAGCTGAACCATGGCCTCCTATTAAAAATATGTTTTGCAGCTTTTAACCGCTTGACCTCTGGAAGATTACCCCCCTTCATGACCAGGCCATTTTTTGCAATACGACACTGCATTAATTTAACTGACAATTGCACGGTCATGCGACACTGTACCCAAATAAAATGTATGTCCTTTTTGTCGCACATATAGAGCTTTCTTTTGGTGATATTTGATCACCACTGGGTTTTTTATTTTTTGCGCTTGAAACAAAAAAAGACCGACATTTTTGGAAAAAAATTGATAAAAATGTTATACTTTCTTCTATAAAACCTATCCAATAAAATTATTTAAAAAATCATAATTATTCATGAATTTAAGCCAATATGTATTCTGCTACATCATTTTGGGGAAAAAAATCTCAATAATCGTATATTGGTTGGTTTGTGCAAAAGTTATAGCGTCTACAAACTATGGGATATTTTTATTTATGTTTATTTTACTGGTAATGACAGCAATCAGCGACTTATAGCGGGACTGCGATATTGCTGCAGACACTCTGACACTAACTGACACGTTTGACACTTTTTGGAGACACTAATACAGTGATCAGTGCTAAAAAATATGCACTGTCACTGTACTAATGACACTGGCTGGGAAGGGGTTAACATCAGGGGCGATTAAAGGGTTAAATGTGTACCTAGCTGGTTTTACTTAACTGTGGGAGGTGCTTTTACTACGGAAAGACATGGATCCTAGTCCCTGCTTTGCAGAGACACAGGATATATGCCTTCCCTCCTGTCAGAATGGTGATCTGCATTGTTTACATAGGCAGACTGCCATTCTGCCTCTCTGCTCGATGATTGACGGCTGCCGACATCGAGTCCGTGGTACCTAACGCTGGGCTCCCACTGTGTGTAATCCCAAGAGGGTGGAGAGTAAGCCGCTGGCGGCACACATGCATGCACCCTACCCGGAAGAGCCGGATCACGTATATACTGTATATGTGATCCAGAGCAGAGGTACCGCCCTGTAGCAGTAAAACTGCTATAGGGCGGACCTTTATTATAAGTGTATCTGCACTAAGAGTTTTCTCTTTGCCCAACTACAAAATGCCACAAATGTTTATCCTGCCAATCCTTGTAAAACAGTTTCTGAGGATGGTGTGGCAACAATGCTGCACCATTCAGAGCAGAGTTGCCACTCTTATGTATGCTGTGTTTGCTTGCACTACAATGAAAGTAGAATAAGTTGCAGGTTGTCAATCAACACCTTGCCATATCTAATTCTGCCCCTTGCTTTCAAGATTGACAGCACTGCCTCTGTTACTGAAACCTCCCTACTGTGATCTGCAGTGTCTGGAAGGGAAGCATGTGAGACATAAAAAAAGCAAGAGTTGTCTCAGTTTGGAATTGTAAAATACGTTTTTTTTTTTTTTTTTTTGCTTTATGGCAATTGCGCATCACATAGTAATTGGATATGGCATTTGTGTAGACTGTCATACAGGAGCCTTTAGCTGTACTTTAAAAGTGGCATTTTCCTTCATATGATTTGGTTTATCTGTGCTTTATCACCTTATAATGAATATGTAAAAGTAATCCTTGTTTCTCATTAATGCGGCAATGCCCCTTTTAAATGTATACATTTACAATGGTTTCTACCTCCCCCCCTCGTCACCTTTGTGCCTCTGCCTGATCCAGACTGCTGAATCGTGTCCCCTGACTTAGCTACCGCAGATAGACACACATAGCTTCAATGCTGCCCTTGTTATCTGATCAAGCTTCACTTGAATTTGAAATTTTAATGAAAATCAGACACCTGCTCTGCAACTGATCGGCACTCAGAGGATTAGACCCAGTATCATCCACCTTATCGGAGGAGGAATGGCAGAGCTGGGTGTTCAGTTACTGAAGCCTTTGCTTGTTATTTCAGATGTTTCTGGGAATAATGAGATCCTTTATCCTCCATCAGACACAGACCTTCTCAGATGGTGAACAAGTCAAGGATGGCGGTCGCTGCTGTAATGTTAAAGGCAGCATGGAGTTCACGTGTGGTGATTATGACCTGTTTGTGGTCACCCATGAGATGCACATGCCTTAGCATCTAACACCCTGACCCATAGGACTACACAGATCTCTCTGAAGTTAGCACCTACAGGGGTTACTAGAACTCTAAGGCTTCATGTACACTGGTGGTAAACGGTAGTTTAGGAGCAGTTGGGTGTTTTTTTCAGCTGCCCCTGAACTCTCCTCTGTGTTATCTTATCAGTACATGTACACAGGGTTATTAATAGTTGTTTCTAGGCAGTTGAGTTTAGAAGCATTTTTTGTAAAGCAAAAAAATGCGTTCAGGAGGCATTTGAAACGCCAAATGCCTGTAACAGCTTGTAAACGCTTGTAAATGCGGTAACTCGTGTTTAGCCACCCTTCGTTTACAGGCATTTTTAATGGAGATACTTTTTTGACTATTTAAAAAAAAAAAAATGCAAACGCGGCTAAACGCTGCAGGCAAACGTGGCAAAATGGGCGTTTTTAAATGTCGTTTACAATCTGTCAAGTTAAATCATTCAGGGAAGGTTTTAAAATGTGTACATTACGCCTTACTTGGATACATAAGCTAGTGCCAAAAGTGGTATCCTACTCTACCCCTCACCCACTATTGTCCTTGATGTAATGCTCCCTGTGATCCTCATCCTAACCCTTTCCTGTCTATACCCTATGGATGAGCTCCTAGTTCAGTCTGAACACAGGTTCGGACCCAACCTTGCATGCTCGAGCATTCATCCAAATGCCAGACTTTCAACCCGTTTGGCAGCAGCTGAACATCATACAGTTTATAGTAGACATGTGCATTCGTTTTCGTCCGAATGCATTTTCATACGAATTTCATGTATTTTCGTTATCGTTTTAACAAACGAAAACGAAAGCGCAGAATCCGAAAACCGAAAGATCCGACATAAACAAATGCTTTATTTTAGTTTTCGTTGCGACAACAGTTCGATATAGATAGCAGATTCGACATGACGCTGACAATAACAATCTGTGTCTATCGAACCTGTGGTCCAATGTGCCTAACCTTAACTCTATTAGTCCAAGATTATTCTACATAGAGAGAAAAGATTTGACATTATAGAGAGAAAAGATTTGACATAGAGAGAAAAGATTGTTGCAGAAATTGGATGGGGGAAGTAAAATAAAAATAATGATGATGATGAATGTTATTGACTGATTGTAACCAAAGAGGAGGAGCAGTAAAATAGCTAGAACTAACTTGACAATTCAACATGAAAGACGAAGATTCGACAAAGCATCGAAAAACATACAAACGTTGAATCTGTCATTGAAGGCTTATGGTGTCTGTTGAAAGTTCTAAGAACATTCGACGGAGCAGCTAAACTGTACGTACATTTCCGGTCAAATGCATCCGCCCATAGGCTATAGAAAAATTCTAATGTTGGTTGACTAGTAATAATAATTAATAAATATAATTATTACTAGTCATACAACATTAGAATTCTACTATAGCTAGCTTGTAGGCGGAACATTTGACCGGAAATGTAAGATTGCGGTGTCGTACAGTTTCGCTGCTCCGTCAAATCTTTTTTGAACATTCGACAGACACCATAAGCCTTCAATGAACAGATTCGACCTTAATTAATTCAGATTTTCGGACGAATGTAATTTCTAACGAAAAACTAAATAAACACGAATTTCGGGAGTAACTAAATACATTTATTTTTCGGACGAAAACTAAATTCCGAAACAAAATATTTCAGTGTGCACATGTCTAGTTTATAGTAAGGGGATTTTTTTCCTACTACTATATATGACAGCCTTCTACTTCTGCTGTCAGGGTTATAAAGGAAGTGATGTGTGCCAGCACCTGCCATGTCCTTAGCAACCAGTGACATCTTCCGGCCCATTCATTTACTCAACAGAAATCTCAGACCATGTAAACAAGGCAGCTGGGATAAAAAAAAAAAGCAAGAAGAAACATAAATGTGAAAGAATGATACACAAACAAGAGACAAATCAATAGTCCAAGACAGGAAGTGATGTCAGATACAGGCAGGACTTTCCGTGTGGCAGGAAGTACAGAGGACACATTGCTGTGGCAGTAGAGGAGAGTGCGTATCCCCAGACTGAAGTCTCTGTTTGTTTCCTCATCGAGTATCGTGGAGGATTTCTGGCTATACCAGGAGGATTACAGTGACACGGGAGACCTACTAGTCCTTGCAGAGGCCTAAATCTGCTGGCGGTCATGACCTTGCTCTTTAGGGGTCCACCAGTTCAGGTAAGGGCTCCATCATACAGAGTGGGACTTTCCTTCAGAGTGAGAACTTCCCTCCCCTCTCCTCTTCTTCTTTTTCCCTGGTGAAGGTGGATGGAATCTGGAACTTACTATCTCAATGGACTTACCATCATCATTTATTTTCACAATCATTATTTTTTTCATAATAATTTTTTTCTTTTTTGATATATGGACTTAATTGTGTGTTTTATCATTTATTAATTTCTTTTCACTATATATGTGACTTATTATTTGTGATTTTTCACAGTTACGAGTGCAACTTATGTTTATATAATGTGTATATAAAGTCCATCAGTTCCTGAACATATGGTGCAAAAATTCCTCCATAACCTCATTCAAGATGCATGAAATCCCCTGTGCCAAAACAACCACCAACACTCCGCCCAAAGTCCAAAGTCCTCTGGGGTCCAAAGTCGCATGACAAGTCACACAAGTGTGAATGGGGCCTTACTCCATGAATTAGACAAAATATTCCCTTAGAGTGACCCCCCGCGCAATGCAACAAGGGTAAACTGCTTGTTCTTCTACTGGTGCAAGAATAAGGAGCAATACCCACCTTGTTCCTTGCTCTAGAAGGTGCCCTGCAGCATTGTGACTGGTCCTGCAAAGCCTCCTCCCTAATGCCCTGTACACACGACCGGACTGTCCGTCGGAATAAAGTCCGACGGTTTGTCCGACAGAGTTCCGAAAGAATTCCGCTCAAGCTGTCTTGCATACACACGGTCACACTAAAATCCAACCGTCAAAAACGCGATGATGTACAACACTGCGACGAGCCGAGAAAAATTAAGTTCAATGCTTCGGAGCATGCGTCGACTTGATTCTGAGCATGCGTGGTTTTTAGTCCGTCGGAATTACATACAGACGAACGGACTTTCCGATAGAAATTTTTGTCCGTCGGAAAAAAAGAGAACAAGTTTTCTATCTAAGTCCGTCGGAATTTCCGAAGGAAACACGGTCGGATTTATCTGATGAAAAGAGCCCATCTGACTTTTTCCATCGGGAAATCCGGTCGTGTGTACAAGGCATAAGGCAATATCGGCCGTGGTCGCACTGCTGCCTTCTCCACATACAATGCAGGGTTAATAGTCCTGCATTGTACATGATGACACCAAGGAATTGCCCACAGCCCAAATGCCGTGTACACACGACCGTTTTTAATGACGAGAAAAATTAAATTTTTTAAAATGGTCATTAAAAATGATCGTGTGTGGGCTTCAGAGCATTTTTCACGACGTGAAGAACGGCCATGAAAATATTGGCACATGCTCTAATTTTTCACTTCGTTTTTTACATCGTCGTTTTTCTCGTCATGAAAAACGGCCGTGTGTGGGCTTTAACGACGTGAAAAAAAATGCGCATGCTCAGAATCAAGTATGAGACGGGAGCGCTCGTTCTGGTAAAACTAGCGTTCGTAATGGAGATAGCACATTCGTCACGCTGTAACAGACTGAAAAGCATGAGGCTGAAAAGCGTGAATCGTCTCTCAACAAACTTTACTAACATGAAGGGTGGCGCCATCCGAATGGAACTTCCCCTTTATAGTGCCGCCGTACGTGTTGTACGTCACCGCGCTTTACTCGAAAAAAAATTCCACGATAGTGTGTAGGCAAGGCAGGCTTGAGAGGAAACACGAAAAATCATGTCGAGAAAAATGCATTTTTTTTCAATGACATTAAAAACGGTCGTGTGTACGCGGCATAAGCGCTGGAGGGAAAGGAAGAGAGTGCTGGAGATGCTGGAGCAGGGGTAAGGTAAGTGTTAAGGTAAGTGTTACAGCCTTTTCATCTCCCCCTGAACTCAACAAGCATTTTTGATTTTGACTAATTCCTGCAGTTGGGCTTCAAACCTAACTAGTGTAAGTACCTGAAGTTGGCTCTGTATTCGTTTTTTGTAATACTATCAGAGGGAGGGGGAGCACTAGGAACCAATCAGCTGTGTTCTATGCACATATGCTGACAAACAACATGTTGCCAAGGAAGGGGAATGGAGAGATGACCCTATCAGCCTACCGCTGCTCTTTTATTGATTACTGACAGATAGGGGGCCTGGGAGTGACCCAGCTGTATTGCTAAACTGCATCAGAGAAAAGTAGGGTCAGCTTCCTGAATGTGCTGTCTGACAGAGCTGTGTATATCTCAGGACTGGCCAGACAGAATACAAATCCTTTGCAAGCACAGCTCCCAGAGTTGCATTTTAATGGTGTATAAAGCTACGGTAATTGTCTGTAGAATAGCTTTAAATATTATTTTATTCGGTAGCAATCTGTCCCTGGTGTCTCAGCCCACTGGAAAACACATTATTAAATAAGTTCACATATGATTTTTACGCTTTACGCTGGGTAATGTTTTTTTGGTGTGCGTTCTCTTTAAAACGTTAGTCACGGCCAAGACAAGAATTACCATTCTGAGCAAACTTGCAGCTGTTCTGGGGGAAGTTTTTCCTCTCCTTCCTTCTTGCTTTTATAGTTTGAGAGATTGTGATTGAATGCTTCAGATTTCCTTTAAAGTCATATGACAAAGACAACATATTTCAAGCCACGAATGTAAAACACATCTTGAAGAATAGCCCTACCAGATGCGTCGAGATGGATTTCCATGTGTTCAGACGCAATTTATTTTCCCAGATACAAACATAATATAAATCACGTACTTTATGATTTCTTTTTTTTTTAACAAAATTTGTCAAAAAGATTACTGTGTCTTCCTGGAGCATTAGATCTTTCTTAGAATGCAGTAAATGTGGATTTGGGAAAGCATGTGGTTGGGACAATGCTGCTGGTCTATATACATATTTAAAGTGCAAAAACACAACATACTGTACACAATTGAAATACATACAGTATCTCACAAAAGTGAGTACACCCTTCACATTTTTGTAAATATTTTATTATATTTTTTCATGTGACAACACTGAAGAAATTACACTTTGCTACAATGTAAAGTAATGAGTGTACAGCTTGTATAACAGTGTAAATTTTCTGTCCCCTCAAAATAACTCAACACACAGCCATTTATGTCTAAACCACTGTTAACAAAAGTGAGTACAAACTAAGTGAAAATGTCCAAATTGGGCCCAATGTGTCAATATTTTGTGTGGCCACCATTATTTTCCAGCACTGCCCTAACCCTCTTGGGCATGGAGTTCACCAGAGCTTCACAGGTTGCCACTGGAGTCCTCTTCCTCTCCTCCAAGACAACATCACAGAGCTGGTGGATGTTAAAGACCTTGCGCTCCTCCACCTTCCATTTGAGGATGCCCCACAGATGCTCAATAGGGTTTAGGTCTGGAGACATGCTTGGCCAGTCCATCACCTTTACCCTCAGCTTCTTTAGTAAGGCAGTGGTCATCTTGGAGGTGTTTGGGGTCATTATGTTGGAATACTGCCCTGTGGCCCAGTCTCCGGAGGGAGGGAATCATGCTTTGCTTCAGTATGTCACAGTACATGTTGGCATTCATGGTTCCCTCAATGAACTGTAGCTCCCCAGTGTCGGCAGCACTCATGCAGCCCCAGACCATGACACTCCCACCACCATGCTTGACTGTAGGCAAGACACACTTGTCTTTGTACTCCTCACCTGGTTACCACCACCATGCTTGACACCATCTGAACCAAATAAGTTTATCTTGGTCTCATCAGACCACAGGACATGGTTCCAGTAAACCATGTCCTTAGTCTGCTTCTCTTCAGCAAACTGTTTGCGGGATTTCTTGTGCATCATCTTTAGAAGAGGCTTCCTTCTCGGACGACAGCCATGCAGACCAATTTGATGCAGTGTGCAGCGTATGGTCTGAGCACTGACAGGCTGACCCCACCCCTTCAACCTCTGCAGCAATGCTGGCAGCACTCATACGTCTATTTCCCAAAGACAACCTCTGGATATGACGCAGAGCACGTGCACTCAACTCCTTTGGTCAACTATGACGAGGCCTGTTCTGAGTGGGACCTGTCCTGTTAAACCGTTGTATGGTCTTGGCCACCAAGCTGCAGCTCAGTTTCAGGGTCTTGGCAATATTCTTATAGCCTAGGCCATCTTTATGTAGAACAAAAAAACATTTTTTCAGATCTTCAGAGAGTTGCCATGAGGTGCCATGTTAAACTTCCAGTGACCAGTATGAGAGAGTGAGAGTGATAACAACAAATTTAACATACCTGCTCCCCATTCACACCTGAGACCTTGTAACGCTAACGGGTCACATGACACCAGGGAGGGAAAATGGCTAATTGGGCCCAATTTGGACATTTTCACTTAGGGGTGTACTCACTTTTGTTGCCAGCGGTTTAGATTTTAAAAAAATGTGAGGGGGTGTGCTGACTTTTGTGAGATACTGTATATGGAATCCGTATACCTGCCATAGGATTAGTCCCCTCATTAAAGAGCAACCACAGCTGAGTATAAAGGTCTATCCCCTGCCAACAAGCTGCAGAGACGGACCCTTGCTCTGTGTGAAAGCAGTGGTCTCTTTACAAGTCCAGCATGCCCCCTACTGAGTCACATCTAGATCTACCCAATCAGCAGAGGACACAAGGGTTTGCAGATTGGCAAGCGCTAGCTCTGACTCAGAGCTGCAGAGAGACCACTGCTTTCCCACAAATACATATATAGGATCTGTTTACCTGCAATAGGATTTTTAATTCTGCTCAGCCAGCCAGCCTTATGGTTCAGGTAGTCCTGGTGCACTGCAAAGCTAGCAGGGTGACACCACTGTCACATGTTTTAACAGTAAAATCCATTTGATGGGGAATTGATTCCTATCCAATGCAGTTGTGGTCTCTTTGCATATCCACTGAGATAACATTATTCATTTCAAGCACAGAGATACAGTATGTGTCAAGGGAGATCTTTAAAAAGCAACCACAGCTGAGTAGAAAAGCCTGTCTCCTGCCAACATGTTGCAGATAAGGACCCTTGCTCTCTGTGTGGAACCAGTGTTCTCTCTACAGAGTGGATAACTTAGTCCCCTCATTTCAAGCACAGAGAAATGTGTCAAGGCATTTCTTTACAAAGAATGCTGCAGAGAAGGACCCTTGTTTTCTGTATAGGAGCAGTGGTCTCTCTACAGAGGTCCAACATAACCCTACTGAGTTAGATCTAGATCTTTCCAATCAGCAGAGAGCACAAGGGTTTGCAGATTGGTGAGTTTAAGCTCAAACTTAGCAAGGCTTAGTCAGACATCTGTAGAGACACAACTGATTTCACACATAGAACAAGGGTCTTTCTTTGTAGGATGCGGGTAGGGACAGGCTTTTCTACCCAGCTGTGGCTGCTTTTTAAATATAATCAACTTTAATGCCGCATACACACGATAGTTTTTCATGCCGTTAAAAATGCCATTTTTAAAAATGGCCATTAAAAACGATCGTGTGTATGCTCCAGAGCATTTTTACCGGAGTGAAAAACGGCCATTAAAAATTTCGAACATGCTCTATTTTTTCACGTCGTTTTTCATGTCGTTTTTTTAACGACGTGAAAAACGATAGTGTGTATGCTTTTACGAGGGGAAAAAAAACGCGCATGCTCAGAATCAAGTATGAGATGCAGTGGCGGCTGGTGCTCAAAATTTTTGGGGGGGCGCAAACAAACTTAAAAAAAAAAAATCAATTGCCGCCACTGTGCCCATTAAACGCAGCCACTGTGCCCAAACGCCACCAGTTTGCCCCCTCAAATACAGCCAGTTTGTTTCCATATACAGCCAGTTTGTCCCCATATATATATAACCAGTGTGCCCCCATATATACAGCCAGTGTGCCCCCCATATACAGCCAGTGTGCCCCCCATATACAGCCAGTGTGCCCCCCAAACACAGGTATGTTCTCCCGCCCTCGATGTCGCTTCAGCCAATCAGGTCACCGGTAACCAGATCCGGTGAACCTGATTGGCTGAAACCTCCACAGTCTTCTCCCAGGAACGCACCCCCGTGCGTACCTGGGAGGAGTTTTTGGAAGCCGAATACAGCGTGACAGCTGTATTCGGAAAGCCTATCAGAGCCGCTGGCTCTGATAGGCACTTCCAAGCCACACCCACCGCCGGCCGCCGCTCTAATTCATATGGCCAGCGCTCACCAGGAGGCCGGCCATATGAATAGTGGACAGCGCGGCAGCGGTGACAATACACAGATTCATGCAATGCATGAATCTATGTATTGTCTTTCAGTGGCGGTGTGGGAGCGAGAGGGGGCGGCGCTCCGGCGCCCTCTATGGACGCACCGCCACTGATGAGATGGGAGCGCTCGTTCTGGTAAAACTAGCGATCGTAATGGAAATAGCACATTCGTCACGCTGTAACAGACTGAAAAGCACGAGGCTGAAAAGCGCGAATTGCCGCTCAACAAAGTTTACTAACATGAAGGGTGGCGCCATTCGAATGGAACTTCCCCTTTATAGTGCCGTCGTACGTGTTGTACGTCACCGCGCTTTGCTCGAACGTTTTTTTTAATGATCGTGTGGATGCAAGACAGGCTTGAGAGGAAACAAGAAAAAAAACGACGAGAAAAACGTTGGCTTAAAAAACGTCATTAAAAACGTACGTGTGTACGCCGCATAAGACTTTGAATACCTTTTTGTTGATGCTGTTTGAATGTTTGTAGCTGATTTAAGCTAAAAGTTCCATTGGGCATTAAGGAAATTGAGTAGAGTTTTTTACTTTTGCACAGTTACAATGTATGCTGGATAGCTCTTTTGAACAATTTCCCTATTTTTGGATAGACTGGCATTTTTCTTTGATTAGCTACCATGGTATTGCACATTTGTATTTAATTAAAGGGTATGTAATCCCTAACAATTAACTTCTCTTATCTGCTTGCTCCGTATCAGTCTGGTAAAGTGATAAGTTTGGGGTATATAAATAAATAAACCTACATACTCACCTCTATGCTGCAGCTGCCCCAGGTCTGTTTGAAGTGGAGAGAAATGACTGTCAGGCCTCGTACACACGGCCGAGATTCTCGTCGAAAAAAACATGTCCTTTTTTTCGACGAGATTCTTGGACAAGAAAATTGTCCCGGCCGAGTGTACACACGCTCGATTCAAAGAACCCGCGGTTCTTTGAATGGAGCGTACGCGGTGACGTCATCGACTACGACGAGCATGCGCTCGTCACATTCGATGCCGTCGCCGCCATCTTGGTATACCCTACGTATGCCTAGGAAGCTACCGCGCATGCGTCGAATTCATTTCGAACATGCGCGGGCTTCCGGGAGGACAGGTAAGTGTACACACACTCACTTTTCTCGTCGAGAAACATGACGACGAGAATCTCGACGAGAAAATAGAGAGCAGGTTCTCTATTTTCTCGTCGAGATACTTGTCGCTTTTCTTGACGAGAAACCATACACACGAACGATTTTCTCGGCAAAAAATCTCTGCCAGCAAGTTTCTTGCTGGTTTTTGCCGAGAAACTCGTTCGTGTGTACGAGGCCTGAGTCACCGATCTCCACTCTGCCCCTCCAGTATTCGCTGAAGTGTTGGTCGGGGGAGAGTAGCTAGCCACACACTAGAGCAAGCTGTCAACCAGGCAGCTGGGTGGATCCCGACAATATGGTTGGGATCCTTCCAAAGTCTGGAATGGCTCTGTGATATCATCTGATAACAGAATCCCCCTATAAGCTGACTCTGGGTCACAGGAGAGAAAGTTGAAGTGCACTCCTGTGACCCACATGAAAAGTATGGTCACATAAGTTTTGGCCATACTTCTCTTTTGAACCCTCAGTATGCAGCTTCTTTATCTTTCATTCTTTGCTGTGTTCAAGTTTAAGCTGGTGCCATAATTCCCACAGGTTTCCTGCTTTAGGGTGGCTCCTTTCTCTTGCAGCATCCTATGGAGCCACCCTTGTATGCAGGGACTAGAGTTTTTTTCTCCCTACACTGTGTCCATCAATAGAAACACACAGCCCCTTATCCTAGGATAGGAAGGCACCCCCTGCACTTCCCTCCTTTACCCCCCTCTCTTCTGTAAGCTAACAGAGTGGCTGAAGACTGCGCCGTCCTGCGAAGACCGGTCATTCAGGGAAGCAGCACTGAGAGGTCAGGAGCCAGCAGCATTGATAGTTGTAAACTGCAAGTGCTGGGATAACAAATAGTTTACTGGGGATTTTATGTATTGTGTTTAATGTGTTACACTAAAAATGCTGAGGGTTTCAATACTTTTTTTAAATATACATGAAAGAGTTTTGTTATATCTGTTTGATATTTGCAAAAAAATACAGGTCCTTCTCAAAAAATTAGCATATTGTGATAAAGTTCATTATTTTCTGTAATGTACTGATAAACATTAGACTTTCATATATTTTAGATTCATTACACACAACTGAAGTAGTTCAAGCCTTTTCTTGTTTTAATATTGATGATTTTGGCATACAGCTCATGAAAACCCCAAAATCCTATCTCAAAAAATTAGCATATTTCATCCGACCAATAAAAGAAAAGTGTTTTTAATACAAAAAAAGTCAACCTTCAAATAATTATGTTCAGTTATGCACTCAATACTTGGTCGGGAATCCTTTTGCAGAAATGACTGCTTCAATGCGGCGTGGCATGGAGGCAACCAGCCTGTGGCACTGCTGAGGTGTTATGGAGGCCCAGGATGCTTCGATAGCGGCCTTAAGCTCATCCAGAGTGTTGGGTCTTGCGTCTCTCAACTTTCTCTTCCCAATATCCCACAGATTCTCTATGGGGTTCAGGTCAGGAGAGTTGGGAGGCCAATTGAGCACAGTAATACCATGGTCAGTAAACCATTTACCAGTGGTTTTGGCACTGTGAGCAGGTGCCAGGTCGTGCTGAAAAATGAAATCTTCATCTCCATAAAGCTTTTCAGCAGATGGAAGCATGAAGTGCTCCAAAATCTCCTGATAGCTAGCTGCATTGACCCTGCCCTTGATAAAACACAGTGGACCAACACCAGCAGCTGACATGGCACCCCAGACCATCACTGACTGTGGGTACTTGACACTGGACTTCAGGCATTTTGGCATTTCCCTCTCCCCAGTCTTCCTCCAGACTCTGGCACCTTGATTTCCGAATGACATGCAAAATTTGCTTTCATCCGAAAAAAGTACTTTGGACCACTGAGCAACATTCCAGTGCTGCTTCTCTGTAGCCCAGGTCAGGCGCTTCTGCCGCTGTTTCTGGTTCAAAAGTGGCTTGACCTGGGGAATGCGGCACCTGTAGCCCATTTCCTGCACACGCCTGTTCACGGTGGCTCTGGATGTTTCTACTCCAGACTTAGTCCACTGCTTCCGCAGGTCCTCCAAGGTCTGGAATCGGTCCTTCTCCACAATCTTCTTCAGGGTCCGGTCACCTCTTCTTGTTGTGCAGCGTTTTCTGCCACACTTTTTCCTTCCCACAGACTTCCCACTGAGGTGCCTTGATACAGCACTCTGGGAACAGCCTATTCGTTCAGAAATTTCTTTCTGTGTCTTACCCTCTTGCTTGAGGGTGTCAATGATGGCCTTCTGGACAGCAGTCAGGTCGGCAGTCTTACCCATGATTGCGGTTTTGAGTAATGAACCAGGCTGGGAGTTTTTAAAAGCCTCAGGAATCTTTTGCAGGTGTTTAGAGTTAATTAGTTGATTCAGATGATTAGGTTAATAGCTCGTTTAGAGAACCTTTTCATGATATGCTAATTTTTTGAGATAGGAATTTTGGGTTGTCATGAGCTGTATGCCAAAATCATCAATATTAAAACAAGAAAAGGCTTGAACTACTTCAGTTGTGTGTAATGAATCTAAAATATATGAAAGTCTAATGTTTATCAGTACATTACAGAAAATAATGAACTTTATCACAATATGCTAATTTTTTGAGAAGGACCTGTACTTGTTGATCCTGCGAGAAATCTTGTGAGCTGATTACTTCCTGTATAGCTCCCAACTGTCCCTGATTTTGAGGGACTGTCCCTGATTTGTAATAAAAAAGTCCCTCTGTCCCTCTTTCCTCCTCATTTGTCCCTCATTTTGATCTGATCCATATAGCTGTATACAAAATGCACATTTTATCTTTCAAAAAGTGTTTCCCAGCGCTAAACTTTTCATCCAATTTCTAAATTTGTAAATTTCAGAAGCCAGTATAAAGGAATAAGAGTGGTTAAAAAAAGCACTTGTGGGTTTAACCAATAATTTTTTTATATAATTCTCCTTCATGTGGTGTGGCAGGGGGTGTGTCCTATGCCTGCATACTTTTGCTAGTAGGTGTCCCTCGTTCCCATCTCAGAAATGATTATCAGTTACTTTATTCCGAGCCATCTCTGTGGTCAATAGAACCCTTTCCCTTTACTTCATGGAGAAGAAGAGAGGGGAAAGGTGTTCTGTAGTCCTGTCCTTGGGTGACAACGCTGCTTCTCCATAGCTACAGTATGGTGAATGAATGTTGTCACCCTAGGACATGAAGTGTGTTTCTGAATGGATCACCAGGTGAAAATAAAGGGGAAAAAAACTGAAAAAGAAAACTAATATTATTTATTATTATTATACAGGATTTACCGTATATACTCGAGTATAAGCCAACCCGGAGCATCTTTAGGGCGCTAAAAATAGCGCTGTAAAAATGCCTATCTCCATTTAAATGAATGAGTAACACGGTAAAAACGCGGTAACAACACGGTAAAACGCGGTAAAACACATCAGCGTTAGCGCTATTTTTACCGCGGTAAAATCACGGGAAAAAAAAAACTCATAATTTTTTTGCGTTTTTTCAACGCCTCAGTGTGAAAGGGGCCTAAGTGGAAAAGAGGGTCAACAATGTTCATTTGCAGCTTCACTGTGCCCATTTGCAACATCACTGTGCCCATTTGCAGCCTCACTGTGCCCATTTGCAGCTTCACTGTGCCTATTTGCAACATCAATGTGCCCATCTGCATGCCTCACTGTGCCCATCTGCATGCCTCACTGTGCCCATCTGCATGCCTGCACTGCGCCTCATGCACCTGTTGTCCGTCCAGTGTCACAAAGCCTCCGAGTCTCCCGGTGTCATGCAGTCAGTCAGTCTGTCATATTTTCCAACCCGATGGTTTTGCGAATGCGTGAGCGTGGCCACCGTCCAGTGTAACAAAGCCCCGCCTCTTCCTCGTCCGTGATAGACGGAACACTGATTCAGTTTCCCAGTGTTCCGCCTATCACAGACGAGGACGAGGAGGAGGCAGGCCTTTGTTACACTGGAAGGCCGCCTCCTGGATGGACTGGATGGATGGACGGCTGCCGACTGACTGCTTTATACAGCGGGGAGACTCGAGTATAAGCCGAGGGGGGGCTTTTTCAGCACACAAAAAATGTGCTGAAAAACTCGGCTTATACTCGAGTATATACGGGTAAATAGTGCCAACAGTTTGCGCAGAGCTTTACGTGATACAACCACATCCAAGGACTGGTAAGCTGCTAAATATATTATATTTTTGTTCTTGGGTTTCGGTAGACTTTAAGCCCTTTATCCTACATTGAACTCCAGTTTAAATTATGAAAGTAATTAGTATCATAAATTGTTTTCAGTATTCAAGAAGGTACATTGTAGCTATTCTTATATTTATCTGGGTGCTAATTACAGCACACCAAGGTAGTGTACGGAGGAGAGCATCTGTGGTATTCAGGGCAGCTCATTAACAGCGAATTTACTGCGATAAACTGTATTTGATATACTGGGTAACACACGGCCATTATTATTGAGGATACTAGCGGTGAGGACGAGATCATTAGCAGCAGTCCAGTAAAGGCACTACTGCCACCTATTGGTCAGAGTTCTGACTTTCATGACACTGATGTGCCATTAGACCTGATTTACTAAAGCCTATGTGTGTATTCCAGAGCATTGGTCACCCACATACAAGAAAATGAAATCCTTGCAGAATTTGCAGTGCGATAATGATGCATAGTGTAGATAATTAGGGCCGATTCACACCTGAATCACATAGGAATGTGGATTCCTCTGCATTCCCATGTTGTGCAATTTTGTAGCCCATTTATTTGAATGAACTGCAAATCGTACCAGACTGCGCAAAAAGTAGCGCATGCATTACTTAAAAAAAACGTGCTGCACCAGATTTCATGGTAACGTGATGGCATGCAATTTGGTTGGCATAAACGCACTGCGTTTTGCGGTCTGCATTTGGCGTGTCATTAAGAATATATTGCAGATCACAAAGGTGGTGCATTTTGAGCGCTGTGTGAGAAACATGCACAGAATGCGCCTTTTCCGCACCGCGTTGTGGTGTGAACTGGCCCTTAGTATATTTAGTAGGGCTGGTTCACATCTGCGTTTTAGGTGCATTGCATTTTAGGTGTGTTTTACATGCGCTTTAGGTGCATTATCATTGAACTCTATATATTTTGCATTTTCATGAATGCACAAAAAAGATGCAGCAAGCAGATTTTTTTTTTAACACATCTCACATAAAACGCACCGGAGTGAACAGGGCCTTTGAATTTACAAATAAAGATGAAAAAATGTGCGATCCAGCGTCCAAAAATACATGCCTAAAAAATGTTTTGACCCGTAACCCCTTCCCATTAGGGTTGCCACCTGTCTGGGATTCACCCGGGCAGTTCGGGTTTTGAATCGTGTGTCCGGGTTTCAGTCCACCTGAAACCCGGACACATTATTCAGACCTAATCTCATTAGGATTCCCCCTTTAACAGCCACCAACCCCCCCCCCCCTTGCCGCTCACAGCCCCCAGCTCTCCCCCTCTATCCGCACTTTCAGTTTACACTCTAGCCCCCTTCTCACTTGGCTGCTCCCCGAGCTTACCCTGTACCTCATCCATCCATGCATTGGTCCACCTTCACTGTAACACAACATAACTGCCTTTCATTTACATTACATGCTGCTCTATCTCTCACTCCCACTAGCAATGCCGTATCTCGCTTCAGAACTGCCTCTCCCATTTATTAAGCCCCTTCCTTCCCCTCACCACTGACTATGGTCCTCCTCTGATCATTGCCTCCTTGCTCCCCTCCATCCACATCTCTCACCTTATAGAGCAAGCTTCCTTCTCTCTGCAAGTCTCATTCCATTGCTTTCCCCCCTCCACATCCTTGTCTCCATCTCCCCCAACTCCCCCAACCTACCACCTATGTTTGCTGCATCCCTTCTTTCTATCCCCAGTCATCCCCCTCACTCACCTCCCCCCCACCTTCCTGTCCTCGGTTGACCCCTCTACCCCTCTTCTTGCAGCCCCTCCTATTTATACTACCCCCCCCTCTCCTCCATGTCCACCCCTCCATCCTTCCGCATTATTACTCTCCTTGGTGCACCCAAAGGTGTCTCAGGCCTTTTACTAATCCTATAGAGAAAAGCCCGGAGCAAAAAGACAGAATGCCATAGGCGGAGGGCTGGGCATGACTGAGTGAACAGAGTATGTAATAAGAGAAGATTAACTATTGGCTAATGGAAATATAGAGGGGAGGGGTGAAGGCTAGATAAAAGGAAGACCCCGCCCCTCTGAGTTAACACAGCGCAGGGGAAAGTTTCCAGCAGCATGTCAGCTAGCAGCAGCATATCTTCTATAGACAAACTTCTGGCCCAGCTTCGGGCAGAGGCTGCGACACGGGGCGAGGATTGGCTCCAGGAGACCCTGGGGCCGATGCTTTCAAGTCCGGCCGGGTCACAAGGTACCGCGAGGAGAGAGGCTGGGCGAGCTCGGAGGTCTAGACCCCCGGATCGCTACTCACCGGGCCCCTCCCCGAGAGCTCAGCGGCAGATTGGGAGTCCCCCTAGGGCCCCTTCGGGCCCCCCGGCTAAGCGCGCCGCATTGCCCAAGGCGGGGGGTACCGGAAGGAATCCCCCTCAAGTGCGGAGCTCAGCGGGGGGCCGCACCGGGAGTTCCGGTGTGGCCGATAGGCCCGCGCGGCGCGTGGAGTCGGATCAGGCGGGCCCGGCCCCTCGGGGGTCCCCGGCGGGTTTGGGGCTCCTGCGGGGGTCATCGGTGGCCGCGGCATCCGGGCATCCCCCCCCCTCGGCCGGACATCGGGTGCAGGAGGCTGCGGGAGGTGGTGTGCCAGTAAGTGATGACGGCGGTGCGGGTGAGCAGAGACAGCGTGGAGGCAAGGCGGTTAAGAAATCGGCGGGCGGGTCAGGTGCGCGGAGGTGGGACCAATCGGGTCCTGACCCCTCGGCTTCCAGGGACAGGTCACCTGGTGAGCTATCATCCGGTGGTGAGGAGCTGGCTGGTGTGCTGTCAGAGGGTGAAGTGTGCAGCTCGGAGGAGGATCGGAGACCCGGACGGTCAGAGGCAGCGGTGGATTCGAGTGGATCGGCTGGTGTGAGTTCTTCCAGGCAGCCCGGTAAGTCCCTTTCAATTGTTTTTGCTGGGGGCCAGGAGGGGAATGGTGCCCAGGTGGGTATGTCGGCTGGGTTTTGCGGTGCAAGTTCGGGGTCAAGATGATGGACAGGCAGGGGGGGGGGGTGCGTTCCAGGATGGAGGAGGTGCACGGCCGGACGGGCTGCAGGGGTTTCTTGCGGGCATCAAATCCTTAGTCAGCCAATTTGAACAGGGGGATGGCGGGCGAGTCAGTCCGGCGGCGGCATGGGTCCCGCCAACAGGGACGGCTGGGCCCGCTGCCGTGGTGGGGTCACCGGTTACACCTGCGGGGAATATTGGGGTGGGGGATGCTGTAGGGTTGGGTTCTGCAGCTGTGGCCAAAAAAGAGGGTGGTGCGGTGGAACAGGCGGCAAGGCAGGATGTCATTAGGTTGGATGATGCTGCTAAATGTGAGATGTATGTGTGTTATGAGGCATTGCTGGGATCTCACCTGAAACCCGAAGTGAAGGAAAAGATATGGAAGGGTGAGTATGTGGAGATGTTCTCACTTCTGCCATTAGAGAAGTTTCATCTGGACAGGGTAAAACCGGATTAATTCAAAAAAAGAGGATGAGGAGAAGAGGCGATATAGGCTGATCCCACGGACGTTTACAAACTGGTTGCAAGCGTTCTCCATCATGGCTAGTGTTATAGGGCAGAAGAACCCGGAACATTGTTCGGCACTATTTGGTTATCAGGACTCTATAGGGGAAGCATACAGAGTGTACGGGGGCACGGGGTGGCTCAGATATGATGAACAATTCAGGCAGAGGAGAGCGGTGAGGCCTGGTCTGCGGTGGGATAATAAGGACATAAGCTTATGGATGCGGTTGATGACGGCGCAGAGGGCTTCTAGTCAGTTTTTTCAGGGGGGGGCCGGTGGAACCTCTTCCCCAGGACAATCGGCCGGTAAACAAAAGGGGGTGTGCTGGCAATATAATGAGGGCTCCTGCAAGTTTGGGGGGTCCTGTCATTTCAAGCATGAGTGCTCCGGTTGCGGAGGCTCCCATACACAGGCTAGATGCTTTAAGCGAGGTAAGGGGCGGGCCGGGGACTCTGGGCAGAAAAGGGAGGACTCCGGTGATGGTGGAAAGGATGCGGCTGTTCCTCGGTAGGTATCCGGACAAGGGGGCGGCAAGGTTGTTGGAGCAAGGGTTTTCAGAGGGGTTTCGCATTCCATGTTCTTTGCAGGTTATTCCCCCGATCGCACGCAATCTGCGATCGGCCTTGCAGCAACCTGCAGTGGTCACGGAAAAGCTGCGCAGGGAGGTTGCTTTGGGCCGGATGGGGGTCCTTTCCGGTCCCCTCCCCTGGTGAACTTGGTGGTCTCCCCGCTCGGGGTGGTACCTAAGAAGGTGCCCAACAAGTTCCGCCTCATTCACCACCTGTCTTTCCCGAAGGGCAGGTCGGTCAATGACGCTATTGATCCGGAAGCATGTACGGTCAGTTACACTTCCTTTGATGCTGCGGTGGGGTGGGTTTGCCGGTATGGCCAGGGGGCGCTGATGGCAAAAACAGACATAGAGGCGGCGTTTAGATTGTTGCCTGTTCACCCGGATAGTTTTTACCTCCTGGGTTGTAAGTGGGACAATGAGTTCTATGTGGATAAGTGCTTGCCTATGGGATGCTCCATATTGTGCGCACTGTTCGAACAGTTCAGTTCGTTCGTGGAATGGGTGGTCAGGGATGTGTCGGGGGTGAATTCAATCATTCACTACTTGGACGATTTCCTTTGCGTGGGTCCGGCCTCATCCAGAATCTGCGCTGTGCTCCTGGCCACATTGGAGCACGTTGCAGAGCGGTTTGGGATACCATTGGCACCTGACAAAACGGAGGGACCTTGCACGGTTATCACGTTTTTGGGTATTGTCCTGGATTCGGAGGCCATGGAGTGCCGCCTACCATTGGACAAATTGGAGTCGCTCAAGACTGAGCTGAAGGTCATGATGGGGGTAAAGAAAGTGCAGCTTAGGGTTTTACAGTCGCTACTGGGAAAGCTCAATTTTGCGTGCCGCATTCTGCCAATGGGCAGGGTGTTTTGCAGACGGCTGTCGGCTAGCACGGCTGGGGTACGGTCCCCCACGCACTTTGTGAGTTTGGGCAGAGAACACAAGGCGGACTTGCGGGTTTGGGCATTCATTCTTAGAGTCTTTCAATGGGAGAGCGTTATGGATGTCGGGCCCTATTAGCAATTTTGATTTAGAACTATACACAGATGCGGCTGGGGGGGCAGGTTTTGGGGCTTACTTTCAGGGCAGGTGGAGTGCGGGCCCATGGCCGCAGTCCTGGATGGACGCTGGTTTCACCAAGAATTTGGTTCTGTTGGAACTGTTCCCGGTGGTGCTGGCGGTGGAGTTGTGGGGGGCGTGTTTCAGGGATCTGAAAGTGCGTTTTCATGGGGACAACCTGGGGGTAGTACAAGTCATCAACAAAGTGTCGGCATCTTCCCCCCCCCCGGTGGTGCGTCTTCTGCACCATCTGGTGTTGAGATGTTTGCAGATCAATGTGTTTGTGTATGCGGTGCATCTTCCGGGGGTGGACAACGTCATAGCTGATGCGCTGTCTCGCTTTCAGTGGGACAGGTTCCGAGAGTTGGCACCGGGGGCGGAGCAACGTGGGGTCCCTTGTCCGGGCTGGCTGTGGAAGATTCCGTTGGAATAGTGTCAGGTTGGATCAAAAAATCGGTGAGTACGGGCACATGGGGGGCGTATGAGAAGGTGTGGTTGGAATGGAAAGAGATGGTTCGGGAAGCAGGAGCGGATCCTGTGGGTCCCAATGTCAGGTTATTGGTGCTGTATTTCCTGGCTAGAAACATGGAGGCCCGTGTGTCCAGGTCCAGTTTGGGTAAGAAGATGGCAGGCTTGGCCTTTTTGTTCAAATGGCAAGGTTGCCCCGATTTTACAAAAGATTTTTGGGTGCGGCAGGCACTTAAGGGTTATGGGCGGGGGGGGGGGGGCAGAAGCCGGATGGCAGGCGACCGGTTTCGTTTGTTCTCTTGGTCAAGATCATGGGGCAGTTACAGGGCTTATGTTCATCCCCATACGAAGTTTTGTTGTTCACGGTGGCATTCTCACTGGCATTCTTTGGAGCATTCAGAATAGGTGAGTTGGTCAGCCCGTCAAAAGCAGTACACGGGGGTTGCTTGATAGCGAGGTGGGCTGGACGGAGCAAGGGGTGTCGCTGGTGCTGAGGAGGTCTAAGACGGACCAGATGGGCAGAGGTAAGTTGGTCCAGGTTTTTCCGGTCCCAGGTTCCCTGTTGTGCCCGGTAAGGGCTGTAAAAGGGTACTTGGAGGTGCGACCGTCGGGGGTGGGTTCCTTTTTGGTACACGAGGACGGAATCCCACTTTCAAGGTATCAGTTCATTGCGGTGTTCAAGAAGTCCCTTCGGGCTTTGGGACTCAAGGAAAATGAATTTTCCTCGCACTCTTTTAGGATCGGGGCAGCTACGGAGGCGGCCAGATGTGGGATGGATGAGGAGGCGGTTAAGAAGATAGGCCGCTGGGAATCCAGGAGGTTCCGGTTATACGTACGCCCACAGCTACTGGTGGGACTGGAATAATGTGGGGGTACAAGTCATGGGGCGTTGTTTATGTTTTGGTTTGGGTTTCTGTTCGGATTGCTGGGAATATATAAGGGTGATGGGAGATTCTCATGGGGAATGTCTTCTTGCAATTACAGGTCAAATGCAGGCGTTGGTCTGGATACTGGGCCATTCATTCATTTTCTGGGGGGCTAAGAGAGCCGATGTTCGTCATGAGGGTCGGCAGCTGGGGTTCCCAAGACCGGAGGCGTGTGTCCGCTGGCTGGGAATTCCAGGAATGTTGTGGAGTAAGATGGTTCCGGAGGTGCACCGTTTTGCGCGTTTGGACAGGCCACCTGACGTTCTGGTACTGCACGTAGGTGGCAACGACTTGGGTTTCAGGTCCATGCTAGAAGTGACTCGGGATATGAAGTCTGATTTCCTGAGGCTAAGGATGTCATTCCCGGACATGATTATCGTCTGGGCCCGACAGACAGGGCCCGGAGGAAAATTAACCGAGACATGGGCAAGTTTGTGGTACGGAATGGTGGGTTGGTGGTCCGACATTTCGAATTGGAGGTGGATACATGGCGGTATCTACGAAGGGATGGGGTCCATCTGAACGATGTGGGGACTGATTTATGGTCTTTGGGTTTGCAGGATGGGATTCAACGAGCCCTTAAGGTTTGGAGGGGCACCAAAGGGTAAAGGTGTTTTCCCTTCGGTGCGGTGGCGGGTGTTTGGTCTTTGCGGGAGAAGGAAGTACCTTGAATAAGCAAGTGGTCAGGAACCATCGGTGGTATGGGTTCTGAGGATGGTTTCCAGCTAACAGGAGTTTAGCTGGATGAGTTGGATAATGGGGGCACTGCGGTCAGTGGTCGCCTCTGAGTAGCTGATCGGCTTGAGGCCTATGACCATTGGTAAGGTACCGCAGTGTCCCGGGATAATAAGAATTTAATATGATGAGGAATATCGGGTTAATGTGATTATGGCGAATTTGAGGTTCCTGCAAAGACCAACACTAGGGGGCAATATTTCTGTTATGTTTCTGGGTTTATGTGTTTTGATGGTTAAAGTTTTTGATAACTGATGGAACAGTTAAAAAAAATAAAGGAGGCTGCTACGGCCATGTTTTACTCCAAAACAGCAATGTGTGGTCTCTTTGATTAAGATAAGTAAGGTATGGGGTATAATGTGGTGGGCAGTACTGGAATACATTGGTTTTGCAATAGTCATGTATACTACAAAAAAAAAAAATGCTGTGTGACACTAAAGTGTTCGGGTTTGGCTTGAAGAAAAGGTGGCAACCCTACTTCCCATCCACCCCAGGATCCCTTTAAAAAGTTCAGAACGCCAGGGGGTGGGAAAGATTGGCTGATCACATGACCATTGTGACTGGCTGTCATAGTGGTCACATGATTGGGAACTGGTTCCGCTGGTTACCGATCATCAGCGGGGAGTGAGAACTGTCTTTCACAGCTCGGTCCCTTTGCTGGGAGCATGTAGTGAGCGTGCTGGCAATATAGAAACATTGGCCACCCAATCACCCATATGTGCAGTGGGTGGGGGTTAGAGCCCAGCCTTTTGCCACAGCACATATGTGTTAGGCAATCTTAACCACTTTAGGACTGCCGCCTGTACATATACGTACATCCTCTTTAAGATGCCCAGCCGTGGGTCGCGCGCTGGACCCGCTGACCCGATCGCCGCCCAGGTGTGGGTCGCCCGCTGAACCCGCTGACCCGATCGCCGCCGGTGTCCCGCGATTGGGTCACAGAGCTCAAGAACGGGAAGAGGTAAGTGTAAACAAACCTCTCCCCGTGCTTCCTAGTGAGACTGTCACTGATCGTCTGTTCCCTGTCATAGGGAACGACGATCAGTGACGTCACATGCCAAGCCACGCCCCCACACAGTAAGAATCACACATTAGGTCACACTTAACCCCTTCAGCGCCCCCTACAGGTTAACCCCTTTACTGCCAGTGTCATTTTCACAGTAATCAGTGCATTTTTATAGCACTGATCGCTGTAAAAATTACAATGGTCCCAAAATAGTGTCAAAAGTGTCCGATGTGTCCGCCATAATGTCGCAGTCACGATAAAAATCGCTGATCGCCGCCATTACTAGTAAAAAAAAAAAAAATTATAAAAATGCCATAAAACTACCCCCTATTTTGTAGACGCTATAACTTTTGCGCAAACCAAAATCAATAAACGCTTATTTCGTTTTTTTACCAAAAATATGTAGAAGAATGCGTATCGGCCTAAACTGAGGAAAAAAATGTTTTTATATATTTTTTGGGGATATTTATTATAGCAAAAAGTAAAAAATATTGAATTTTTTTCAAAATTTACGCTCTATTTTTGTCTATAGCGCAAAAAAATAAAAACTGCAGAGGTGATCAAATACCACCAAAAGAAAGCTCTATTTGTGGGAAAAAAAGGACGCCAATTTTGTTTGTGAGCCACGTCGCACGACCGCGCAATTGTCAGTTAAAGCGACGCAGTGCCGAATCGCAAAAAGTGGCCTGGTCCTTTAGCTACAAAATGATCCGGGGCTTAAGTGGTTAAAGGAGTTGATATTTTGAGGTCTCTTTGGCCAATATTATTTATTTCACATGTGCCTCTCATATACTGTAGATATAATACTGGCACCATAGTAAAACGCATTGCTCGAAGCCAGCCTGTAATAGAAGAATGTTTATATTTACCATTCACAGACCCCTGACAATGCCCTCATCTGCCTTTCTAGTCAAGTCAAGACAGATCAGACTAGGGTGACCACGTGTACCGGATTGCCCAGGACAGTCCCGCATTTTGCAGGTCTGTCCCGGGCACCTTCATTCCAGGACAATACAGTGTCCCGGAATGAAACTGACACAGCCACCCCCAGGCCAATCTGATGCCCCCAAAAAAGGCCGCCACATCACCGCTTTGCTCACTGACGGTACTTGTCCTGGCCGGGAATGCCTGGAGGAGCACAATCCTGCCCCCTGCTTCTGATTGGAGAAATCATAAATCCCGCCTCTTGTGTCCAATCATTGTGCTGTGATTCGTTACAGCACAAGCTGATTTTTGGGAAGGGAGGGTGTCCCTGAATGGTAGTTTGGAAATGTGGTCACCCTAGATCAGACCCTGCTGTAGCCTCTCACATTTTTTGTTTTGCAAAGTTACAATGTACAGTTTTATCACTGGGGGTAAGAAGACTGAGAAAATCCTTCTCTTTGCCTGCAGCAGACTGATGACATCATCTCAGCCCAGTCATAGACACTGGACTGGAGCTCAGGGACTGCTAAATGAATAATAACAGAGCTTTTCTAAAAAAAAAAATTATGTTGCTGTATATTGTCTATTCCTCCCAACTTTAGAACTTAAAGTGGAACTTCAGTAATTTTTCATCTTTCCATCTATTAAATCTTCTGCCCTTGTTGTTTTAACTTTGGATAGTAAAACACCTTTTTTTCTGCCAGTAAATACCTTATACAGCCCACTTCCTGTTTCTTGTCTGGTAAAAAGACTAGGCTTATGACATCATGCACAGCTCTCTCTCTCTCACTCTCATGAGAGTTTTCCAGGAAGGGAGGGGGAATGAGTCATAAGAGGGCCAATGAGAGCTGCAGAGTTGGAGGTGTGTGTCTGTGTAAATCCAAGAAGTGAACAGGCAGCAGCTTTAGCTGCCCACAGTTACAATGGTTGCAGCCAAACTTAGTGGAGGGAGATTTCTGCAGTATATTTGGCAAGTACAGAATCACAGTATATATAAAATAATATGCAAAGTGGTTGGAGGGAAGCTTCAGAATGACAAAGATGTTTTTATTACAAATTATGTAAGCAGACTGCAGTTCCTCTTTAACTAACTCTAAATCTACTCTCAGACACATTCTAAGCCTAATCTATCTAGCCCTGTAAAGGATATAATCTATATACTTACCTGTTCTGCTCTGGTCCAGTCCCAGGCTGAGCTGTCAGTGGCGGCTTCAATGTGTGGGAATGTGCAGGAGAGGCAGCCGGCAACAGAAATCCCATAGTAAGTCTATGGGTGACATCACTTTCCAGGTATTTCACAGCAGTTGTCGGTTCTCTCCTGCACACAGAGGGCGCCGCTGGAGACTGGACCAAGCAGCTGCCGAACAGGTAAGTATAGTGATTTTTTTTCTTTACAGGGCTATATAGACTAGGCTTAGAATGTGGCTGAGAGTAGGTTTAGAATTAGCTAGTTTTGCCTTTACTTCCACTTTAAGAAAGAGGAACACTTTGGCTGGCCATAGATGGATTGTGTTTTATTGATCAGCCAGAAGGATGATTAAAAAAAATTGAATGGATTCCCCTATCCAGACAAGCAAGGTGTATGGAGAAATCTTCCCCACTGTGCTATCGTATTCTGACAGCGGGACTCCTACCCTCCACTGTCAGAATACACTGATCAATGCTGCAGCCAATTGGCTGCAGCTGCTGATCAAATGAAAATTTTTCCATCATTCCCGTTCAACAAAAGTTAATCGTTCGTTTTTTTTCTTTCTCCTTCCCCCCCCCCCTTTTTTCCCTCCATTTTATAACAATACAATATATTTTGAGTTGCATTCTTCATCTTTGTTTCTTTTTTGTACAAATGATATGTGATTTTTTTTTTTTTGTACTGATATCTCATTTATATTGTTTACCAGCTGCCTCTGTTTGTTTAGAAACAATATATTCGTGAAACGGATCCTGAAGAAGCCCTCAATTTGGGCAAAATGCGTTGATCCATATGCCTCTTGGGATTCGCCAAATGAAATTTATGTACTGTATGTGAATATGCATAAAATGATATGCTTTTTAGAGCTTCTGTACCTTTATTGTTTTTATAGCGCTGTATAAATAAAACGTATTGATTTTAGATGAATGTTCTCTATTGAACAATTTTCAGTATCTGGTCACCTTCAAAATCCCCAACGCCCACAAACCCCTTTATTTTTAGGAGATTTGTGGGAAACGTTTTTTCTTTCAGTTAGATTGACTTCTGTGAGCATCTTAGATGAATCGAAATTCGGTCTCTGCTGAAGCGTCTAAATTGCGATCTATCTATGGCCAGCCCTTGGGATGAAGATATGCAGAAAATGGGCGTGGGTAAATTGTGTTGAATATTGGATATGGCTTAAAGGTGTATGTTTAAATAGAGTGTGAGCCTATATACTGTATACACCTGTGACGAACCCTCTGTCCTCAAACAGATCTAGGTCTGCCGTCCATGCTTCCTCTGTTCAGAACCAGCACTTTTCCAAGATTCTCCAGCCCCCCCAGTCTCCAGACAACCCCTCAGTGTAGAGTGGCAAACATCAAACTGATTTTATTATCACACATGGACACACAGATATCTCACTTCAAAACACTTCCCTCCCACCCTTGGAAAACAGGGCGGGTTAAACTGTCCAATGACAATGGACACACAGGTCAGGTGTGTTCAAACTTCTCCTCAGTAAACAGTCTTATTCACAGGGGGCTGCTGGAGGAATCCCCCCTCCCTCTTTCCTCACAGCAAGACACTTACACATCCCATAATAGTTGAGGCAGACAGCCACAATAGACAATAGAATACAGTCACACTCCAAACCATAACAGCAAATAATACACAACATAATGAGACAGCACACATTATATATACATATATACAGCATTGAATATGACTCGTACAGATCATAGTGGGGTTCTCAGTCACCCTGTGCCCCTATTAGAGACACAGGGTGATTTGCACATAAGGAAAAGGAATATACCGCGCTTAATAAATTAAATAAAAATTTAAATAAAAATTGAATTAAATGTAACTCCTAAGTATGCAGCACGCTCAAAGTGTATAGACAAAACACTAATAAAGGACGAAATAGAGAAAGAAAGAGCTGCGCAAAAATTTATGAACAAATTATAAATATGTGCATACATGTGAAATAATCATCTTATACCAAACTAATAGTGTAAGTAACAATTAAATACCAATAATGTGAACACCAATAAATTGATATTTAGATGAACACCCATAAAAAACACCAATAAAAATCAATATGAATGTCCATAAAAAGTTTAAAAATATAAAAATTTAAAAATAAAATCCATAATGTAAATCTTGAAATGAAGAAGTGAATGGAAAAGAAAAGGGTGAACTTCAAAACTCGCACCAAACTGCACACGTGCACCACCACCAAATCAATGCGCTTACTAAAGGCAAGCTAATTCCAAGCCAAACACTTGAACAGCTCACTTCCTCGTAGTGGATGAAGGACTCAAGGATGGACCACTCCAGAGGCAGGAACACATTATCCAATGGTCATAATCCAGAAATGGAAAAGGAGAGGCACATAGTGTGTATCGTCTAAGTAAACTGGTTTATTTATATAAAAATGGCAACTTACAAGAAAGCTGAATTAGCGAGCATAAAATAAAGGAGAGCCGGCCGACATGCAGTCTCCCGTCCAGTAGCGATGATGTCAGCGCGTCAGCCTCCCGACGTACGTTTCGCCACAATTAGCGTCGTCTGGGGAACGGGCGACGCACTGACTCATCGTGTCATTTATAGCCAAGTAAAACCATGCCTCGATCTGAGTCACGGGCAGCCCCGCAAACAGGAAGCAGGACTGATCATGTCCGCTGGATGGAATCACAGGGAAACCAATGCTATTATTAAAAAATGCTATCAATTAAGAGCATATGGTAAAAATACTTATTCTAAATATAAATATACTTAATGGGAACACTTATTAAAAACACTTATAACAAAGTGCCAAGAGGACAGAGAATTACATCATACAAAAGAATTGTATAGATAGATGCAGTGCCACCAAGTGGTCAAAAAGCAAACCTCTCAATCTTGACCCAAAAAACCACATTGCTGATATAATTATTCTCCTATATGTGGGGGCAAGATTGTGATGCAAGGCTGAATGACACAAAACCCATCGAGAGAACGAGTCCCAACATCCTAATTTGACAAAAAAATGCTGCCCAGGACTCACATCATATTGGCTGACAAATGACATTGTTCATCAGATGGTATACACAGAAGGAAAGAAAAAGAAAAAGAAAGAAAAACAACCCTTCTTAGATCATAATAAACATATAGGTGTATCAATGCAGGTCCTAAGAATTATCTATGAAAGCATTCAGGTCTGTATCCACATTTAACCCAAATGGGGTATAACTTTTAATTCTATGGATCCAGGACATTTCTAGCCTTGAAATGCTCCGCAATAACGAATCCCCCCTCCACTGAGGGGTATACCTATCAATGCCAAGGAATAACGTCTTAGCAGGATTCTTGTCGTGCACTTCTAGATAATGGCGAGAAACTGGATGCTTAGGAAACCCTAAATTTTTTACACTGATAAAAGCCTATCAAATATTTAAAAAAAAACTCTTTTAATGGGGGGAGGGTCCAAAATATTTGGAGCCACCCTCCCTCTGAGAGATGGAGCCCCTTTATAGATGACCCGGGGTCTATCCGGGATGGAAGGCTAGAAATGTCCTGGATCCATAGAATTAAAAGTTATACCCCATTTGGGTTAAATGTGGATACAGACCTGAATGCTTTCATAGATAATTCTTAGGACCTGCATTGATACACACTCAGATCGAGGCATGGTTTTACTTGGCTATAAATGACGCGATGAGTCAGTGCGTCGCCCGTTCCCCAGACGACGCTAATTGTGGCGAAACGTGCGTCGGGAGGCTGACGCGCTGACATCATCGCTACTGGACGGAAGACTGCATGTCGGCCGGCTCTCCTTTATTTTATGCTCGCTAATTCAGCTTTCTTGTAAGTTGCTATTTTTAAATAAATAAATCAGTTTACTTAGACGATACACACTATGTGCCTCTCCTTTTCCATTTCTGGATTATGACCATTGGATAATGTGTTCCTGCCTCTGGAGTGGTCCATCCTTGAGTCCTTCATCCACTACGAGGAAGTGAGCTGTTCAAGTGTTTGGCTTGGAATTAGCTTGCCTTTGGTAAGCGCATTGATTTGGTGGTGGTGCACGTGTGCAGTTTGGTGCGAGTTTTGAAGTTCACCCTTTTCTTCTCCATTCACTTCTTCATTTCAAGATTTACATTATGGATTTTATTTGTAAATTTTTATATTTTTAAATTTTTTATGGACATTCATATTGATTTTTATTGATTTTTATTGGTGTTTTTTATGGGTGTTCATCTAAATATCAATTTATTGGTGTTCACATTATTGGTATTTAATTGTTACTTACACTATTAGTTTGGTATAAGATGATTATTTCACATGTATGCACATATTTATAATTTGTTCATTAATTTTTGCGCAGCTCTTTCTCTATTTCGTCCTTTATTAGTGATTTACACATAAGAAGGTCTGGGGAAGCTGGACAAGGAGCCTCCAGGGCAAGCCCCCGACCCAAAGTCACTCCTGTCACATCACCGTACACAGTCTGCAGTCCTTATACCTAGAAAATACTCCATGATTACTGTGCTATGAGTGAGAGTCTCGTGTAAACCTAACAAAAAACAAAAATCAAAAAAAATGTATGTATAGAGAGAGCTAACATTTTGTCTACACCCACTCTAACTCTTTGCTGCCACTCCTTACTGGCCTTGAATCTTAATGGAGGGAAGCTGAGTTTATGATCATCATGTGATCACTGCGATTCACTATCACCGATCTCTAACCCATCCCAGCAGATCCCGGTTGTAAATAGTGACTGGGAGCTGTCGATGACCGCTTGGTTAGTGTGCTGGCAGCACATAATGAGCGCAATGCCACCTGCCGCACTCAGCGTTCAGATTGCCCTTCAGAAAGCATTTAACAGGCGGCGACGCGGCGTTGTATTGCCTACTGCAGTAACCCCTTGAAACCTGCACTAGCCTGCTGCAACCGTATGCATTGTACACGGTTGCAGGGTGCTTCCAGAGTGGTTCCATTCATGTTTGGCAGGTGGTATGCCCATCAGGTGGTATCATTTCTGCCACAAAGCAAAGCATTGTGGGATAGCATATACTATATACCCCTGGCTGCTACCTCTGCAGCTAAAGGAGGAGCATTTTTTTTTTCGGAGGGGGCCATAGAAACGCAGCTCAACCGCTGGATTTTACTACCCTTTAACTGCGAGTGTGAACAAGCTCTGTATGTGTTAAGCCTCGTACACATGGTCGGACTTCAAACAAACTTTTCTGTGGATTTTTGTCCGAAGGGAGTTGGCTGGGCACACCCATAGCATACACACGCTCTGAATTTTCTGCAAACTTTCCCAAAACTTTTCCAACATCACGTGGTTTTTCTGCTCTTTTCTGCTCTTTACCGCCACCCTTTGGTCAACTTCTGCTATTGTTGGTTGATTTTAACATTGGTTCTGGGCATGCTTATTTGTCCATCGGACAAAAGTCCGATGGATTTCTGTACACACGGTCGGACTTTGCACCATTGGACTTTTGTTGGTGAAAAGTTTGTCCGTTTGCAGAACGAACATTTGTCAGATGAAAACCAAAAAAGTTTGTCCGATAGAGCGTACACACGGTCGGATTTTTGAAGTTTGTTGGCAAAAAGTCAGACCGTGTGTACGGGCCTTTATTCTGACAGGATTAGGTTACAGAAAAAAATGATTTATTGCAAACTACACCTTATTAAGCAACTGAATGGGCTGTTATAATGCAATGCAGGTACCATGCATAAAAATGTGCATCAATGCACATGCGTCATCACAACACATACAGTATATGTGAACTTACAGTACAGCTCTGTAAGCTGCGGGACACAAAGCAAAGGCATACCCCCCAACTGTCCCTGATTTCGAGGGACTCTCCCTGATTTTGAACAAAGTCCCTCTGTCCCTCATTCCTCCTCGTTTGTCCCACATTTTGGTCTGATCTATATAGTTGTATATAAAATACACTATTTATCTTTCAAAAAGTGTTTCCCAGTGCTATATCTTTCATTCAGTTACTAAATGGCTGCATTTGTAAACTTCAAAAGCCAATATAAAGGAATAGTAGTGGTAAAAATAAAGCACTTGTGGGTTTAACTAATCATTTTTTTTCATAATTCTCCTTAAAGGGGGCGTGGCAGCGTGTGTGTTCTATGCCTACATACATTTGCTAATAGGTGTCCCTCACTCCCATCTCAAAAAGTTGGGAGGAATGCAAAGGTAAAGGTACTATTGTATACTTGTGCAAGGGAGAGATCTCCGGGCAAGCATGACCACTGCAATCATTTTTACAGGAAGCCCAAAGATGAGCAGGAGGCGGGGCAGTGACACACCATCTGAGAACTATAGACTGCAAAAGTGGTGGTTACCTTGATGATGCAAAAGCAAAACAACGTACATCACAAGAGCATGTGAGTTACTATATAAACCCTTTGGCAGGTAAATGGGTTCCTATATGACATGGGTGCTCAACCTGTGGCCCTCCAGCTGTTGCGGAACTTCAAGTCCCATTAGGCATTGCAAGCCGCTGACAATTACAAGCATGACTCCCAATGGCAGAGGCATGATGGGACTTGCAGTTCTGCAACAGCACAGGTTGAGCACACATGCTATATGAGGTTCAAGTCTATGTTCAGCTGTTTGGATGAAGCTGCCCTTTAAATGTGTACATTAAAAAGATTTCCTTCTGTTATAAGAGAAAAATGCCCTGATCTCCAGGTCACAGGAAAAAACACGCCCTTGGCGTTACCATGGCACTAATGCTACCCATTGAATTATGACACTTCTCAACATTTTGTGTCCCAGTGAAAAGGGGTCACTAGGGGTTTCCTTTACATAACAAAGCTCAATTCTCCTAAATTAAATGATTAATTCCTGCCATTACAGATCAAACGGCGTGCCTACAAAACACGATTGTCCGTATTCACATTTCCAGGCTGTTCATCGCCATTCTGACTTCCAATCATTCTTTCAACAAAGGGCTTAACTTTAGCATTTTGTGGCAGAGGAATTTGTGAAAGAGGCTGTGTGGGCAGCCATATACGTGTGAAATATGCTGCACAAGTGTTGGGGAAGGATCAAGACAACAGGCCCTAAGAAAAGCCTCCGGAGGTCCCAGGACCACAGTTTGTTGAAAAATGCTTCTGCTGACAAAAGCCTCATTGTGCCAACGCGGAATCCCTCGTCCTGCAAAGATGAAGTTTGTAGAACAATTCCTTTACAATAATGCAAATATTTCAACTGCTTACTGGCATATAAATTCCTCTTCTGTGAATTTACGGTAAAAATCACCTTTCAGGATTTTGGGAAAAGAGAAGCACTACTTTGATGCTAAAGGGGTTGTAAAGGTTCGTTTTTTATTTTCTAAATAGGTTCCTTTAAGCTAGTGCATTGTTGGTTTACTTACCTTTTCCTTCGATTTACCTTCTAAATTTTTTTTTTCTTTGTCTGAATTTCTCACTTCCTGTTTCTCCTCACTAAACTTCACACCATCATCTGAGTGGTGTTGAGTCATCCAGAACAGCTTACTGAACAGCTTACTGAGGAGGAACAGGAAGTGAGAAATTCAGACAAAGAAAACAAAGAAAAAAAACATTTAGAAGGCAAATCTAAGGAAAAGGTAAGTGAACCAACAATGCACTATATACAAACAATATTCGCGCTACTAACACATATAAGCAGCTACAATGCCTGTGAAGAAAAGCAGAAACAAACAATATACAAAAAATGTAGCGCTATGCATAAAAAATAACATAAACATATGACACCCAAGTGTGGTGCTCAAGATAAATGAGTCTTAAAAAGTCTACATAAATGAATAAAATAAGTGTTGAAAGAGTCTCTGATGACAATTCAAAAATATTGGTGAAGCTCCCGAAATAGTGACTTTCAAAAAACCAAGTGACTGTGACGTGACCACCACCACAAGAAAGGGAGGCTTACCGAATGGAGTGGACCCAATAAACGTATGTCTACAGGGTCAAATGAGGCTTGATGTGTATATATATCCGTGGGTATAGGGTCCCAGCTGGTGTTGCACACATATATATATCCAAGATCCAGGATCAAATAAACACCAAATCTCCAAGCCCAATTGGATGGTTGAATGGCTCACAATGGGACTGTTCTCTTGTGTGTGCGGGTGTTCTCGGGGGATGAAGAGTCTTTCAATTAAGCTCCTGAGCTAACTGCATTTGCCGACGGAGGTGAGGGAGATAAGATGATGCACTGGCTTAAAGGAACCTATTTAGAAAATAAAAAACAAACCTTTACAACCCCTTTAAGTTATAAGAATCCTCATTGGGGCCTGGTTCACATCAGTGCAATTTCAGAATCGCATGACAAGGGAAATCACATTGTTTTCAGTGGTGTCGGTTCACATCAATGCGGCTCAGCTCGGAGCGGTTTTGTACAAGTTTCCTGTACTACTTTGGTGTGATTCCAGTACTAATTTTGGCTTCATAGAACAGGGGTCTCCAAACTTTTTAAACAAAGGGCCAGTTTACTGTCCCTCAGGCTTTAGGGGGCGGACTGCAGTCAGAGTGAGTAGAAAATGTCCCAGCCTTACTGGGAGTAAACACTGTCTCATCATTGGTTTTAACAGGAGGAATAGTCCCCCATTGAAGGTTTTAGCAGGAGGAACAGTGCCCCATGGTTGGTATCAATGGGAGGAATAGTGCCCCATCGACAGTGTCAGTGGGAGGAAGAGTACCCTGTCATTAGTCTTAGCAGGAGGGATAGTGCCCCATCTATGGTGTCAGTGGGAGGAAGGGTGCCCTATTAATGGTGTCAATGGGAGGAATGGTGCCTCATCATTGGTGTCAGTTTGAGGAATAGTGTCTCAAGGGCCAGATAGAGGCAAGCAAATGGCCGCATCCGGCCCCCCGGGCCACAGTTTGGAGACCACGGTCATAGAATATACAAACCTTTTCAAAGTTGTGTAGCGGGCTCACCCCTCTCACCCCTTCTTCTTCTCGGCTTGCTGTCTTGTCTAGGGGAACCTGGGAGGAGGGATGAGATCCACCACGGCCCATGTCCTCTTCTGGATAGAGGTGAAGGCCCGAACGTATTTTACCATCGGGTCGTGTGTATAACCCAGGGTCATGTCTTTCCTCTAACTGACCCCCCTTTGCTCCCAGTAACCAGAGTTCCACACCACTGAAAAGGTCCAACTCTTATTTATTCTTCACAGCAATAAATCGTCACTTAGCACAGACAGGTTGTGATCAACGAACAGTTCAGTATAGGTGGGGAGTAGGTCAAGGCACAATCCTTAATCAAACTAAACCAGGGGTGGTGGGGTTGGCATATAGAGGAACCAATTTCCTTAATTTTTCTCATGCATCCTCTGATAGCCTGCTTCTCCTCCTCTCCCTCCCGCAGGCATTCAGCAGCTGCAGGAGGAAAATGAAGGGCATTCGTTCCTTAATATGCCACCCCTGCCGCCCCTCCTATCCAGGTCCTGTCTTCAGGTCCTGTGTATTTCCTGGGCCCCCCCTTGTCCCTCGCAGCACTGCCGACATTCCCCTCCCATCTCCCCTGGCTGCTGCTGGGAATGCTTTCAGGATGGAGAGTAGGGGAAGGGACTGGTAAATATGTAATTTACCGGCCCCTTCCTTTTCTGAATGGACAGAGTCAGTGATCGGTACCGATGTTTACTATGTGTTCAGGATGCTTTAGTTTGTGAATGGAGCAGAAGCTCTGTACAGAGCTATTCCTGTCCATTCATTCTGTGCTGCTGAGGCTGCAGAGATGGGGATTGTGTGCTGTGTCCTCAATCTCCTTTTTTCTGTCTCAAAGGTGAAACATCAGAGGTCTGTTTAGACCCCTAATCTTTCACCAAATCTCCCCAACTAGGCTCTTAATTTTTTTTTGTAAAAGATAATTAAAAAAAATAGTAACTTTTTATTTGATAAAATAAAATGGTAAAAAATAGTAAAAAAAATTAAAACTACTGACACCACTGGTGGAACTACAAGGGTCATAAAGGTCAAGGGGGCCCAAGACGCAAGGAAAGGGGCCTGCTGCAGAACATGTGAATGGGTCCTGCTTCAGGGCTGAAATAAAGGACCCCGTGATGGGAGGTCAGGGGAGCCCTTTATGGTTTCTTGCACTGGGGCCAAGTAGGTTCCAGGTACACTTCTGGTATATATATATATATATATATATATATATATATATACTGAGAAAATAAGGTGGAAGAAGTTAACTTACCGTATATACTCGAGAATAAGCCGAGTTTTTCAGCACATTTTTTTGTCACGGACGAGGCAGAGGCGGGGCTTTCTTAAACTGGCCGCTGGCGCCGACTAGACTGACTGCATGTCACACAGCGCTGGAGATCAAGGTAAAAATCCCTAACTATCAAGTATGGAGGGAACACTCTCATCAACTTGACCTACTAAATGCAACATTTGTTTGAATTTGGGAATAAGAAAGTAAAATTCTGGCTTACTTAGCAAGAGCAGACTTCTTTTCTACCTCTATTCCTGTATATATGATAACTCTCGGGTTCTACTGACTCAGGCTGGGGATATTGCTCAGGCATTTATTGTTGCATATGGGCACAGTGGCTAGGCATGGACATGGGCACAGTGAGGAGGCATACAGATGGGCACAGTGAGGAGGCATGCAGATGGGCACAGTGAGGCATGCAAATGGGCATTGTTGACCCTCTTTTCCACTTACAGTAGCTGCTGCATTCTCACCCTAGGCTTATACTCGAGTCAATACGTTTTCCCAGTTTTTTGTGGTAAAATTAGGTGCCTCGGCTTATATTTGGGTCGGCTTATACTCGAGTATATACAGTATATTACCCCTGCATGGTCAATATTAGACTCTTTGAAACTCTAATCCATAGTGGATGTAAACCCACTCTCATCATTTATAAATTACTTCCATAGTGCTGATCTATAGGGATATACATGCCTCCTGCATGTATCCTTACCTGTTAAATATCTCCCCTTTAGCTGTTTGAAGCCCTGAAATACTCCAGATTCTGTGGGAAGGTCTGTTGTCCAGGGCTCATGGGTGAAGTCATGATGTCTGTAGATTCCCCGCCCACCTCTACACTCCCCTTGGCCAGGCATCATTATTTCTTACACTGAACTTCTGCTGGTCTCGTGGATTATGCCCCATGATCACTAACATCCAGTCAAAACCCAGGAAAGTCACCACATAACTTTAGCATGCTCAATCATGCTGAGGTGTGGAGCAGCCAATCCTGGGAGAGCTGGAGAAGAAAGGAGGGGGGATGTGAAGTACACAGAATGTCTCTCTCACACCAGTGCATGAGATAAGGAAATCACCTGTCAGTCACAGCAAGGGGGAAGAACTGACACTTATTTCTCTGTGTGTCTGTTTTTATCTTACTGAAGAAAGATAAGAGGATTGCTCAGAGCTGGATTAACTCTTCCTGGCAAAACTAGGCACAGATGAAATGACATCCTCTGCTGTAACAGATAAGAGTCTTAATTTAAAAAAAAATTATGGGGTTTACATCCAATTTAAGTGTCAGTCTACCTAAAAAAACATATTTTAGTTATAGGCAGAACTTGATTAGTTAAGCTCATTGTTGTTGAGCTCATTTACTAAAAACTGAACATGGAAATTTTTCAGTGGCCTGACCCTTTAATAAATATCTGTTCTTAGTATGGCAATTCTGCAAAAGCTACAGAACAAGTAAGTATTTTCAATTTGTCAGCTGTGACTGAGGGAAGAATGAAAAGCATTTAATTTGGAAAGTTATTTTTGGCCATCCTCTGTGCTATTTACAATAATGTGCAACGGCTAGGAAGGATATTTTGGAAAAGAGAGCATTCCATTGGCCATGTCTGTCTGAGCCGTGTTTTTATTTACAACAATGCAATTAAATAAGGCTTACATAGTGACATAGTTGGATTGTTCAAGTGATCTCTGATTACACCACTGCTGGCAGCCCTTTGCTCGTACTCTAATGCTCACAAGCAGAATATGTTCTCATATACTCTTATACGTAATCTGTCTAGGAGCGTTAGAGTATATGTGGAGGCCTGCCAGCAATGGTGCAATCAGAGATCACTGGGACAAATGTGCTATTTTACAGGATTATTGTTTATTTAATAATGTGTTATCAAACAGACCATGGAGCTAACATGGAGTGGCCAAAAGTAACTTGGTCCTTTGAAAGCAGGCTTGGGTACATCAGCTCTTTGAGTTAAAGCCACCCTGTTGACTGTATAAAAAGATGCACACAGAAGAACCATGGAAATGATGAAGGCCTACTCTTACCTCTCTAGTAGGTGGCACACTTCCAGATGTTGGATAGACCGACCCCTGCCGTAGTTTCTACTGCTAGTCATTACACCATTACTGTTGCCTGGAATGATAAAGAGCAGGAGTGTCAAACCCAATTTAATTGTGGGCCGCATCAGCAGTATGGCTACCCTCAAAGGGCCGGTTGCATTGCATCTGGGGGGGGGGGGGTGCTACATACATAGTGCAGGGTTCAGGAGTGTGCTATATACAGAGTGCAGAGTTCTGCAGTGTGCTACGTACAAATTGCAAAGTTTAGAATTATGCTATGTACATAGTGAAGGGTTCAGGAATGCATTATGTACAGAGTGCAGAGTTCAAGAGTGTGTTATGTACAAAGTGCAGAGTTCAGGGTTATGCTGCCTATAGAGTTCAGGAGTGCGCTATGAACAGAGTGCAGGGTTCAGGAGTGTGCTATGTACCGAGTGCAAGGTTAAAGGTGTGCTATGTACAGAGTGCAGTTCTAGGGGTGTGTTATGTACAGAGTGCAGGGTTTAGGGGTGCGCCTTGTATAGAGTGCATGGTTCAGGAGTGCACTATATACAGCGTGCCCAGTTCAGGGGTGTGCTGTGTACAGAGTGCAGGGTTTAGGGGTGCGCTATGCACAGTATACAATCCCAACCCCTCCCCCCAAAGCTTCCTCACATCTCTCTTTCCTACCTTGCCCCGCTCTAGTACCTCCCTGTTTCAGCAGCTTAAGGACAGCCTTGCAGGGAGGTCATTCTTTCTTTCAGATTCTGGAGATCTGTCCCAGCTGTGAGGAGCTTCTGTTACAAGTGACAGCGGGGAGGGGAGGTGAGAGCCAAAGGTGGATCAATGGAGTTCCCCCACGTTTCTGGCTGCAAAACTGGGTGTGAGGGCCACATGACAAGGCCTGAAGGGCCAGATTTGGCCCATGGGCCTTGTGTTGACATATGTGATATAGAGGAACCACAGTGTGCAGCAGGGGGAAACTGTACAACACACTAGAAATAGAGGGGAGGGCAAGACAGAAAAGAAAAGAGAAAAATAAAGAAAATGAGAGTAGGAGAGAAAGCAGGGAGAGGGAAAAGAAGGGTGAAAAGTAGGGCTGGGAGGGGAGATGAAGGAGGACAGAAGATATAATGAAAAGGAGAGGGGAGAAGAAGGGAAGAGACAAGAAAAGGCAGAGAAGGAAGGGGGACCAGAGAAGAGGAAATTGGGGTAAGGATGGGTAATAAGGGTAGGGGAGGTGAATAGGAGAGGAGAAGAAGGTAGGAGTGAAAAGAGGGAGAAGAAGAGAGGAGTAGAGCTGGGAGGGGGGATGAGGGATGAGAATGGATAGAAAGGGAGGAGAGGGGAGAGGAGGGAAAGGGAGAGAGCAACATGGGGAGAAAAGAGAAGGGAAGATAAAGGAAGGGAAGAGGGGAGATGAGTGGAGAAGAGGAAAAAGGAGGAAGGAAAAGAAGAGGGAAAAGAGGAAGAGAAGAGGAGAAAAGAGGAGGCGAAGAAGAGGGAAAATAGGAGGGGAAGAAGAGAAGAGAGGAAGGGAGAAGAGAAGGGGGAGAAGAGATAAAAGAAGAGGGGGAGGAAGAGAAGAGAAGAGAGGAAGGGAGAAAAGAGAGGAGGGGAGAGAAAAGAGGAGAGGAGAGAAAAGATGAGGGGGAAGAAGGGAAGAGGAGAGGAGGGTAGAAGAAAATGGAAGCTATGGAAAAGGGAGGTAAGGGAGAGGAGTAGGACTGAAAGAGAGAATGAGGGGAAAGGAGGAGAGAAAAGGAAATAGGGGGTGGGGGAGGAGATGGTATAGGACAAAAATAGGATAAGAGAAGATGGTAGGAGAGAGAAGAGAGATCGTGAAGCGATGGGGGAAGCAATGAGGGAAGGGAAGGGGGTAGAAATGAGAGAAGAGATGAGGGAAGAGGACAGATATAATAGGAGGAGAGAGGAATGGAGAGGATAAATGTTGGGATGGGAAAAAAGAGGGAGAGGATAGAAGAGAGAAAAGGAGAGAAGTAAATATGGGAGAAACAAAGAGGAAGAGAAAATAGGAGAGAAGAAGAGGATAGGAGGGAATGGAATGAAGAGGAAGGAAGGTGAAGGGAGGAGAGTAGGGAGGAGAGAGAAGATGAGAGAGGTGTCAAGGAGTGGAGTGGGGATATAGGGGGAGGAGAGGAGAAGGGAAGGAAAAGAGAGGAGCAGAGATGGGAGAAGGAGAGAAATAGGTCTTGCTGCTATAATCACATAATCAGACCTAATATTGTGTAGCGGCCTCCACTCTCTCCCTCTTGTATCTTTTCTTCTGTCTCTGGCTTTTGTCTAGGGGTACCTTGGAGGAGAGAGTGCGGGGTCACCACGCCAATGTTCCCACTGCAGATGTGTGTGTAGTGGGAGACAATCCTCTTTTACCTTCGGGTCGGTGTTCTGCCTCTGGAGCCTCCTCCTGGTTTCTTGAACAGTGTCTGCCAGTAAATGAACCCCACACCAATAAAGTCCAACACTCCTTTATTCTTCTCAATGTAAAAGTGAACACAATCATTTGGACTCCCTCAATGAACAGAACAGACAAGGGGTGTGAATGCGAGTAGGCCCAGACACAATGAACTCTCTTACTTCCTTCCTAGAAGTAGATTCCTGCTCCCAATCGAGGAAGACATCCCTCCGGGCGGTCTCCGGAGGCTCACCCGTCACTGGCAATCTGCTGCACCAGGTCTTCAGGTAAGTACCCCCTCCGGTCCCTTACGCCACTGGATTCAGGTACCCACTACCGGGGTCCCCTAGGAAGTCCATCCCTCGCGGAGCCTTAGTCCAGGACACTCAGTCCCAGACCTCCATCCAAGTACCTCACCCCAGGCTAAAGGTGCCTGGGATGGAACACGACCTCCGAACGTCCTCTAGGCCTAGGCCGCTTAGACTCCCGACACGAACCACCGCCCTCAGGCTGAAGGTACCTGGGACTCGACTCCCGCCACCAAAAATGGCCGCCCCCTTTATACCCTCTCCCAGCAAGCACGGCGGGTTCCCCGCCCCACCATACAGCCGCCGAGAGAGGCCAAAAGAGGTACAACACTGCAACTATGGCTCAACCCCAGACCCAAAGTGACAGCGCCACCCGGTGGGCCCCAGGGAACCATACATCACAGTTTCCCCACCAGATTCAAACAGAAAAGCACATACCCGCTACACTCTCCCCCTGGTGGTTTGACACTGCTCCCCAGTGTCTGAAACAAACCATGCCCTCAATGGCTGACATAGTCCAATCCAGAAGCCGACTAAAAATTACAAAAACAAACTTTAGAAAACTAAAACTAGCTAGAGCAGTTGTGCCTGAGCCTCACATAAAAAGGGAGGGAAAGGGAAACAACAACACATAACAACAACATTGAAATCACATCTTCACATAACATCTCTCCACACCCATCCTGGCTAAGACGCACCCCTATCTCAGTGGTCTTGATGGGATGCTCTCCTGCAGAGGGGAAAAGAAAAGTTAAACACACAAATCCCTGACACATATGTTCGTGTGAGAAAGAAAAAACTTCTCCGCAGAGAAATCCTTTCCTTCAAAAAGTGTGTGTGTGAACAGTGAATGCCGATGCACGACACTGCCACCTGGTGACAGCGCCGCGGTAATTGCACTTGTGGAACTTTCCTTCTTCTTTGGGCCCTATCTACCCCAGAGTCTGTGATTGCTTGCTGGAAAATTGAAGAACAAACAGGAACAGTCCTTCAACTCCTTTGGGTAACAAGAACAACAAACCCCGGAAAGTTCAGCAGTGTAAAGAACAAAACGGAGTCTCTCTTCTCCTATAGATAGAAACGAGGGTGCGGCAGGACAAGTGGTTTCAGATGCTGATCCAGAGTCTCTATTTGGTATTCGACATCTTCCCCTTCCTTGCGTCGAATCAGCACCTTGTCCGCGTGAATATGCCGCCCCAACATCCACTATGCCTTGCAATCTTTAAAGCGCTGAGATGCCTTGGGGGAGCATGCAAGGTACCTGCGGTTGTGTGGGACTTGAATGTGGGTCCACACAAAGTCATTGTACTACCACTCCCGGCAAACTTCTACTTCATACAGTAACTCTTTGGACAGGTATGGGTACTCCCACCCATATTCAGCAGCAACCTTTTGATAAAACAGGCGTTGTAGTCTCGCCAGTGGAGGCATGGTGGCTTTGTCCCCTTCACCTGGCAAGACTATGGCATCCGGGTGACGAGGTGCTCTGATCACCTCCGTTCTGGGTATAGGTGCCCGCAACAACAGTCTCTTCTCCCCAGCATTAGGTGCAGATGGCACTGGGGAGGCAAGAGTAGGCTGGGGATGGGACCTCTCCTCAGGCGCTGGTGCCTCCACCCGAGGTGTACTATCCCCTGTAGACGTGGGTGGGTCCCTGGTTCTGCGGGACAAGGCGAGAGGCACTTTGTCCCAGCCCTTTTGAGCAAACAGTTTGTCAATGGCGACATCGTCTCCCATATCAGAGAGCGACTCTAGGTCGGAGGTGTCACACTCCTCCGCGGGTATGTAGCCTGTAGTGAAAACGGGACTACCACCCCCCACGGACACACAGGGCTGTGAATCCCTGACACCTCCGCCCACACACCAAGTCCCTCCGCCTGGCTTACCTCTGCCTTTTCTTGAGGCAGGACGTCCGGAACTCTTCTCACCAGATCTATCCGGGCCGGGCGTAGGCAGGCGAGATGTTCCACCGCAACCGCTGGACGGGGCTACCATGCCGGTCTTTCTCTTCGGCGGTGGACGCTGGGAGACAGTGGTGACCGAGTCAGCATCCTCGGATTTCTCCCGTATTTGAGTACTCACGACCTCCTCCGCGGTTGCTGCAGTGCGCACAGGGATGGCTGTCAAAGTGGTGATTCCTCCAACTTGAGTGGTGCTGCCTGTGGTACGGCCGGGGTAGATGGTTCTTGGCTTCTCAATGACTGAATCCACCTCGAATAAGAACTCCCCACAGGCTTCGCATCGGCCGAATGGCCTCAGATGACACACCAGTCCCGAGCAGCCGGGACAAATCACACCCAGGGCCTCAACGTCCATGAATGAATACAGGGCGAATCGTCCCCGGGGCTTTAGCCGGATCCCCGTATCGGTCACCGGAGCAGCAGCAGTCAAAGACGTGGTAGAAGAGTGAAGTGGAACCCACGCTGTATGTCCGAACATGGTGACTTGCTGCTGGTCCATGGCGCACTGCACGTTTTTGCGCCAAAGTCCCCACGTGTCGTCCTTCACACGTCTTGGACTCCTCCCCTCTGCACTGTAGTTCGCGGGCTTTTCTTCTTTCCTGAGTCACGCCCACGAACTAAGCAGGGAGGGTGTGCCTGGTGGCGCAGTGCAAATAGAAGCCCCCACGTGTAGTCCCTCACACGGCTGGGCTCCCCCCTCTTCTCGCTCTTCTGCGCGGGCCTTTCCCTTCACTGGGTAATGTCCACGACTTCGTACAGGGATGCACTTTGGCCAATGATATGGCCGACCTACTCGGATCTCCTCCGGGCAGACACGTCCAAACTCCGTAATAGCACGAACACCATCCCGGACCCGAGCCCCCACGTGTAGCGGCCTCCACTCTCTCCCTCTTGTATCTTTTCTTCTGTCTCTGGCTTTTGTCTAGGGGTACCTTGGAGGAGAGAGTGCCTCCTCCTGGTTTCTTGAACAGTGTCTGCCAGTAAATGAGCCCCACACCAATAAAGTCCAACACTCCTTTATTCTTCTCAATGTAAAAGTGAACACAATCATTTGGACTCCCTCAATGAACAGAACAGACAAGGGGTGTGGATGCGAGTAGGCCCAGGCACAATGAACTCTCTTACTTCCTTCCTAGAAGTAGATTCCTGCTCCCAATCGAGGAAGACATCCCTCCGGGCGGTCTCCGGAGGCTCACCCGTCACTGGCAATCTGCTGCACCAGGTCTTCAGGTAAGTACCCCCTCCGGTCCCTTATGCCACTGAATTTGGGTACCCACTCCCGGGGTCCCCTGGGAAGTCCATCCCTCGCGGAGCCTTAGTCCGGGACACTCAGTCCCAGACCTCCATCCAAGTACCTCACCCCAGGCTAAAGGTGCCTGGGATGGAACACGACCTCCGAACGTCCTCTAGGCCTAGGCCGCCTAGACTCCCGACACGAACTATCGCCCTCAGGCTGAAGGTGCCTGGGACTCGACTCTCGCCACCAAAAATCGCCGCCCCCTTTATACCCTCTCCCAGCAAGCACGGCGGGTTCCCCGACCCACCATACACCCGCCGAGAGAGGCCAAAAGAGGTACGACACTTTAACGATGGCTCAACCCCAGACCCAAAGTGACAGTGCCACCCGGTGGGCCCCAGGGAACCATACATCACAGTTTCCCCACCAGATTCAAACAGAAAAGCACATACCCGCTACATTTGTAAAAAGAGAATCCTGCATCTTGTCATTCCTTCAGACTTACAGTACCCTCAGCCAGTATACTAGCAAAGATGAAAGACTCACAAACCTAAGAACAGTGCTGCCTGGGGATACCTGGAATTTTACCTCCAGCCCTGTGAAGACTTCTGGGAAAAGGAATAATGAGTCACACCCCCATAATTATCATGGTTGTTATTGTTTAAAAAAAAAAAAAAAAAAAATTATTTAATCATATTGAATAAAGATGAAATGGAAAAGTAAATTTTTACAGCATTAAAACTGTGTAGTAATGATATAGGTTAAACCATTTTTCGTGATTTTTTTTCTTAAGTAAAAACTCGGCTAAGCTCTAATTACATCTAAACTAGAAACATCAGTGCGGTTCCAAAAAAAATAAAAAATTCTCTGGCTTCAATTGTTGGATCACTCACCCAGAGCAAGCACAGAGCAAGTCAAAGTACATGCCGATCTGCATACCTGTTTTTACTGTTGGTTGAACTTTTTGGACTCCTGACTTTTTTTTTCGACCTGACTAACTTTAAATCTATGTTTGGGTCTGTGATTTAGACATTATTGAAGCCAAAGAGCATGATAGCCAGTCAAGAAGCATTTTCAAACAGAGATGATAGGAATGTCATATTTCTCTCATGGCAAGATTTACTCTAAAAATTATTGAAACGGTTCCCTTTTCAGATACCAGTGCGCTTGATTTGTTATGGGCAAAATAAAAAGTTTTCATTGCTCTAAAAGTTTTTAGAAAATCTGGAGATTAAAATACATTTAGGGCCGGTTCACACTGGAACATGCTCATCCCCATGCAGTGTAATTTTGACAGCCCATTCATTTGAATGGATTGCGGAAAAAAAAAATTTTAGTTACCAAAAAAAAAAAAAAAAACAGTGGTGATGAAACACCACCAAAAGAAAGTTCTATTTGTGTCAAAAAAGTTATAAAAATTTGGTTTGGGTACAGTGTTGCATGACCATGCACGCATATGATACATCAGTTTAAAGTTTTATTAAACCCAAAAGTAAACTTTTATTATGTTACAGTTTACCCATTCTTAGATGTGGTGGCTGCATTAGTTTTCTCAATAAATATATCTGTCTGGGTAGAATGTTGGATCCATCTAAAACACCAGTTACACTAAATGAAGCATCATCCGTGTACAAGAACAACAACTCAACTCAATTTTTTTGTTATAGGACTCTAAATATGCCTCGAATAGTGACCCATACCACAAAACATAAGTGATAAAACATTATCATATTTTTATTATGATTAATAATCTAACAATCTGCCCGAATGGCTAATAAAAGTGCATAATCATATACAAAAAACTACATAAATGTTCACACTGTAAAGCGCCCCTTGCGCGTTTCGTGAGATCCTCTGCTTCTTCAGGGCTCCTCCAGTCTCATGCTGCAGGGGTAGTACATTAATTATTAAATGGAGCTACTGAGTGTTCTGTATAGTTAAATATATCTAATGTGATTGTTATCTATTTTACTGTACACTGTCAGAAACCTTCAAAAACTGTCTGATATGTATATGAGACTGGAAGAGTCCTGAAAAAGCAGGGGATCCTGTGAAATATGTAGGCTATGGTCTTCAGTGTCAACATTTATGTACTTTTGTGTATACGATTATACACTTTTATTAGCCATTTGGGCAGATTTTTATAATAATAATTACAATCAAATTGTGCTATGGGTCACCATTGGAGGCATATTTAGGACTCATGTACACGGCTGGTGGTAAACGGACGTTTAGGAGCAGTTGGGCATTTTTTTCAACTGCTCCTGAACTCTCCTCTATGTTATCTTATCAGTACATGTACACAGGGTCGTTTATAGTAGTTTCTAGGCAGTTGTATACTGTTTAGAGGCTTTTTCTTGAACCCAAAAAAATGCGTTCAGAAGCTGTGTTTAGAGGTAGTTGAAGCGCCAAACGCGGCTAAACGCGGCTAAACACGGCAACTCGTGTTTAGCAGCGTTTCGTTTACAGACGTTTTTAATTTTAACAAAAAAAAACGCGGCTAAACGATCAATAGAATAACAAATATGGTGACACTGGTGCAAAGTGCAATCTATGTGTTACTTTTTAAACAGTGCTCTGGCTGCAGCTATGTGGTTCCACAAATGGTGGATATTCTATGTGATACAAGAAAAATAAAGGCGTAGCTGCGCCCCCCCCCCTATTAATACTATCAAATTATCAAAATCTGATATTGATAGTCCACAATCAATAATGGTACTATGCCTTTAAATGTCCATCAGTGCGATCCAGTGTATACTCCTTAGTATTGAAGTATAAGAACTCCCCTAAGCTCTACCGCAATAAAAGGATGATGGGCCGTGTGTCGGACCACTGGCTATCCCATCCAACATGAATTCATAGAAATCAAAAGCCTGCACACAGTCGCTCCTTCATAACGCTTTTCGGCCTTAGCCTTCCTCATAGCACGGTATGAGGAAGGCTTAGGCCCGAACTGCGATAGCATTTCAAAGATGTTGTGACTGCTTCAGCAGCTCTTAAAGGAGTGATCATGTGCCGGCTTTTGATTTTTATATACACCTTAGTATCCATACACCATTGCCTTCCTATCTTCAATCCGTGCTTAACCACATGCCAACTGGCTCACGCCGATATACGTCAGCAAAGTGGCACTGCTGCACAAATCGGAGTACCCATACGGTGGCTCCTTTAAGAGTCGTAGCAGGCGTGCGCGTGATGCATAGTGGGGGACCCGATGCGTGTGGCCGGCGGGCGCGGCTGCATCTTTATATTTCTTGATCCATAGAATGTAAAGTCGAATCAAAATTGCACCAAAAGTCGCATCAAAGTCGTGCACCAAAGTGCGAATTTGAAGACGCGCTAATGTGAAAGAAGCCGAAGTCTGTTTTTCAAAAGAACAAGCTCCCTTGCAGATGTAGCAGTTAGAGGCATGAGAAAAGCCATTTACCACTGACAGGGATGCTCACAATGACCAGCTTTATTTATGTATGTAAAACTGTTATCCGAAAAAAGAAAAATAACCTCTTTTCTGTAACTGATTATAAAGTGTGAGCCGCAGTGTGGCTTAAATTTGGTAGTGTATCTAAATTTGCTAGTACATCTAATGCCCCATACACACGATCGTTTTTCATGCCGTTAAAAATGCCATTAAAAAAAATGGCCATTAAAAATGATCGTGTGTAGGCTCCAGAGCATTTTTAACGACGTGAAAAAAGGCCATTAAAAATTTCGAACATGCTCTCTTTTTTCACGTCGTTTTTCATGTCGTTTTTTTTAACGACGTGAAAAACGATAGTGTGTATGCTTTAACGACGTGAAAAAAACGCGCATGCTCAGAATCAAGTATGAGACAGGAGCGCTCGTTCTGGTAAAACTAGCGTTCGTAATGGAGATAGCACATTCGTCACGCAGTCACGGACTGAAAAGCACGAGATTGAAAAGAGCGAATCGTCGCTCAACAAACTTTACTAACATAAAGGGTGGCGCCATTCGAACGGAACTTCCCCTTTATAGTGCCGTCGTACGTGTTGTACGTCACTGCGCTTTGCTTGATCGTTTTTTTAAATGATCGTGTGTACGCAAGACAGGCTTGAGAGGAAACATGAAAAAAAACGACGTGAAAAACGGCAAGAAAAAAAATGGCAAGAAAAACGATCGTGTGTATGGGGCATTACACTGCCCTTTCCTCCAGACTGACAATGCTGCTTTCCAAGGGTGCCCCTTGTGCTCCTTCATCCAGAGGGGGGCACTCTAATACAAGTGGTGTGTTACTGGCCAGATCACCAGGTGAAAATTTTGTGGGAACAATTCTAAAAAGAAAAACAAATGCAGCCTTCACATCTAATGATTGTTAAGCTGCAATATAGTACAGTTTTGGTTTTGGGTTTAATTTATTCCTGCATTGGGGCCATAGTGGGATCTACATACCTTTTATTTACAACAGTGCCATGTTTCCCTTCATTCCTCCCTGTATGTGTGCTGAGAACAGGTTGTTTTAATTCAGCGTGCTCCTTGCTGACCTCTCTTCTTTAGGAGCCATCTCTCTCAGGAGGTCAGACTCCTTCACTGTCCATGTACTGAGCAAATGTCACGTCTTCTGCTCATAAATCCTCGGCTGTAAGCCAAGACATCTCCTCTTCTCATCATAATAGTTCAGCATATTATACCCGTCACTCAGGCCTGGGCCGTATTCACAACTGATGTTACCCCAGACACATGTGAATGATGGCCTTTGCTCAGCAGGCTAATGCTAACATGTTGCTGCACGGGTCACATGATCAGCACCATGAAAATCAATTAACTCCAGTCATGTAAAAATCGGCAGTAAGCTGAAAGTCACTCTAAACTTTGGTTTAACCACAAAAATCAAATATGTATTCTTAAAGCGAAGTTCCGCCGTTTTTTTCTTTTTTTTTTTAAAGTCAGCAGCTACAAATACTGCAGCTGCTGACTTTTAAAATAAGGACACTTACCTGTCTAGGGCGCCCGCGATGTCGGCACATGAAGCCGATCTTTTCCTCAGCTCTCGGGTGCTGCCGCCGCCATCTTCGGTAAGGGAATCAGGAAGTGAAGCCTTGCGGCTCCACTTCCTCGTTCCCTACTGCGCATGCACGACTCGCGCAGCGCGATCCCACTGGTCCCTGCTGTCTTCTCTGACCTGTGTGTCTCCCAGAACACAGCGGGGGGGGTGGGGGGACGGAGAAGGCGCCGGAAGTGGCATAGATACCCGCGGGTGGCTCGGGTATCTATGCCCGGAAGTGGGAGCAAAATACCTGTATTAGACAGATATTTGCTCCCCCCCCCCCCTGAAAGGTGCCAAATGTGACACCGGAGGGGGGGGGGGAGGAATCTGAAAATCGTAAGTTCCATTTTTGGGTGGCACTTCGCTTTAAAGTGACACTAATTGATATCCTTTCTTCAAAAATAATCCAGAGACATCTACTACTTAATGGCCCTGTAATCTATGTTTCATTGCAATATATAAAAAGGTGTACCGCGCTAGATCATAAGCCTAAACAAACAGCAGCGACAAAACCATGAGATATCGTCAAGGGAAGCAAAAATATAAATACAAAAAGTCGTGCTTATTCAAATGAAACCAAAAAAGTGTCTGAATAGTGATCCAGTGAATAGAACAATACAAGAGTATTGAAACAGTGACATAAATAGGTGGGACTTTAAATGGCACTACCTGGCAGGTCTCACACACACTTCACTCCATATCTCTCACCAGGACACCTTCATGTCTATGGATGCCGGTTTCAGACTGCCAATAGGTACATTCACTTTATTTTTCACGCTTCCATCTTTTTCTTGTGCTCTTTCTTTTAATTTCTAGCTTGCTGTTTCTTTTTCCCTTTCCCTCCTTTTTTTTTTTTTCACACTTTTTTCACATTTGCTTCACTTGTCCTTTTTCTTTTCTTTTTCCTACTCCTCATTTACTTTACCTCCATTTCTCCAGCTTTTTTCATTCGTTTTCACCCCTTTCATACATTTACAACATTATTATTCAGAATTTACATTGTCCTTTCACCAGGTCCCCACCCAGGGATTATCACATCACACCCCAGCCAGGTCATCCACTCACACCCACCTGCTTCATACCTGCCTGCTTTGGATGTTGCCGCCCTACCAAGCCAGCTCAACGCCTGGAGTTTGGGCCCTCCTAGGTGCTGGCGATCCTGGATTGCATGCTGCAATTGCGCAGCGGTTGATGTAAGTTGCACGCAAGGACTTTTTATATAATTGCTTCAATTCCAAAAAAATAATATAACATATCCCCCTCCCCCCCTACAATTAAGTGATAATATTAATTTAAATATACATTCTCCCTTGCTTTTCTTTTAGATTATGCCATGGTGATTTGCTCCTGATAAACGGTTATCAGACCGCGAAACGCGTAGAGCCACCAAACCCTGACCATCACTCTATACCATGGATCAAAATTTTATCATTCATATTTATGTGTCTAATTTATGTTACATGTACCATTATGGTATATATTGTGTTTTTCTTTTTTTTTCCTTCCCCCCTTTCCCATTTAAGCAAGGATTTTTTGTAGACCAATTAGGTGCTTGTTACACTTTGGTTAAATATACATTGTCTTGAGTTACCAAGTGTTTTACTGAAAATATTTCTCATTACTGACTGTTTATCTGTATGCAATTTAAGCTATATATGTATCCTAAAATAACTGGAGGCTGTATGCCCCTAAATGTTGTTTGAATGGTGTTCAAATAAAATACCGTACATGATTTTACCAGTCGCTTGACTTTCTACCTCTATATTGTACTGCTGTGTGCTCCATTTAAAGTCCCACCTTCGTCCAATTCCCTTTTCCCCCCGGGATGGAGGCATTACCCCTTTGGTTTTAGCCTCATTTAAAGTCCCAAAACTCTTTTCTTTAATTTTACAGTGACATAAATAATTAAAAAGAAGAAATTATGAATTGATAAGTGAGTAATGTCTTTAATATAATAAAGTGCAGTCTTGACTACACAAGATTCTAAAATGTGAAAAAAAAGTTCCAGCAGAATAGAACGATCCAAAGCTATTCAGCCACCACCAAGGGAAAGGGGTTATCCGTATACTGGATACTCTGTGAGTAAGAACTCTTACCAGAAGATGTAGACCTCCTATGATAGCGAGGTCATGGGCGCTTGCAGATATAGCCCTCTGCGGAGGTCAAAAGGTAGGTCTCGTCTCTGGAACTCACCGGCAATCACGGACCAGCATCTACGATATCCAGGTAGTATCCAAATTTCATCCGAAACTCTTGATGGATCAGATGTCCCGGAGCGTGGGGAAAAATAGGAGGCTCCAATAGAGCAGAAGAAAGAGGGGGGGCCGAACTTACGGGGGGACCTCACCGCATCTTGCCGCAGCCAGGTCTAGCAAAAGTGGGGGCGGATACCTGACCAAAACAGTTACCCATTCCCTCCTCCCCGAAAGGTGCCAAATGTGGCACCGGAGGGGGGGAGGAAGCAAATAAGTGGAGCTTCCACTTTTGAGTTGAACTCTGCTTTAACTACAGGCAAAATAAAGAATGACATATATGATGCAGTCTGCAACTAGCATGATTACAGCAGTCCTCCTGTAACAAAGTTTTATTGATCCTGCCAGTAGATCCATTTTTTTTTTACTCCCTTTATCAGGGTGACAACGCTGCTTGTTGTGCAGTAAAATCGTGCAGCAATGTTGTCACCCTAAGGACAGGATAGTCTTGGATTAAGGCGACCAGATTTTTTAAATGAAATCCGGGGACATATTTTTTTTTTTTTACTAGTAATGGTGGCCATCAGCGACTCTCTGCCCGTCGCCGCCGCCTGCTTTACAGCCTGTCAAGTCTTGCTCTCCAAGCCCCGGCTACTACTGAGTGAGGAGCGAAGGAAGATCACTCCACCAGGGGAGGCAAGGAGATAAGCAGGTTGCTGGCCGGGACTTGAGCCGAGGCAGAAGAACATGCGAGCGGAGCTGAATGGGCATGCACCCGAAACAAAATAAATATTGCCTCCGCTCCGTCCAGCACATGATCATCAGAAAGGGGCACAGATAATGGAAAAAATACACCCGGCGGAGCGGGGGGTGTGTAATTCAGAATTTTTTTCTTCATTCTGCACTGACTGTCTTTGAAATTGCCCTAGACCCTGTTCAAATCCAATCCGGGGAAAAAACCGGGGACAGACTTGGTCCGGGGACAGTGTCCTCAATCCGGGGACTGTCCCCGGAAACCGGGGATGTCTGGTCACCCTATCTTGGATAGGCTTTAGTTTTAGATTGACTTTAGATAGGCAAAAAAACAAACAAATTGAAGCCAACTCCAGCTAATGCTTTATACATAGCTACAGCAACAGGGGCTTTTCAAACCATACAAATAAAACCACAGTTGACCGTTGTAGGCACCCCCGGCAATGTTATATGGTTAGTCCCAACTACAACTGCCAAGGTTTGGCCTGTTAAGGGTCCATTCACGTTTTGTCATTAGTGTCCGCTGTATTAATACACACCCAGTAATACATGTTATGTACATGCATTGTTTTTCCTACGCAGCGCTTCTCAATGCACAGTATTGCCTTATTGTTGTGCATTGCAATGCATGTGCGTTGGACCTGCATTGCCTTAGTGCTCAAATGAAAGGGACCTCAGTTTGCTAATACACATAACATGCGCTAACTTGCATTACATTAACTGCGTGTTCTCGCAACCCAGCGCAATGCAAAATGTGATTTAGGCCTAAGGGAAATTGAAAAATATCTGCTGGCAAGATTAGCAGGTAATTATTGAGGGTAATGAAAAAAAAAAATCGATAGTTAATGCCGTTGTTAGACTGAATCATATATGCCTTTTTTTTTATTGTGCTCATAGTTTTACTTTAGAGCGCATTACCATTTTTTCACCCAAGACTCATACAATGTTCTCCTATAATTCTCACAGAAAAATATAATCTCGGGTGAGAACATTGATACATAGATCCTTATAAACAGAATACATAAATACAAAGATGCAACATACATACTGTAGATACAGAGGATTTTCAAACTCTCTGCACAGGATAACACAGAGAAGGTAAACTGTGTATATAACGACCTCTGGTGGCTCTTTTTGGAAATGCCTTTGTATATGTTTCCCAGTTCTATGCTTGTTTATGTCAAATACCAAGTCCTTATGCCGCGTACACACGACCGTTTTTCATGACGAGAAAAATGCCATTTTTTAAAATGGTCATTAAAAACGATCATGTGTGGGCTTCAGAGCATTTTTCACGACATGAAAAATGGGCATTAAAAATTTGGAACATGCTCTAATTTTTCTCGTTGTTTTTCACATCGTCGTTTTTCTCATCATGAAAAACGGCCGTGTGTGGGCTTTAACGACATGAAAAAAACGTGCATGCTCAGAAGCAAGTTATGAGACGGGAGCGCTCGTTCTGGTAAAACTATCGTTCGTAATGGAGATAGCACATTCGTCACGCTGTAACGGACTGAAGAGCACGAGGCTGAAAAGTGCAAATCGTCTCTCACCAAACTTTACTAACACAAGGATCAGCAAAAGCAGCCCGAAGGGTGGCGCCATCCGAATGGAACTTCCCCTTTATAGTGCCGTTGTACATTTCGTACGTCACCGTGCTTTGCTCTAGCATTTTTTTTCATGATCGTTTGTAGGCAAGGCAGGCTTGAGAAGAATCACGTCGAGAAAAACTTTGTTTTTTTCAATGACATTAAAAACGGTCGTGTGTACGCGGCATGGTTGAATATTGTGCTGGTTTCTTACTAACCCTGGGGACTCCAGTTGTTAGCTATCAAAGATTTCTCTCCTGATCTGCTTGCTTTAATGATTGCCCAGCTACTCACACATAATGCTAAACTCAAGTGATGACCGAAGACCAGCCATGACCACAGCTCCCAACTGTCCCTGATTTCGAAGGACTGTCCCTGATTTGGAGCTATGTCCCTCATTTTGGGCTGATCTATAGAGTTTTATATAAAATATACTTTTTATCTATGAAAAAGTGTTTTCCAGCCCTAAACCTTTCATCTAATTTCAAAATTTCTGCATTTGTAAATTTCAAATGCCAATATAAAGGAATAGTAGTGGTAAAAAAAAAGCACTTGTGGGTTTAACCAATCCTGTTTTTTTGTACAATTCTCCTTTAAAGGGGCGTGACAAGGGGTGTGTCCTATGCCTGCATACTTTTGCTGACAGGTGTCCCTCATTCCCATCTCAAAAAGTTGGGAGGTATGCATGACCTTAAAGCTGAATTCCTGGTATGGATTGTATTGAATAGTTAAATTGATCCTGCTTGGACCAATATAAGTATGCATATAACATACCTATGGGTCTGATGTGGAAGCGGAGGATCAGTGTAATAGTCGTCGCTACTACAGTGATCGCTGTTCTCTCGGGTCCCTTGCTAAGCAGCAGCTTGCTGTATAGTAGTCACAGGGGGTGACTGTACTACTTAAAGTGGTTGTAAACTAAAAAAACAAAACCCTGCAAGACAAAGGCATAATGAGCTAGAATGCATTGCATACTATCTCATTATGAAATACCTTAGATCAAAGCTGTTGCAGCGGTCCCCACACACGGCTGTGACCGGCGACATGTCTCCCGGAGTTATTTCCAGGTTCGCGGGCTCTAGCGCTGTGATTGGCTGGAGCCGCAGAGACGTCACTCACGTGCATCCGCGCGGGAGCTGCCGGGCACGGCACAGCACGAGCGGGCCATTTCTTCAGTGCGCATGTGCCGATGATGTCGGCACATGCGGATACAGTGAATAACTCCTAAACTGTGCAAGTTTAGGAGATATTCATGGTAACTACAGGTAAGCCTTATTATAGGCTTACCTGTAGGTAAAAGAGGTGTAGCAGGGATTACAACCGCTTTCATTTGTCACAGAAACAGCACTCTCTCTTTAAAATATGCTTATCGGTTTATTCATTTGGCGCACACATTTCCAACCTTGTTTCTGCACGTTAATTCTGATACATATACAAATGTTAATCCCATCCAATGTGCAACTGCTATAGGAAAGTTGGGGCAAGTTAAAGCGGAACTTCTCTTAAAAGTGAAAGTTTTACTCATCCTCCTTCCCTCTACTGTAATAATTATGTTTTTGTTTTTTTCTGGGAGCACGTACCTTTTCCTGGCAGGTTCCCACTCCTACTTTTGCAATAATCGCCTAGCAGGGCTAGATCTAGCTTACCTGATCTGGGGGTGTAGTAATAAAAGTAAAAGGGGTATAATGTCAGTAGTGTAGCAGAGATGCAGGAAACCAGTGTTCACCGGGCAAATACCACCTGACAGGTAGTGCAGAAGTGGTATAGGAGTGCAAAGGGAACACTAATATGTATTAGGATGTCTTTAGAATAGGATTATTAAAAATAACATGCCCCCCCTTATATATAAATGCCCCCTTACATCCATTGTCCTCATCGGAGTGGCCCCTTACATCAATTGCCCCATCAGAATCCTCCTTACATCAAATGTCCCCACCCTAGTCCCCCTTATATCAAATGTCCCCATCAGAGTGCCCCCTTACACCAGGGTGCCCATCAGAGTCTCCCTTATATTAATGTCCCCATCAGAGTTCCCCTTACATCAATTGCCCCATCAGAATCCTCCTTACATCAAATGTCCCCACCCTAGTCCCCCTTACATAAAATGCCCCCATCAGAGTGCCCCCTTACATCAGGGGTGCCCATCAGAGTCTCCCTTATATTAATGTCCCCATCAGAGTTCCCCTTACATCAATTGCCCCAACAGGAAGAGGTTGCTCACATATATTCATGGCAAGTTAAAGGGGTTGTAAAGCCTTGTGTTTTTGTACCTTAATGCATCCTATGCATTAAGGTGAAAAAACACCTTGCACTGTCCGGCCCCCCCCAAATCTCTGTTTTACTTACCTGAGTCCCGAACTTCCGTGGGGGCGATCGTTCTCCCCACGGCTTTTCGGCTTTTTTTTTTTTTTTTAATAAATCTTTTTTAATGAATTTTTATAAAACATACACACAATTTGCCCACATCTAGGCACAACAGCTGCCCACGCATGGGCCATTACCCTGTGTCGGCATCAGACCGTCACAGGGCGACAAATAACAAAAAACTTAACTTAGTCTATACTACAACCCCAAACTTGGGGAGAGGGTTCATTCAATATACATCATGCTTCAAAGTGTTATTATTAGAGGAAGGTAGCCTGAAGACATTTTTTGGGTTAATAAATCAATATTTCGAAGATACAATATAAGTCTAGACCGTGGTCACTGTATCACTTGCCGTGCTTCTGTCATCTAACCAACAGTTCCATACCTTTTCAAATTTGTGCGGACAACCTCTAGACAAGTATGTGGCTCTATATAGGGGCAAACTGGCATTAATTAAGTTTTTCCAAAATTTAACAGAGGGGGGAGACGATTTTTTCCAATTCATTGTAATGGCTTTGCGTGCATAATACAACAACAGGGATATGAGTGTTTTTCTGGCTCTGAGTATTGGCAGTTGTTCAACCAGTCCTAGCAAACAGTGTATGGGCTCGCATGGGACGCAAGTCCCGGTGGCTTTATTGATCACCCGTATCACTTCACTCCAATACTGTACAATTGCTGGGCAAGCCCAGAAAATATGGAAGAAACCCCCTGGCCGGTAGGAGCAGCGCCAGCACTCCGGAGAATGCTCCGGTGACATCTGGTGCAGCCTGTGAGGTGTGTAGTGAGCCCTGTGGACAATTTTATATTGGACTAATTTGTCCCTTGCTGAGATCAGAGGGGAGAAGGGATAATCCCAAACCTCCCTCCAGTCGTCCGCGTCCAGCCCCGGTATGTCCTCCACCCATTTCCTGCGGAGGGAAGACAGCTCGGGGATAGCAGCAACCAGCAGGGATCCATAAATCTGAGACGCGGGTTTTTCCAGGTCTTTCACCCGGATAGTAGATTCCAACTCTGAGTATGCCAGTTCGACTGGCCTGCCCAAAAATTGGCACCTGAAGGCATGTGCAATTTGGAGATATCTAAAGCGGGCTCGGTCAGGTACGTTGAATTTAGCACATAAAGTGTGAAAGGGAGTGAGATCTCCGTTGGTGATGATATGTTTGAGGGTCAGTATTTTATACTTGGCCCAGGCCTGCGGATCGGGGATAGTGTGGAATTGTGACAGGTTGGGATTCAGCCACAGGGGGGTGTGAGGAGACCAAGAGTTCGGCTGGGGTGCCCTTAGTGCCTCACCCGCCCTCCATGCCCGCATAGTGGTACGCATGGAAGGGGTGAGATTGTGGGGCGTTTTTTGCCCCCTGAATAGCAGTCCCTCCAGTGCCTCCAGGGACCCCACTATGGCTGCCTCCAGTACCGTCACGGAATTGGTCAGGTCCGGTCTCAGCCACCAGTGGGCGGTCACAAGCTGAGTGGCCAAATAGTACTTGTAACAATCAGGGAGAGCCAAGCCGCCACTGTCCACAGGCCTGGTCAAGGTGGAATATTTGAATCTAGGTGGCCTGCCCCCCCAAATAAAGGAGAGGAAGAGTTGCCTGAGGGAATTAAAGAAGACTTTAGTCAGCCAGTGAGGGGAATTCCGAAAAATATACGTGAGTTTAGGAAGGACTTTCATTTTAATCAGGTTAATACGCCCAATGAGAGAAAGGGGGAGGTTACTCCACGCCTTAAATTTGGCTTTAATGGTCACCAGGACAGGGTCGAGATTTAGCCGCACAAAATCCCCAGTCTCCTTTGAGATAACAATTCCTAAGTAGGTGAACTGCTCAACCCACTGAAGCGGGAGAGAGGAGGGCGAGGAGGACCGGGCCCCCGCATCCACTGGGAACAATTGCGACTTGTGCCAGTTCACCCTCAGCCCCGTGAAGGCGGCGAAGGTATCCATGATACCAAGTGCGCCCCGCAGAGAGTCACCAGCGTCATTCAGGAACAGGAGCATATCGTCCGCGTATAAAGCCACTCTCTCCTCCAGCCAGCCCACCCGAAGACCACGGACCTCGGCCGAGGTCCTAAGGGCCTCAGCAATAGGCTCCACGGCCAGGGCGAACAGAGCCGGGGAGAGAGGGCATCCCTGTCTGGTGCCCCTCTGCAGGGAGAACGGAGGAGACAAGGAGCCATTCAGCTTAATGCGTGCCGTAGGACCAGTGTAAAGTGTGCGTATCCAGCCTATAAATTTTGACGGGAACCCCATTCGTCTAAGCACCTCCCACAGATAGACCCATTCCACCGTGTCGAATGCCTTCTCTATATCCAAGGTGGCAATGGTTCTAGTACCCTGGTTAGTATGGGGGGCATGAATATTAGTGAATAATCTGCGTATATTAATGTCCGTAGATCTACCGGGCATGAAGCCCGTTTGGTCGGGGTCAATCAGGGACTTTATCACTACGTTGAGTCTAATGGCCAGTAACTTGGTCAAAATTTTAAGGTCACAGTTGAGAAGTGCAATTGGCCTGTGTCAGGAAAGGCGTTTTTACAATCTGCCTGGCAACAGTGCCGCCAGGAGATTGTCTACACTCCATAGGTCCATTCCGCGCATGCGCATGCACAATAGCGCGATCGGCGTGCGCGTTCACGGGAGCGTGCACGCGCGCGCGTGCGTTCACGGGAGCGCGCGCGGTGACAGCATTTGGCGCCAAACAAGGTATTTAAACTATCTGCATACCTTGCTTCTTGCTGTCTGGTCTACAGCGTTCCCGAGACCCCTGCTATTGACTTCTGATTCCTGTACACCTGTTATCTGATCCGGCTTGTCTCTGTTAACCCCGATTGCTGCCCGCCCCGACTTCGGCTTGCTCTGACAACTCTCTTGGTCATCCCTGTACCTAGTCGCCTGCTGGTCCGACCCATCGGTCTGCCCGAACTATAAGGCACCTCCACCTGAACTACAGTGCACCCTGCCTGAAGCCACCGTGCATCTCTGCCTGAATCATAGCGCATCTCTGCCTGAACTACCCTGCACCTGTGCCTGAGCTACAGCACACCTCAGCCTGTACTACAATACACCACCTTGTTTCCGCAGTCTGATCTGGGACTTTTATACATCTGCCTGTTGTCTGCATTCTGATTAGTCCTACTGTGCACCTTCCAGCTATCTTTGGACTGTTCCAGTTTGCCGTGTACCATCTGCTGCCGCAACTACCCAATATCCTGCTTACCTGCCAGGCACTTGTGCCCCCTGTCCTCCTGAGCCTCTGTCTGCTCTATCAGGGGCTCTCGAGCCAGGGGTTTACGAGAGGCCGCTCCCTGCACGTCGGGCTCCCATCACAAGGTACGTGACAGTACCAGACAGCCATGTCGGAGCCTACGCAGGGGGCCTCTCCCATGGAGGAACTATGCCGCCACCTGGACGGACTTACTGCTGCAGTCAGGAGTTTGCAAGAGGGATATACCCGGCTAGAGGAGCGTGTCCAGACCCTGGCTACCTCAGCACCTGTCGCATCAGGTACCTCACCTGCACCGTCGGTTGTCATGTTGCCACCTGAACCCAGGGTCCCTACTCCGGAGAGGTTCTCTGGGGACCGCGGCAAGTACAGGGCCTTTCGTAACGCCTGCAAACTTTTCTTTGCGCTACAGCCCAGGACCTTCTCCCTTGAATCTACCAAGGTGGGCTTTGTCATAGCCCTATTGTCCGGTGAACCTCAGGCCTGGGCACACCGCCTACTGGAACAGAAAAACACCTGCCTTGACCAACTAAGTACTTTCCTCCAGGCCATGGACCTCCTCTATGAGGACCCTCAACTGGCCGCTACCGCCGAAGCAGCATTATGCTCTCTCCAGCAGGGTTGCAGAGCCGCTGAAGATTACGTATCAGACTTTAGGCGCTGGAGCGCCGACACCAGCTGGAACGACGCCGCCCTGCGACACCAATTCCGGCTGGGACTATCTGAGCCCTTAAAGGACGAGTTGGCCCGGGTCGGTATACCGAACACGCTCGATGCCTTGATCCTTCAAGCTATTCAGATCGACAGGCGACTAAGGGAGCGTAGAGCTGAACGGTCAGCGGGACCATCCCGTCCAGTATGGATGTTACCACGGGTACCCTATCCTCCTCATTCCGCTTCTTCAACCTCCCCACGCTCCACTACCGATGCCTCTGAACCCATGCAACTGGGGTTGATCCGACCTTCGCTTACTCCGGAGGAGCGCCAGCGACGCCGGGTTCACAACCTCTGCCTCTACTGCGGGGACTCAGGACATTACGTGAGGATGTGCCCCGCTAAACTGCGTAAGTGCCACCTCTCCTCTACTGTCTCGCCTGTTCTGCCTAACCATTCCGCTCACCTGATCGTTTTCATCTCTCTACAGCTCCCAGGAAGGAACATCCGGACTCCCGCCATTATTGACTCCGGTGCCTGCAGCGGCTTCATGGACCTTTCCTTCGCCTTGAAACATCAAGTCCCTTTGAGGCCCAGACCTAAAGAACTCACGGTCCACCTTGCCGACGGATCGGCCATCAGATCAGGACCAGTGACGCAGCAGACAATTCCCCTGCGCACAACCACTGCGGACAAGCATCAAGAACTATTGTGCTTGGACATTATAGAATCCCCTCTCTTCCCAATTATCTTGGGGATACCATGGCTAAAAGCTCATAATCCTCAGATCGACTGGAACACTGGAGAGGTTCGCTTTCCATCTCTCTATTGCCGTGAACACTGTTTTCCAGCACCATCCGACACCTCGTCCCCATTACTTTGTCTGGGCAGTGATATGGAGAACCGGCGGCTGGTCCCGGAGGCCTATCACAACTTTCTAGATGTCTTTAGCAAGAAGGGCGCAGAGACTCTACCTCCGCGCAGGCCCTACGATTGCCCTATTGACCTTCTTCCGGGGGCAGAGGTCCCTTTTGGAAGAATTTTCCCCTTATCTGAACTAGAGCTTGGAACTCTCAAGACGTATCTGGATGACAACTTAGAGAAGGGATTCATACGTCCCTCCACCTCTCCTGCCGGAGCCGGTATATTCTTTGTAGAAAAGAAGGACCACTCCCTACGCCCCTGTGTGGATTACAGAGCCCTGAATAAAATAACTATTAAAAATAGGTATCCCCTGCCATTAGTACCCGAACTTTTTCAAAGACTTGGGACAGCAGCCATTTTCACTAAATTGGACCTCCGCGGCGCCTACAACTTAGTCCGCATTCGGAGCGGCGATGAATGGAAAACAGCGTTTCGCACTAGATTCGGGCACTTTGAATACCTGGTCATGCCCTTCGGGCTATGTAATGCCCCTGCCACGTTCCAACATTTCATAAACGATATTTTTAGAGACTACCTAGATCTATTCGTCATCGTCTACCTAGACGATATCCTGGTCTTCTCTTCCTCCTTAACCGACCATCGTGAACACGTCCGGAAGGTATTGGCCCGACTTCGCCAACATGGTTTGTACGCCAAGCCCGAGAAATGTGCATTCGAACAACAAGATATTCAGTTCCTAGGGCTAATCATTTCGGTAGAGGGTATTAAGATGGACCCTCAGAAGGTCACGGCCATTCTGGATTGGCCAGCCCCCAGCGATAAGAAGGGGATCCAGCGCTTTGTGGGCTTTGCGAACTTCTACCGGAAATTCATTAAAGGATTCTCCTCTATCATTGCCCCCATTACCAACTTAACTAAACAAGGTAACCGGTTTCACTGGTCCCCCGAAGCTCAGGCCGCCTTCGCTAACCTTAAGAATCTGTTCATCTCGGCCTCTGTCCTAAAGCACCCTAACCCGGCCTTACCTTACATCTTGGAGGTGGATGCCTCTGAAGTGGCAGTTGGAGCAATACTTTCCCAGAGACAAGGCCCAAAGGCCACATTGCATCCAGTAGCCTTCTTCTCCCGTAAACTAACAGAGGCCGAGAAAAACTACGACGTCGGGGACAGGAACTTCTGGCAATAAAGTCCGCACTTGAGGAATGGCGCTACCTCCTGGAAGGAGCAGCACATCCTATCTTGATCTATACCGACCATAAGAACTTGGAATACTTAAAGATTGCCAAGAGACTGAGACCACGCCAGGCCAGGTGGGCACTCTTTTTTACCCGATTTTCGTTTCACATCACGTACCGACCCGGATCAAAGAACACCAAACCGGACGCCCTTTCCCGGATGTTTGCCGAACCTAAGGTCCTTTCCCCTCCGGATACCATTCTACCTCCCGGTAACTTCCTCCTGTTACAAGAGGACCTCCTGTCCCAAATCAGACAGGCCTCCTCAGGACCATGCCCAGTTCCTGGCCTTGCCCTACAGTCTAAAGACGGTCTGCTGTGGAACAAGGACAAGATTTTTGTACCTCAACAACTTCGGGTGGCCGTCTTGAAATCCTGTCATGACCACCAGTTAGCCGGCCACTTCGGTGTGTACAAAACTTCCGAACTTCTCCAGCGGACATTCTGGTGGCCACGATTATCCCAAGATTGCAAGCGCTATGTGGAATCTTGTACCACCTGCATCCAGAACAAAAACAGCAAAACCAGAGCCTGGGGGTTACTAAAACCACTACCCGTCCCGGAGAGGCCATGGAGGATGATCTCAATGGACTTCATAGTTGAACTACCTCCATCAGAAGACTTTACGACCATCTTTGTAGTGGTGGATAGACTCTCCAAGATGGCCCATTTCCTACCCATGAGGGGCGTCCCCTCGGCCTCTGAGACTGCAAGGATCTTCATCAGGGAAATAGTAAGGCTGCACGGTGTACCTGCTAACATTACATCTGACCGGGGGGTACAGTTTACATCAAGATTTTGGAGAGCACTATGTAAATCACTGAAGATCGATCTGTTCTTTTCCTCAGCATACCATCCCCAAACCAACGGCCAAACAGAGCGCACCAATCAAACGCTCGAGCAGTACCTGCGCTGCTTTTCAAGCTTCTCCCAGAACGATTGGGCCCCTCTTTTGCCTCTTGCTGAGTTTGCCTACAACAACTCTGTTCATTCTGCCATCAAGCAATCCCCATTTTTCGCAAACTACGGGTTTCACCCATTATTTCTATCTAACAACATGCCCGAATGTCCGGTACCAGCCGCCCAGGAAACTCTAAATTTCTTCTCCACCAACAATAAACTTCTCCAGGAGACCATGACTAAGGCACAAAGCTACAACAAGGAAATTTTCGACAGGAAGAGGAGAGGGGAGCTCAACCTGGCACCTGGGGACCAAGTTTGGCTCTCTACCCTGAATCTAAAATTGGCATGCCCATCCAAGAAGTTGGGCCCTAAATTCGTGGGTCCCTTCCCTATAACAAGGAAGATTAACGAGGTAGCTTACGAATTGAAACTGCCTGAGTCCTTCCGGATCCACCCAGTTTTTCATGTAGCCCTGCTTAGGCCCACGGTCCCCGATCCCTTTACAGATCGGGACACCAATCCCCCCGAACCCGTGCTTATCGATGGAGAAGAGGAATTTGAGGTTGAGTCCATTCTGGGTTGTAGACGAAGACGAAACCAGATCCAATACCTGGTGAAATGGAAGGGTTACGGCCCAGAAGAAAACTCATGGGAGCCAGAGATGAATGTCCACGCGGAAAGGCTAATCAAGGACTTTGAGAGATCTCACCCAGACAAAGTGGCCCAGTTGGGCATCCGGAGGTTGCCCCTTGGGGGGGCAATGTCAGGAAAGGCGTTTTTACAATCTGCCTGGCAACAGTGCCGCCAGGAGATTGTCTACACTCCATAGGTCCATTCCGCGCATGCGCGTGCACAATAGCGCGATCGGCGTGCGCGGGCGCGCGCGTTCACGGGAGCGCGCACGCGCGCGCGTGCGTTCGCGGGAGCGCGCGCGGTGACAGCATTTGGCGCCAAACAAGGTATTTAAACTATCTGCATACCTTGCTTCTTGCTGTCTGGTCTACAGCGTTCCCGAGACCCCTGCTATTGACTTCTGATTCCTGTACACCTGTTATCTGATCCGGCTTGTCTCTGTTAACCCCGATTGCTGCCCGCCCCGACTTCGGCTTGCTCTGACAACTCTCTTGGTCATCCCTGTACCTAGTCGCCTGCTGGTCCGACCCATCGGTCTGCCCGAACTATAAGGCACCTCCACCTGAACTACAGTGCACCCTGCCTGAAGCCACCGTGCATCTCTGCCTGAATCATAGCGCATCTCTGCCTGAACTACCCTGCACCTGTGCCTGAGCTACAGCACACCTCAGCCTGTACTACAATACACCACCTTGTTTCCGCAGTCTGATCTGGGACTTTTATACATCTGCCTGTTGTCTGCATTCTGATTAGTCCTACTGTGCACCTTCCAGCTATCTTTGGACTGTTCCAGTTTGCCGTGTACCATCTGCTGCCGCAACTACCCAATATCCTGCTTACCTGCCAGGCACTTGTGCCCCCTGTCCTCCTGAGCCTCTGTCTGCTCTATCAGGGGCTCTCGAGCCAGGGGTTTACGAGAGGCCGCTCCCTGCACGTCGGGCTCCCATCACAAGGTACGTGACAGCCTGTATGAGGCGCATAACTTAGGGTCTCTATTAGGCTTAGGAATAAGTACCACATGGGCTTCTCTCATAGAGGGTGGCAAGGAGTCTTGATTCAAGCAAGCTTGAAACATCTGAGCTAGTTTAGGGGCGAGCAATTCTGTGTGGGCCCTATAGTACTCAATGGGCAGGCCGTCCGGCCCTGGGGTTTTACCTGCCGGAAAAGATTTAATGGCCAGTGTGACTTCTTCTGGGGTGATCTCCGAGACAAGGAGTTGCCTCTCCGTGTCGGAGAGCCACCCCAGGGCCAATGTGTCCAGCATGGAGATCATAGGCGCAGGATCAAACCCGTCAGGAAGTGAAGAGACATAAAGAGAAGTGTAGAAAGTATTGAATGTAGACAGAATATCCTCCTGAGAGGTGGCTAAAGCGCCATCTGCCGTGAGGATCTCCGATATAACCGCTGAGGGCCTGTCCTGCTGCCCTAGCATCGCTAGCAGCTTGCTATTTTTGTCATCATGTTCAAAGTATGCCTGTCTGCTACCCTGTATACCAAGACTAGTGGCATCTGTAACATAGAGATGTAATTCTCGCCTAAGCGATGACAGGTGTTCAAAATTGGACACCGTCGGCGAGGCTGAATATTGATTCATCGCCTCATCCACCCTACGCTGCAGGTCAGATACCCCATCTCCCAGTTCCGCCTTTACCGCCGCCACAGCCGAGATATACTGACCCCTGCTGTGAGCCTTGGAGGCGTCCCAGGTCGTCTCCAGAGAAGCCGACCCCGCATTGTGCACCCAATACTCCCCCAGGGGGGAAAGAACTCTGTCATGGACAGCCTCGTTATTGATCCAATAGGGTTGCAACCTCCAAAGGGCATTGTTCCGCGACCTGGTGGTCCTAATGGTCAATTTAAGGGGGTGATGATCAGAGAGGCCAGAGGGGAGATAACATGCCTCCTGAACGTTAGCCAGCATGGTTGAATTAGCAAAAGCTAGATCAATGCGGGAGGAGGTTCTAAATGTGGCCGAAAAACAAGAATACGTTCTATCTTGGGGGTGAAGCCACCTCCATGCCTCCTGGAACTCCGTGGCCTGAGCCCACATTCCGAGATCAGAGTTAAAATTGGATTGGGGGGAAGGCCTGTCAAGGTCACAGGACAGCGTAGCATTAAAGTCTCCCATGAACAGAACCTGCGCTGGGCAATGCGGAGCCAACCTCTCGTAGAGAGTGTACAGAGCCTGTACCTGACCAGGGGGAGGCAAATAAACATTCACTATGACATACTTTTGGGTATATATACTCAGAACAACCATAACGAACTTTCCCTGGGGGTCCAGATGAACATCGTGTATCACACACGGTACACGTTTGCTAATCAGGATAGATACCCCACGAGAATATGAAGAGTAGGTCGCATGAAACGCCTTCTGTACCCAGGGCTTCTTCAGAGCCATAACCTTGCTGCCGGTTAAATGTGTCTCCTGCAGTAGCACTATGTGGGGATTATGTATTTTCAAATATTGAAATAAGAGTGACCTCTTAAACTTCGAGTTGAGCCCCCGAACATTCCATGACAGAACGGTCAGGAGCTCAGCATCCGGAGGAGCCATCAAGGAACACCAGGGGGAAATAGAAGCAGGATGAGACCATCAACCCAACACATATAAGTAAACACAGTAGTGGCACACTCATTCAATAGGGTCAGAGACCCATAAGGTAGTTGAGCAATACAGTAATTATCTGGACCTTCATAAAAATTGAACCCTTCTCCCCATAACATAAAACACCCTACCCAAACACCATACAAACCTAGCGTCAAGGGCCAAAAAAAAAGGGACCCAAGAGCCATAAAAACTGATGCAGGGTTTTGTCCCTTAACTGAGAAAAACATGTAATCTTTAGGTCACTGCGACCCTAAGAAGTCGGCCCGTAGGACCGCAGGTGAGGGATACGTTTCCGGGGAAGTCCGCCTCAACTCTGGGTGGAAGTCCAAGGTGTGGAAAGGGGGAACAACTTGAGTCACCTTGGTTCATGAGCGAGGCAGTTCGTTAGTTGCCATTGGAGCTCCTTAGACAGGAGTGAGTGGAAGTTCAATCAACCGAAGTGAACATTTGTGTATAAGGAACAAAGGTGAAAGCCAGCAGGGATAAGCAGGATTAGGGGCATAGAAGGGGGCAGTGCTGGGATTCTTCAAAAGACAGGAAAGATGTTCATTGATGTGATAGTTGAAGCATATCTGTTCCCTGCCGGGTGAAAACCACCGTTGGTCCTCGGCTGCCTAAGGTTAACGGGCGTCTAGCCACGCCGCTGCCGCCTCCGGGGTATCAAAGAAATGAGTGTCGCTACCGTCAGTGACTCGCAGTCTGCTGGGATACAACAGGCCAAAGCGCAGACCCCTCTCCCGGAGCCGGCGTCTCACATCAGTGAAGGACTTGCGACGTTGCTGTACCTCCTGGGAGAAGTCCGGGAAGAAAAGTAGTCTGGTGTTTTCATACTTAATGTCTGGCATGGCTCGTGCCGCCGCAAGGATGCGGTCCCGGTCCCGGTAGTTCAGCATTCGTAGCAGGAAGGGGCGTGGAGGGGCCCCAGGTCTCGGAGGGAGCGGTGGAACCCTGTGGGCTCTTTCAACCACAAAGGTAGATGCCGGAGCACCCAGGTCAAACAGGGTGGTCAGTAATTGCTCAGTAAATTCAGCAGGCCTAGGGCCCTCGGCCCTCTCGGGCAGTCCAATTATACGGATGTTGTTCCGCCTGAGGCGGTTCTCGGTGTCTATCGCGCGCTCCTGCAGCACTTTCACTTGAATTTGGAGGGCCCGTATCTCCCTGGAGTCTGACCGAACCGTATCCTCCACCACAGAGACCCTGTCCTCCACCTCTGTGATGCGAGAGCGAAATTTATCCATATCTTGACGGAGAAGACCGACATCCACTGTCAAAAAATCAATCTTAGATGTCAGAGTTTCTTTACAGGATGTGATGGCTGCCAGGATCTCCACTCCCGTGGGTGGCGCCGCCACCCCCGACTCCGCAGCCATCCGCGTATCGGCCGCCATTCCAGCCGAGGATCTCCGGGTAGACGGAACAACTGCTGACGGAGGTATGTGAGGAGCCTTCGGGCCCTTATTTGTATAGCTGCGGGTCCTAGGGCGGCCCATCCAATCCTAACCCCAAAATTAGGGAAAGTTCAGGGGGGGGAGAGGGGGGCTCGCGGGCAGAGGGGCCCAGTCCAAATGGGAGGACGGGGGGGCACAACAAAGACAGGATGGAGAGGTGCTGGAGTGGGGGAGTCCCCCCCCGCAGTATTGTGGGGCAGTCGACCACCCAAAGGAACCCAGGAGGAGTGGAGGCGTACCTGCGTCCGATGGATGGGGCCGGTCAGGAGGCCGAGAGATGGCTGCGGGCTGCAGACGTGGATGCGTAGAAGCAGCTCCCCGAAAGTCGTCAGGCGCAGTGCCGACCCCCCCCCGGCACGGATGGTAGCTCCGGAGGACGTGCCCGTCCGCCGCGTGTCCGGCGGCACTCAGAAACTGAGGACGGAGGCTCCCGGAATCGTGGTAGACCGCAAGATGTGCGTAGGCCGCAGGCCTGGGCAATCAATTTCCCGAGGCCCCCAGGCGGTCGCAGCGCCGGTCCTGAACACCCTCCCCACCACTGGTGCCCCGGTGTGCGTGGACGAGGCGGCTTTTCGGCTTTTGATTGGATAGATTGATAGCAGCGCAGCCATTGGCTCCCGCTGCTGTCAATCAAATCCAATGACGCGGCCGCCGGGGCCGAGTCATACACTCAGCGGCGGCTATGTATGCAGAGTGTATGACACGGGAGCATGCCCGTAAGGTAACCCCCTCGGGAGAAAGCTTCCCAGAGGGGGTTATCTATTGCGGGGAGGAGCCGAGAGAGTAGCCGTGGGACCCCAGAAGACGGTGATCGGGGCCAATCTGTGCAAAACGAACTGCACAGTGAAGGTAAGTATAACATGTTTTTTTTTTTTTTTTTTTTTTAAACGTGAACCTTTAGTATCACTTTAAGTGTTCATGATGAGAGTAGCAGTTATACCTGAAAAGAGCTAAGAATAATATAAAGTCTCTACTTTAGGGAATGGGACAAGAAGGGAGAGGAGAAGAGGGGGGGGGGAATGGAAGGAAAAGCTAGGGGGGGAGGAAAAAGGTAAGAAAAGAAAGAGATGGGGGGGAAGCTTTTCCCTTCCTCTTCCAACCCCCCCCCCCCCCCTTCTTCTCCCTTCTTGTCCCATTCCCTTGAGTAGAGACTTTATATTAATCTTAGCTCTTTTCAGGTATAACTGAAGTGAGTAACCTCTTCCTGTTGGGGGTACGTGGAACCAATCCCCACAGTCTCCTCAGGCTTGATCCCCATCAGGCCGGTGCCAATTTTCCTACAGGTGAATCTTTGAATCTTTAAATATTTATTTACCTTATGCCTCTTATGTTTCTCTTGATTTAAATTTGTGCAAGACTTTTTAAAGCATAGGCTACATATGCATGTGTTTTCAGATGCTCTGCCTCTTCCCCCCTTCTCCCACATTCTGTCATGGTGTATATAACAACAAGCTTTATTGTGTTCTAATCAGTAAACCATATAAACTACTATTATAAATAGACAAAGAACAATTGTGTTATTATTAGACAATATTGTTAGAATACTTAATTAATTTTTTAATACCAATATGAATTTCTGTGCTAATAACTGATTTGTATATCATTACATTATTTACTTAATTTGTGTTAAAATCTGAGGCCCTGATGAAGCGGGTCAGCCCGCAAAACGCGTAGGCCATTTCTTCAGATTCTTCAGCCAGGATAACCACACCCTGGATAACCAAACTGTAACTGCGTTTTTAAAAAGTTTTGTCTTTCCTCTTATATTAAAATGAAATTATATGTATGTGGAGAATAAAGATTTGTTTACTTAAAAAAATCACTAGTTTTGACATTCATTAGACTCCACAAGGTACATGTAAAGTCCCAAAAACTTTTCCGCAATACAGTATACACAGCCATGATGGTTTACACTACAACTACTTATATTTTTTTCGTAGTACGGGGAAATCTTTAGAACCCCAGGATTTACACTGTTAATAAAGATTTTTAGACTCTTAGATTTTTTTAAGACTCTTAAATTTTGTTCAAAAATTGTCCTGTTTTTAGAATATTTATTTGATTATCTAAGTGCTAAAGGGGATAATTTAACAATTGGTTTTAACCAGAGTATAGGAAAAAATCGAAGGGCAAGGATGGACATTTTTGGTTGAATCTAATGGGAAGGAACTAATTTATAATTGTTGAATTTGGTTCCTAGCCGACGTAAGTCATTTCTATGAATAATTTTTATGAATCATATATTTATGAGTCCTAGTGATGCCTCTCTCTGTCACTTATGGGACACTATTCATTTGCTCCTCTATTCCATCTATTTTCTATAGTCCATTCATGGCAGTAGTTTATTACTTCATGTGATTGTTCCTAATTTTTGTATTAGCGAGGTGGTTACCTATATACCAAAAACTAAAACTAAGGTACAATGGGTTAAACACAACTCTGATAAATCAACTTTCACCATTTTACACTTGCAAACTCTAGCTCTCAGAATAAAGCATAAAGTTCATTGGAGCTTAGACAATTAAATTGCTTAGAACTACTTCAGTTAATGAAGGCAAGCAGCCGCCTATGTTAAATTTTAATAGACTAAATAAGTGTACATAAGCCTAAGGATAAACTAGAAAAATTATCCACTGCCATCTGAATATTATACATTAACAAAGACAGTGCCTTCAATGGAACCTGTCAACATTGAAATATGGAAGCTGCTATTGCGAAAACAGAGGGTCAGAGATCTGGCACACCCATCAACTGCCTGTTCCAGCGACGGGACAGGGTTGTCCAGCACCCAGGACTGAAATGCACGGAACTGCGCTCCCCGTCTCCTGCTGCTAATGTATGTTGAAAATGGGAATACTGCCTTGCCTGCTCTGGCACACCCATTCTCTGCCACCCATGGAGGATGCATTACACATGTAGTAATTTCCTTGCTTTATAGCAACTGGGAATGGGTGGACAGATTTCTCATGCAAAGTATGTTTTTTATGTTGGCTGTTGGGGCGAGGGGGGTAGAGAGTAGGCATTATCAAGTGCAGTGTGCAAACAATAGTTATGGAGCATGCATGCATTGAGGTGCTTGCTGAGCAGCACTAGACATGTGCAATTAATTTCAGCCCAAATACAAATTCAGACAAATTTTGGGTTAAAATAGTAACCAATAGTACCAAATTTCATTGAAATCCGTTTAAATTTGTTTCGTTTATTCGTTTTATAACTAATTCCAAATCTACAGAACAATTTGATTCTGATAAGCCCCCAACCCGCAGACCCTGACAACCACAGCCCACAGTTGTCGGGAAGAGGCCCCAAGCACCCACCCCCTCATGTTGAAGGCATGTGGCCTGGTATGGTTCCCCTTTTCCTGACCTGCGAGGCTGCATGCTCAGATAAAGGTCTGGTATGGATTTTGAGGGGGGCCCACACTGCTTTTTTTTAATTTTGGCTTGGGGTTCCCCTTAAAATGCATACCAGACCTGAAAGGCTTGATATGGACTTGGGGGGACCCTACGCCATTTTTAAAAAAAATATTCTATTGCCAGGAAAATGCCGGCATTCTTTATCTTTATATTCATCTGTCAGTGGGGAAGCCCACTGACAGATGATGACTCATGGTTGTTAAGGATGCGGGTGGCTGCCTTCCCGGCCCGCTGCTTAACAACCAGCTATTTCTTCACACAGAATTCAAATCGGTCAATCGTTTTTCGACCGATCCGTATTGTAATCGTTCTGAAAAGTTGGAATTTGTTAAAAGATTAATAAATTAAACAAATTTTAACGAAAACTAAACAGAATTTAACGAAAACTAAACTAAACTAAACATATTCCGACACCAAACTAAACAAATTCCATAAGGAAACGAAATTAGTAAGATAAAAAAAATATATCCGAAACAAAATTAAACAAATGTTTTTGTTCTGCACATGTCTAAGCAGCACCCTTCTCCCTTGGGTAAAGACACTGCACACAGGGCACAGCTCCCTTCTGAAGTATGGCTAAAGCTTTTCTGGCTATGTTTCTCTTGTAGGTCACAGGAGCACACTTAAATTCAATCTCCTGTAACCCTATTGCTATTGTCCACTGTCAGCTGAAAAAGCACAGCTGCTCCAGGCTTTGGAAGGATTCAGACAATATTGTCAGGATCCACCTGGCTACGCTATTGACAGCTGGCTCCACCTCTCAGTGTGTGGCTGAGAGTCAGGGCCAGTTGCACCCGCCCACTGCACAGCACCCTGGCCCAGTGAGTGCTGGAGGAGAAGTGTGGAGAGCAGTGACTGACAGCTACTGGTGCATTCCGAGCAGACCGAGAGCTGAGCAATCAGTGGTCATTTAATCAATCAGTTTTCAGTTTTAGAGTCCATGTGGGACAGCTGCAGCATAGAGGTGAGTATGGATGTTTATTTTTTCCATAAATCCATGCTTCGCCACGGGTCCCAGTAGGAGGTCAGGTGCGTCCCTGTACACCTATTCAGGTGTGAATCAGGTCCGAATTTTTGCCTGAATTTGTACCTGAAACTAAGCCAAAGACGCACAGGACCCTTTTCCAATGTGGACCGTGGCCGCCCCGGAGATGTGTGAACTGGCTCTATTCAGAGCGGTCTCCTGCCATGCGAATTGGAGATGCGGGGAAAGCCGCATCCAATACGCATAAGTGTGAACCCAGCCTTAAGATGTCCTACTCCATTTGGGAATAAAAATGTATTGGCAAAAACAAAGCCTTAAATACTATTTTAACAATCAATTTCAATTGCTTTCTAACAGCTTAGAAACATCTGCTGATTCTTTATGTTAAAGGGCTGGCAGGCTGTTAAGATTTAGTTTTATAGATGACATAATTATATTACATTATTTCAATCAACTTCATTTCTCAATTACTTGTCGTCAAATAGCTGCCATGAAGCTATGATTATGACACTTCATGTTACATAATCTTATTCTACAATCCGCTAGGTTATCTATTTTCATTTACATTTATAAGAGTTACTTTCCTGAATGATTATGCCTTTTTCTTCTATACTATTGTACATGTTCTGTTAATGGAATATCTATTTCTATTATATTATTGTATATGCTCTGTTAATGGAATTTTGTTGATAATTATAAAATTCAATAAAATATTTGAAACAGAAAAGATTCAGTTCTAATAGAAAAAAGCTAAGATTTTAACGCCTACTTTTGTGAAATTTTAAAATGAAATTCTCCACAATGCCTATAGACACAGGGGTGAATAAAGGCTTTTTTTAAAGTGGCCTGATTTCTTGTTCAAAATTTGTTGTCATGGAGACACACAATCTCATACATTCTCATTGCACTTTGTAAAAAAGGCCTTGCAATTTTCAATAGACCAAAATGAACAATATAATGCTGCTCCAGGTGGGCCCTCTGCCACAATTCCACACATTTCTTGTTTGGGTGCAATCCCAGCTTGGCACGCTGTACACACAATGAAACAACCTAAAATGAAACAGTTTTCTGTGAATCCTATGTGTGCTTGAAAAGGGAGGACTGGGCTGCCAAAAATAGGAAGCTATGCTGGGCTGGTGGCCCTGAGTGGAGATACCTCACCATTTAGATATCTCTTTGAGCAGGATCTGTATTTGATGACATTTGCTGCCCATTATATTGCTACCTTGTTCAGATCTGCAATCACAGTGGAAAGTCCTTGAGCACCAACTTTCTTTTTGGATGCAAACTGTCATCTGACCAAATGCCAAGAGCCCCAAAGGTAGATGATGCTGGAAGATGTGAAGCAGGGCTGACAACTGTCAGTAAATTTACTGACAGTTTGTGAAATCCGTAATTTTTACATCGTCTATGAATGTCCATTATGGCCATGCAGACTGTATGTCCGTAATAGACATTCACGGACAGATTTAAAGCGGAGGTCCGCACAAAAATGGAACCTCCGCTTGTCGTAACCCCCCCTCAGGTGTCACATTTGGCACCTTTCAGGGGGGGGGGCGTGCAGATACCTGTATAATACAGGTATTTGCACCCACTTCCAGGCATAGAGTCCAGCGGGGGTCACGCCCCTTCCCACCACCCCCCACTGTCTTCTGGGAAACACACAGGTCCCAGAAGACAGCGGGGACCAGTTAGGACGCATGCGCAGTAGGGAATCGGGAAGTGCAGCCGCAACGCTTCACTTCCTGATTCCCTCACCAAGGATGGCGGCGGGGGCAGCCGAGAGCCAAGCGATTGATCGGCTTCGGCTGCCGACATCGTGGGCACCCTGGGCAGGTAAGTGTCCATTTATTAAAAGTCAGCAGCTGCAGTATTTGTAGCTGATGGCTTTTAATAAAAAAAATTTAAGCGGACCTCCGCTTTAACCACTTGCCGACCGCCTCCTGTACTTATACTTCAGCAGAATGGCACGGACAGGCACATCCACGTACCTGTACGTTGCCCTTTAACTGCCTGACGTGTGGTCACCCTGCTGCTCGTGACCCTGCTGCCTTCCCCGTGAGTCAGACCGCGGGTCCGGCGGACTCGATCATCTCACGGAGGTATAGAGCGGGGAGATGCTTGTGTAAACAAGCATCTCCCCGCTCTGACTAATGACAATGACACTGATCTTGGCTCCGTGTACTCGGAGCAGAGATCGGTGTCATGTGACACAGAGCCCATCCCCCCTACAGTAAGAAAAACTATGCAGGGAGCACTTAACCCCTACAGCGCCACCTAGTGGTTAATCCCTTCACTGCCAGTGTCATTTTCACAGTAATCAGTAAATTTTTATAGCACTGATCGCTGTGAAAATGACAATGGTCCCAAAAATGTGTCAAAAGTGTCCGATGTGTCCGCCATAATGTCGCAGTCATGAAAAAAATCACTGATCGCCGCCATTACTAGTAAAAAAAAAAAAATCATAAAAATGCTATTCTAAAAATCGTATTTTGTAAACGCTATAACTTTTGCGCAAACCAATCAATAAACGCTTATTGCAATTTTTTTTACCAAAAATATGTAGAAGAATACGTATCGGCCTAAACTGAGGAAAAAAAAAAGTTTTTTTATATATTTTTTGGGGATATTTATTATAGAAAAAAGTATAAAATATTGCATTTTTTTCTAAATTGTAGCTCTATTATTGTTTATAGCGCAAAAAAATAAAAACCGCAGAGGTGATCAAATACCACCAAAAGAAATCTCTATCTGTGGGAAAAAAAGGATGTCAATTTTGTTTGGGAGCCACGTCGCACGACCGTGCAATTGTCAGTTAAAGCGACGCAGTGCCGAATCGCAAAAAGGGGCCTGGTCTTTAACCAGCCAAAATGGTACGGGGCTGAAGTGGTTAAAAATAATTGATTTTACAAACTGTCAATGAATATACTGACAGTTGGCAACCCTGATTGGAAGGTGTGTCACAATAAACCATGTCCTTTAGGAACACCCACTTTTCATCATGCCCACCAATCACACCATTGCATACATTGTGCGGCACAATTCCTTTAGCCAACAGAAACCTGTTCCTACCAAGAAAGAGCTAATTGGTTGTTTTCCCCCCACCCCTTGGCCAAAGGCTTCCAGTCCTCCTCTGGTTCCCAACCTTTGCGCGCTATCATTAATATAAACTGTTTAAAGAACAAACACAAGCACAGCATCTTGTTCCAGAACAAATATTAGAGGTTCCTTGTGATCACATATTGTGATCAATTTCCACTTTGTACATTCAAGGTCGCATATGATGAAATAATAGGCTCCTGACTTCGGCACACTTGCGGTGTAACGCGGAAAGTGATTTATGGTGACTACAAAAGAGGATGCTTGACATTTTGAAAATGTAATGTAGTGCAACAGTAATTAAGGGGAAAGCAGACTGCTGAACAATTGATTACCTCTGTCAGGAAAGCCTGATTAACTTAGATGCTTGAAAAAGTGCCAGTGACGAATTAAAACTTTGTAATTAAATTGATGGCACTTCTTTGCCTTCCTGAGCTTCCGCCTCTCTTCTTATTGAGGGGAATTATACTTTCAGGTACGCATCGGATTTTAATTCCCAGCTATTGTTTGGAAGGGTTATGATGAAGAAAGTTTGGAGCATAGAACTGGGAATTGAGGCTTCCTGATGCGAAGGAAAATAAAAATACATGATTGCTACTGGGATATTGCAGCACAGTGAAGTGTTTGGTACAAATATTCTATTGTGATGTCTTAAAATATGCTGTATTTTAAAATCTGGACTTCAGGCAAACAGCTTACTACACCACTGAAATGAAGATAGGTGAAGAATCTTACCTGCTAAAAGAATTGTAATCCTGTTCAGCCAGTCTTATGATTCTGGCTACCCATACAAACAGAATGAGAGCAGAACTGGGTGGTGACTAGGGTGCCCACGTGTCCCGGATTGCCTGGGACTGTCCTGCAATTGACATGTCTGTCCCGGGTCCCGGGCACCTTCATTCTGGGACAATACAATGTCCCGGAATGAAATGGAGGACACAGCCATCCCCTACTAACTAATAACTACATTTCTGGAACTGGTTGCTAGGGCCAGCACTGCCTGGCATCTTGCAACCAGTGACAATTTACTCTCAGACAGTGAGACCGGGAGCGAGGCCTGCGCCTTGTGCAGCACTGCTGTCCCCACCCACCTCGGCACCTCCTCCTTCTACAGCACCCAGTGGCAAGCAGCAGGGACTGGTGTGATTTTCACTCTCCAGATAGTGACGCCACTCCTTTCCTTCTACGCACATGGCTCATGCAGAGGGAGTGACAGCAGCACTGCATCTGGTGGCAGGCTATGAGTGGCAAGCTGCACTGCATCTGGTGGCAAGTGGCACATTCACCTGACAAATAACCCACCGCCAAATCCCCATCAACCCCGAGACTACATTTTCCCTCGCCCCCCCCTCATCTTTTTTTAGGGAAGGTGAGAGGGGGTGTGTCCCTGAATGGCAGTTTGGAAATGTGGTCACCCTAGTGGTGACCTCACTTTTCTCTATTCTACTGCAGTTAACCACTTCAGCCCCGGAAGAATTGGCTGCCCAATGACCGGACCATTTTTTGCGATACAACACTGACTCGTTTTAACTGACAATTGCGCGGTCGTGCGACGTTGCACCCAAACAAAATTTACGTCCTTTTTTTTTACACAAATATAGCTTTATTTTGGTGGTATTTGATCACCTCTGTGGTTTTTATTTTTTGCGCTATAAACAAAAAAAGAGCGGCAATTTTGAAAAAAAAACAATATTTTTTACTTTTTGCTATAATAAATATCCCCAAAAAAGATATAAAAAAACAAATTTCTTTCTCAGTTTAGGCCGATATGTATTCTTTGTACATATATTTGGTAAAAGAAAAATCACAATAAGCGTATATTGATTGGTTTGCGCAAAAATATTTTAAACTTATTCTGGAGTGTTTGCTTCAGAACACAGAATTGTTGATGGCAAGTGAAAAGATGTAGAAGCCTGAGTACAAGCAGTGTGATAACCTGCCCACTTATACAGTATGCCTATGTGTGTGTGCAAGTGTCCACGATCTTTGATTGATGGTGCTTTTCTAACATTTCTTTCCTTTTCTTTTTAATAAATGGAGAACATCATCGCTTAAATGTTCAGATAAAGTGGCGTTTACCCCCATTAAACGTATTTTCTCATTCTGCTATATAATCCAACGGTGAATCCAATGGTCTGTAAAATTAATCTAAAATTTGTGTAGCTCCTGACTCTCCGGAGGGAGTTATTAGTGTCCTTCACTTCTCTATAAATCTGCCAGATGCTAATTATTATTATGCATTTCACTCGAGTCTCTTTCTGCTCCGCTTCTCTGATAATGTCATCGAAGGACCACATATCTGTGGCTTATAGTCATAAAATAACCTTAAGGTTATAGTATGTGTATATTAGGCCGAATGTACACTATATGGTCAAAAATGTGCTCCTTCCTTTTTTTTATTTGGTTAAAGCTAAACTCTAGGCAGATATAAAAGACATAATAGAATGCAGCTCTGTAATCATTACTATTAAATGTATTGTAAAAAATGCAAGTAATGAAGAAGCATCTGAATCCAGACCAGGTATACAATCTCTTGCAGTCTCTTTACAGAAGGGCTGGAGTGTGAAACGAAGAAGCAGTACAAAGAGCCAATCAGTTCATGTACTGACAATAAGCATGCTGGTAGGAAAAGAAAGCAGAGTGACAGAGAGATGAGATCATCATTGCGCTGCTTCTCCTTTCACTGTCCAGTCACAGGCTGGGAAGGGTGGAGGATGACCCGAACGTGGGTTGAACGATGCTGGCTATCAGACTGGGGACATCTAGTGGAAAGGAAAAAGCACTGCGGGGGAAATCTCTGGACTAAAGGTAAATATTGCAGCTGCTTTTTTGTTATTTTTATCTTTTAAAGTGGAAGTAAACTTCCATCTCTGACTTTTACCTATAAGTAAGCCTATAATAAGGCTTACCTATAGGTACTGTAAATATCTCCTAAACGTGCGTTGTTTAGAATATATTTACTGTACATGCAACCAGTGAAATCACTGGCGCATGCGCTCTAAAGGAATGGCCGCCCATGCTGTTCCTTCGGAGCCCTGTGCCGTAAATGGCAGCTCCAGCCAATCACAGAGCCGGAGTCCGCAAACCAGGAAGCATGACGGGTGACCGGCAGAACTGACATCTCAACGCTGGAATACTTTGTTTTAATTTAAGTTTAACATAATGTGCTAGTATGCAATGACATTATCTTGCAGGGTCCAGAAAAAAGTCCAGCGGTTTACAACCACTTTAATGGCCAGCTGGGATTATCCCACTGCAGTGCTGGAAGGTACCCTTTGACAGGTAAGTCTGTCATAATGTACTAATATGCTGTGCATACTAGCACATTATGGCATAATCCACATGGGGGGGGGCCCTAAAATGAAAATAATATGGCAACATTTACTACCACTCTAAGGGCTAGTATGCTTGGAAGGAGCCCACCCCTCCTTAAAGGCACAGAGATGCACGTGACGGCCAGCAAGAGCACAATGGCAGCGCAGGCATCCAGTGCGTCCCTGCACTCAATGCATTCAACTGTACAAATCAGGTGCAACTATCCCAACCTGGCCTTCACAGCAAGGTGCACATGGAAGGGCAACGCACATCACAAACAAAAAAAAAAGATTTCCCAGCATTCTTACCAGCCAGCCTGCAAAATAAACAAATGTACACACGATCGGATTTCCGATGGATTCTAATCCGATGGATTTTCCATCGGAAATCCGATGAAGCCGACTTCCATCAGTCTTGCCTACACACCATCATTTAAAAATCCGACTGTCCCAAACGTTGTGACGTAAAATACTCCGACAAGCCGAGAAAAATGAAGTTCAATGCTTCTGAGCATGCGTCGACTTGATTCTGAGCATGCGTGGGTTTTTTGTCCAATGGAGTTCCACACAGACGATAGTAATTTGCTATCGTTTTTTTCCCCATCGGATAAATTTAAAACATGTTCTATTTTTTCTCACCAATGGAAAAAAGACCGATGGGGCCCATACACGATCGGTTTGTCCGATGAGAAAAGTCCATCAGACTGTTTTCATCGGTAAAACCGATCGTGTGTACAGGGCATAAAAGTTTACATTAAAAACAGAGGGTTTCGTTTGCACTCATTTTCAAATATATGCGTAAGCCTATAAGTCCCTGCGTAAGTCCCTGCTGTCAGAATACAATGACACAGCAAGAAGGTTCCTCCACCTTGCTTTTGTGACTGGGGGAATCTTTTCACTTTTTTTAATTACCCTGGTGGGGGGTATCCATCTATGGACAGACTAACAGTTTGATTTCTTTAGAAAACAGTCACAGCCTGAGTATAAAAGCCTGTCCCCTGCCAGCATTCTACTCTCTATGTAAAAGCAGTGGTCTCCCTGCAGAGGCCTGATATGCTCCCTGCTTGGTCAAAGCTAGAGCTCTCCAATCAGCAAGCAGCATAAGCTACAGGTCTGACCCAGCAAGGGGACCAGCTGAGGGACAATTTTGTGCGCTTTCATTGTTTACAGCCTGAGAACTTCGGAGGCACAACATTGGAGGAGCCCCCCCCCCCCCAATAATCATCAAAGTAAGGGTGACCTAAAATGATCACTAATATAATTGGATGCAACAATTCTCACTGCCTGTGCCATTACTATTAACATTACCATTTCTTTAACCCCTTGGCACCGATGTAACAGAAATGTGCTGCCCTACTAGACTGGGCTTTTTCCTGTGGGGCCGCATATTTGCGTATCTCCTCATGGCGCGCTCCCAGCACAGAGACTGGGTTCTCACAGAGAGTCCTGGGTCCTGATCATTAAAACTTCCGATTCCAGGTCACCTGGTCGCTGTGATAGCCTCTGATTGGCTATCACAGTGATCAATCAGTCACTGTGAACCCTGCCCCTGCATTTTCTCTCTCTGTGAATGGAGGAGATACATTGTATCTTTCTCTGTCATTGCAGAGAGAGAGAGAAAAAAAAAGTGTGTGTGAATAATAATAATAATAATAATAATAATAATAATAATAAAAAAATGTAATAAAAAAAAATACCTAGATCAATGTTTGATCTAGGTCAGTGCCAGGGTTAGTGTTTAGGTCAAAGGTCAGTGTTTTTTTTAGACAGGATTTTTTATTTTTTTTATTAGTGTTAGTGTGTTTTAGATAAAAAAAAATAAACAAAATGTGCACTATTGTTTATGGGCTGTACTACGGGTACAAACAACAACTAACATACACATATGTGGTATCACTGTGACCCCAGGAGCAGGAGAATTTATTTTGGGTTATTCTTTGGTGGAAGGTTATGGTAATAGCAAGAAATATACAGCAAAATTTAAAAAAAATAATTTTTTTTTTTACTATTTTGGGCCAGTTTTCCTTTGATAATAAAAAACCCAGGAGATATCCATTACAGTTTACCACCAAATGAAAGCCCAATTTGTCCTGAAAAAAACAAGGTATAATCCTAGATGCACAAAGTAGTTGTGATGATATGTACGGTTTTACTAACACATGTCAAAGTTACAAAATTGGGCTTAGGCATGAAGATTTGTTTTACTGTTAAAGTGGAGTTCCACCCAATTTTTTTACTTTTTTTTATTCCACTCCTCACCCCCTTACATGCCACATTTGGCATGTAATTTTTTTGGGGGGGGAGTGGGGGCTTCAGTAGGAGTGGGACTTCCTGTCCCACTTCCTCCTTCCGCCCTGGAGCCGCCTAGGCGATACGTCATATCGCCTTGTGGCGGCTCCTCCCTGTAGGCGATCACCTGGGACGTGACAGGTCCCAGGCGATCGCCTGTCCACTCACAGAGCGCTGCGCCGTTCGCGCATGCGCAGTGAGTGCCCGGCCGTGAAGCCGAAAGCTGTCACGGCCGGGTGCCCATACTGTGAATGGACGCGCCGGCGGAGGAGGGGGGAGAGGAGCGGAGCTCCAGGCGGCGCGTCGCTGGACAGTGGAGCAGGTAAGTGTATGTTTATTAAAAGCCAGCAGCTACACTTTTTGTAGCTGCTGACTTTTAATAAACATAAAAAAGGGTGGAACTCCGCTTTAAGCCCTGTATACACGGCCGGTTTTCCCGTCTAATAGAAAACCGTCGGTTTTCCCGACGGGATTCCTGCCAAGCTTGAGGGGATTCCTGCCAAGCTTGTCTTGCCGTACAGACTGTCAGACAAAATCCCGCCGGTCCAAAGCGCGATGACGTACAACACGTATAACGGCACTATGAAGGGGAAGTTCAAATCCAACGGCGCCACCCTTTGGGCTGCTTTTGCTGATCTTGTGTTATCGCGTGTTAGTAAAAGTTTGGTGAAAGACGATTCACACTTTTCAGTCTTCGTGCTTTCAGATAGTTTTCTGCTGTTCAGAATGCTGATGAATGTGCTATCTCCATTACGAACGCTAGTTTTACCTGAACGAGTGCGCCCGTCTCATACTTGATTCTGAGCATGTGCGTTTTTTTTGCCCTCGGAAAAGCATACACGCGACCAGTTTTCACGACGGGAAAAAGTCCGCAGGGAATCCTGGCGGGAAAAAAGAGAACCAGCTCTCTTTTTTCCTGCCCAGATTCGCGGCAGTTTTCCTGTCGGGAAAACTGCGATGAAGCATACACACGGCCGGTTTTCCCGGCCAAAAGCTCTCATGGCAGTTTTCCTGCTGGGAAAACCGATCGTGTGTACAGGGCTTAAAGTGGTTGTAAACCCATATAACTTTTTTTTTCTTTCTAGCCCACCTGCAAGACAAAGCTATAATGAGCTAGTATGACTAGCATACTAGCTCATTATGTACCACTTACCTTAGATCGGGGCCCCCGAAGCCGTCCGTGTCCCTCTCTCCAGCCGCAGCCGTCGCTGCGGCGATAGCCGGAATGTTACTTCCGGGTATCGCCGCTTCAGCCAATCACAGCGCCGCTCCGGCGCTGTGATTGGCCGGAGCGGCGAAGACATCACTCCGCGCATGCGCACGGGAGCCGTCAAATCCGGCTAAGCCCAAGCATTGCTGGGACTTAGCCGAATTTGTGAATGGGATTAACCCCATGAATGCGCCGTTGTCTACGGCGCGCATGCGCCGTAGACACGGAGCAATGTCATTTTTAGCAAATATCTCCTAAACCGTGTAGGTTTAGGAGATATTTCTTGCACCTACAGGTAAGCCTTAATCTAGGCTTACCTGTAGGTGCAAGTTGCAAAAATGGGTTTACAACCACTTTAAGGGTTCATTTAGGATCATTACTGAAAATACATTTGCTGTATAGAGCAGGGGGGCATTATAAAATGATCCCACTTGGGTGTCAAATACTCCAGGTACACTGCATTCTTTATTTAAAACATTCTTCAGTGATATTGTTAATGTACCATGAGCGGTAGATAAATTTGATTTCAGCAGAATTCCCTAAAACCTGAGTCAAAAGGATTCAGAAAGACTGACTTTGGGGTCTATTTAGAAAATAAATTCACTGGATGAATGTCACAAGGATTCACCTAGACATCACAAATTCTGACCGTATTTTAGCTAATACATTGATTTCTTGTGATCATCGGCTCTCTCTAGTGGCCATAATGGTGTATTTATCCTAAAATACCCCAATCAGTAAATACCACAGTATGGCCTTTAGAAGGAGGTGTCCATCATAGGAAATCTCTGTATTAAAGTGGAAGTAAACCCTCCTATCGTTTTCAGCCAAGGAAGCTGCCATCTTGACCTCTGTTTGATCTACAACTGCCATGATGCTGCACATGTGATCAGCTATGACACCAGCCATTGGACGGTTTGACAGTTTGGTTGAGAACCCAACCAATAGGAGTGTTACATTCCCTGCATGTGCCGGAAATGTAACTGTTTTTTGAAACTGTTAAATGGATGGGTTTACTTCCGCTTTAAGCAAAATACAGATAGACTTCATAACGACTAAGCGAATACCTGTGACATTCATCCAGCACATTTTTTTAAATGACCCCTCAGCTTATACAAGCCCATATCATCTTGAGCACTGGTCTCAGATTTGATTGGCAGTTCTATTTGTTGGTGGAACAGACTGGTTTTTCTTTCTAAACTCTACCTGCTACAAAAATAAAAGAGGGACTGTTCTATCACACAGTTGCTGCTTTTTGACTTCATATGCAGCTTTAAAGTGGTTGTGAACCCTTACATATACCCACTGAAGTGATTGGCCTTAGGTGATGTACAGAAATAAAACAAATCCTCCTGCATATGTTGTACCTCTCCTCTACAGCCTCCTAAAGCCCACATTTTAGACAGCATTCTTGAGCTCTAGCAGGCAGGGAATGGTGATCTGACCTCACCCACTGCAGAGCACAGAGCAAGGAGCTGAGTGTAATCTGAGACCTGAGTGGAGGCAAAGGATGCACCCCTTCTACACAGTATCATGAGGAAACATGCATAGCTGAGGCTGTCGCCTTCTGTGTGTGAAAGGAGGGACAGGGCCATCCCCTGGGACCGTGGTGTCAGCATAACTTATCAGAATTGACTCATGTAGATAGCAGAAAAAAGAGAGAGCAAGTAGGAACCACGGAAAGTTCTTTGAATTGAGGCTAGTACACACTAAAGAGGGATATGCTTTATTCATTTTTAGTTTCAGAGGTTTGCAACCACTTTAACCAATAAAAAACTGATTTTGTCCAAAAGAAAAAGAAATTGGAAAGGCATTGCATTCAGACACTACAAAGACCATGACCAAAGTATAGAAAACCCTGCTCTAGACAAGTGTGATAAATGGGATTTCGAGCAACTCGCTCTGCAATATACATGTGTGTACGAAATGTGAAGTTTACGTTTGCTCAGCATCACAATACATCATCTTTGTGTCAGTCCGATCATTTTTTCCCTTAAAATGACTGTGGGAAGCCAGGTGTTGACATTTCAGGAGCCAACCGTTCGGGTGACAGCTGCTCCTATAAGATTTTCATTTTCAAGCCAAGCTGGCCATGGGAAAGAATGCCAGTGCAAATTAAGGAGTTTCAGATAATCAGTCTCTGCGTCTATGCATAATAATGTATCAAATGGAACGACCTTTGCAGAAGAGATTCTCAGTGGACCCTGCCCCGGTGACATAAGATATTTATTTAAAAAATGATCTGGCACATGCTAACAGAGGGCTGTTGTTGACTTAGGACACTCACTACACAATGATGTCAATGGCAGATCAGCCTAATACCATCATCTGGGAAGATAATGTCATTCTGGAGGTCTGGGGTACCTTTTCCTGGCAAATTTAACCTATGTACAAACATGTTTTTCACCTGAGCCATTAATAAAATGTATTCCTGAAGGGGAGGGTACATTTAAGTGAAAGATCGGTTTGTAAATAATAAACTATAATTAATATTTTAAAATATATATTTAACTTGCCTTTTTTGTGTCTGTACCCAGTTCTTTGTAATATGCTGGACCAAAGAATGGTTTTCGTACTGTACTACACTTTTATGTTGTTGTTGAAAAATTCCAGTAAAAAACATTAAAAAGAAAATATATATTTAATATATGACCCAAAGAGGTTATCAGAGCTGCATATATTGATGTTTATTTCAAATCCTAAAAGAAAGTAGTAATTGCTATACACCAATTAGCCTACATTATGACCCATCTAATATTGCGTAGGTCCCTTTTTTCCACCAAAACAACCCTGACCCCTAGAGGCATGGACTCCAGTAGACCTCTGAAGGTATGCTGTGGTATCTGGGACCAAGCAATCAGTAGCAGATCCTTTAAAGCTGGACATAGTCGGATAGAATTTCAAACAAAAATTCTTACAAAAAGTCTTAGGAAAATTCATAATAAAATTCTCAGAACATTCATTTGTCTTGGGAAAGATTTTGTTTTCTTATAACAGTCGATTTTGGAATACATGGACTTTACTGAATGAAAACCACACACCCTGTTAGAAATTCGTTACTTCAAGAACAAATTTCCATCCTGTGCCTTCGAAATTGTCACTGTAATCAAAAACATGATTTGACCCACTAATGATTAGAAAAAAATAACTTTCTTGGAACCTTCTTTCCCAAGGATTTTCTTTTGAAATGCTACTCATCTAAAGCCAGCTTTAGTCCTGTAAGTTGCAAGGTGGGGCCTCCATGGATCAGACTTGTATCTCCCGCATATTGCTCAGATGCATGGTGGATTGAGATCTGAAAAATCTGGAGTTCAAGTCAACAACTCAAACTCGTTGTTGCCTTCTTCAGTGCGGCAGGGAGCATTATCCTCCTGAAAGAGGTCACCGCCATCAGAGAATACCGTTTCCATGAAGGAGTGTACCGGTACTTAGTTATTAACAATGTTTAGTTAGTAAGTGTCAAAGTAGCATCCACGTAAATGGCAGGGCCCAAGGTTTCCCAGAAGAACATTACCAAAAGCATTACACTGCCTCCTCCATCTTGCCATCTTCCCAGACTGCATCCTGATGACATCTCTCCCTCCCCCCCCCCCCCTCCCGCTACGCCATCCATCCAGTGGATCAGATCGGGTGAGATTGGATAAAAAATGACAGGCTGTCCATTTTCATCCGATCTCGCCATAAAGGACAGCGTAGCTCTGACAGGTCCATCTCAGCACAGTGAGCAGGGACGGACCTGTAATCCGCCTGCTCAGTGGGGATCAACAGAGCGATCCCCCGCTGAGCTGGCGGAGTCCGTCCAGCGGATCTGCTCCATGTGAAAGGGGCCTAACAGATGAAAATAAACAAGTGAGATGGGAAAATTTTTGTTTTTTATCTGGTTGCATAATAATTTTGCACACTAATACAGTGATTTGTAACAATATTTGTGCACACATAGATATTCTCCTAAGAACACCAAAACCTCACTTTTACTTTCTTAAACAGGTTTGAGGTTTATTAATATTTTGGATTGACTGAGAGCACTGTAGTTGTTCAATAATGAAATTAATCCTCAAAAATACAACTTACCTAATAATTGTGCACACAGTGAATGGCTGCCGTCTCAAATGACAACTCCCAGCATTCTCAGCCCTCTGCATAAAAGTCGATGGACTTGCTTGGCTTTAGCTCTCCCCCTGCTGGCTGGAGGAGGATGGTGCAGCATAACAATAATATCCCAGTAGAGGGAGAGAGGAAAATAAATAGTGATGTCTCCTTGTTGTTGTAGCCCAGCACCTGGCTACAGGTTCAACAAGATACATTTTGGGGTATATTTATACTTTTAGGGCTTGTTCACACTATTGGTTGAGGGGTAATAAAACACATTATTACTGCCCCCCCCAAACATTCCACCTGTAGCTGCAGAGGCAGCGGCCAGGGGTGTACACATGCCACGGCTATGAGGCCTTTCTTTGCGGCTGTGGCGGGAGTTATACTTCCTGTTACTTTCCTCGAGCATAGCATCTGCTGAGTATGACCTATTCTGTCTGCATCTGGTCCTGCAAACACAAGCTCTATCAGCTCCCTTCCTTGTGACCAGGTTTCAGATGCATTCCCTGATTCCAAATCCAGGCAAGGAATGTTCTTTGTGTTGCTGTTTGCTGCCATGACTCTTCTGACCCTACTTCTGGTACCATGTGATGTTTTAACACAAAGTATAGGCAGACAGTAAAGAACTTGAACAGTAGCCTGGTGTTTATTCAGCAGCACCCATCTTACAACTGCCACAGCTCCCTGACCCCAGATCACATGACTAAAACTGTTAACTGTTTCCTAACATGCATAAGGATAGGCATAACAATTGAACTTGAAGTATACCATAAAGCATACACATCAGTACACTCTGAAAGTGCTCCGCAACTGCGTGCAATGCATATGATTGCAGTATTCTAGTGCAATACAACGCCTCCTCACTGCCTGTTAAATGCTCAAAAGTGTCAAAAGCAAGCAAGAACGAGAAATCCAGAAAGCAAATGTGAACGAGCCCTAACACATAACTCTTTACAAATAAAATATTGTTAAGGCAGAACTATGAGGTCCCATTAAAAATAGAAATTTGTGCTGCATCAGTAATTATAAGTCTCCTTGCAAGTCCCACAAACACTTTTTTTTTTATTATACAGGATTTACATAGCGATGACAGTTTGAGCAGCACTTTACAACAGTAGGGCAGACAGTACAATTATAATACAATTCAATACAGGAAGAATCAGAGGGCTCTGCTTGTTAGAGCTTACAATCTAGAAGGAAGGGTCAAGTGATACGAAAGGGTAATAACTGTGGGGGATGAGCTGATGAAGAAAATAAAAGAACAGTTGTCAGATGGAGGCAGGGTAGGCTTCTCTGAAGAAAACAGTTTTCAGGGATCACCTAAAAGTAGCTAGATTTGGAGATAGTCTGATAGATTGGGGTAGGGTATTCCAGAGGATGGGAGGATCTCTGGGGAAGCCCTGGAGGGAGAAGGCAATGAGGGAGCTAGAGAGCAGGAGGTTTTGGGAGGAACAAAGAGAATGGTTAGGTTGGTATTTTGAAACTAGGCTAGTGATGTAGCTGGGGGCAGAGTTGTGGATGGCTTTGTAACTTATTGTTAGTATTTTGAATTTAATTTGTTGGGTGAGTGGCAGCCAATGGAAGGATTGGCAGAGAGGGGTAGTAGACTGTTGAGTCTACAGCAGGGATAGGCAACCTTTGGCACTCCAGTTTTGAAACTACAAATCCCATCATGCTTCTGCCTCTATGAGTCATACCTGTGATTGTCAGCATCTTGCAATGTCTCATGGGACGTGCAGATTCACCAGAGCGGGAGGGCCGAGGTTGCCTACCCCTGGTCTACAGTATCAGTGAATTCCAAGTATCACAGCTTCCTGTAATTGTTAGGTCTGCCAGGAGACTACAACCATCCCTCCGCTTTCCTGACCGGTAGTCTTGTTATCCCAGTATCAGGTGGAGGGACGGTTGAGATCTGCAGCCAGAATATAAGGAACCTCGATGGATGGTGCAAACAGCCTAACCAAAACCCCAGCAACAACTCACGGTTTAGTAGAGGCTGAAGACAGGAACCCAGGAGGAGGATGGACAATTCAAGCAAGTGGATATACACAGGGGTCAACCAGAAGCAGCGTCGGAAACAGGCAGGGTCGGTAACAAGATAAGCAAAGTCCAAGGGGTAATCCAAGTATCGAAGTCAAGAATGAGCCAGGCAGGGTCGGCAGAAAAAAAAAAGTCCAAGGGGTAATTCAAGTATCGAAGTCCGGAACGAGCCAAGTCAGCAACCAAAAACAAACAGCATTCACTACAGCAGGGGTGCCCAACCTTTTGAAGAGCAAGGGCCACTTAAGCGACTTGGTAACCGGTCGTGGGCCACAATGAGCAGAGCGGATGGATGGCAGCCCACTCGGCTCTATAGAGCCCACTCTACACTCAGCAAACCAAACTCGCAGGTAATAAAAGTCTATGGCTCAGTGCAGGTAACCCACAGGTGCACTTCTCTGCACCTGTGTGGATCAGTTTGAAAGCAGCCCATTAACAACTACAGAACAGATATGCCTATATATACAGTGTGATTTTAGTAATAAACTTACCTTTAAAGTGGTTGTAAACCCAATTCGTGAAATTTGAGCTGGGCACATATATCTGCAGTGTTTTGTTATCTCGCATCAAAGTGCTCAGTCCCGTAGCTCTCTCCTAAACCGTTCCTCTGTTATCAGCCTGATAACTCCTGACAAATTCTCTGACACATCAGATAAAAGTAGCCTGAAATTTCTGTCAGGGGAGGTTACTAAAATAGATTAACAGGGAGCAGGCCCTATTACAAAACACCTCTGAGAGTCTCTGCCTATGATGAGAGGGGGTGTGTGCCTTTCCTCCAATCAGCAATGTTAGCTATCTTGGATGTATGCCCAGACATCACACTCTGTGTTAACCACTTAATGACCGCTCACTGTATATATACGTCGGCACAATGGCACCGACAGGCAAAATCACGTAGAGTGTACGTGATTGCCTTTGTACAGTTGGGGGGTCCAATCGGACCCCCCTTCTGTACAGTGAGCGGTCGGAATTCGTTGGGGAGTGATCCGACATGAGGGGACGGCCGTTCAATTCCGGCCACCCCCCCGCGATCGCTCCCGGCGATTGGAAATGCCCCCTCTGTCTGTGGAATGTACACACAGACAGAGGAAGCAGGAGGAAGTGATGTCATCTCCTGTGCGGCGCTCACATATACCGAGCGCCGTACAAGAGAAGACATCAAGGTTAGTGCACAAACACTACACTGACACCAGGACACATAGGCACATAAATCGCCCCCCCAGGCCCCCCCAGATCAACCCCCAGCCCCCAGTCACAGTGTCACTGATTGCAGTGACCATTTATTTACTGATCACTGCAATCAGTGACATTTGTGACTGTAAAAGTGTCACTACATTTAGTTTTAGGTCCAGTGTAGCCCCCTAACCCCCCCTAATAAAGGTTTAACCCCTTGATCACCCCCCAGATAACCCTTTCACCCCCTAGCACCGCCGTCGCTAAGCGATCATTTTTCTGATCGCTGTCTTAGCGTCGGTGATGCAGATCGGTACCCAGTATTTTTTTTTAGGTTTGCCGCAGGTTTTTATAGCGTCGGGTACCCCCATAAATTATCTAATAAAGGTTTAACCCCCTTGATCGCCCCCCAGGTAACCCTTTCACCCCCTATCACCACTGTCGCTAAGCGATCATTTTTCTGATCGATGTCTTAGCATCGGCGATGCAGATCGGTAGCCAGTATTTTTTTTTTAGGTTCGCCGCAGGTTTTTATAGCGTCGGGTACCCCCATAAATGATCTAATAAAGGCTTAACCCCCTTGATCGCCCCCCAGGTAACCCTTTCACCCCCTATCACCACTGTCGCTAAGCGATCATTTTTCTGATCGCTGTCTTAGCGTCGGCGATGCAGATCGGTACCCAGTAATTTTTTTTAGGTTCGCCGCAGGTTTTTATAGCGTCAGGTACCCCCATAAATTATCTAATAAAGGTTTAACCCCCTTGATTGCCCCCCAGGTAACCCTTTCACCCCCTATCACCACTGTCGCTAAGCGATAATTTTTCTGATCGCTGTCTTAGCGTCGGTGATGCAGATCAGTAGCCAGTATTTTTTTTTAGGTTCGCCGCAGGTTTTTATAGCGTCAGGTACCCCCATAAATTATCTAATAAAGGTTTAACCCCCTTGATCGCCCCCCAGGTAACCCTTTCACCCCCTATCACCACTGTCGCTAAGCGATCATTTTTCTAATCGATGTCTTAGCGTCGGTGATGCAGATCGGTAGCCAGTATTTTTTTTTTAGGTTCGCCGCAGGTTTTTATAGCGTCGGGTACCCCCATAAATGATCTAATAAAGGTTTAACCCCCTTGATCGCCCCCCAGGTAACCCTTTCACCCCCCATCACCACTGTCGCTAAGCGATCATTTTTCTGATCGCTGTCTTAGCGTCGGTGATGCAGATCGGTACCCAGTAATTTGTTTTAGGTTTGCCGCAGGTTTTTATAGCGTCAGGTACCCCCATAAATTATCTAATAAAGTTTTAACCCCCTTGATCGCCCCTCAGGTAACCCTTTCACCCCCTATCACCACTGTCGCTAAGCGATAATTTTTCTGATCGCTGTCTTAGCGTCGGTGATGCAGATCAGTAGCCAGTATTTTTTTTTTAGGTTCGCCGCAGGTTTTTAGAGCGTCAGGTACCCCCATAAATTATCTAATAAAGGTTTAACCCCCTTGATCGCCCCCCAGGTAACCCTTTCACCCCCTATCACCACTGTCGCTAAGCGATAATTTTTCTGATCGCTGTCTTAGCGTCGGTGATGCAGATCGGTAGCCAGTATTTTTTTTTAGGTTCGCCGCAGGTTTTTATAGCTTCAGGTACCCCCATAAATGATCTAATAAAGGTTTAACCCCCTTGATCGCCCCCCAGGTAACCCTTTCACCCCCTATCACCACTGTCGCTAAGCGATCATTTTTCTGATCGCTGTCTTAGCGTCGGTGATGCAGATCGGTAGCCAGTAAAAATTTTCAGGTTCGCCGCAGGTTTTTATAGCGTCAGGTACCCCCATAAATTATCTAATAAAGTTTTAACCCCCTTGATCGCCCCCCAGGTAACCCTTTCACCCCCTATCACCACTGTCGCTAAGCGATCATTTTTCTGATCGCTGTCTTAGCGTCGGTGATGCAGATCGGTAGCCAGTAATTTTTTTTAGGTTTGCCGCAGGTTTTTATAGCGTCAGGTACCCCCATAAATTATCTAATAAAGTTTTAACCCCCTTGATCGCCCCTCAGGTAACCCTTTCACCCCCTATCACCACTGTCGCTAAGCGATAATTTTTCTGATCGCTGTCTTAGCGTCGGTGATGCAGATCAGTAGCCAGTATTTTTTTTTTAGGTTCGCCGCAGGTTTTTATAGCGTCAGGTACCCCATAAATTATCTAATAAAGGTTTAACCCCTTGATCGCCCCCCAGGTAACCCTTTTACCCCCTATCACCACTGTCGCTAAGCGATAATTTTTCTGATCGCTGTCTTAGCGTCGGTGATGCAGATCGGTAGCCAGTAATTTTTTTTAGGTTCGCCGCAGGTTTTTATAGCTTCAGGTACCCCCATAAATGATCTAATAAAGGTTTAACCCCCTTGATCGCCCCCCAGGTAACCCTTTCACCCCCTATCACCACTGTCGCTAAGCGATCATTTTTCTGATCGCTGTCTTAGCGTCGGTGATGCAGATCGGTAGCCAGTAAAAATTTTAGGTTCGCCGCAGGTTTTTATAGCGTCAGGTACCCCCATATATTATCTAATAAAGGTTTTAACCCCCTAATTGCCCCTAGTTAACCCTTTCACCAGTGATCATCATATAAGTGTTACGGGTGACGCTGGTTAGTTAGTTTGCTTTTTATAGTGTCAGGGCACCCGCCGTATATAACCCAATAAAGGTTTAACCCCCTGATCGCCCGGCGGATGATATCAATTAGGTTTTAGCGTCAGAGAGGGTCTGCGTCACACCCCAGGCAGCGTCAGGTTAGTGCCAGTAACGCTAACACCCACCCGTGAAGCATACACCTCCCTTAGTGGTATAGTATCTGAACAGATCAATATCTGATCTGATCAGATCTATACTAGCGTCCCCAGCAGTTTAGGGTTCCCAAAAACGCAGTGTTAGCGGGATCAGCCCAGATACCTGCTAGCACCTGCGTTTTGCCCCTCCGTCCAGCCCAGGCCACCCAAGTGCAGTATCGATCGATCACTGTCACTTACAAAACACAACACACATAACTGCAGCATTCGCAGAGACAGGCCTGATCCCTGCGACTCCAGTGCTGTAGGAGGTGATTTCACCACCACAGTTAAAAAAAAAAAGCAAATATGCCGAAGCATTGGGGCAGCAGGGGCGGAGGAGTGATTTTGCTCCTAATGCCGCGTACATACGGTCGAAATTCCGACGGAGGCTTGCCCGTGGAAAAGTCCGACCATGTGTGTACGGCATAACTTTTTTGCGGGAGGATGCCCCCATGCTTCGGCATATATAAATGGTGCATGTATGCCCATCATTAGAAGTGGGTGGATGAAGGGCGGTATTCTAATGGTGGGCATACCCACCGATCAATCTCTTTTTTTGTTCAGCCACCTGGCTGCATGAAAAAAAAAAGATTACAATACATGTCCAACAAGGACCAGCAACGCACTGGTATGTTGCTGGACTTTGAATGGTTATACCAGATTGATGCCTGCGGGTTTAGGTATCATCTTGGTATCATTCTTTTCAGCCAGCGGCCGGCTTTCATGTAAAAGCAATCCTAGTGACTAATTAGCCTCTGGACTGCTTTTACAAGCAGTGGGAGGGAATGTCCCCCCCCTGGATATAAAAAGCGCCATTGGGAAATTGGGAAAGCATTTTATCACACCAATCTTGGTGTGGTCAGATGCTTTGAGGGCAGAGGAAAGATCTAGGGTCTAGACCCCAGTTTTTTCAAAAAAAGAGTACCTGTCACTACCTATTGCTATCATAGGGGATATTTACATTCCCTGAGATAACAATAAAAATGATTAAAAAAAAAAAATATGGAAGGAACAATTTAAAAATAAAATAAAAAAGCAAAATTAATAATAAAAAAAAAAAAAAAAAAAAAAAAAAGCACCCCTGTCCTGCCCTGCTCTTGCCCAATGGCGAACGCAAGCATTGGTCTGGCATCATATGTAAACAGCAATTGCACCATGCATGTGAGGTATCACCGCGAAGGTCAGATCGAGGGCAGTAATTTTAGCAGTAGACCTCCTCTGTAAATCTAACGGGGTAACCTGTAAAGGCTTTTAAAGGCCAGACAGATTGCAAAAGATAGTAGGACAAACCCCAAAAAATTCTTCAAATATATTAATAGTAAAAAGGTCAAGTCTGAGCATGTAGGCCCTTTACAAAATAATCTAGAATGGGTGACTGGGGACAAAGAGAAGGCTAATTTATTAAATATTTTCTTCAGCTCTGTGTATACAGTGGAGCATGGGGGAGTTCATGTCCATAATGGGGGTGGTAGTGACACAGCCCCAAATCCACAATGGCTCAAAAGTGATATGGTCCAGAAATATTTAGATGGAATAAAGGTGGATAAAGCACCTGGACCAGATGGCATACACCCACGGATCCTAAAAGAATTGAGCTCTGTAATTTCAAAGCCATTGTATCTAATTTTTAGGGACTCATTAATGACAGGAATAGTACCACTGGATTGGCGCAGGGCCAATGTGGTGCCTATATTTAAAAAGGGAACAAAGTCTTTACCAAGTAACTATAGACCTGTTAGTTTAACTTCCATAGTTGGGAAGATACTGGAGAGATTAATAAAAGACCACATAGATGAGTTCTTGCTGGAAAAAAACTATTTAAGCAACAGACAGCATGGATTCATGAAAGACAGAAGTTGTCAGACAAACCTGATTTCTTTTTATGAAGAGGTAAGTAAAACCTTGGACAGAGGCGTGGCTGTGGACGTGGTATACTTGGATTTTGCAAAAGCGTTTGATACAGTTCCCCACACACGGCTCATGTGTAAGGTAAAGTCTACAGGATTGGAAATATCAGTGTGTACATGGATAGAAAACTGGCTAAAAGACAGAATTCAGAGAGTAGTAGTTAATGATTCTTACTCTGAATGGTCTAAGGTTATCAGTGGTGTACCCCAAGGTTCAGTGCTGGGACCCTTACTTTTTAATATCTTTATAAATGATATTGGGTCTGAGATCAAAAGTAACATTTCTGTCTTAGCAGATGACACCAAGCTATGCAGTGGAATAACGTCCTTACAAGATGTCTCTAATTTACAAGCCGACCTCGATGCCCTGTCTAATTGGGCGACTATGTGGCAGATGAGGTTTAATGTTGATAAATGTAAAGTTATGCACTTGGGGGCTAAGAATATGAATGCATCATACATACTAGGGGGAATACAACTGTGGGGATCCGTAGTGGAGAAGGATCTGGGGGTTTTGGTAGATCATAAGCTCAATAATGGCATGCAATGCCAAGCTGCGGTTTCCAAAGCGAGCAAAGTCCTTTCTTGTATTAAGAGAGGTATGGACTCCAGAGAGAGAGACATCATTTTGCCCCTGTACAAATCATTAGTAAGGCCTCATCTGGAATACGCAGTTCAGTTTTGGGCACCAGTTCTCAAAAAGCATATCGGGGAACTGGAGAAAGTGCAGAGAAGGGCAACCAAACTGATAAGAGGCATGGAGGAGCTCAGCTATGAAGAAAGATTAGAGGAACTGAATTTATTCACTCTTGAGAAGAGGAGAATAAGGGGGGATATGATTAACATGTACAAATATATAAGGGGTCCATATAGTGAACTTGGTGATGAGATTCACTTTACGGTCAACACAGAGAACAAGGGGGCACTCTTTACGTCTAGAAGAAAAAAGATTTCATCTCCAAATGCGGAAAGGTTTCTTCACAGTAAGAGCTGTGAAAATGTGGAACAGACTCCCTGCAGAGGTGGTTCTGGCCAGCTCAGTAGATTTCTTTAAGAGGGGCCTGGATTCTTTCTTAAATGTACATAATATAACTGAGTACTAACAGTTCTAGGTAAAGTTGATCCAGGGTAAATCCGATTGCCTCTCGGGGGATCAGGAAGGAATTTTTTCCCCTGCTGTAGCAAATTGGATCATGCTCTGCTGGGGTTTTTTGCCTTCCTCTGGATCAACTGTGGGTATAGAATTGGGTATATGGGATTGCACGATATTTTTTTATTTTATTTTAGTTATTTTTTTATGGTTGAACTGGATGGACTTTGTCTTTTTTCAACCTGACTAACTATGTAACTATGTAGTTTGTCGCCAATGCGCGTTTGTGCGAAATTTTAAAGCATGTCGTGTTTGGTATCTATGTACTCGGCCTAAGATCATCTTTTTTATTTCATCAAAAAAATATGTTTTCATGTAAACAAAAAGTGTCAAAAAGGGCTTTGTCTTCAAGTGGTTAGAAGAGTGGATGTAAGCTTCCTAATGTTGTGTATAAAATGCCAGAACAGTTCAAAACCCCCCCAAATGACCCCATTTTGGAAAGTAGACACCCCAAGCTATATACTGAGAGGCATGTCGAGTCCATGGAATATTTTATATGTTGACACAAGTTGCGGAAAAAATAAATTTTTGTATTTTTTTTTTGCACAAAGTTGTCACTAAATGATATATTGCTCAAACATGCCATGGGCATATGTGGAATTACACCCCAAAATACATTCTGTTGCTTCTCCTGAGTACGGGGATACCACATGTGTGAGACTTTTTGGGAGTCTAGCCGCGTACGGGACCCCAAAAACCAATCACCGCCTTCAGGCTTTCTAAGGGTGTAAATTTTTGATTTCACTTCTCACTGCCTATCACAGTTTCGGAGGCCATGGAATGCCTAGATGGCACAACCCCCCCCCCAAATGACCCCATTTTGGAAAGTAGACACCCCAAGCTATTTGCTGAGAGGTATTGTGAGTATTTTGCAGATCTCGCTTTTTGTCACAAAGTTTTGAAAATTGAAAAAAAAAAAAAAAAAAAAAAAAATATTCTTTCTTCATTTTCAAAAACAAATGAGAGCTGTAAAATACTCACCATGCCTCTCAGCAAACAGCTTGGGGTGTCTACTTTCCAAAATGGGGTCATTTGGGGGGGTTTTGTGCTATTTTGGCATTTTATGGCCTTCGAAACTGTGATAGGTAGTGAGGAGTCAAATCAAAAATTTGTGCCTAGAAATCCTGAAGGTGGTGATTGGTTTTCGGGGTCCCGTACGCGGCTAGGCTCCTAAAAAGTCCCACACATGTGGTATCCCCGTACTCAGGAGAAGCAGCAAAATGTATTTTGGGGTGCAATTCCACATATAACCATGGCATGTGTGAGCAATATATCATTTAGTGACAACTTTTTGTAATTTTTTTTTTTTTTGTCATTATTCAATCACTTGGGACAAAAAAAAAATATTCAATGGGCTCAACAGGCCTCTCAGCAATTTCCTTGGGGTGTCTACTTTCTAAAATGGGGTCATTTGGGGGGGTTTTGTGCTATTTTGGCATTTTATGGCCTTCAAAACTGTGATAGGTAGTGAGGAGTGAAATCAAAAATTTGCGCCCTTAGAAATCCTGAAGGCGGTGCTTGGTTTCCGGGGTCCCGTACGTGGCTAGGCTCCTAAAAAGTCCCACACATGTGGTATCCCCGTACTCAGGAGAAGGAGCAGAATGTATTTTGGGGTGCAATTCCACATATAACCATGGCATGTGTGAGCAATATATCATTTAGTGACAACTTTTTGTAATTTTTTTTTTTTTTGTCATTATTCAATCACTTGGGCCAAAAAAAAAAATATTCAATGGGCTCAACATGCCTCTCAGCAATTTCCTTGGGGTGTCTACTTTCCAAAATGGGGTCATTTGGGGGAGTTTTGTACTGCCCTGCCATTTTAGCACCTCAAGAAATGAGATAGGCAGTCATAAATTTAAAGCTGTGTAAATTCCAGAAAATGTACCCTAGTTTGTAAACGCTATAACTTTTGCGCAAACCAATAAATATACACTTATTGACATTTTTTTTACTAAAGACATGTGGCTGAATACATTTTGGCATAAATGTATGACTAAAATTGAGTTTATTCGATTTTTCTTATAACAAAAAGTAGAAAATATCATTTTTTTTCAAAATTTTCGGTCTTTTTCCATTTATAGCGCAAAAAATAAAAATCGCAGAGGCAATCAAATACCATTAAAAGAAAGCTCTATTTGTGGGAAGAAAAGGACGCAAATTTCGTTTGGGTACAACATTGCATGTCCGCACAATTTACAATTAAAGCAGCGCAGTGCAAAATTCTGAATTCACCTCTGGTCCTTTAGCTACCAAATGGTCCGGGGCTTAAGTGGTTAAACAGGAAGAGAAAATTTCCTAACACGATCCGAACTTTCTAAATAGTATATACTGTAAATGTGAAGACAGCAGATATGGATGTAAAACCTATGTAGGGAGATTTGGTTTATCTCAGTGTATCATCTGAGGCTGTTCACTTCACTGGGTGTATGGAGGGTTTACATCCACTTTATTAACAGTATTCTATTCTATTTTATTCCACCCCAGAGAAGGAGGTCGCGGGCCACATCAGAGGGCTCCGCGGGCCACATGTGGCCCCCGGGCCACTGGTTGGGCACCCCTGCACTACAGCATAAACAGGAACCTATACTAGGGCACGGACAGGAAGGGGAAGTGGAGATTTATAGGGACACTGATGAGATGACTGCTAACAGCTGGTCCCAGGGTGAAGCAAACATCCCAACTAGTGAAGTAGAAAATAACTAGGATACAAACATAAAACCAGTTCCCTGCTGGTTCAGGACATAGGAAACAGTCTATGAACACCAGGTCCCAGGATCAAATCCCGGACACGGTGTGACAGTACCCCCCACACAAAGATGCCCCCAACCTATTTGGGTTTGGATGGGTGTTTCACATGGAACAACTTGACCAGCTGTGGGGCATGAACATCACGAGCTGGTACCCAGTTCCTTTCCACAATAGAATAGCCCTTCCAGTCCACCAGATACTGTAACTGTCTATGCTTACATCCAGAATCTTACTAATTTCGTATTCTTGATGATTATCCACCGAGACCGGAGGAGGACATCTAGATGGTGGAGAAAATCTATTTTTGTAAAAGTGCTTTAGCAAGGATACATGAAAAGTATTGTGAATCCGAAGGTGTGGGGGCAAACAAAGTTTATAGGCCACAGGGTTAACTTGACTAAGAATGCGAAAGGGGCCAATATATCTAGGACCTAATTTGAAAGAAGGTTGTCAAAGTTTGATGTTCTTGGTGGATAACCAGACAAGTTTATTGAGGCGATAACAGGGTGCATGCAGGTCTTCTGCGACGGTCCGCGTACCCTTTGTATCTGCACACAGACTGGAGCCTCTTCAGTGTTTAGTTAATTTGGTCACTGTGTTGGCTGCTGCAGGTACCTCTACTTGTGAAGACTGGAAGGGAAAAACTCTGGGTTGATACCCTAAGGCAGTTTGAAACGGAGAACATTTTAAGGAGGAATGCCATTGTGAATTGTGTGCTAATTCAGCTAGAGGTAGCATCTCGTTCCATTTGTCATGTTCAGTATTAACATAGGCCCTTAGATAGATCTCTAAAGCTTGATTTACCCTTTCAGTTTGGCCATTAGATTGGGGGTGGTATCCAGAAGACAGGGAATTCTTGATCCCTAGATATTTGCAAACAGCCCTACAGAACGAAGATATGAATTGAGGACCTCTGTCACTAACGATATCGACAGGAATACCGTGCAAACAGATATGTTCAATAAAGGATTGAGCCAAGCTTGGGGCAGAAGGTAGAGTAGGCATGGGAATGAAGTGTGCCAGCTTCGAAAATCTGTCTACTACAACCCAGATGACCGTATTCCCCCTGGAGACAGGCAAGTCCACAATAAAATCCATACTAATGTGGGTCCAGGGAGCGTGAGGAACAGGCAACGGTTGCAGAAGACCTTGGGGAACAGATCGAGGCATCTTGATGGCCTCACAAACAGTACAAGCTTTAACAAAGTCTACTACATCCTTCTTAAGGGTAGGCCACCAAACCAGGGACTTCAGGCGTAAGAAGGTTTGTTTGGCACCAGGATGTCCAGATATTCTCTGTCCATGGGGCCCATTGCAAGACTTCTTTACGTAATTCTTGAGGAACATACAACGTGTTAGACTGAACCGAAAGATTAGATGGATACCCCTATCCATGAAGGGCAGAAAGGCCAGTGTCATCGTTATAAACCATTGAATGCTTGAAGGTCATCTCGTGCGCAGGGCTTGGCTCTGATGAAGAAGCTGTGCGCTTTGAAACGCGTCAGCCGGCAGTGTGTCCCATCACGTCCTTCATGATCGATTGGAGTATGGTTTGGATTCTACATGTTGCAGCCCTCCATGGCATCATCTGTACATTGTGAACAACTCTAGTACCTTTGTGAGTACCTTTTCATTGATTTTATTCAATAAAATACCCAAACGATATTACACTAGGCTGGTGCACCCTTTTTTTCTCTCTCTTTTTTCGTTCAGTACCAGGATACCCCTATCCATGAAGGGCAGCAAGGCCAGTGTCATCGTTATAAACCATTGAATGCTTGACGGTCATCTCGTGCGCAGGAGTGTTTGTTGTTTTTCTTGTTACCATAAAGATTAGAAGGTGCCTTAGATTGGGCAGCCAACAAATTATTTTGTAGGATAGTATCCAGTTGAGCAATGATTCTTTCTGGAGAAACAATATGATCCGGAGGAGTTTGAAGATTCTCGCAAGGGAACTGCCAAGACAGGGCATCGGCCTTGGTGTTCTTAGTACCAGGAATGTACGTTACAACAAAGTTGAACCGAGTGAAGAATAATGCCCAGCGGCTTGTCTGGGATTCAGTCTTTGGGCCTTCTCCAAGTAGATTAGGTTCTTATGGTCAGTTTGAACCACAACAGGAAGTTCCGTACCTTCTAATAGATGTCTCCATTCGGAAAATGCTAGTTTTATAGCTAAGAGTTCTCTATTCCCTATGTCATATTTTTGTTCTGCAGTGGAGAATTTCTAAAGCCCTGTACACACGATCGGATATCCTATGGATTCTAATCCGATGGATTTGTCCATCGGAAATCCGATGAAGCTGACTTCCATCAGTCTTGCCTACACACCATCAGTCAAAAAACCGACCGTTCCAAACGTGGTGACGTAAAACACTCCGATGAGCCGAGAAAAATTAAGTTCAATGCTTCTTAGCATGCGTCGACTTGATTCTGAGCATGCGTGGGTTTTTTATCCGATGGAGTTCCACACAGACGATCGGAATTTGCTATCGGTTTTTGATCCATCGGAAAAATTAAAAACATGTTCTATTTTTTAAAACCGATGGAAAAAAGACCGATGAGTCCCATACACGATTGGTTTGTTCGATGAAAAAAGTCCATCTGACTGTTTTCATCGGTAAAACCGATCGTGTGTACAGGGCTTTAGAGAAAATGGCGACTGGATGCAACTTGTTAGAAGTAGGTTCTCGTTGGGATAACACTGCTCCGGCACCTACTTTGGAGGCATCAACTTCCAAGAAATATTGAGCCGAAGGCTGAGGGTGGCAAAGAACAGGAGCAGAGCAAATAGCAGATTTTAGGTGATCGAAAGCTTCCAGAGCTTCAGGAGGCCACTGAGAGCATTTGGTCCCTTTTTTGTGAGGACAGTGATGGGAGCCAAAATTTTGGAGAAATTCTTGATAAATTTGCGGTAGTAGTTTCAAAATCCAATAAAACGCTGTATTTCCTATAAGGTAGAAGGTCTAGGCCATTGTAAGATATCATCGAGTTTGTTGGAGTCCATCTGGAATCCATTAGATTAAATTATATAACCTAAGAAAGGTATTTCCGATTGTTTAAAGAGCACTTGGAAAGTTTGGCGTACAGCCTATGATATCTTAAACGTTAGAGAACAGTGCGAACATGGCAACGGTGAATGAGTATATCATCTAAACAGACAACAACAAAAGAGTCAAGTAGATCCCTGAAAATATCATTCACAAACTCCTGAAATACAGCGGGAGCGTTGCAAAGCCCAAAAGGCATAACCAGACACTCGTAATGCCCCCTTCTAGTATTAAAAGCTGTCTTCCATTCATCTCCTGCTTTGATTCTAATGAGGTTATATGCTGATCGAAGGTCCAGTTTGGTGAAGATCTTTGACCCCTGGACACGGTCAAACAGCTCCGTAATTAAGGGAAGTGGATACCAATTTTTTACAGTAATACGGCTGAGAGAGCTGTAGTCAACACAGGGTCTAAGTCCTCCATCTTTTTTCTCCACAAAAAAGAACCCAGCTCCCACAGGAGAGGAGGAAGGCCGGATGAAACCCTTCTTTATACTGTCTTCATTGTATTCCTCCATTGACTTTGTTTCCGCAAGGTTAAGAGGATAGGTTCTCTCCTTGGGAAGGGGAGAACCGGGAAGCAGGTCTATGGCATAGTCGTAAGGGCGGTGTGGAGGGAGCCCCTCCGCTTCCTTTTCAGAAAATACATCAGCAAAGTCGGCATAGGCCTCAGGTAGTTCAGGGACAGTAGAGACTTCAAGAATGGACACTTTATTACGTACACATTTTTGGAGACAGTGAACCTGACTAGAGGTGCTCCAGGCAGAAATTTGACCAGTGGACCAGTCAATTGATGGGTTATGTTTACATAACCAAGGGAACCCAAGAATTACAGGATACTTAGGAGATGGAATGACGTCAAACAATAAAACTTTGGAATGCAGAGCACCCACCAGGACGGAAAGGGGCTTGGTCTCGAGAGTGATAAGTCCATCACCAAGAGGTTCTCCGCAGAGAGTAGTAACGCACAGTGGTGGAACTTTCGGTACAGTCGGAATCTGAAGACTCTTAACCAGTGCTGCATCAAGAAATACCCCACCAGTAGGGATGAGCTTCGTGTTCGAGTCGAACATACGTTCGACTCGAACATCGGCTGTTCGATCGTTCGACGAAGATCGAACGATTTGGGCCGTTCGGTCCAAATTCGAGTGACGTGAACGGCCCACAATGCACTACGCCATCGCAGTGTCATCCAGGCGCTGTGATTGGCCAAGCATGCACTGTGACCCCGCATGCTTGGCCAATCACAGCGCCGGCAGCGAGGAGAGCAATGATTGGCCACAGGCAGGATGCCTGTGGCCAATTATTGCTGAGGGTGTTTAGTACACACCCCACACTATAAAAGGCCGCCAGCACGGCGGCCTAGTGTAGTGTGTTCCGGAGCAGGGAAAGAGCAGCATAGGCAGGGACAGTGACTTTTATTTCTTTCTTGCTTAACCTGGATTCCTTTAGTTTAGGGAAAGAGAAGGATAGGTAGGGAGAGTGTCAGTGTGTTTTGTGCTTGTGCTATAGTGTGCTTTAAAAAAACATTTTTTCTAGGGACAGAAAACTCTAGGTAGGGAGAGTGTCAGTTTCTTTCACTGTGCAAGTCCTTGTTTCCAGGGACAGGGAAGGACAGTGAGTGAATTCTCCTTGTGCTATAGTGTGCTTAAAAAAAACATTTTTTCTAGGGACAGAAAACTCTAGGTAGGGAGAGTGTCAGTTTCTTTCACTGTGCAAGTCCTTGTTTCCAGGGACAGGGAAGGACAGTGAGTGAATTCTCCTTGTGCTCTAGTGTGCTTAAAAAAAAAAAAATTTCTAGGGACAGAAAACTCTAGGTAGGGAGAGTGTCAGTTTCTTTCACTGTGCAAGTCCTTGTTTCCAGGGACAGGGAAGGACAGTGAGTGAATTCTCCTTGTGCTATAGTGTGCTTAAAAAAAACATTTTTTCTAGGGACAGAAAACTCTAGGTAGGGAGAGTGTCAGTTTCTTTCACTGTGCAAGTCCTTGTTTCCAGGGACAGGGAAGGACAGTGAGTGAATTCTCCTTGTGCTATAGTGTGCTTAAAAAAAACATTTTTTATAGGGACAGAAAACTCTAGGTAGGGAGAGTGTCAGTTTCTTTCACTGTGCAAGTCCTTGTTTCCAGGGACAGGGAAGGACAGTGAGTGAATTCTCCTTGTGCTATAGTGTGCTTAAAAAAAACATTTTTTATAGGGACAGAAAACTCTAGGTAGGGAGAGTGTCAGTTTCTTTCACTGTGCAAGTCCTTGTTTCCAGGGACAGGGAAGGACAGTGAGTGAATTCTCCTTGTGCTATAGTGTGCTTAAAAAAAACATTTTTTCTAGGGACAGAAAACTCTAGGTAGGGAGAGTGTCAGTTTCTTTCACTGTGCAAGTCCTTGTTTCCAGGGACAGGGAAGGACAGTGAGTGAATTCTCCTTGTGCTCTAGTGTGCTTAAAAAAATTTTTTTTTCTAGGGACAGAAAACTCTAGGTAGGGAGAGTGTCAGTTTCTTTCACTGTGCAAGTCCTTGTTTCCAGGGACAGGGAAGGACAGTGAGTGAATTCTCCTTGTGCTATAGTGTGCTTAAAAAAAACATTTTTTCTAGGGACAGAAAACTCTAGGTAGGGAGAGTGTCAGTTTCTTTCACTGTGCAAGTCCTTGTTTCCAGGGACAGGGAAGGACAGTGAGTGAATTCTCCTTGTGCTATAGTGTGCTTAAAAAAAACATTTTTTATAGGGACAGAAAACTCTAGGTAGGGAGAGTGTCAGTTTCTTTCACTGTGCAAGTCCTTGTTTCCAGGGACAGGGAAGGACAGTGAGTGAATTCTCCTTGTGCTATAGTGTGCTTAAAAAAACATTTTTTCTAGGGACAGAAAACTCTAGGTAGGGAGAGTGTCAGTTTCTTTCACTGTGCAAGTCCTTGTTTCCAGGGACAGGGAAGGACAGTGAGTGAATTCTCCTTGTGCTATAGTGTGCTTAAAAAAATCATTTTTTCTAGGGACAGAAAACTCTAGGTAGGGAGAGTGTCAGTTTCTTTCACTGTGCAAGTCCTTGTTTCCAGGGACAGGGAAGGACAGTGAGTGAATTCTCCTTGTGCTATAGTGTGCTTAAAAAAAACATTTTTTATAGGGACAGAAAACTCTAGGTAGGGAGAGTGTCAGTTTCTTTCACTGTGCAAGTCCTTGTTTCCAGGGACAGGGAAGGACAGTGAGTGAATTCTCCTTGTGCTATAGTGTGCTTAAAAAAAACATTTTTTCTAGGGACAGAAAACTCTAGGTAGGGAGAGTGTCAGTTTCTTTCACTGTGCAAGTCCTTGTTTCCAGGGACAGGGAAGGACAGTGAGTGAATTCTCCTTGTGCTATAGTGTGCTTAAAAAAAACATTTTTTCTAGGGACAGAAAACTCTAGGTAGGGAGAGTGTCAGTTTCTTTCACTGTGCAAGTCCTTGTTTCCAGGGACAGGGAAGGACAGTGAGTGAATTCTCCTTGTGCTATAGTGTGCTTAAAAAAAACATTTTTTATAGGGACAGAAAACTCTAGGTAGGGAGAGTGTCAGTTTCTTTCACTGTGCAAGTCCTTGTTTCCAGGGACAGGGAAGGACAGTGAGTGAATTCTCCTTGTGCTCTAGTGTGCTTAAAAAAAAAAAATTTCTAGGGACAGAAAACTCTAGGTAGGGAGAGTGTCAGTTTCTTTCACTGTGCAAGTCCTTGTTTCCAGGGACAGGGAAGGACAGTGAGTGAATTCTCCTTGTGCTATAGTGTGCTTAAAAAAAACATTTTTTCTAGGGACAGAAAACTCTAGGTAGGGAGAGTGTCAGTTTCTTTCACTGTGCAAGTCCTTGTTTCCAGGGACAGGGAAGGACAGTGAGTGAATTCTCCTTGTGCTATAGTGTGCTTAAAAAAAAACATTTTTTATAGGGACAGAAAACTCTAGGTAGGGAGAGTGTCAGTTTCTTTCACTGTGAAAGTCCTTGTTTCCAGGGACAGGGAAGGACAGTGAGTGAATTCTCCTTGTGCTATAGTGTGCTTAAAAAAAACATTTTTTCTAGGGACAGAAAACTCTAGGTAGGGAGAGTGTCAGTTTCTTTCACTGTGCAAGTCCTTGTTTCCAGGGACAGGGAAGGACAGTGAGTGAATTCTCCTTGTGCTCTAGTGTGCTTAAAAAAAAAAAAAAATTCTAGGGACAGAAAACTCTAGGTAGGGAGAGTGTCAGTTTCTTTCACTGTGTAAGTCCTTGTTTCCAGGGACAGGGAAGGACAGTGAGTGAATTCTCCTTGTGCTATAGTGTGCTTAAAAAAAACATTTTTTCTAGGGACAGAAAACTCTAGGTAGGGAGAGTGTCAGTTTCTTTCACTGTGCAAGTCCTTGTTTCCAGGGACAGGGAAGGACAGTGAGTGAATTCTCCTTGTGCTATAGTGTGCTTAAAAAAAAACATTTTTTCTAGGGACAGAAAACTCTAGGTAGGGAGAGTGTCAGTTTCTTTCACTGTGCAAGTCCTTGTTTCCAGGGACAGGGAAGGACAGTGAGTGAATTCTCCTTGTGCTATAGTGTGCTTAAAAAAAACATTTTTTCTAGGGACAGAAAACTCTAGGTAGGGAGAGTGTCAGTTTCTTTCACTGTGCAAGTCCTTGTTTCCAGGGACAGGGAAGGACAGTGAGTGAATTCTCCTTGTGCTCTAGTGTGCTTAAAAAAAACATTTTTTCTAGGGACAGAAAACTCTAGGTAGGGAGAGTGTCAGTTTCTTTCACTGTGCAAGTCCTTGTTTCCAGGGACAGGGAAGGACAGTGAGTGAATTCTCCTTGTGCTATAGTGTGCTTAAAAAAAACATTTTTTCTAGGGACAGAAAACTCTAGGTAGGGAGAGTGTCAGTTTCTTTCACTGTGCAAGTCCTTGTTTCCAGGGACAGGGAAGGACAGTGAGTGAATTCTCCTTGTGCTATAGTGTGCTTAAAAAAAACATTTTTTCTAGGGACAGAAAACTCTAGGTAGGGAGAGTGTCAGTTTCTTTCACTGTGCGAGTCCTTGTTTTTAGGGACAAAGAAGGAAAGTGAGGGGAATTCTCCTTGTGCTATAGTGTGCTAAAGCATTCCTCATCAACCATCTTTGAAATCCTTGATTTTTGGACAGTCAGGGAAATTGTCGTTGTGCTATTCTGTGCAAAAGCAATCATCCTCAACCATATTTAGAAATCCTTAAGTAAAGGGACAGAGAAGGACACCTGAAGGTAGCCCTTATTGCTTTTTTCCCATCTCCCTGCAGGCCATCTATTAGAATGTCTGGAAGGCAAACAAGGAGAGGCAGACAGTCAGGAGGCAATAAAAGAGGGCAAGCAGGCTCTGTGTCTGGGGGCAACAGTGCTGGTCGTGGACGCGGTGCATTGTCATCAGCACATGGCCATGGGACACGCTTGTCCTTCTTTTCGGCAGCTGGACATGTTGAGCCACATCATGCCGAAGACTTGGTAGAGTGGATGACCAAGCCCTCCTCCTCCTCCTCATCCTCTCTCACCCAGGCTCAGGGTACTGGCAAAGCAGCTGCCAAAGCGTCCTCTTCCCTGTTATCAATGTCAGACTCATCATCAGTCACTCCTTCCCTAGACCCACCATGTCCTCCTCCTGAGGAGTCCCCCGAACTGTTTGAGCACAGTGTTGGGTACATGCTCCAGGAGGATGCCCAGCGTTTCGAAGGGTCTGATGATGAAACCCAGCTACAGGAAGGCAGTAGGGTGAGAGCAGACAGAGGGGATGCTCAAGAAGGACACCAATCTGGCAGTCATGTTCCAGCAGCTGCAGCATACTGCCAGATTGGCTCCAGTGATGAGGAGGGAGGGGATGATGAGGTCACTGACTCCACGTGGGTGCCTAATAGGAGAGAGGAGGAGGAGGATGAGGAGGAGGCACATCTCCAACGAGGCAGGATGCCCTTTGGTGGCCAGCGTAAGGGCAGTACACCGACGGAATCACACCGCAGAGCTCCGCCTGTGCAGGGCGCTGCCTCTGCCCGTCATTCAAAAAGTTCCTTGGTGTGGGCCTTTTTTGAGGCTAGTGCATCAGATCGCACAGCTGCTGTTTGCAACATATGTCTCAAGCGTATATCGCGTGGCCAAAACATCAGCCGCTTGGGTACCACATGCCTGACCAGACATATGTTGACCTGCCATGCAGCTCGTTGGCAAGCCTACCTCAAAGACCCACACCAAAGAACAAAGCGGACCTCTCCTTGCACCGCATCAGCTGGGATCTCCAACCCCACTATAACTTCAGTCCTCTCTGAAACATGCACTGAGAGGAATGAAGGTGTAGAATTAGGTGTGTCACAGCCAAGTACTTGCGGCCACTCTGCTAGCAGTACACCGACGTCCGATTCTAGCAGGCAAATTTCCCTGCCCCAGCTGCTGGACCGTCGAAAGAAGTTCACTCCCAGCCATCCACATGCCCAGCGGTTGAATGCTAGCTTGGCTAAATTGCTAGCGCTTCAACTGCTGCCTTTTCAGTTGGTAGACTCGGCCCCCTTCCGTGAGTTTGTGCAATGTGCGGTTCCTCAGTGGCAGGTTCCCAAACGCCACTTTTTCTCACGGAAGGCTATTCCGGCTCTCTACCGGCATGTGGAAGGCAATGTCTTGGCCTCGCTGGACAGGGCGGTCAGCGGTAAGGTGCATATTACCGCTGACTCATGGTCCAGCAGGCATGGACAGGGACGTTACCTTTCTTTCACGGCCCATTGGGTCACTCTTTTGGCAGCTGGGAAGGATGCAGGACAAGGTGCAGTAGTGTTGGAGGTTGTCCCACCGCCACGCCTCCAAAATGCTACTACTGGTTGTGACACACCTCTCTCCTCCACCCCCTCCTCTTCTTCTTCCTCCATGGCCTCTTCCTGTGGTTTGTCCTATGAACCAGCGGTGCTCCGTAGCCGTTCACGGGGCTACGCAAGTACGCAGGCAAAAAGATGCCATGCCGTGCTTGCGCTGGTGTGTTTGGGGGACAGAAGCCACACTGGGGCAGAGGTCCTGTCTGCTCTGCAGGGCCAGGCCGAGAGGTGGTTGACGCCACGCCAGCTTAAGCCAGGAATGGTGGTTTGCGACAATGGCACCAACCTCCTCTCCGCCCTTCGACAGGGACAACTGACCCATGTGCCCTGTGTGGCTCACGTCCTTAACCTGGTGGTGCAGCGTTTCTTGGGCAGGTACCCGGGCTTACAGGATGTCCTGAGGCAGGCCAGGAAAGTCTGTGTGCATTTCCGCAGATCTTATAATGCCAGTGCTCGCCTGGCTGAGCTGCAAAAGGAGTTGAACCTGCCCAAGAACCGCCTCATATGTGACATGCCCACCAGGTGGAACTCAACGTTGGCCATGCTGCAGCGGCTGCACACGCAGCAGAGGGCCATCAATGAGTACCTGTGCGACTACGGCACCAGGACAGGGTCAGGGGAGCTTGGTTTTTTTTCTCCACGCCAGTGGGGCATGATCAGGGATGCATGCACTGTCCTGGCACCATTTGAGGAGGCCACGAGGATGGTGAGCAGTGACAGTGCATGCATCAGTGACACTGTACCTCTTGTCCACCTGTTGGAGCACACGCTGCATGGAATAATGGACAGGGCACTTGAGGCAGAACAGAGGCAGGAAGAGGAGGACTTCCTTGCCTCTCAAGGCCCCCTTTACCCAGACAGTGTTCCTTCTGTCCCACCCATCGCACAGGAAGAGGAAGAGGAGGAGGAGGAGGAGGAGGAGGAGGATTGTGTCAGCATGGAGGTGGAGGCTGGCACTCAGCATCATCAGCAGCAGTCTTTTAGGGATGATTTACAGTCCCAAGAAACCAGTGGACTTGTACGTGGCTGGGAGGAGGTGGCTGCGGATCATGTCGTCCTTAGTGACCCAGAGGACTCCGGAGCGAATGCCTCAGCAAACCTACGCTGCATGGCCTCCCTGATCCTGCAAAGTCTGCGGAAGGATCCTCGTATTCTTCGGATCAAGGAGAGGGACCATTACTGGCTGGCCACTCTCCTTGATCCACGGTACAAGGGTAAGGTTGCGGACCTTATGTTACCTTCGCAGAGGGAGCAGAGGATGAGACAACTCCGGGAGGCCTTGCAGAAAGGTCTGTGCAACGCGTTCCCAGAGACTGGGAGGTTACAAACTCCTGGTCCTGGACAACGAGTTGCTGAGGCTTCGGCCAGTCAAAGAAGGAGCGGTGGGGAAGGTGGCCGTCTGACCGATGCGTTCAGACAATTCTTTAGTCCGCAGCCCCAAAGTATGATCGGTTCCAGCAACCATCGCCAGCGTCTGATAAACATGGTGCAGGAATATCTAGGGGCAAGGTCAGACTTGGACACCTTCCCCACCGAAAATCCTCTGGCTTACTGGGTCTTGAGGATGGATCACTGGCCAGAGCTTGCACAGTATGCAATTGAGCTACTGGCCTGTCCTGCATCCAGCGTTCTTTCGGAACGCACATTCAGTGCTGCTGGAGGATTTGTCACGGATCACAGGGTGCGCCTGTCCACCGACTCGGTTGATCGACTGACTTTCATCAAGATGAACCAGTCTTGGATCACCACCAGCTACCACACACCTGATGCTGATATAACAGACTAATTGATTTTAACATGTCACATCCCTTCAAGACTGATGCTGATGCTGAGTGCCTGTGCTGTTATGTTGACTGGCTATCCTCCTCCTCCGAGTCCTCAATGATACGATTGATGATGATAGCTTGGAAGATCATTTTTGTTTATGGGTGCCGCCACCAGTGGCTAAGGCCCAATTTTTCAGCCCCTGTTTTACAGGGGCGTGTAATTACAATTTTTTTAGCAATAATTTGCCATAGGGCTCATTGCTGTGCTCCAAGTACAGTATCTGTGAGGGGTTGGAGTGTTGTGGCACCAGTGCCTAAGGCCCAATTTTTCAGCCCCTGTTTAACAGGGGCGTGTCATTACAATTTTTGAAGCAATACTTTGCAACAGGGCTCATTGCTGTGCTCCAAGTAACGTATCTGTGAGGGGTTGTAGTGTTGTGCCACCAGTGCCTAAGGCCCAATTTTTCAGCCCCTGTTCAACAGGGGCATGCAATTACAATTCTTGATCTAATAATTCACAGCAGGGCCCATTGCTGCACCCACCAAGAGTAACTCTGAGGGCTTACAGTGTTGTGGCAACGCCACCACCACCACCACCACCACGAAAGGCCCAATTTTTCAGCCCCTGTTCAAAAGGGGCATGTAATTACAATTCTTGATCTAATAATTCACAGCAGGGCCCATTCCTGCACCCACCAAGAGTAACTCTGAGGGCTTACAGTGTTGTGGCAACACCACCACCACCACCACCACCACGAAAGGCCCAATTTTTCAGCCCCTGTTCAACAGGGGCATGCAATTACAATTCTTGATCTAATAATTCACAGCAGGGCCCATTGCTGCACCCACCAAGAGTAACTGTCAGGGCTTACAGTTTTGTGGCACCAGCACCACCATCAAAGGCCCAATTTTTACTACCACTGTTCAACAATTATATGTAATTAAAATTCCTGATATAATAGTTGACAGCAGGGCGTTCCAGCACCAACCAAGAGTAACTGTGAGTGCTTACAGTGTTGTGCCAACACCAACAACTAAGGGGCCTATTTCTGCAGAGTATATACGGCAGGTCCCTACTTTCAAACATCCAACTTACAAACGACTCCTACTTGCAAACGCAAGAAGACAACAGGAAGTGAGAGGAAATCTACCACTAGGAAGGAAAATTCTCTCCTGTAAGAATAAATATGGGAGAAAGGTGTCTCCTCTGTACTGATGCTTTATCAGCAATCCTTGTTTCAAGAAAAACACCACATTTCAAAAACAGTTGTCATTGGGACGGAAAGTGAGGTGAAATGTTCTGAACAGGGGCACAGACAGCAAAACAAATGTTACAGGGGTGATAACCCTTACCTATGTTTTCCAAAAAGTTTAAAAATAGATTTTTGGGCTGGAGCTACACTTCAACAATGTACCTGTTCAAAATTACAAACAGATTCTACATAAGAACAAACCTACAGTCCCTGTCTTGTATGCACCGCCTGTATACGGCTGTTCAGAGTATATAGGGCCTTTTTTATTTTATGTGCGGGGTTCCCCTTAATATCCATACAAGACCCAAAGGGGCTGGTAATGGGCTGGGGTAGGGGGGGGGGGTCATGGGGTAGCTATGCCATTTTTCTTAAAGATTTTCATCCATATTACCGGGACCAGACATTACATTAAAGCCGCAAGCAGTTTTAAATGGCTTTTTTTTCCTTTAGAAGTGTCATTTTGTGCAGGGACAGTTCTAAACACGGGAAACACGTGGCACTTCACAGGCATACTTTAGACACCCCCCAGGTACGATATTTAAAGGAATATTTGACTTTTTTTTTTTCACTTTATGCATCATTAAAATGACTGCTCCCGAAAAACGACCGTTTTTAAAACTTCTTTTTGCATTGATACATGTCCCCTGGTGCAGAACCCGGGTTCCCAAACCCTTTTTAGGACAATAACATGCATAATAGTTGTTATAATTAGCACTTTAGAATTCGAACGTTCGCATCCATTGTATTTAATAGGGTTCTAATGTTCGTACGAACTTTCGGTCCGTTCGCGGGTTCTGGTGCGAACCGAACCCGGGGGTGTTCGGCTCATCACTACCCACCAGCACCGGAATCAATAAAGGCAACTGTTGGACAGCACTTATCGTTCCAAGACAAGGATATAGGTACTACTACTCTCTCTAGAGGAGTTTTCAGAACAGGGAGGCCTAATGGGGCTCCTCGATCTCCCATTAAGCCCGGGAGTTTTCCGGCCGCGCCGGACAGGAACGCAGGAAGTGACCCAGCTATCCACAATATAAACAGAGGCCTAGGGTCCTGCGTTTGGTACGTTCATCGTCAGACAAACACACAGCCCCAAAAGCCATGGGTTCTTCCTCAAACTCGCCAGTAGGAGGAACAGAAGAGACTAGTGATTGTCGAGGGGAAGATTTAGCATCCAATTTGTGAGGAAGAAATGGTCTCTGGCGCCCCCTCTCAGACTGACGTTCAGAGAAGCGAGTGTCCACCAGGATACAAAAATTTATGAAATCTTCCAGGGCCACAGGGATCTCACGGTAGGTTAATTCATCCTTAATGCGTTCCGCGAGACCTCTGCGGAAGGCGGCCTTAAGGGCGCAATTATCCCAGGTAGTCTCTGCCGCAAGTGTGCGGAATTCTATGGCATAAGATGCTATTGTGCGTTTACCCTGGTGTAAGTCAAGAATACTGGCCTCAGCTGCCCTTACTCTGCCAGGAATGTCAAATATTCTCTCAAAGGTTTGCATAAACATGGGGAAATCAGTAAGTACAGGAGAATCTTTATCAAAAAGAGGTGACACCCAGGACAGAGCTCTGCCCTTAAGCAAGGAAATAATAAATGTCACCTTGGCTTGGGTAGAGGCAAACACAGAAGGTTGATTTCTAAAATGCAACCGGCAATGGTTGAGAAATCCCCTGCAATCCAAGGGGTTCCGATCATACTTATCGGGGAGAGGTATCTTTGGAATGGGAGAACCCTCAGGGTTAGACACAACTACAGGTTCCCCTACCCAAGACTCATGGGTTTTTGGTGTAGCAGGACCAGTACCATGTGCAGTGGCCAAAGATGATAACATAGAAGTACCGTCCATGCTCTGTGCAGCCCGTGTGTGAAAGGAATGTGTGGGTGGGAACATTTAAACAAGTAGCCGACAGCTGAGCCACCAACTAAACTACTAGTGTGAGACTGTGAGCATCCTGGGAACATCAACAGGATCTACCTGGAAGGAAAACCGTGGACACTTCGGGAGTGTGTTGCAGTCTGCCCTATCTGGAAAAACAGCTGGGGAATACACGGACCTGGTCGGGATTAATTACATCACGCTGTCTACCCCGGTGGGGGTGCGAGGAGCTGATGAGTGCGGACCCTTGTGGGGGAATACTAGGAAAGTCATTGAAACAGTTACCTGCTGGCAAACAAACAATTTCTAATAAACACTGGGAATATGTCACCATTTTAGTTACTACTAAGGAGTGGACTTTTATTTTGTGATACATATATAATTTTTCACTTTTTCACTATATATATATATATATATATATATATTTTTTTTTTTTATTTTTTTTTTTTATGGTTATGTCAATATGGTCTTGTTATTTGCACATATTTATGATTTAGCACTATTTTGAATGCACCTTATGCACTTTAAAGAGACACCGGTCACTCAGTGAACTAACCACTGTCATTTATTGGTATTTACAAGGTGGTGTCACCGCACCCAGCTAGTGGTGCGGCTTTCTGTTATACGTGAAAAAATTTGGGGAGAAAAGGTCTTATTTTCACTAGTTTTACCATTATAATTTTTGGATTAGGGTTTTTTGCCCAGCCGTTATAGCCACACCTCTTATTTGCCTTAGGGTGTACCTAAGGAACGAGCAGCGCCACACCCCATTACTACTTGTCCAAAGATGATAACATAGAAGTGATAGCATCTAGTTTCTCGTCCAATGATAGTAAACGATTGGCCTGCTCACCCAACATCTGACCCTGTAGAGAGACTGCCTGTACCAGCTCGCTGAGGTCCATCTGGCCCTAGTATAATGTCAGGTCTGCCAGGAGACTACAACCATCCCTCCGCTTTCCTGACCGGTAGTCTTGTTATCCCAGTATCAGGTGGAGGGACGGTTGAGATCCTGCAGCCAGGATATAAGGAACCTCGATGGATGGTGCAAACAGCCTAACCAAAACCCCAGCAACAACTCACGGTTAAGTAGAGGCTGAAGACAGGAACCCAGGAGGAAGAAGGACAATCCAAGCAAGCGGATATACACAGGGGTCAACCAGAAGCAGCGTCGGAAACAGGCAGGGTCGGCAACAAGATAAGCAAAGTCTAAGGAGTAATCCAAGTATCGAAGTCAAGAATGAGCCAGGCGGGGTCGGCAACAAGATAAACAAAGTCCAACGGGTAATACAAGTATCGAAGTCCGGAACGAGCCAAGTCAGCAACCAAAAACAAACAGCATCCACTACAGCAGGGATATGTAATTAGCGGACCTCCAGCTGTTGCATAACTGCCTCTGCCTCTGGGAGTTATGCTTGTAGCTGTCAGAGTCTTGCAATGCCTCATGGGACTTGTAGTTCTGCAACAGCTGGAGGTCCGCTAATTGCATATCCCTGCACTACAGCATAAACAGGAACATATACTAGGGCACGGACAGGAAGGGGAAGTGGAGATTTATAGGGACACTGATGAGATGACTGCTAACAGCTGGTCCCAGGGTGGAGCAAACATCCCAACTAGTGAAGTCAAAAATAACCAGGATACAAACATAAAACCGGTTCCCTGGTGGTTCAGGACATAGGAAACAGACTATGAACATCAGGTCCCGGACACGGCGTGACAGTAATGGTATGGCAATGATGCTTCACTGCTCCTAAATTCAGAACATCATTGCTACTCTCAGCTGTGCCTGCTTGCACTACAGTGGGATGAATTTTTTTGCAGGGGGCGTGGCTATCCGCATTGTCTTTGCTGATTCCAAAGCCTGTAGGTTGTCAGTCATCACCTGGCCCCACCTAGTTCCACCCACTACTTTTTTGATTGCCAGAACTGACTGTACTGCTGAAACCCTCCCACTATGAGCTGCAGTGTCTGGGAAGGGAGTGTGTGAGACAAATGAAGGAGGATTGGGCTCAGTCAAGGACAGTAAGCCCTGGTTCACATTGGTACGATCTGACATGTCAAATCAGCGGCAATGGCACCGTCCTAATCGGTGTGACGCCGCTTCTGCGGTAAGCAGAAGCGGCGTCACACCGATTAGGACGGTGCCATTGCCGCTGATTTGACATGCGATTTGACATGTCAGATCGTACCAATGTGAACCAGGGCTTACTGTCCCAGACACTGCAGCTCATTAGCTCACACTGATTTAAAAAAGTCGTTTCTGTACCACTTTTTGTGATTTCGGGCCGCGATTTACATTGACACCTGTGCAGAAACCTGAATTTGCGGCCGAAATCGGGACAGACAGGCGGGAGTGAAATCGTACGAGTTCAGCTGAACTTGCACGGCTTCATTCCTGCAGCCCAGTGTGAACCAGGGCTTAAGGAAGTTTTTTTTCTTACTTTATGAGCCTTGTATGTTTAATAGTAATTCGATTTGATACTTGTTTGGAATTTTATCCAGTAGCCTTTAATTGTACAATAAAGTTCGGAATCAAGCTTCTGTTGTGTGCTAGACTAGTTCACAAATATGTATCCACTCTCTGATGATCATACATTATTTAGCTGATGAGAAATTTTTGACGTCTCTCCTGGTTTTTATCCTCTTCTAATTATTTTTTATAAATGCTTACATTTGAATACATTTTCATTTCTGTAATGGTATAGTTAAATTAGACTGAAAAACCATAAGAGAGAGCTTATTAACTATGACTCAATTCACCGGCAGATATTACCTTTTGGGTTTTAGCAACGATTGTCAGACTTTTGAACAGTGAGAAAAAGAACGGATGTATATTTATAGAAACATTAAAATGAAAAAAAAAAATAACTATTTGACCTCACAGATGGAGAGAATTGAAAAGGTTCTTTTAAATGGATTTTCACGTATTATGGTGCGCTGATGGGGGTTTTGAACGGAACTTTAGCATTTAGATTAGCTGCATAGGAAGTGACTGCATTGTGGGCTTACTTTTGTCTCTTGTACAATATCTTGGTATTTTAGACTCATTCAAATGTCAAGCGCACAAAAATGTATTCACTAAATGGTGGCAAGGAAATCATTATTGGCTCCTACTTAATATTACTCATTTCTGAGCGGCTAGTTCTAGAACATTAGGCTGTATTTTTTTTAAATGTAGTACTCCCAAAGCTGATAGATATTTTAGTTATGGATAGATGATGGCTGGTTTAATTTGCCTTGGGCATTGACTATCTCCCAGTAAAAAGACCCCCAAAAAAATGGACAATCCAATGACAGGAGAGACTATAGCAGTCATGTTAGGTGGATGCAGCTGGGAACTCTGGTCTTACGCTGAGGCCTTACAGGTTTTAGGAAGCCAACATAATCCCATAAGTGAGATATCAATTTTGGGTGGAATAGTCTTTTAACCACTTTAGCCCTGGAAGGATTTGCCCCCTTCCTGACCAGGCCATTTTTTGCGATATGGCACTGCGTCGCTTTAACTGACAATTGCGCGATCGTGCAACTTTGTACCCAAACAAAATTGATGTTCTGTTTCCCCACAAATAGAGCTTTCTTTTGGTGTTATTTGATCACATCTGCGGTTTTTATTTTTTGCACTAGAAACAAAAAAAGAGCTACAATTTTGAAAAAAACACAATATTTTGTACTTTTTGCTATAATAAATATCCAAAAACAAAACAAAAAAAAACAAATTTCTTCATCAATGTAGGCTGATATATATTCTTAAACAGGAAGGTATGTTATATTTACTGGTTTTAAACTTTTTTTAAACTTTTTTTTTCATGTTTGGTTCCTGGCCTAGGCTAAAATGATGCCATACACCTTAAAGCAAAGCTCCGCCGGAAAAAAAAATATTAAAAGCCAGCAGCTACAGCTACAGCAGCTGCTGGCTTTTAATATTTGGACACTTACCTGTCCTGGAGTCCAGCGACGTCCGCAGCAGAGGACGAGCGATCGCTCGTCACTCTGCTGCTCCCTCCGCCATCCTAGCTGAGGGAACCAGGAAGTGAAGCCCTGCGGCTTCATGCCCGGTTCCCTACGGTGCATGCGCGAGTCGCGCTGCGCCGTTCTGATTCGTCCTCCTGTGTTCTGGGAGCCGAGTGTCTCCCAGAACACTACGGGAAGTCTGGGGGAAGTGACGTCACTCCCGCAGATTCCCGGAGAGAGGACTCCCGGATGTAGGTGAAAATACCTGTCTTAGACAGGTATCTTCACCCCCCTCCCCCCTGAAAGGTGTCAATTGTGACACCGGAGTGGGGGAGGGTTCCAAATACCAAAAGTCGATATTTAGGGTGGAGCTCCACTTTAAGAGTCTTCAAGGGCATATTTATTCTTTCAACTGGAGGAGGGGAGGAGTAGCTTTCTCAGCTAAGCTCACCCTCCTGCCTGCATGCCTGAGCAGATGAATTCTAGGAAATAAATGCTACATGAATCATATACCCTTATTCAAGATGGCCAGTTAGAAAGGCTAGGGGGATGCTTTTCAAATTGATTTCACAACAAAATAAAGTATGGAGACAGGAATGAATGAGTGAATTTTCTTTGAATATTAAAAATGAATTAAATAGCATTTTCATTTTTTGGGGCTCAGATTCAGTTAGAATACACACTAAGGTTCTGAACTCCAGTTAAAGTACCCCAGAGTACTTCTTCTATGTAGCTAGATGTCCTCTGTCTTCAGTCATTCAACCCACATTAACTGAGCCCAAGCTTTCATGGACCCGCCTCTCAGGGGTGACATCTTCAACAGCCCTAAAATATTGCTGCATGAACACCAATCAGTGTAACAGTAGGGATCGTTGCCACCATATCCAGAGGAGAAGCATGATTTTTTGGGGGGGTTTTTAGTGCAATGGGGGGTTCGCTAGACTTAAGCTTAAAATATTTGTCGCTTTTATATGTCAAACTATTGAAGCTATTAGTAATCTAACATTAATCATTACATAAAGAATTAGATGGCCAGGTCCACTTTAGCAGAATCAGTTATTTTGACACTAACTCTATGCTAGTTTGCATACCTAAATAATTTACATATTTTAAGACTTACAGTATTTAAGGACACATTTTTTTTATTATAGACTTATAAATGCACAAAATGTATAACAAATACTTTTTTTTATTGACATATCTTTTTTTAATACTGCATTTGTAGCTCACAGTTACAGAATTAAACTGACGAACATTGCCACCTTCAGGCTGCAGTGCCAGCTACAGTCTGAAGGCTTATTATGTCAGTGGAGCTTGTGATTACAATGTCATGGCTGATTGTAAATGACCATGATTAGCTCCAGAACATCAGCAGGGACTGGAGCTGTCAGCGACAGCCAGAATTGAGAGCCCCAAGCCTTGCAAATGGTTGGCTTATGGCTCTCAAAGGGAGGTTTATTATCGCAATCACGGCACGGGGTAATACAGATTGTGGACAGGATGAAGTTAAAGCTTTTATTTCCATTCCAGCCTACACAAATTCCTCTTTTACATTAATGCTTTATGTCTTCTATCAGCTCTTTGCTGTGTTCTGGCTACGAATGTACTGTACAGATGTATTCCCAGTTGTTGCGCTGCATACTAAGATGTAGAAGAGTGTGAGAACTGGCAGCTTGCCTGCTGCTAAAGCCAAGAAAAAGCCAAAGCTTTCTGTTTCTTCGTTTGATGACATTGAAAAAGAAAAATACTGAAAGTGTTACTATTGTACAATGGTATATGGTGTGTTTTGTAACATTCTTCTAAAATGTTCTGTAGGATACAATGATACATCATCTATCAACCACATTACACTGCACACATTACACAGCGCAGTTAGATGTATAAAGGCAGGTGTAGGGAGAGACAGCAAATAAAATGTGAGATTAGCAGACATAATCCTCCACCCCTCGCCCTTAGAGGTCAGAAACAGCAAGCCATAATGTGTCTCTGACATGTCTACCATACTACTTTTAAAAAGCACAAACCTCTTTTTGAAAAGCAATGTTTGACTTGTACCCTTTAGTATAGGTCATTGTGTACAAAAAAGGACCTGTACTGTGAAAACATTGCCAAAAAGGCAAGCAGAGGGCAAATAGGTGGTCACCAGTATTTCCTGTAGACTTCCTGCAGCTGATCTGTGCATCTTGGTGGAGGTAGGACTTTGCTTCCTCTTGTCAGAGCAGCCCCCCTGATCACTGGTGATATCATGATTGGTTGGGTAATAATCAAGTAGCATTAGGATAGGTGGAGGAAGCACAGATCCACAGAATGAATGAAGTGGAAGCAGAAGAATGAATGAAGTAGAAGCAGGGAGATACTTGCACTGGAGGTCCTCAGGTACGGCTTCTTTCCAGTAAGGAGAACAGTGAACAGGACAGTAGAGACATCATCAAATCTTACCCCAAATCTGGAGAAACCAACAGTCAGAGGCACAGTGCCTTAGATGATCTTACAATGCAGATAAACAGTTATAAGGCTACAGAACTATAGTGCTTAGGCACAGGACTTACTTAGGAAAAATATGATGAATACCATTGTTGATCTCTCTTTCTAGAAATGGTAGTCACCTGGCTGTCATACTATTGCTTTGTCTTCAATACTTTCTCAGTCCCAAAACCAGAACAAATAAAAATTATTTTGAATTTTATCCAACTGTTTTTTTTTTTTATGTGCTTGTTCTTGGTCTGGTATTTGGAACTATTGAACACAAATACAGTCAGGCAATAATTTTTGTTTTCCAAAAGGAAGCCAGCAATGGCAGCCACATATCACATCATTGATGGGTAGACAGTATTTTAAGCAGGGAGGTAGAACGAGGTTCACTTAAATATGGGGCTCCCTCTAAAGGTTAATATACAAATCTGGAAGAGCAAATATTTAAATATATCACTTTAGAATGGTTTTAACCCCTTCCAGCCACGCTGGGCATCCCCTTAAACAGTTTTGAACTGGGGGAGGGGGGGCAGAGCGATCCTCAATGGATCAACAATCCCACCCCCTCCTGCCGCCATCGCTGCCTTTACCGGGCTCTCCCGTGCGAGCCCGGTAATGTGACCGGCAGCATCCGGCTCTAGCTACACAGTGGGAGGAACAGATGTTGTTCCTCCCACTGTGTGATGTCATGAACAGGAAGTTACTAAGAATTTTGTTACTTCCTGTTACGGTTATTTGTTTACCAGGCCGTTACCAGTCAAGGAAGCAGCAGATCAGACTGATCTGTGTCTGGTCAGTTGCATTGGAGGCCAGAGGAGAGATTTGGGGTCTAATATACCCCAGATCTCTCCATAAAGAGGACCCGACACAGCCCATGCCTTGTAATAGCAATCAGGTTGATCCAAAGAAAGTTAAAGGTACAGTGTTAAAAAATAAATGTAATAATAAAATGAAAACAAAAAAAAACATTTAGAGCACATAGGCCCAGCACGCATATGTAAACGGCGATTGCACCACATATGTGAGGTATCGCTGTGAACATCAGAGCAAGAGCAATTATTTTAGTACCAGACCTCTTATATAACCACAGGAGATTTTTAGGTACTGTAATTTGGGGCCATTTCACGGGCAGACCCAATTTTAAAGCATGACATGTTTGGTATCTAATTACTCGGCATAACATCATCTTTTATATTTTACCAAACAATTGGTTTATATATTGTGTTTTTGTGCATTAAAATTACATAAACTGTGTTTTTCTCCCCCAAAAAAGTTGCATTTTAAAATATATATATATATATATAGTATCTTATTTTTGTAAATATTTAGTTATATATTTTCATGTGACAACACTGAAGAAATTACACTTTGCTACAATGTAAAGTAGTGAGTGTACAGATTGTATAACAGTGTCAATTTGCTGTCCCCTCGTAATAACTCAACACAGTCATTAATGTCTCAACCGCTGGCAAAAAAAAGTGAATACACCCCTAAGTGAAAATGTCCAAATTGGGCCCAGAGTGTCAATATTTTGTGTGGCCACCATTATTTGGAGTTTACCAGAGCTTCACAGGTTGCCACTGGAGTCCTCTTCCACTCCTCCATAACGACATCACAAAGCTGGTGGATGTTGGAGACCTTGCGCTCCTCCACCTTCCATTTGAGGATGCTCCACAAATGCTCAATAGGGTTTAGGTCTGGAGACATGCTTGGCCAGTCCATCACCTTTACCCTCAGCTTCTTTAGCAAGGCAGTGGTCATCTTGGAGGTGTGTTTGGGGTCGTTATGATGTTGGAATACTGCCCTGCGGCCCATTCTCCCAAGGGATGGGATCATGCTCTGCTTCAGTATGTCACAGTAGATGTTGGCAATAATGGTTCCCTCAATGATCTGTAGCTCCCCAGTGCCAGCAGCACTCATGCAGCCCCAGACCATGACACTTCCACCACCATGCTTGACTGTAGGCAAGACACACTTGTCTTTGCACTCCTCACTTGGTTGCCGCCACACAAACGTTTGACAGCATCTGAACCAAATAAGTTTATCTTGGTCACATCAGAGCACAGGACATGGTTCCAGTAATCCATGTCCTTAGTCTACTTGTCTTCAGCAAACTGTTTGCAGGATTTTTTGTGCATCATCATTAGAAGAGACTTCCTTCTGGGATGAAAGCCATGCAGACCAATTTTATGCAGTGTGAGGCGTATGGTCTGGGCTCTGACAAGCTGACCCCCACCCCTTCGACCTCTGCAGCAATGCTGGCAGCACTCATACGTCTATTTCCCGAAGACAACCCCTGGATGTGACGCTGAACATGTGCACTCAATTTCTGTTGTCGACCATGGTGAGGCCTGTTCTGAGTGGAACCTGTCCTGTTAAACCATTGTATGGTCTTGGCCACTGTGCTGCAGCTCAGTTTCAGGGTCTTGGCAATCTTCTTATAGCCTAGGCCATCTTTATGTAGAGCAACAATTCTTTTGTTCAGATCCTCAGAGAGTTCTTTGCCATGAGGTGCCATGTTGAACTTCCAGTGACCAGTATGAGAGAGTGAGAGCGATAACACCAAATTTAACACACCTTCTCCCCATTCACATCTGAGACATTGTCACACTAACGAGTCACATGACACCAGGGAGGCAAAATGGCTAATTGGGCCCAATTTGGACATTTTCACTTAGGGGTGTACTGACTTTTGTTGCCAGTGGTTTAGACATTAATGGCTACGTGTTAAGTTATTTTGAGGGGACAGCAAATTTACACTGTTATACAAGCTGTACACTCACTACTTTACATTGTAGAAAAGTGTAATTTCTTCAGTGTTGTCACATGAAATGATATAATAAAATATTTATGGACATGTGAGGGGTGTACTCACTTTTGTGAGATACTGTATATATATATATATATATATATATATATATATATATATATATATATATAAAATGTTTGGGGGTTCTAACTAGTTTTCTAGCAACGTAATAAATACTTTTAACATGTAGGAGAGGAATGCCACAATTGGCCCAGCCTAGAAGTGGTTAAGGAGGGACGGTCTCCTTCCAGACATGCCTGCCCTTAATCAATCTATTATTATATACTGTATGTGCTTCAACTTTGGAGACTCTCAAAATGTATAGAGTTAGGACTGCAGTACACTGGGGTGCCGTGACGTGGCCTCTGCAGCTTACACATATCTTTGCATATATGGTAACATATATGGCATATGTGGTAACATGCAGTAAAACACAAATTTCACCACAACACCTAGGTGTAAATCCAGCCTCAATGTTTCTCACACCATAGCAAGAAGGGAAAATATAATTCCCTCCAATATATTTCCAAGAACATTTCACATCATTATATAAAGGAAAAAACATCAGCACATGATATTGACATCCACAAATACAATGCAACTTGCACCACTTTCAAGGGAAAAAAGATAATAAAATCTAATAAGAAAATATTGCTTGTGTAGGCTTTCTGCCATTTTTTTATTCCATTAGTGTTTATTTAAAGTTATCGCAAGAGGATAAAGCCATTGAGGTAGGAGGCAGATGTTTGCCATATACGTCGTCTGGCGCTGACAGAAAGAAATATGCTCAGGACTTTAAATTGATTGGCACTATAGGGTCATCACGGTCCTAATGGCTTGCGATCTGGAGAGAAGAGCAGCACCAGGTGCAGAGAGGCTGTTTCATTCTTCTAACAACACAAACGTAATGCTTGCATAGAGCGAGGCACTAGATCATTTTGTAGGGTGCCAGGGGATATTAAGTAACATTAATTAGGTGACTGTATCCAGATGTCTCACAAAATCTCCACCACTGACGATACATCAATGTGAACGTCATTTGTTTTCAACTCAACGGAAACCAGACGATGGATTTTTAAAAGCATGCCATGGCTGGCAATGGGATTCAGCTGTTCACTGCAAAAGTTATTGTGCCAACCAAAGCACAAGAAGGAAACACATTTTAACAATGGATGAGAAGGAACAAGAGCTTGCACTCTAATGATCAAACTTTTGATTTGCATGATAACAGATGCATAATAAGCAGAGTGCCAGAGAAAATATTGGACAATACCAAGATCAGTAAAATATATACCTGGAAGCTAAATGTTTATGTACTCTAAAGTCACCACTAGATGGAGAAGGAAGACAAGAAACAGACCGCTCATTCATCCCATTATAAAGTTTTTTCCTTCTTACCCTTTAGCCCCGTACACACGATCGGTTTGACTGATGAAAACCGTCCGATGGATGGTTTTCATCAGACCAACCGATCGTGTATGGTACCCATCGGTCTTTTTTCCATCGGTTGGAAAAAATAGAACTTGTTTTAAAATTTTCCGATGGATAAAAAAACGATGGGAATTTCCGATCGTCTATGGGCAAGTCCATTGGTTAAAAAACCCACGCATGCTCAGACTGAATTAGGAGACGGGAGCGCTCGTTCTGGTAAAACTAGCGTTCCTAATGGAGAGAGCACATTTGTCATTCTGCAAGTTATTGCTTCGTTTAATGCAGCGCATGTTTTTTTGCTTTAGAACGGTCTTTAAAATGTCATTTTGGCAGCAGATCTTTCTCCTGAGTTCTGACAAACGTATGTCTTTCTTCTTTCTTGTGATCTTAGGAATAATTAGTTTAATTCTTCAAGGCCGACCTCACAAATTACACCTTTTTTTTTGTTTTTGTCTTTAAATTTGTTGTGCATTTTTTGGTGTGTCAATTTCTCCGAACAACATATTTTGTTTTTTTTTTTTACTCATGGAGGTTGGTGTCCCTTGTTATTAATTACACATTGTATTTATGAAATCTTATTGCTACTTCCAAAAAAAACACATCAGGCATGTATGTCCCTTTATTTTGGAAAAAAAACAAACAAAAACCGAAGGGCAACTATTCAGAAATTAGCAGAGAATATCAAGTCATTAGATCCCAAATGCAGACCTGACTATGATGAATAATAAAATCAACAACAGCATGAAATCAGGAGCAGCAGCCAAAGACATACATCATCCCAAGCTGTGGTACTCCATCAACCTTCAATTTCTGGATGAGCAGCTCGAGGCCAGGGAATCACCTCCTGCTCTTCCCTGTAGCCTTCCTTCCACGCCTCTCTGCAGCGTTCTCTCCACGCCCCCGTCCACGCACCCTTGCAGGCTGGGCCACTGTGGGTGGTGATGTGGCAGGAGGAGGAGGAGAAGGAGGAGAGGGATTGGCCTGCTGTGAGATATGGGTGGCCTCAGTCAGCAGCCCCCTCGCCCCCGTGTGTACGGCCATATGTATGAGGTGCTCACAAAGGGCCCGTTGTCCCGCCTCCATTCTGAGCAATTTATCCACCAGATAGGTGCTAAAGCCCTCTGTAGGGTTGAGGGGGGCCCTCATAATGGCAGCAGCCTCCTGAATCATCTTTAGTAACTCCTCCTCCACTTGTGTCATCCGCCGTTGTTTTGGCGGTCTGACGTGGAGGGGAGCCACTTGGGAGACGGTGCTGCCACTAGGCCTGGGGACCTGCTGAGTCCCACTTGGCCCTGCCTCCTCCTGCCTGCCACACTCCTGACCCTCTTCCCCCTGGCTTGCCTCATCCTGTTTTTAAAATAAAATGAAAAATTGGATTATTTGGGGAATCTCTCACACACAATTTTGATCTCATTGCTGTTTTTTTTTTTTGGGGGGGGGGGATGATATAATTTATGGCTAATCCAAACAGTTCAACACAATATTACTTAGGGACAATAATTATGATCAAAAATACTATACCTGGCTGAAGATGTGAAGATCTGGCTCTTCTAGCTCGGGAGGCTCCTCCTCCGCCTCTGCAGGGGTGGAGGGAAGGGTGGAAGGAACGCTGGAGGGAAGGGTGGAAGGAAGGGTTGAGGGAAGGCTGGAAATAGATTCCCTGGCCTCGATCTGGTCATCCAGAAATTGAAGATGTCTGTAGTACCACAGCTTGGGCTTTACTACATCGTCAGCTGCTGCTCCTGATCTCTTTGACTGGCGCACTTCCTTGTATTTTTTTTTATAGGAATTACGCAGGTTGTTGATTTTATTATTGATCATAGTGTAGTCTGCATCTGGGATCCATGGCTTCATATCCTCTGCTAATTTGGTAATAGTTGCCCGACGTACATCACTCTTGTGGTACGCAGGGTGTTTCAGTTCCCACAGGTTGCGCTGTTCCTTATATTTTTCAATAAAAGTCAGCATCACCTCCGGCTCTCGTAGTTTATGCATCTTTTTGGATCAGCAAGTAAAAAAAAAAGAAAAAAAAGAAAAGGATCAGAATTGATTCTCCTCAACTTATCACAATATTGCCCTTTACAATCATGAACCATTATAGGCCACTGCAGGCCCGAGTTCCCTTCTTACCTTAGTTCACTTCGTTGGTTCACTTCCGGTTGTCCTTACTCCGCGCATCCCTAATAACTTCTTTCCCCTTTTTATACCCTGCGCATGCGTGTAACTCCGCCCTCGTCGCCGGCACATGACAGACTTTTTCAGCATTTCCCCGCCCCTTAACGATCGGCGCACAGTGTGAGACGGCGACATGTCGCAGACACGGGTGGCTTCTTTAATAGAAATTACCGACGAGGAAAGCCCGGAGGCGGAAACGTCACGATCCAGTAAAAAAAAATACAAGGCGACTAATATGTCTTTTTCTGAGATGGCGGAGATGGTGGACATTCTGCGGAGGAAGGATTACGACGGCAAGCATGGCCCATACAACACCCCTAATCTCCGGAAGTCACAAATTATGGACAAAGTTGCGAAGACTCTCTATAAAAAATATGGGGTCAGGAGATCCAAGGAACAACTCCGTAAAAGGTGGTCAGACCTGAAGCTCAGGGAGCCGGAGCAGTATAGGAAGCTTATAAAAAGCATTGAAAAAGGCACATTTATTTTACTGTGTTCCTTCACATTGTAATATGTATTCTTCCATGTTTTGCACCATGTGCTTGGCTTGACTGGTTTCACATTTTAAAATCTCAACTTTTATGTTAAGTGGAGAGTCGACTTATTTGCTAAATGTGTTGAAAAAAAAATTGCTGCCCTTCCCCCAAACATGTTTGCCACATATCCACGTAAATTACATGTGGGCATGCCTCATTTTACTTAAACAATGTTTATCTACACATTGTTGGCTAGATGATGTGTTGTAAGTAAAACTAGAATGTGAAGGAAAGGCTAAACTGTATTCTGGGTAAAGGAGATGACACTCCAGCAGTTGTGTACTCATTTTTTGTTCTTGATCAAGATACTATACTCTGGGCCACATGACCAAATCTCTTAACAGTGTCACACACAGGTGGTCCAGTGGATACCTTGGTGGTTATCCAAGTGTATTTGTGAGTTTCCTCAAAAATAACATGTTGCTTTGTTGAGTTTGCAAGATCTCATATGTTCATCTTGAAACTCAGGGCCAAATATCAATTGGACCCCACTTTAAAACATTGAGAATCCATTTTCAGGCCTAAAAAGTCTGTGTGCTAAAGGATACATTATTTTTTCAATTCCCATAGGGGAGAGGAGACTGGGAGGACACCATGCTCAGGAGACGAGGAACCCCACACCACAGAAACTCCCCGAAGATCCCAAAGCAGACCAAGTTCAGCAGGTTCAGGAAGCGGAGGGGGAGAAAGCGGAGGTGGAGGAAGGGGAGGTGGAGAAAGGAGAGGTGGAGCTTATCAGCACAACAGGTCAGTGTCTGTCACCACAACTTCAAGGTAAATACAGATGTAGGCCTGCATAGTTTTAAAATATTTGTTTCTTTTTAGGGACTGAACGTGGGGGTGTGTCAGGAAGTCCAAATCCTCCATTCTCGAGTGCCAGCGCCAAAATAATCATTCAAGAAATCATGGAATGCAGTAGCGAAATGGACATTATGAGAAAGAGAATGATTGTGATTGAGCAAAAATATAAAAACATGATAGATATTTTGGGGAGAATAGTGTGAACCCCCCCCTTTTTGTGTGTTTTGTTATGCGTCGGAAATTTTCTATGGGATTTCCACCAGCCCAAATGTGAGGATGCACACACTGAAGACTCAACATGTGCTATCTGCCGTCACAGGATATCTATGTCCCTGTTTTGGGGGTGCAACCTCTTCCTCCCTCCTCAAGTAGGGGAGAGGAAGGGTTTTCACCCCCAAAGCACGTCCATTGATCCCCCATGATGGCAGATAGCACATGTTTACCTTAGCCATGGGATCATGTTGAAGATACCCATTTGAGCCCCAAAAATAAAGTGTGGTTCTTCACATTTGGGATGGATCAGGGGTAACATCACCCCATCTCCTGTTTGTCTTTTTCACTGTGTTATTTTATTACTTTTTCTGAAAAAAACTTTTGGCTTTTGACCCATGCATGTTTCTGCAAAAAAAGCGGCACAAAAAAAAAAAAGTATTTTGAAAAACAACCAAAACTGTGGTGCAATCAATAAAAACATTCGGGAAGTCTAAAAAAGGTGTGCCTTTTTCTTTCTATGCTCAATAGCAGTTCTGAAGATGCAAAAAGAGTGTTTTTACCTCTGAGATTTGAGGCTATTTACTAAGGACAAATACACTTGGCACTACTAGAACCTGGGAGACACATAAACCACAAATACAAGAATGACAACACAAGTTTGTAGTAAATCAAATAATTTATTTTATTTTAAAAAGGGACAATCAAAGGTCAGATGTGGTCTGGCATTGCGATGGCCCCCCTACCCGTGAAGTACTCTACGTATTTCTGACGTACTTCACGGGCACTTTGGGGGGCCAAGCCAGTACGGGCAGTGCTGAGGCCGGTCAGATTAATCAGTTCAGATGGACCGGCCTCAGGCCCAACTGATGACACATAATTTGTCGAGAATTTGCGTAAAAAATTGTGCAACAAGCAGCAGCAGTAGACAATGTTGTTGAGTTTATAATCCGCCAAATGTATAGCTGTCTGGAACAGGCGGAACCGGCTGGCCATTATCCCGAAGGCATTCTCCACAACTCTCCGGGCTCTGGCCAGCCGGTAATTAAAAACCCTCCTCTCCGGGGTGAGGGTGCGTTGGGGAAACGGCCGCATGAGGTGTGGTCCTAGTCCAAAAGCTTCATCCGCCATGAAAACGAACGGTAGCCCTTCCACGTTCTCTGCATCTGGAGGCAGTGCAAGACCCCCAGCCTGCAGACGGTGAGCGAACTCCGTCTCTGCGAATGCTCCGCCATCGGACATCCGGCCGTTCTTCCCCACGTCCACATACAGGAACTCGTACCGTGCCGACACCACCGCCATTAACACAATACTATTGAAACCTTTATAGTTAAAATAGTATGCCCCTGAACGGGGGTGGCGGCACTATGTGGACGTGCTTCCCATCAATTGCCCCTCCGCAGTTGGGGAAATCCCACCGCTGGGCAAATTGGGAGGCCACAGTCAGCCATTCCTGTGGTGTGCTAGGGAACTGTGGAGTCAAACAAAAAGAAGACATTAGTACGGTTTATGTTTACAGTGCAAACAGATTACACGCAAAAACATTGTTGACCAACATCATTCTAACATTATTATTTAAGGGAGTATTTCCTACCAATAAACAAAGGCCCACTTAGCAGATGCCTCACCCCCGCTGAGTGGACATTCTAAACTAATCTAAGGGGGGGGGGCTTGAGGTGATTGTGGGGGATACAAAAAAAGCTCTACCACTCTGCTGAGCTTGATTGAGAACTAAAAATATTTTAACATCTTTGGGGGGGGGGGGAGGGTTGTCAAACTACGCGGGCAATGACCCCAAAAAAATGAAAAAGAAAATAGAAGGCTAGCTGGGTTTGCGCCCACGATAGCATGCTGGAGAGGTTAGTGAAGGGAAATAGGCATGTAGGGCCCAAAAAGGGCTTTACAGGTAAAAACAGGCATGGGGAAAATGGGGACATTACCAGGATATTACAAACAGGCAAATTTGGGTTAGGAGGGAAAAAATAAGAAGATTATAAAACAATAAAAACATATAATGTGAGGTTAAAGGAGCAAAATTACCTTCATATAGTCCTTCTGCAGGACCTGAATGATGGCCGAACACGTCTCAGGGACAATGATCCCGAGAGCCTGGGGGGAGATGCCTGTTGAGAACTTGAGGTCCTGCAAGCTTCTCCCAGTCGCCAGGTATCTCAACGTGGCAATAAGCCTCTGCTCGGCAGTGATGGCCTGGCGCATCACAGTGTCCTGCCTCGTGATATAGGGGGACAGCAAATCCAACAGACGGTGAAATACGGGGTCCATCATCCTGAGATAATTCCTGAAATCATCAGGGTTATTCTCATGGATTTCCCGCAGCAGAGGCATATGAGAGAATTGGTCCCACTGGAGCAACCAATTCTTAGTCCATGAACTCCTCCTCACCCTGTTCACAGACTGAACTCGGGTTACAGTGTTAACTGCAACACCAAGTCCAAAGCCAGCACGAGCTCGAGAACGAGAACACACTTCAAACATGGTTTTAAACCGGTCGGCTGGTCAGAACGCACTCAAACAGAACGCACCGTGGAACAGCAAGGCCTGAGAAGAACGACCTGAAAAACAGTAAACGAACGGCCAAGAAGGCACTGCAAGGCAGTAACGACCTGACTGCACGCACTGAATCACAAATACAAACCGACAAGCACAAACTGAACACCAGGAAACGATCTGCAAAGCACGGAGACTGAAAAGCGCGAATCGGCTCTCACCAAACTTTTACTAACACGCAGTAACACGAAATCAGCAAAAGCAGCCCAAGGGGTGGCGCCATTAGATTTGTTCGGCCCTTTTATAGCGCGTCGTACGTTTTGTACGTGCCGTCGTTTTCTTGCCGTCGGTTTTTTAACTGATGGTGTGTGGCCAAGACTGATGAAAAACAGTTTCATCGGATTTCCGATGGTCAAATCCATCGGACGAAAATCCATAGGTTATCCGATCGTGTGTACAGGGCTTAACTCACTATAGTGGTGACCATGTACAGGTGCTACAGTAAGAGAAGATGTAAACAAACTGGATGTTCCTGTCTTTGAAACTTCTTATCAGAAACAGGAACCCCTTGTCACTGCCTTTTTTGATGAGGGTGCAAGGGCAAGTAAGTAAAAAAAGAAGTTTTATTTACTCTACATTGTTATGATCAGTGGCTGCTGGTGCTCAAAATTTTGGGGAGGCGCAAACAAACTGAAAAAAAACCCCATCAATCGCAGCCACTGTGCCCATCAAGCACAGCCACTGTGCCCATCAAACGCAGCCACTGTACCCATAAATTGCCGCCACTGTGCCCATCAAATGCCGTTACTGTACCCATTAATTACTGCCAGTGTGCCCATCAATTGCTGCCAGTGTGCCCATCAACTGCTGCCAGTGTGCCCCATCAATTGCTGCCAGTGTGCCCATCAATTGCTGCCAGTGTGCCCCATCAATTGCTGCCAGTGTGCCCCATCAATTGCCGCCAGTGTGCCCCATCAATTACTGCTAGTGTGCCCCATCAATTGCCGCCAGTGTGCCCCATCAATTGCTGCTAGTGTGCCCCATCAATTGCCGCCAGTGTGCCCCATCAATTGCTGCCAGTGTGCCCCATCAATTGCCGCCAGTGTGCCCCATCAATTGCCGCTACTGTGCCCCATAAAATGCTGCCAGTGTGCCCCCCTGACTGGCACTTACCTGTCTCGGCACTGTCCTCCACGCTCTGAGTCCTCCATGTCTTCTTCCGTCCTCTTCCCGTCATCTCTGCTATGATTGGATGCATCCAATCACAGCGCCTGTCGCTTCAACCAATCAGGTGACAGGGTAACCAGACCCGAGCACCTGATTGGCTGAGAGGCGGGTCAGTGTTAGGTAAGCAATTTATTCGCTTCTCTAACACAACACTGTGTAAACAGCGAACGCACAGCATTGCGCCAGCTGTTTACCAATTTGGAAGCCTATTAGAGCCCACGGCTCTAATCAGGACGCCTATTAGAGCCGATGGCTCTAATCAGGCGCTTCCAAAAACACCCCTGCCGCTGTAATTCAGATGCCCGGCGCCCGACAAGGGGCCGGATACCTGAATAGGGGGCAGCAGCGGCGACAATAGATAGATTCATGCAATGCATGAATCTATCTATTGGTGTAGAGCGGTGCAGGAGAGAGGGGGCGGCGCTCCTGCGCCCTCTATGGACGCACCGCCATAAGTTATGATTATAAGTATTACTTATTATAGATTCATATTCACTTTTTCTTTAGTAGCTTTATTTGTTTTACCCATACTTATGATAGTCATTCCTACAAATTTTTTCCTGATGAAGCATGCTTAATCTGTAAAACGCATTAAGAAATAGACACATTTTTTATCAACTGACTGAGACAAGTTTAACAATTACCTATATACCACCCTTATGTAATAGGAATAAAGGGTTGATGAGAAGGACATGACTAATGTGGAGGAATGCCATGCATTTATGATTTTGTTAGCTTTGTTAAGATGGAATAAAAAGAAAATTTTAACTGTATTAGTTTTGCGATATTCAATATGTCAGTGTGGCTATTTTTATAACAGCTAAACAGCACTCCAAAATGCCCAAGGGATGTCCTGAAGCACTTCGGTGGGTTCCTTAAGCCCTTTTGAGACTCAACCCTATCCTTCTGCAGACATAAACAGATCTTCACCACTGGGTCTTAAAACTCAAAATTCGAAGGTGTACACAACCTCTTCCAGGACTCCAATCCACTCTAATTCCTTCACTTAGCCAAGAACCAAGAAGACAGCTTTCTCTCTTCTAGCATGGCTACACTTTTGCATCCACTTCCCACTGCACCTAGGGTTTAGGCCCCTACTGCCTGCAATCACTGATCAATTCAGGTCACAGCTCACGGAGTCTTGTGATTAAGACAATGCAGGCTCAGGCATCTAAATACTCATGAACTTGATACTTGATACTGAAGGCTAATTATGATCAGAACATGTCGATCTGAAGAATGGGCACACAACTTTATTGACAATAAAGTTACTCCTCAGTGGTTGAAGCTCTTGACTATATTAACTCAGATAAACCTACATTACCTTTTTACCCCCCAACTTAATCTTAAAGTGGAGCTCCACCCTAATTTTTAACTGCAGCTACTCGGATTCCTCCCCCCCTCCGGTGTCACAATTGACACCTTTCAGGGGGGAGGGGGGTGAAGATACCTGTCTAAGACAGGTATTTTCACCCACATCCGGGAGTTCTCTCTCCGGGAATCTGCGGGAGTGACGTCACTTCCCCCAGACTTCCCGTAGTGTTCTGGGAGACACTCGGCTCCCAGAACACAGGAGCACCAATCAGAACGGCGCAGCGCGACTCGCGCATGCGCCGTAGGGAACCGGGCATGAAGCCGCAGGGCTTCACTTCCTGGTTCCCTCAGCGAGGATGGCGGAGGGAGCAGCAGAGCGATGAGCGGTCACTCGTCCTCTGCTGCGGACGTCGCTGGACTCCAGGACAGGTAAGTGTCCAAATATTAAAAGCCAGCAGCTGCTGTAGCTGTAGCTGCTGGCTTTTAATATTTTTTTTTCCGGCGGAGCTCCGCTTTAAACTATAAATAAACAGGCGACAACCATTTTTGGAGTAAAATTGGCCGCTTGGTCATTTTATTAACACTTAAAACCCATAACAATAAACCCAAAGACATTTTAAATCACTAAACACAATCCTTTTCAGATATAGCACCCTGTTGGAGACAATTGAAGGCATTGACCTTTTATTTCCCTTGTACCAGCGTGGCCCTCTAAGATACCAGCCGCAGTGCACCGGCTCAAGGATCATACCCTCTGAACCTTCCCCACGCTGGTACCCATCAACCGATGCCAGCTAAACCACGGTTAGCTGGCATCACCCGAGGATCCCATACCTTGATGGTTCCCCACTTCTGCCAAATTGGTCACATTGTCTACTGCCTCCAAGAATCCCCAACCGCATACCCCATATATTTTCAATCACATCCCGTAAATAAACAGAGAAAAAAGGGCGGGAGGGTGGGAGCTTCCTCTCAACACGCTGCCCTGTGAGTGACCTGCACGTTCCCTGCGGCTCCTCCTACCCCGGGAAAAAACTAGCTGCTCAGGCCACCCCCACTCCCCTCACTTCCCCACTCCCTTAAAGTTTAACCCTTCGGTTCCCTGCTAATCTAGTCATGCCAGCCCTATGCTTATACCCTGTATCAGCTCCGGGCTTTTCTTGACTATATTAAGTCAGATAAACCTACATTACCTTTTTACCCCCCAACTTAACCTTAAACTATAAATAAACAGGCGACAACCGTTTTTGGAGTAAAATTGGCCGCTTGGCCATTTTATTAACACTTAAAACCCATAACAATAAACCCAAAGACATTTTAAATCACTAAACACAATCCTTTTCAGATATAGCACCCTGTTGGAGACAATTGAAGGCATTGACCTTTTATTTCCCTTGTACCAGCGTGGCCCTCAAAGATCCCAGCCGCAGTGCGCCGGCTCAAGGATCATACCCTCTGAACCTTCCCCACGCTGGTACCCATCAACCGATGCCAGCTAAACCACGGTTAGCTGGCATCACCCGAGGATCCCATACCTTGATGGTTCCTCACTTCTGCCAAATTGGTCACATTGTCTACTGCCTCCAAGAATCCCCAACCGCCACCGCCCACAGGTGTGAGACCTTACACCTGTGGACGACCCACACAACGCAGGGCCCTTTGGATGCCGTCCTGCAACGCCAAACACCATAAATCAATCCCCACGGCATTTAGATGAACACCATCCCCCCTAAGATACCGAACCGTGTCCACTTCAAGGTCCCTATGACGGACCACCATCCCTCCATTGCGCACAACAAACCTGCCCACCTCCTTATTCACTTTGATGCTGGCCTTGTTAAGTCTGTCCACTGACCGAGCCCACCTCCAAGACGTGCGGCCAATAATATCGGACCACCCTACCTGGGTTTGGGGAAAATCAGTGCGAATACGTAGTACATCAAATTTTATATCCCTAACCAAGTGCCGCATGGACCTGACTCCCAAATCATTGCCCCCGACATGCAGTACTAATACATCAGGGGCCTGATCCAGGCAGGAATATTTATGAACCTCCGGTAACACCTTGCTCCACAGCATGCCCGGAATCCCGATCCATCGCACCTTCACCACCTCCCTTGGAACTCCCAACTGGCGGCCGTTCGGCCGAACGTCTGCCCGTAGGGCTCCCCAATAAACATAAGAGTGGCCCATGATCCACACGAGGCCAACGGGATGTTCTGTAAGAAAAATTTTGAGCACATGGAATCATCACCACCATATAACAGTACCCACCCCCACTTCCAAGATAACCCTTATATACTAAACAACTAAATCAATTGAGGGCGAACATACAGCTTAAAACGTTCCGATTCCCATCGCCCTATTCGTTTTATGACCGACTTATCCAAACCCCATCTGGCTGCCTCCGTGGCAGCCCCGATGCGGAAGGAGTGGGCTGAATAATCCGAAGGGTCGTACCCCCCTTCCACTAAACACTTCTTGAACACTGAACGAAACTGGAACATTGATAAGGACAAGCCGTCCTGGTGTACCAAAAACGATCCCCCCACAGGCGGGCGTAGCGCCAAAAACTCCCGTACGGCTGCTACCGGACAAACTAACGCCGATGGCACCTCGTACACGTGAACATACTTACCTTTTCCCAATTGGTCTGTCTTAGACCGCCTCAGGTAAATCGCCACTGCCGCACCCTCACAACAAACGTCACCTACCAGAATGCCACCCCCAACCTTCCTAGAAGAGCTGACCAGTTCGCTCAACCCGGAAAGCTCCATAAAAGGCTAACGTAAAAGCCGCCCGAAACAGGCTGGCTTCATAGCTGGAAAAACAAACCCTACTCACCTGACCCAGCAACTGGTGCAACATGGAAAATGTAACCGGGCGCCTGCTGTCCCAGGACCTCCTGCCCTTTCTGTAACCCTTCAACGCCTGACGAACCCCAAACGACTTAGTGGGATCCCCACCCCCGCCATTTTAAACCAAAAGGCCAAGCCAGCAATCTTCTTATCCATGGCCGAGGCCGACACCCCCCTCTCAGAACATAAACCAATGAAGTATAACAATAAGAAGACTACCTCATCCCCTGACACATGCCCCACTCTACCCTGCAGATCACTCCACTCCCGCCAGATCTTTGCATATGCAGACCACGTACCACTGCTCACAGAATTCCGTATCAGACCTGCGATGGTTCCAACGCCAGGTGCCAAAGATGCTGGGGACAAGGAAACCCGTGTTGCTCCGCTCCCGGTGCCAGCTCCCAGAACCTGTCCCACTGAAATCGAGACAAAGCATCAGTCACCTCGTTAGTCGTCCCCGGAATGTGTACCGCATAAACAAAAACATTAATTTGTAAGCAGCGCAATATCAAGTGACGCAACAAGCGCACAACTGGCAACGATGAAGCATTAACTTTGTTAATAACCTGCACCACCCCCAAATTGTCACAGTGAAGGCGAATCTTCCGATCCCGAAAGATATCACCCCAAATTTCCAATGCCACCACGACCGGGAACAGTTCCAGCAAAACCAAGTTGCGCAGGAACCCAGCCCCCTGCCAATCCTCCGGCCACTTATCCGCACACCACCGCCCCCCCCACGTACGCCCCAAAATCAGACGACCCGGCCGCATCGGTATAAAAATCCAGGTCAAAATTGCTAACGGGGCCTGTCATCCATACCGACCGGCCATTGTACGAATCCAAGAAGACCTGCCAAACACGCAAGTCCTCCCGGTGCTCCCGCTTGAGAGTGATGTAATGCCTGGGGGAAAACACACCCGCCGTGGCAAACGATAGGCGGCGGCAAAACACCCGACCCATCGGAATGATCCGACATGCAAAATTCAGCTTTCCCAACAGGGACTGAAGCTGCCTCAACTGAATTTTCCATGTACCAGCCACTGAACGAACCGTCGCCTGAAGGTCATGTAACTTGTCCTCCGGAAGGCGGCACTCCATGGCCCGGGAATCGATAACAATACCCAAAAAACTGATCTCGGACACAGGACCCACCGTTTTTTCCGGCGCCAAAGGGACCCCGAAAGGATCTGTCACATGCTGCAATGTAGCCAGCAAGACCCCGCACACCCCCGACGACGGAGGACCCACGCACAAAAAATCATCCAAGTAATGAATGATAGAATTGATGCCCGACACATCCCAGACCACCCACTCCAGGAATGAACTGAACGTCTCAAACAGCGAGCATGAGACCGAACAGCCCATCGGCAGACAGTGGTCATTGTAGAACGAGTCCTGCCAACTGCATCCCAGCAAATAAAAACTATCCGGGTGAATGGGCAAGAGCCGAAATGCTGATTCCACATCCGTCTTTGCCATAAGAGCCCCCTTGCCATACCGCCTGACCCAGCACACGGCCGCATCAAATGAAGTATATGACACCGAGCAGGCCTCTGGGTCAATGGCATCGTTGACCGACCCCCCCTTAGGAAAGGACAAATGGTGAATTAACCAGAATTTTCCCGTCTCCTTCTTGGGGACAACCCCCAATGGAGATACAACCAAGTTCGACAATGGAGGGGCCGGGTACGGGCCGGACATGCGACCCAGTGACACTTCCTTGGCCAATTTGTCCGAAACTACCCCCGGATGCTCCAATGCAGAACGCAAATTCCGAGCCACTGGGGGGATAAATTCCAATAAACACGGAATGCGGAAACCCTCCATAAAACCCATTTCCAGGAGTCGGGCAGCCGCCCGATCCGGGTATCTATTTAGAAAAGGAAGCATCCTTACTACTATCACCGGCGTCCTCCCTCTTTCCTGAAGCGTCCCCAGACCGTCCCTTACCTTGTTTACAACACCTGGACAATGGGTGGCTACCTCCGCAGCCAGAGCACTCGTGCTTGAAACGGCAACCGTTTCCAAACCTGCAGGCTCCTTCATTGTACTGCCAACAAACCCCTTTTTTCTTTGCGGCCGACTGCCCTGGGGACTCTGAACCACCGACCTTCCCCTGAAAAAACGCCGTGGGGGAGCGCGCCGAAGACATAAGCTTCATCCATAAGCTAATATCTTTATGATCCCAGCGGATAGACGGGCGAACGGCTTTACGCTGACGAAATTGTTCATCGTACCGCAGCCAAGCCTGCCCCCCATAAACCCTGTGAGCCTCCCCAATGGCATCCTGGTAACAAAACAACGCCGAGCAGCACTCAGGCTGTTTCTCACCAATTACACTAGCAAATATGGCGAACGCCTGAAGCCAGTTAACAAAGGAGCGGGGAATAAGGCGATAACGACGCTTTTCTTCCTCCTCCTTTTTCGACTCGTCAGGTTTAACCCTATCCAGGTTAAACTTCTCGAGGGGCAATAAGGAAAAAATCTCCACGTACTCACCTTTCCAGATTTTTTCCCTCACCTCCGACTTGAGATGTGACCCCAATGGGCCCTCAAAACACACATACACCTCGCATTTGGCAGCATCCGCCAAACGCACGATGTCTGTTGTTTTACCAGAATCTTTACCACTAGCCTGCTTGTCTGCCACTGGGGGAACCACGGGACCCACTGCCCCCCCTCTAGCGCCTGACCTGGCACCTCCCCTGACCCCGCTGCTACCACTGGTGTGGACTGAACGGGAACCCACCCGGACACAGGGGAAGCGTTGACCGGCCCCACCTCAAATTGCTGAACTAGAGAGCGCAAACCTGACAAAAGACCTTGCAATTCCCCCCCTGCACCCGACGGAGCAGCCACGGCGAACGCCGCGTGGGGTGTAGTTGCGCTAACCAACACTGGCGGGGGAGGGGAAACACCCTGCCCCCCGTCGCCCCCCGCCCCAAACCCCAGCAAACCCCCCAATACAGCCTGTAAAGAAGAAATCGTGTTAGCATGTGACTTACCCGGCTGCACAGGAGAAGGTCCCACAGCCGCACGTCCTGCATCCACCGTTGCGTCCGCGTCCCAACGCTCGTCCTCGGAGCTGGAAAGTTCCCCTTCCGATCGGAGGACAGCTGCATCAAGGTGACTTGCCACTGACGGGACCACCAATGAAGAGGCGCCGACTCCAGGTCTGGAAGCGCCGTTCCCAGCCCCCGGGCCTCGCCTCGCTCCTGCTCCAGCAGCACCCGAACTTCCGCGCTCAGTTATCCTGCCGACCTCCATCCCATCTCCGCCCCCCGACTGGAGAGCGGACCCGTCCAGGGAAGCCAAGTTGTGGGGGGGACCGCCGGCCGCAGAGGGCCACGGGCCGGCGCTCGCGAACGACCTCTTCCACGCCAGGCTGCCTTCCTGACCGGAGCATCGCCAAGGGGAGCAGCCGCCCGATCAACTCTTCCGCGACGCGCTGGCGGGACCGGGGGTGGGGAGACTGCGCTTCGGTCATCGCCAGACGAGCTCCGCCTGCGACGGGGATTCCTCCCAGCGCTACCCCTTGCCGTCGGGATAGGTGTCGGGGCAGGGGCGCCTGGAGGGGCCACCTGAGGTGGGCTCCCAAAATGGTGCTGAGCTCGGGGGAAAGTGGGGGGAGAGAAGCGCTCAGGAGGCCTTGACCTCCTAGCACGCCGGCCCCCAGAAGTACCTTCTTCCGGATCCAACACAGGCTCCCGAGCAATGGCTGCGATCTGATCCTGGATCCAGTCTGCCCCTCGGGATGCCGCCGCAGCGCGCAATTGCATGATGAAATCAGCCATATCTGACATGCTGGGGAGAGAGGAGCTGCTGCACAAGCTTCCTCTCAACAGGCTGCCCTGTGAGTGACCTGCACGTTCCCTGCAGCTCCTCCTACCCTGGGAAAAAACTAGCTGCTCAGGCCACCCCCACTCCCCTCACTTCCCCACTCCCTTAAAGTTTAACCCTTCGGTTCCCTGCTAATCTAGTCATGCCAGCCCTATGCTTATACCCTGTATCAGCTCTGGGCTTTTCTTACTTCTGAATAACAACACTGCTCAGTAGAGTCTCTCATGGTCCTGGGCACATGCTCCTTCAGGACAGAGGGACTCTTTTCAGTGTTTTCATGGTGGACTTGGGTTCTTACCTACCACAAAAAGTAAATGTTCCTTCTTGCACTGCCATTGCAGAATGACCTTCACACATCAGCCATAGGCACCTCTTCTAGTGATGGGGTAAAACTTTATACTAATACAGTAACATAACCTCTGCTATCATATTATACTGGGAAAGCAGGGTTAAAACTCCTAAAGAACCCATTAGAAGTCCTTAAAGAACCCTCTTACAAGTCATTAAATTTTGCAGCAGATTTGTCACAATGACAGATATATGTGAAGATAACATGGTCCAATGTGCTACTGAGCCAGAGATAGGACAGAGACATTTCCTGGAACACAATGGCTTTTATTTATTATACACAGGCAAGTTTTATTTTTTTCTATAATTTTTTTAAACAATGCATTATACAGGCACCCTTTTGCTAGAAATGTTAAAGTCATTAGTTAGAGTGTCATTAAAGGCTACACTTTTTTTTTTCATTTTGGATAGAGTAAGGAAGGGTCATAACCAGGGCTTTTTTTCTCAGAAAATAGGTACAGGAACTCAATCACACACCCTTCAAGCCGCATCAAATAGTGGGTGTGGTCAAACAGTAGTACATTATGTACAGAGTGCAGAGTTCAGGGAGGGGGTTACACGCAGACTGTAGAGTTCAGGGTGTGCTATGTAAATAGTGCAGAGTTTAACAGTGCGCTACACACGCAGAGAAGAATTCGGCCTTCTTCCACAGGTGCTTTCCTCTGCATCCTCCATCCACATATCACATTTACCCCTCTTCAGCTCTGTCCTCTGCATGTCACTTGTAAGCATAGAAGCTGGACTTTTGTGTTTTCAAATAATAGTGGTCAGCAAGGAGCAAGGAGCAGAGGGCCTGAGCCAGAGGTGATGTAACCGAGTTCCACCAAGTTCCAGCTGAAAAAAAGCCCTGGTCATAACCCTGTTGGGTTTTTGTGTTTTGTTTTTTGCCATCTGTGTCCCATTGGGGAGATTTCCCTTCATTTCCTGTCCCATAGCCAAAACAGGAATTTAGAGGAAATTCCTCAAAAGTGAGATAAACCCAGGGTGTCACCAGGGTCGCTATAACTAGTGTCCCCATTAGAAGGTGTTCTGTTCTGGTGTCAACCCAAAATTTGAGATTTATTTTACTTTCGGGAGAGAAGAGGATACAAGATATTGTGTTACAAATGTACATTCTGCTCGGGCCAATTACTGATGGTTGGTTTATAACACTGTAGCACTACCCCCGTAGGAGCTTCTGGTTAGTTTGGGGTTTTGCACGTTACCTCTTCAGCTTCCTTGTCCAGGTAGGAAAGTCTGTATTAAATGCACTGTCCACACAGATGTAAAACCTTCAACAGTCAGGCTTTATTTTCTTATGCAGTAAACTTCAAAAGAAAGTAGAAGGTAGAGAAGAGCAGGGCACTTGCCACAAAAATGCACTGGTGTCAGTTCAAAGTCACTCACCACTCTCAATGTTAGAGTGGGTGTTGGTCACCCGGATAGTCCCCTCTCACATGGCCTAGCAGCCGGGATGACACACGAATCAGCAACAGGACAGTCTCTGCCACAGACTGCCCAAGATGAAGTGGGTATCTGCCACAGACCTTTTAAAGTGAACAAAGTCTCTACCACAGACCTTTTAAAGTTGAGCGAATGGATAGTAAAGGAAGTCCCAAACTTCCAGCCGTGCAGTGAAAGAGCCTTTAAGCTAATCCGGCAAACTGCAGGGCTTGTAGTGTAGTGAATCCCTCCTTAATAAAGTTGCCAGGCCTCATCCGAGAAAGGCAACACTTTGCCGGTCTCCTCCAGGGCAGGTCCTTCGCTGGTCTCCTTCATTAAGATAGCTTCCTCCCCATTTGGATGAACAGCTTGGGATCTCCTCTCCAGATGTAGACCCCAGCCAGACTAGCTTGGCCTACTAGATAGCGACGCAGCCTCGTGCCAACGTGGCCCCGAGACCAGGATTACACACACACACCTTGAGCCCGGAGGGCCACGAGGCGAAAACGAACCCCGATCAATGGCGTCTGACCCTTAAGTATCCCCTCCTAGCAGGCACAGCGGGGCGACCACTCCCACTGTACCGCTGCCGAGAAGGGCCACTCAATGTACCATGGTTTGCCCGTGTTCCATCAGGTGCCTGAGGTGGTAACGCCACCTACAGGCAAAAAGGAAAAATGCTATCGGGCAAACCACAGCTAGAACAGAGGTAAATTTCAATGTAATTCAACCGTCTGAGCTTCAACTACTGGCTCAGACATCCCTCTAAATTTCAAATAGTGTCCCAACCTTTTGGGGAGGGCGCTACACCACCAATGTTGGCTGATGAGAAGAATAAATATTTGGAGGTACCTTCTAGAAGGGTCTCTGCCTGGTAAGGATTTCTGTTTATCAGGGTCTAGTCCTTTTCTCCCAGGCTTCTGCCTGGGGAGGGCATAACTGCAGGGAGGACCAGTATTTTCATCCCAGGTTTTTCCAGGGGGTTAAAGTTGAAGAAGACTATTGTTCAGATATTTGCCCGATTGGACTTAAAGGTCAAAAACTGGTCTGTTAGAAAGGTCTTAAAAATACTAACATGGTCTGTTGTGGAAGCAAAAGATACTAGAAGATACTACTTAGTGGAGAGAGTTTTGATGCTGTTTTTGGGTATCTTGTACCCCAATCCTCTCTTCCTAGATAATTGAACCATTATGTTTTGTAAAAGATTAGAGTCCTTGAAGTCAGTCTGGTGTTCACTCCTGGAGGAGTGGTGAGTGTCTAGGTGCAGCTACAGGGTAGGCCATTGGTAAGAAAAGCAAGGGGGCCTGTTAAAATCCAACAGCTCCATGAAAGATCATTGCTACATAGAAGGCCAGGACAAGGAGGGGATAGCAGAAAAAGTGGCAGTTTATGGTGGATAAACTGTAAAAATCCCCAAGCTGCCAGTAGATGCAGTGAAACCCACAGCACCAATCTTTGGCCTATCTCATAACCTATCCTAGGCAAACGTGACCAGGTCGGAAGATGGAGAAACTCTGTATTTGGTAGGTTGAGGGAAGGGCTCTGTACTTGGTGGTGTTGAGGGAAGAGCCCTGTCTGCTGGTTGAAGGTAGAGCTCTGTTCTGAGCCCTGCACAATACCCACTCCAGAGTGCAGCATGATATGTACCCTGGAGCCCCGTGCAATACACATTCCTGAGTTATGCACCATGCAATAGATGCCTTGCTAAGCCCTGCACATTGAACAGTGTTTACTCATAAGCCCTCTTCAGACTAACACCATTAATGCGGAGACATTTCTTCCCCTTGTGCGCCATTTTTGCTCTTAATAATGCCATTGACAGAGAGACATCTTTTTCCTTCCAGTGACACCTCAGACTCTGGGGCATTTTTTTCTCTCAGTGACACCACTGATGCTGGGAAATTTTTCCTTTTAGTGATACCATCAATCAGGGACATATTTTTGTTTCACCAACACCATAGTTGCAGGGACATTTTTTCTTTTCAGTGACAACTCAAGTGCAGGGACATTTTTTCCTTTCAGTGACACCACTTATGCTGGGACATTTTTTTCCTTTTAGTGACACCACTGACTCAGGAGCATTTTTTTCTTTCACTGACACCACCGATGCTGAGACTTTTTTTTTTCAGTGACACCATCGACACAGGGACATTTTTTCCTTTCAGTTACACCCCTTACTCGGGGACATTCTTTTGGTGACACCACTGGACATTTTTTCCATTGCCACTGTTAGCTCATACTTGTGCACTGATTTTAAACTCTTCAGTTCGCTGTGGTGTACCACAAACACTGGTATTATTTCAATAATTTCTACAAACATTGCATACATTTTGCTGCACCCTGCTATTGGCCCTGTCACGTGTTCCACCTGGTGGGGGGGGCGCAGTTACCCATCTTTGCCTTTGGCACTGGATGATCTTATGCCAGCACTGTATACCATACTCCTGACCCCTGCGCTCAGTACTTTACATATGCTCTGACCGAAGGCATAACTAGACCTTTCAGGACCCCGTTGCAAGAAACCTTGAAGGGCCCCCTGCCCCCGGCTGGGGCCCTCCCCTCCAAGCCCAGGGCCCTTCCCACTTTACTCTCTTCACGGGCTCTTTATTATGATTGTAAACAGGAGCGATTGGTACCGACCACTCACTGTGTCCTTTCAGAAAAGAAAGGGGCAGTAGGCAGTAGAGGGGGGGCCGGAAACGCTGTGGGGGGGGGAGATACGAAGAGTACAAAGAGAAAGAAGAGGAACAGGAGGGGCAGTGTAGGCAACATATAGAGGAATGGATGCCCTTCAATTTACTCCTGCAGCCGCTGAATGCCTGTGGGAGGAAGAGGAGGAGAAGCAAGCTTTCAGTGGCTGCAGGAGGAAAATGGGGGGCATCAGTTCCTCTATATACTGCCCCCATCGCCCCTAATATCGAAGTCTACAGGGGAGCCGCACGAACCCCAGAGCATGGGGCTGCGACCCCTATAGGTCCCACAATGTTACTGTGCACTTCCGGGTCCACATGAAACCCAACTGACGGATCTGGAGTTGTGCAGTGATGCTATGACAAGAAGATGATTTGGTGTGCACATCAGAGAAGGTGATGCATCTTCCCCCATGGCAATGGATGACACTGTCTTTAATAATTAACTTATTTCTTATTTGTTCCCTGGACCTTATAGTAAATGATCAGGTCATCACACTTGAGTCAGGTTGGGTATTCCAATGTGACCACGTGTGAATAATATTTAGGTCCTATTTACATTATGTCTTTAAACCATAAACCATAAATTTTTCCAGAAAGATGTGTTGGAAATTTTCTTTGACCGACGCTATGGGTTCTTAGCACTAGATAACGCTCATTAGGCACACTTCATTTGAACTTGTACTTTGTCCATGGTCATGCTAAATTAGGAAAGAAATAGTGTTTTTCAAAATAGTGTTTTTCTGTCTGATCTGATTAATCTAGATCGCTCCTTTTATTTCCTGTTAAGAGCTTTCAAAATCTATCAATTGAGAAAGCATTAGTTTCACCAAGTCACAGCAATCTCATCTGCCTGTATTAATAATATGAGATTAATTACGGCCACACTATTTGCACGTCAAATTAATTTCTACTTTTTCTACCCAGGAATCCAAGGAACTATCTGTATGTATGTATCTTATACACAAGCATTCCTTGGGATATGAGTTTGCTGTTTGACAAATGGTAATCTGGTTGACTCTGCCTGAATTGACTTTGAAAGGTTATAGTTGCAAACTTGCTTGATTTGCTTGCATACACAGTGGGGAGAACAAGTATTTGATACACTGACAATTTTGCAGGTTTTCCTACTTACAAAGCATGTAGAGGTCTGTATTTTTTATCATAGGTACTCTTCAACTGTGAGAGGCGGAATCTAAAACAAAAATCCAGAAAATCACATTGTATGATTTTTAAGTAATTAATTTGCATTTTATTGCATGACATAAGTATTTGATACATCAGAAAAGCAGAAACCTTTGTTTGCAATTACAGAGATCATACGTTTCCTGTTGTTCTTGACCAGGTTTCCACACACTGCAGCAGGGATTTTGGCCCACTCCTCCATACAGAGCTTCTCCAGATCCTTTCGGGGCTGTCGCTGGGCAATACGGACTTTCAGCTCCCTCCAAATATTTTCTATTGGGTTCAGGTCTGGAGACTGGCTAGGCCACTCCAGGACCTTGAGATGCTTCTTACGGAGCCACTCCTTAGTTGCCCTGGCTGTGTGTCTTCGGGTTGTTGTCATGCTGGAAGACCCAGCCACAACCCACTTCAATGCTCTTACTGAGGGAAGGAGGTTTTTGGCCAAGATCTCGCGATACATGGCCCTCATCCATCCTCCCCTCAATACGGTGCAGTCGTCCTGTCCCCTTTGCAGAAAAGCATCCCCAAAGAATGATGTTTCCACCTCCATGATTCATGGTGGGGATGGTGTTCTTGGGGCTGTACTCATCCTTCTTCATCCTCCAAACATGGCAAGTGGAATTTAGACCAAAAAGCTCTATTTTTGTTTCATCAGACCACATGACCTTCTTCCATTCCTCCTCTGGATCATCCAGATGGTCACTGGAAAACTTCAGACAGGCCTGGACATGTGCTGGCTTGAGCAGGGGGACCTTGCGTGCGCTGCAGTATTTGAATCCATGACGGCGTAGTGTGTTACTAATGCTTTTCTTTGAGACTGTGGCCCCAGCTCTCTTCAGGTCATTGACCAGGTCCTGCTGTGTAGTTCTGGGCTGATCCCTCACCTTCCTCATGATCATTGATGCCCCACGAGGTGAGATCTTGCATGGAGCCCCAGACCAAGGGATATTGACCGTCACCTTAAACTTCTTCCATTTTATAATAATTGCGCCAACAGTTGTTGCCTTCCCAACAAGCTGCTTGCCTATTGTCCTGTAGCCCATCTTAGCCTTGGGCAGGTCTACAATTTTATTCCTGATGTCCTTACACAGCTTCCTGGTCGTGGCCATTGTGGAAAGGTTGGAGTCTGTTTGATTGAGTGTGTGGACAGGTGTCTTTTCTACAGGTAACGAGTTCAAACAGGTGCAGTTAATACAGGTAATGAGTGGAGAACAGGAGGGCTTCATAAAGAAAAAATAACAGGTCTGTGAGAGACGGAATTTTTACTGGTTGGTAGGTGATCAAATACTTATGTCATGCAATAAAATTCAAATTAATTATTTAAAAATCATACAATGTGATTTTATGGATTTTTGTTTTAGATTCCGTCTCTCACAGTTGAAGAGTACCTATGATAAAAATTACATACCTCTACATGCTTTGTAAGTAGGAAAACCTGCAAAATCGTCAGTGTTTCAAATACTTGTTCTCCCCACTGTATTAAGGGGCTCGGAGGCTATAAAAGTTAGCTTATTCTTTAAAATTATTTGGAAAAGAACCAATTGCATTGCAATTAGTGAAATATTTTCTTTCCCTTATCTGTTCGAACAACATAATATTTCAAGGAGGAATGTGATATTTATTTATTTATTTTATTTTAAAAATGCACTTACGGTACTCTTTCCTTGTCCCGTATAGGTTTTATTAGGGTTTTAAAAATACAAAGAAGGTAAAGTAGATCAAAGAATGCATAAAAGCCTCGCTAAGACTATATTCCTCTACTACCTGTATATACTACAAAAAAATTGCTATATAGATGAGATTTTTAATAGACAGCAGAGCACATAAGCACTAAATAGTAACAAATATATCTTTATTAATCCATAAACCTAACAGTTCAAAATAACAAAAGGCATGCACCTATAAATTGTTAAAACCATAATCGCCCAATTAATAAAAAGCAGCTGCAGCTGTTCACCTCTGTACCATCCTTATATACCATAAAAATAATTTCTATGGGATGAAAAAACCATAACTCAACTTAAAGGACTCTGCCAAAAATTTCTCCATTCTTCATTTTAGATTTGCTCCATTTGAAATTAACACAGACTTTTTCGATTAAAGTCCTCTGTTATTGGGTGCTCAAGCATAGAAGCTGAATGGGAGTTTAAGAAACTTACCAGTCTCACCAACATGGACATGAATAGAAAGTTGCTTTAAACACGGGACTTCATGAATAGGCTAGTCAACAATTCCAAGAAAAGAGTCCATAAAGGGAACTATGCTGGAAGACTCTGATAAAGAGGGAAGCGTATTGTTAGCTGTACATGCATTTCTAATATAACCAAAGTCCACATAACAATATATGGTATAACCACAGTCAACCACTTAAGGGCACTGCACCACCTCTCATGTGACCACGCAAGTCCATCCGGATTCCTCCAACAAAGATGGAACATATGCTATCTTAGAACAGCTTAACACAGATGTACCACACAAACAGGGACACCAGCTGTAGCCCAACAAAGGAATGAAAGCTCAGTAAGAGGGGTGTTACCAGTCCCTGTATTCCTCAGTTTTAGTCATTCTCAGTCCCAGGATACCATCCAGTATCCAGGGTAGAAAGAGAGTGGTCCAGGCAATATTAAATAGTCTGACCATTTTGGCCGGTCACACTGGCTGCATCATAGTCAAGAAAGACAATGTTAGACATACATAATTATTGTATATACAATATCATATAATATCAATAAGAGGTCCTGACATCAATTATGGAGTATCAAGATGACTCTTGATCTTTTCCTAAGAATACATAATGGAATAACCATCATTAGGCCTTATGCACACACAGACTAGGTTGACCACCAGCTGTGGGAAAATGCGGCAAAATCGGGCCACAATGTTACCGCAATGTTTTGTGACCAGCAGCTCCTATCCTGAACGCAATTTTTCCGAGTTCAGGAGAGGGGGGTTGAGAGAAGCAGAACCTTCCCTAACTGCAGCAGCTTCGAAACTCATGTAAAAGCTTATGTGTACATGGACACATAGGCTTTTATGGAGTAGAGTTCATGGGCTTTGGCAAAAAAAAGCCAAAAGCTCCTAAACTCAAGATTAGAAGCTGTAGTGTACATGAGCCCTTAGGTAGGATATCCAGTGGTGTTACAATTCTGAAAGCTTGCAATCTGGATTAGATACTTCTTTACTGATTCAGCAAGGCAGGTCTAGAAATGGCCCAAAAAGGGCTTTGAGTAGCTTCAGTTTGAGAATTCATTGTAACTGCATTGCTTATGAAGAAAAGAAAGCAAAGTACAAAGCGGAAGAAAGATATAGAAGGTTAAGAGAAAGACTATAGATATGTTAGAACTGTAGGGTTCAAAGCGGGGGAAGGTAGAAAAGGGGCATGTAGGTGGAGGCACAGTGTGGTGCGATGGTGATAACTCACACAGTTAAGTGCAATAGAAAACTTGTATTGAAGTAAGTCAGCATCAGTTCACAACAACCCGGTGGGACAGCTACCCGACTGGGCACACTCACAGTTCCAATGACGGGAAGAAGTCATTTCTAGTTGAACCGTCAGCGTTTGTTATGAGGGACAGAATGCAGCTTGGCCCAATCAGGAAGATATCCAGAAGAGATGCGACCCTACACTTTCTCGTCAGGAACCTTTCCCTATCACCTAGCAGATGTATCTTTCTTTGCACTACCCACTTACATGGAGCGTGCCAAACCCAGAGGCCAGGGTCCTAAATATACTCTGCCACATCTAAGATGGCCACCAGAGTCACATGTGTGGCCAGCATCCAGATGGATTGCTGCCCCAGTGACTCAGGAAACTATAGATTAACCTCTGCATTGCCACTGCAGTTGAGCACCACCTGCAGTGGAGACAGCAGACTGCACCTGCCTACAGGCACTTTTAGAGGGAAAAGAGGAAGGCTCCCCATCCCTGAGGAGTTAGCTAGCCTCCTAAACTGTAACTTAAGCTTAGAGCTCTCTGGTTAGAATGTGAGTAGGCTATCCATAGACACCAAATATAGGACATTTCTTATGTTTGTCCACTGAAATAGATCTTAATGTTTCATTAATCAATATGCCATTTAGTCATGTTTTAACCTCTTGATAATTCAGTGTAGGTGATTTCCATGATTCAAAAGAGAACTTACTCATTAAAACTGAAATCCTAGCTAAACAAATATTGTCTATACACAATAGGCATGTGTATTTTTAATTTCAGATCTTTGCTGTAATCCAGCATTAAACAACTGCTGCATTGTCTCTGTACAGGGGCTTAATAAAGACTGGTCATTGTACTTGTCTGTACTTGTGCAGGGTGACTGGTCTTGTCTCCGCCCCCTCCTGTCTTTTTCTGCAAACAGCCTTTAGTGGGTGGGGCCAGATGAGTCCCTCCCACAGCTCTGCTCTCTGTACAGGTTATGTACAGCACAGTGATGATATCACTACTATTTTTATTAGGAAATAATTGAGTTTGCAAAGGTATTTAGATTGATATCATCTGTGGCTATTGAAGAATGTATTTAATTAAATATTTTTGTGAAAGTTCACTTTTAAATATTTTTAATATTTTTTTTTCTCTTAACCACCTCGCGCCCGCCGTACGAGAATATACGGCCGCAAGGTGGTTGTCAAATGCCGGGAGGCCGTTATTATACGGCCTCCGCTATTTGGCCACTGGGGGGCGCATCACTGAGATGCCGATGCGCGTGCCTGGCGGGCGCGATGTCCGCCAGGCACCCGCGATCGGCGGTTACAGAGACAAGGACATGGATCTCTGTGTGTAAACACAGAGATCCATGTCCTGTCAGGGAGAGGGGACCGATGCTGTGTCCCTTGTACATAGGGACACAGATCGGTCACCTCCCCCAGTCAGTCCCCTCCCCCCACAGTAACAATCACACATAGGGAACACATTTAACCCCTTCCTCGCCCCCTAGTGTTAACCCCTTCCCTGCCAGTCACATTTATACAGTAATCAGTGCATATTTATAGCACTGTTCGCTGTATAAATGTGAATGGTCCCAAATTAGTGTCAAAAGTGTCCGATGTGTCTGCCATAATGTCGCAGTCACGAAAAAAATCACTGATCGCCGCCATTACTAATAAAAAAAATATATATATAAAAATGCCATAAAACTACCCCCTATTTTGTAAACGCTATAACTTTTGCGCAAACCAATCAATAAACGCTGATTGCGATTTTTTTTACCAAAAATATGTAGAAGAATACGTATCGGCCTAAACTGAGGAAAAAAATATATATAAAAAAAAAAATTGGGATATTTATTATAGCAAAAATAAAAAAATATTGCTTTTTTTTCAAAATTGTCGCTCTATTTTTGTTTATAGCGCAAAAAATAAAAACCGCCGAGGTGATCAAATACCACCAAAAGAAAGCTCTATTTGTGCGAAAAAAAGGACGTCAATTTTGTTTGGGAGCCACGTCGCACGACCGCGCAATTGTCATTCAAAGCGTGACAGTGCTGAAAGCTGAAATTTCGCCTGGGCAGGAAGGGGGTATATGTGCCCAGTAAGGAAGGGGTTAATAAAAACAGAGATACAGGTGTGATTCACTGGCATCAATTTCTAATAGTTTGACTTGAAACAAAACAAAAAAAAACATTGCAGACTGAGGCCCCCTTCACACCTGCCCATGTTGCAGTGAATTGCCACATTCATGCAATATTTCACATGCAACATGCATTGAGTTAAAGCTGAAGTTCAATCTGCTTTCATTTTGTCTTGGCTGGCTCCCCACTACCCCCTTCATCAATATGCTAAAGATTTTTTTTTAATAAATACTTTCTCTTTTCATTACATACCGTACGTTAGATCCAATGATGTCATTGCTGAGTCTATGCTTCTCTATGCAATGCTGATAGGAGGGCCAACAGAGTGCTTGTTAGATATTGAATTTATTACTATTTTAAGTGATAAAAGTTTCTGAACTCTTTATTGAAAATTTTGAAGGTTGTTGAGGACAAGAGAGAGGTCATTTGACATCTATTCTAAGGAACTATGTCAGGATAATGGGTGGAGTTATGTTACTTAATATACACAAGTGTGTGTTACTTCTGTGGACAGTAGTGCTACCTTCTTTGGAGCAATGCTAACTGTAAATAATGCTGACATAACATAATTAAACAGTATATGAACCCAAGGGTTTTCAACATGAGTTAGGAATGTCGGGCGATGGGGCCCTGGAGAAATGTCGGGAGAAGTGACCCCATTCACTATGGAGGTTGTACCATGTGACACCTCATTCCTCCTTCTGAAGCCAACCACCTTACCATGTGTTACCAGCTGTCATTATGTAAGCATTGTCTTTTGCTTGTCTTTCTGAAGAATAAACAACCTTTTTTGAAGATAACCTGGCTCTATTGAAAATGGAACTAAACGCCTAGGAAGGGGACACTAATTGTTTTTACAGTTGTCCTCTACCACTTTCAACGGTGGCGAGCCTCCAGAATTGTTTGTTTTTCCCTAATTACTTGACAACAGGAGGGACTCAGATGAAGAGATGAGACGAAAACATTATCAAGTCTTGGGAAAAAAAACAACCAAAGAACTTAGAAAGAAAAAGGCATTTGTGTTCCATCACACGTGGACAGAAGGTCCGAGAAACTGAGCCAGCTAAAGGCGAGAAGAATTGCAGCCGTAAAAAAAAAGCCAATTAATTGATCTTGACTCCAAAGCACAAGGGTGAGTTTTTCTCTGTCTGTTTTCTCACCTACAGATCGCTTGTAAACTTGCAAGCAGAAGAAAAAAACAAAACAAAGACTCAGCTTACGAGGTTGATTGACAAGGCCTTTTGGACAGAATGTTTCAAGATATTGTAGGAAATCCAGAGAGGACTTTCAGGTTGTGATGAAAAGCGTAAACGTTTACGTACATGAAGATTTCTGCCAAGGAAGTTCAGTTCCTACAAAAGGTGAGGAAAAGTCTCACAGAAGAAGTGTTGAAAATGGGAACTAAGACTTCACGTTATAAAGGCCACCATTGTAGATACAACAGGCAGATGTACTCTTTGGGTGAGCTAATATGAAAAGTCGGATTTTGATGTTTTGGACGGTCCAAGGATAAAGGCAAACACTTACACATCTCATTCCTTCAGCAAACACAGAAGGAGAAAGACATTTTTTCAATACACACGCATCTTTACATTTTGTTTACTTAGGCCTATTTACAGCCTACAGAAACATTACATTTACACGAGTCAAGGAACAAGGCAAAAGCTACAAGAAAACTATTCTTCAAAGAAAAAGATGAGGACAATATTCTTCCAAGAAAGAGCAACGAACAGAAGCATCGAACAAAGACAAAACAAATGAAAAGAAACGAACAACAGACAAAGCTTAAAGGAGTTGTAAAGGTACATTTTTTATTTTCTAAATAGGTTCCTTTAAGCTAGTGCATTGTTGCTTCACTTACCTTTTCCTTAGATTTCCCTTCTAAATATTTTTTTTCTTTGTTTTCTTTGTCTGAATTTCTCACTTCCTGTTCCTCCTCAGTAAGCTGTTCAGTAAGCTGTTCTGGATGACTCCACACCACTCGGATGATGGTGTGGAGTTCAGTGAGGAGAAACAGGAAGTGAGAAATTCAGACAAAGAAAACAAACCTTTAGAAGGTAAATCAAAGGAAAAGGTAAGTGAAGCAACAATGCACTAGCTTAAAGGAACCTATTTAGAAAATAAAAAATGTACCTTTACAACTCCTTTAAGGACATTATTCATCGCTTGTTTTTTTAAGTGTACACAGGACAATCATTCTAAACAAGGGGTAAATATGTTTGTTTATTTAAGTGAGTGGATAACATGGGATGGTTAACATCTCAAAGCTCAGAAGTATGTCCCTGTACTATCGGGAATTGATATATTTCATATATATGGAATACAGGCATGTAGCAGTAGTAGAGTAATTAATTAATTAATGCCAGAGTGTAAAGAAGTTCTTTAATAAGGAAACTAAGTTTAATGCTGCATGTAAATGTTTATGAATATTTAAGCCCTAAACAACAGAAAATGTGTTATTACATGTGGTCATTCAAAGCACAAACAAGGGGCAGAACAAAGTTTTAAGAAAAAAACTATTGATTAAGATAATGGAAAAAACATGGTATTTAGTGTTTAACAAAAATCCAACAGATTTGGTTGCAGGAAATAATAAGTTAAGATTTGAGAAATTTTTACAAAATATTCCAAACTAGGATTTGGTTATTAAATTAAAATTAGTAGATTGTTCTAATTTACTTAAGGCTACCCAGGAAACATATTAAAATATGAAAGTTTTGTTCAATCTAAAAACTATCAAAAATTGTAAAAAAACTATTGTTAAAAGTTTTTGTAATTGAGTATTTCTGATAAAAGTAAAGACTTTGGTTGAGGGAGGAATTTTTATCGGGGAAATGGCCAATCACAGTTCATGGGCAGGAACCAATCTGTGAGTTTCACGAGATTTGTCCTCTAAACAATTTTTTGTCATTACTATAATCAGTAACGTCATATAACGTAGTGTACATGATTTTTGGCAGATGTACAAACCAAATATGTTTAATTTTTTTTTAAAAAGGTTAAAAATGATAAAAACGATAAATGAGATTGTACTATGAAGGGATGCAAAGCATAGTAGCTAAGACTGACAGTAACAGATCTTTCTCTGAAGAGTGTGACATGTAAAAGGAATGTGCTACCAACAGAAGAAATTAAGATCTAGTTACACAGCCTAGTCAGACATGCCATCGTCATGACAGTTTTTCACTTCTATGATCAATACACATCTTTGTGTTAAAACTTCCAGAAACCTGGAAGAGGGTTCATGGATGAGAAAAAATATATTATTACTTACCAAAGTAATTGTTTTGAAAAAACATGTGGGTTTTGCAACATTTGTTTAAGGTGTTATTTCAAGACAAACAGGAGGTGTTAATACAGACAGCTCTGATTAACCGTTGTTTATGGACAACTGGATGATAAAAATAAGGTCAGTTGAAGTGGGATATAAATACATCGAGACTAAAATTATTCAGTGTGATAGAGCCACAGTTGTACAAGTTAATCATGCAAAAGTTACTTTATCAACTTTTAGTGGACATTTATTGGGAAAGAGTTTCTTTGTGTTTTTATAAATGTATCCATATATTGGCACAATGGAATAATAAACTTTCTGTATATATGTCTGCACTGAAAGATGAACTTAAGACTGCCATTGTGTTTGTTTAGCAGTCAGAGCGACGGAGCACGTGTGGTTCATTCAATCATACTGTATGATTGGTTCTGAAAAATAGTACTTCAACATGATCAAGTTTCTTTCAGAAATATAATATTTAGGAAAGCCCAGACTAAATTAATGTTCTTTTGCAAAATTAAAGCAGTTATAAGTGAAAGTGTAGTAAAACACAATAATCTGGTAAGATTATTACTTTTACAAAATTTAATTTAGTCACAGGATAAAGAGGGGGACGATGAAATTTTGTCTTAGTTAGAATCAGTACAGACTGATAATGGAGATACAAATTATTGTAAAAATAATTGATTCTAACAATAATGGATAGAGTTATTTTTAAATGAAAATATTTATTTTTGCATATCCAGGTACCTGACTGACTGACTAATTGATTTATTGATTTTTGTTTAAGCTAATGAAAGAAGTTTGGAACTACTTATGTTGGACCATTTTGTCATCAAACTTCTGAATATTGTTTTATTTGTTTATAGAACAATTCAAAAGGAAAGAGTGAAGCCCTGTACACACGATCGGTTTAACTGATGAAAACTGTCCGATGGATGGTTTTCATCAGACAAACCGATCGTGTATGGTACCCATCGGTCTTTTTTCCATCGGATGGAAAAAATAGAACTTGTTTTAAAATTTTCCGATGGATCAAAAACCGATGGTAATTTCCGATCGTCTATGGGCAAGTCCATCGGTTAAAAAACCCACGCATGCTCAGAATCAAGTCGACGCATGCTCAGAAGCATTAAACTTAATTTTTCTCGGCTCATCGGAGTGTTTTACGTCACCACGTTTGGAACGGTCGGTTTTTTGACTGATGGTGTGTGGCCAAGACTGATGAAAAACAGTTTCATCGGATTTCCGATGGTCAAATCCATCGGACGAAAATCCATAGGTTATCCGATCGTGTGTACGGGGCTTAACCCGATACTACAAAGTATTGAGAGATTTGGCAATCTATGTAGATTGATTATATTATCTTTTCACCTGCTAAAGGAGGATACAAGGATGTTTTTTCCTTTAGTTAATATTTCTTTTGATAAATTAATTGAGGTAATTCTAGGAAAAAATAAATATTTTTAACATAAGCTAAGTTGTTGTGAACTTATGTCATATTCCATTGGGGTTGGATTTCAAACCATGGAATCAGATAATGATTTTTTATTTTTTATAGGACAGGTAGTGAAGGACAAGTATGCAATTTTAGTTATTTAATATATTTTTATGTTTCTTATCATCTTTAACCTCCCTAGTGGTAATCCCGAGCGTGACTCGGGGTTGTTTTTTTATGCTAGGATCGGTAACCCCGAGTCACGCTTGGGGTAGACATTGCAGAGCTCGCAGCGGAGTTTCCCTACCTTCTCCTGGCGATCCAGCGATGATGTCCTCTGCTGTGATCGCCAGCGAGATCTCCGGCGAGTGTCGGCACTTTCGTCCCCATCTGACTTCCTAGTTCCGTTCCCTGCGAGCCGCAGCGGCGCAAGGGAGCGGAACTGGGCGCCAAATTCAAAAAGGTAAACACATAGTATACATACAGTATACTGTAATCTTACAGATTACAGTACTGTATGTAATAATTACACACCCCCTTGGTCCCTAGTGGTCTGTCCAGTGTCCTGCATGCACTTTTATATAATAAAAATTGTTCTTTCTGCCTGGAAACTGGAGATTGTCCATAGCAACTAAAAAGTGTCCCTTTATGTCAAAAGTGGTTTTAGACCAACTAGAAAGCAGCGATAATAAATTAGAATCACTCGCAGAATTGAGCGATAGCGATTTGTGGGGAAATTCGTCATCAAACACTAAATCTAATGACAGCGACAATTCTGCAACTGAGCAAATTTCAGTGTTTTTGATTTGATTACATTATTGAATAATTTTTATTATAATTAGATTACTATTTTTTATAATTATTTATAGTTATTTATTATATTATAATTTATAATTTTGTGTTTCATATTTATCATACCCGGGATGTCTACTAGACTCTGGTTTGCTTAGGTTTAAGTAAGTAATTACTAAGAATCGCAGGCCTATAATACATAACACCAAATTTTCATGCAAAATAATTGTACCGCTTTTGGTACATAATTCCAGAAAGAATCATACCGCCAGGGAGGTTAATGCTCAGGTATTGTAGAACGTATGAATAGTATTACAAAGTCTAAATAGGGTAAGATGATTCAAGAAAAGGTAAAGATTAGGTGACTTATTTACCTGTTATATTTTTAGTTTAAAAACTTTAGTATTTTCTAAACATAGGGATGACAGGATGAAGAATGTCTGTTCGTCTATGTCTTTTGAAATTAGCATACTAACTTATTTACAATCTGTTGTATAGGAAAAAGTAAAGGTATAGGAATTTCAGAAGTTTGTTCACAAAACATGGCTAGGCCTTTGCTAAATTTAAATAGAAATTATATTTTGAATAAGATTTCTATTTCTTATGAGTATGTTTCATAATTTATTCCAGTAGCTAAAGTTATGGTTAAGAATTATAGATCTGAAGGTACCAGGGATGCCAATAGAGATGCCAACTGAGATATCAATTGGAATTTCAATTGGGAAGATTATTTTATTATTTTTAAGGTAATAGGGATTATAATTATTTTTGTTTCAAAATAATTGGTAAAAATAAAAATAATGGGTAAAAATAAGAATAAAATGAGTAAACACAGAAAGGATTATGAGTCTTAAATAGTTTATATTGATTAATGAAATTATTCTATTCTATGAATTTTTATTTATTTTTTGTGGATTCTTCCATGACCATGGACCAAGCACTACTAAATTTCTATTTGTTGTTATTTCTTGGAAAGAGTTGCTTGTTGGTCATGGATAGATAAATAGATAAATAGAAAAATAAATAGAAAGATAAATAGAAAAATAAATAGAAAGATAAATAGAATATATAAAAATATGACAATCAAATAATGGGAAAGTTATGTTTTTATGTATCCACAGACGAGTAGATTACATATTATGTTTATAATTGTTCAGTGTCAAGGATAATGTATAAAAACTTATATTGTAGGAATTATTTGGTTATTGAAATTTCAAAGAATAGAAGAAATGTTATTTATTAATTAATAATTTATACTACAAAGCAATATAATTTAATATATCAAAGATATTAATTTCTCCTTTATGTTAAAATAGCTATATGATATGGTTAAAGTTATAAGAAGTAAAATCTATGAAGGTAAAGGAAGACATTTTTTTAATATTACATAGTTTAGATGGAGAATAAATTAAAATGAATAAATAATATAATAATTTATAGTTTCTTGATGGAATAAAGAATAAAATTGTTAAATATTTCACAGGAATATCTCAGAGTTTTGGAAAAAGCTTATGTACAATATCTGAAACACTAAATTGTATGAATGTTTAAGGTATTGTATGTATTGGAAAAAAGAAGATCAGAAACATTTATTATTTAAGATGAATGCACTTATTTTGTTTGTTAATAATAGTGCATTGAGGGGGAATTGTTAGATATTGAATTTATTACTATTTTAAGTGACAAAAGTTTCTGAACTCTTTATTGAAACATGTTAATTTTGAAGGTTGCTGAGGACAAGAGAGAGGTCATTTGACATCTATTCTAAGGAACTATGTCAGGATAATGGGTGGAGTTATGTTACTTAATATACACAAGTGGGTGTTACTTCTGTGGACAGTAGTGCTACCTTCTTTGGAGCAATGCTAAATGTAAATAATGCTGACATAACATAATTAAACAGTATATGAACCCAAGGGTTTTCAACATGAGTTAGGAATGTCGGGCGATGGGGCCCTGGAGAAATGTCGGGAGAAGTGACCCCATTCACTATGGAGGTTGTACCATGTGACACCTCATTCCTCCTTCTGAAGCCAACCACCTTACCATGTGTTACCAGCTGTCATTATGTAAGCATTGTCTTTTGCTTGTCTTTCTGAAGAATAAACAACCTTTTTTGAAGATAACCTGGCTCTATTGAAAATGGAACTAAACGCCTAGGAAGGGGACACTAATTGTTTTTACAGTTGTCCTCTACCACTTTCAACAGTGCTTTAGCCATCTTCCGAAAAAAAATCCCTGCACCCCCCTCAGTACACCACTCTGGAGCCCTCAGCTCTGATGTAAGCAGGGGACTGACTCAAGGGAGGAGTTATGCAAATACCAATTGATTGGCAGATGTTAGTCTGGAGGAGTGGGCATACTGCATTTGCATAGGAAATGCCTGCATTTGTTACTGAGCCTCCATGATTGGAAGAACTGAAATACAAAGAATGAAAGGGGTAGATTAGAGACAGCCATGTTGGGGAGGAAATGTCTAGATCTGGGATTCTCAACCAAGGTTCCAGTGTTAATTTTGAAGTCAAATTTTGATGTAGTCAAAGTCTTTTGACTAAAATGCCATTTTAGTTTCAGTTGTATTTTAGTCATCTGAATTGTTTTAGTTTTAGTCGTATGTTATGTTAAAATCTCCAGTACATTTTAGTCGACTAAAATCTCATAGGTTTATTTAAAATGTAATGAAATATTTCTCTAAAATTTCCAAACTCATTATATACTCCTGGAGTAAAAATCTAAAAACATGTTATTATTTATGGTATTAAGGTTTGAACATGCACTACAGACACAGATTTAGCCATTGCTATACAGTATAACTAGCGTTAAATCTAATGTCAAATTTCAATATGTTTTAGTCATAGTCTTTTGACTAAAATGCCATTTTAGATTTAGTTGTATTTTAGTCATCTGAAGTGTTTTAGTTTTAGTCGTATTTTATTCGACTAAAATCTCCAGTACATTTTAGTTGACCAAAATCTCTACTACAGTTTAATCAACTAAAATGATTTTCGTTGACTAAAATATAATGGGCTTGGCTAAATTGTATTGCATTGTTTAAGCATTTCTCTAAAATTTCAAAACTCATTATATACTCCTGGAGTAAAAATCTAATAGCATGTTATTATTGATGGTATTAAGTATTAAACTTGCACTACAGACCCAGGTTTAGCTGTTGTGATATATATATATATATAAATCTGACATCAAATTTTGATTTGGTTTTAGTTATAGTCTTTGACTAAAATGCCATTTTAGTTTAAGTCGTATTTTAGTTGACTAAAATAGTGTTAATTTTGTCAACGAAAATAATTTCATACACTACATTAACCACTTCAGCCCTGGAAGATTTTACCCCCTTCCTGACCAGAGCACTTTTTACAATTTGGCACTGCATCGCTTTAACTGACAATTGCGCAGTCAGGCAATGCTGTACCCAAACAAAATTTGCGTCCCTTTTTCCACACAAATAGAGCTTTCTTTTGGTGGTATTTGATCACCTCTGCGGTTTTTATTTTTGGCGTTATAAACAAAAAAACAGCAACAATTTAGAAAAAAAAACAATATTTTTAATTTTTTGCTATAATAAATATCCCCAAAAATGTTTTTAAAAAACAAATTACTTCCTCAGTTTAGGCCGATATGTATTCTTCTACATAATTTTGGTTAAAAAAAAATCGCAATAAGTGTATATTGATTGGTTTGCGCAAAAGTTATAGCGTCTACAAACTATGGGAAAGATTTATGGTATTTTTATTATTATTATTTTTTTACTTGTAATGGCGGTGATCTGCGATTTTTAGCGGTATTGCGACATTGCGGCGGACAGATCAGACACTTTTGACACATTTTTGGGACCATTGACATTCATAGAGCAATCAGTGCTATAAAAATGCAGTGATTACTGTATAAATATCACTGTCAGGGAAGGGGTTAACACTAGGGGGCGATCAAGGGGTTAAGTGTGTGTTCCCTCACTGTGTTCTAACTGTGTGGGGATGGGACTAACTAGGAGAGATGACAGATCGCTTTTTCTACTTTGTAGAAACACACGATCTGTCTCCTCTCCTCTGACAGCACAGGGATTTGTTTGTTTACACACACAAATCCCCATGCTGGCGCTCGTGCACGCGATTGCACGTGGCCAACGGCAATCGCGCCCGCTGGCCACACGCATCAGGTTCGCGCGCCCTCTGGTGGCTCTCCTGGGCAAAGTCGTATATATACGGGATTTCGCCCAGGAGAGCCATTCTGACGCAGTTTATCTTTGTGAGCCGGTTGGGAACCGGTTAAAGATATAAATATAAGTTTACCTTTTAAAAATAAATAAATAAATGCAAACAGCTAGATCCCCACTAGCTGTCAGATTGAGGAATCGGGGGGGGGGGGGGGGATGAGGAATACAGGTGTAACATGTTACGAAAGGTAAACTTATCCTTTAACACTGCATGGAAGCCTAGGGTTCCTCCAGAGGTTGTTAGGGGTTCCTTGAGGAATGAGCAATGTCTACTGACACCATTGATCTTTTTAGCTATCTGGGGTTGATTCTTCCCAAGGACCAGAAGTGTGATGCTCAGTTCACACTCGTTCGATGCGGAAATCAGTACGGGTTCCCGGATCACACCTGAATCACCGGCGGTTCACGCTGCCCTCTGCGAACTGCTGCAGGTGTCAATGCAAAGTTAATGACACCCCCAGATCGGTTTGCAGATCGCAGTGCGAACTGCACTTTCATAAAGTGTTTTCCTGTGCTAAACCTTTCATCCAATTTCTATATTGGATGAAAGGCACCCCTTCCATAGACTCTAATGTTAAAAGTCAGTCTAGTCACACAGCGCCGGAGATCAGGTAGGGAGATTGGGCACAGTGAGGCATGGACACAGTGAGGCATGGACACAGTGAGGCATGGGCACAGTGACAGTGAGGCATGGGCACAGTGAGGCATGGGCACAGTGAGGCATGGACACAGTGAGGCATGGGCACAGTAAGGCATGGACACAGTGAGGCATGGACACAGTGAGACATGGACACAGTGAGGCATGCACATGGACACAGTGAGGCAAAGTGAGGCACAGTGAGGCATGCAGATGGACACCCTAGGCTTATACTTAAGTCAATACGTTTTCCGAGTTTTTTGTGGTAAAATTAGGTGCCTCGGCTTATATTCGGGTCGGCTTATACTCAAGTATATACGGCATTCATAAATCCTTCAGTTTATTGTTCATATAAAAAGATTATAGCAATGTGATAAGTTGTGCAACCATAAAATGTCCATCCACAAATGGATTAGAAGCAAAATCCAGCAGGAGCTACAGAGTATAAAAGAGAAGAGAGGCGCCTCTAAGTGTAGCAATATGGTTACATTTAATGAAGGTACAACATTTAGCAACTCACATGGTTGATGATTAAAAGAGACACATCTAAGTATGCAGGCATCTGGGGTAAAGCTGTCCACATAGACCATCCTCCTCACCGCCGGCTCTCACCACTGTCAGTCTGCAATCGTGACCGGGAAGACTACCCTGCAGTAGAGCGATCTGAAAGCGAGGCTTGAAGCGCTCGTGGAGCGCAGAGTGGAAGGAATGACGTCTATGGCAGTGAGGAGGATGATCTATGTGGATAGCTTTTTACCCGGATGCCTGCATACTTGGATGTGCCTGTTTTAATCATCAACCATGTGAGTTGCTAAATGTTGTACCTTCATTAAATGTAACCAAATTGCTACACTTAGAGGCGCCTCTCTTCTGTTTCATACTCAGTTGTGACATGACGATACTTGTATATCAAGACATCACTTGTATATCAAGTCAAAATGTATTTAAAAATGTTGCTTGTCTTGCAAAACGCTTTCAAACCAAGTTACTCTGAAACCAAGGTTTTACTGTATAGTAATGTTTAGCAGGGGTTCCCTGACACCTGAATGTTGGTTCAAGGGTTCCTCTGTGTTGAAAAGGTTGAGAAAAGCTGGTCTAGATGATGCTGGACATTCTCCAGCCAAAATATTAGCTACATCTGACTTGCTGCAGCTTCTATCACACACTTTGAGAATCTCATTAACCACTTGACAACTGGGCACTAAATCCCCTTCGTGCCCGGACCAATTTTCAGCTTTCAGTGCTCTCACACTTTGAATGACAATTACTCAGTCATGTAATACTGTACCCAAATTATTTTTTTGTCCTTTTTTTCATACAAATAGAGCTTTCTTTTGGTGGTATTTGATCACCTCTGGGTTTTTTATTTTTTGCGCTATAAATGAAAAAATATGGAAAATTTTGAAAAAAAAACGCTTTTTTTTAGTTTATGTGATAAAATTTTGCAAATTATAAATTTTTCTTTATAAAATTTGGCCACAATTTATACTGCTACATATCTTTGGTAAAAATAACCCAAATTAGTGGATATTATTTGGTCTTTGTGAAAGTTATAGAGTCTACAAGCTGTGGTGCGGATCATAAACAATTGATCACACCTAATGTACTGGTGGCCTATCTAATTTCTTACGACCCGAACAAGCCAGAAAAGCACAAATACCCCCCAAATTACCCCTTTTTTTTAAATTAGACATTCCAAGGTATTTAGTAAGATGCATCGTGAGGTTTTTGATGTTGTAATTTTTTCCCACAATTCTTTGCAAAATGAAGATTTTTTTTTATTTTTTTATTTTTTCCACAAAATTGTCATTGTAATAGGTTATTTCTCTCACATGGCATGTGTATACCACAAATGACGCCCCAAAATACATTCTGCTACTCCTCCTGAGTATGGCGATACCAAATGTGTGAGACTTTTATACAGCCTGCCCACATACAGAGGCCCAATATTGAAATGGCACCTTCAGGCATTCTAGGAGCATAAATTACACATCTCATTTCTCAACCACCTATTACACTTTTGAAGGCCCTGGAGCACCAGGACAATGGAAACGCCCACAAAGTGTCCCCATTTTGGAAAGCTAACACCCCAAGGTATAATCTAGGAGGCATAATGAGTCTTTTGAATGGTTTATTTTTTTCCTGAAGTTTTCGGAAAATGCGGGAAAAAAATGAAAACGCAATTTTTTTACGCAAAGTTGTCCATTTATAAGATATTGCCAACACATAGTATGTACATAGAAAAAATGACACCTCAATATACATTCTGCTACTCCTCCTGAGTATGTCGATACCAAATGTGTGAGACTTTTATACAGCCTGCCCACATACAGAGGCCCAATATTGAAATGGCACCTTCAGGCATTCTAGGAGCATAAATTACACATCTCATTTCTCAACCACCTATTACACTTTTGAAGGCCCTGGAGCACCGTGACAATGGAAACGCCCACAAAGTGACCCCATTTTGGAAAGCTAACACCCCAACGTATAATCTATGAGGCATAATGAGTCTTTTGAATGGTTCATTTTTTTCCTGAAGTTTTTGGAAAATGCGGGAAAAAAATGAAAACGCAATTTATTTACGCAAAGTTGTCCATTTATAAGATATTGCCAACACATAGCATGTACATAGCAAAAATGACACCTCAAAATACATTCTGCTACTCCTCCTGAGTATGGCGATACCAAATGTGTGAGACTTTTATATAGCCTGCCCACATACAGAGGCCCAATATTGAAATGGCACCTTCAGGCATTCTAGGAGCATAAATTACACATCTCATTTCTCAACCACCTATTACACTTTTGAAGGCCCTGGAGCACCAGGACAATGGAAACGCCCACAAAGTGACCCCATTTTGGAAAGCTAACACCCCAACGTATAATCTATGAGGCATAATGAGTCTTTTGAACGGTTCATTTTTTTCCTGAAGTTTTTGGAAAATGCGGGAAAAAAATGAAAACGCAATTTATTTACGCAAAGTTGTCCATTTATAAGATATTGCCAACACATAGCATGTACATAGCAAAAATGACACCCCAAAATACATTCTGCTACTCCTCCTGAGTATGGCGATACCAAATGTGTGAGACTTTTATACAACCTGGCCACATACAGAGGCCCAACATGCAAGGTACACCATCAGGTGTTCTAGGGACACATAGCATGCACATACCAAGAATTACACCCCAAAATACATTATGCTGAGCAAATGGTAAACAAAAGATTACCTGTGGTTTTAGTAGCGCAGTTTTCCACAGGAGGATAGCACTGGTCCAGGCAGCAGGCAGGGACTTGGTCAGCAAAAGCGGTGTGGTCAGTTCATCCGACAGGCAGAGACATGATGGCATAGGTCCTACAGGCAGTTGGCAGAAGTAGGGCCTCGTTCAGGACTGAATGGGGACAGGGGTAGAGGCTTCTCCCACCCAAATCTCTTTGAAGCCTCCGAGTCTCCAGACCCTAATCTGGGAATGAGAAAAACAAAAACAATTGTTTTCTTCATCCAGAAAAACAATTCTGGAGCCCCTCACATATGTGAGACCCCTGTGTTATGAATCCCACTAGTCCACTGGCAGGGTACAAGATCAGTCCAAGAGGCAGGCAAAAAGCATGGTCAAACAGTCCAGGGTCAGTTCCAGATCAGGCAGAGGTATGTACAGAATCGTTAGGCAGAAGCGTGGTCAAATAACAGTCCAGGGTCAGTTCCAGATCAGGCAGAGGTATAAACAGAATCGTTAGGCAGAAGCGTGGTCAAATAACAGTCCAGGGTCAGTTCCAGATCAGGCAGAGGTATAAACAGAATCGTTAGGCAGAAGCGTGGTCAAATAACAGTCCAGGGTCAGTTACAGAGAAAGCAGAGGCATAAGGGGTGTGAACATAAATGGTAGGAAGTGAACTAATAATTTATTTTGGTATGGTAATGGCGGAAGCAGTTGCCTATGCAGAGGCCTGGTTCTGAAGGACATTGGGCACAATGATAAATGGTGTCTCTTCTCTCTCCTCTTTTGGAGCACACCCAGCATTTTTTCTGGCGTTTTTGGCCTGTTGGTCTGGGAGGGATTTTATCTGGGAAGTGGCGCTCGGAGAGTCGGCTAACGACATCGGATCTAATGTTTACTGGTGGACTGTTTGGGTATAAAAGGGCAGTGGTGATTTCCTCCTGGAAGAAAAGGAAGGATTTGGGTCTTATAGTGGATTTCCGATAGATGACATAGGAGTTGTACATGGCCAAATTGAACAAATAAATTGAAACTTTCTTATACCACTGGTATGATCTTCTTGTGGAAAGGTAGGGTTCGAGCATCTGGTCGTTGAAGTCGACACCCCCCATGAACTTATTGTAATCGTAGATGCATTTGGGTTTTTGGATCCGGCCATTCCTCCTGGTGACTTCAACAAATTCATTGTTGTGGATGGAAGAAAGCAAGTACACGTCTCTTCTGTCCCTCCACTTCACAGCCAAAATCTCCTCATTACGCAAACTCGCCGTCTCCCCTCTTTTCAATTTTTTGGTGACCAGGCTTTGAGGAAAGCCCTTCCGGTTCGTCCGTACGGTGCCACATGCTGGAGTCTTCATTCTGTGCAAGTTTCGGAACAGGGGCAAACTTGTATAAAAATTGTCCACATACAAGTGGTATCCTTTCTCTAGGAGTGGGTTTATGAGTTCCGAAACTACTTTCCCACTGGTTCCAATGTAGATTGGGCAATTAGGGGGGTTCAGTTCGGTGTCCTTCCCTTCATATATGATGAAGCCATACACATACCCAGTTTCTCTGTCGCACAATTTATACAGCTTCACCCCATAGCGGGCCCTTTTGCTGGGTATAAATTGTTTTATGCCCAGCCTGCCAGAAAATTTGATAAGGGACTCATCTATGCATATATGTTGGTCTGGGGTAAACAACTGGGGGAAGGTTTCAGAAAAATAATTTAGTAGCGGCCGAATTTTATAAAGTTTATCAAAATTTGGGTCATTTCGGGGAGGGCACTGGGTATTATCATTGAAGTGTAGGAATCTCATAATCATTAGATATCTGGACCTGGGCATTACTGAGGAAAAGATGGGCATGTGATATATGGGGCGGGATGACCAATATGAACGTAATTGATTTTTTCCATTTAGTCCTATGCAGAATGTGAGACCCAAAAAAATCCTAAACTCCTCCACTGTAAGGGCTCTCCACACGTAGGGACGGGCATAAGAGGACGTTGGGTTGCTGGTTATAAACTGCTGGGCATATAAGTTGCACTGGGCCACAATTGTTGCCAGCATGTCGTCAGTAAAAATTTAATAAAAAAAATCTATTGGGGAAAAGTTTTCTGTATCCACCTGGACTCCTGGCTGGGCAGTGAAAGGGGGAATGTTGGCTTCGCCTGAATTAGGAGGAAGCCACAAGGGGTACTGAAGGGAATAGGGAAGGCTGGCATGGGACCTAACCCTTTGGGGCTGAGCTGTACGTGGCCTTGCTTCCCGAGGTACTGCGGTGCTAGTGGATGGCACTGCAGTGGTGGTGGTGGATGGCACTGCGGTGCTGGTGGATGGCACAGCCTCCTAAGCAGAACGCCTTCGTCTGGCGGGCGGGCCCTCCTCCTCTTCTTCTTCCTCCTCCTCCTCCTCCTCCTCCGCCGTCTCCTCCTCCGTCACTGATCCACTGCTTATGACAGGCTCGTAGTCCACGTCAGACTCATCTGAATATGCGGAGGAATCTGAATCGGAGCGCTCCCCGTTGCTCCCGTCGGCTGCAAGAATTTCGTACGCCTCCTCGGCTGCGAATACTCTTTTAGCCATTTGATGAGGTGGCACTGATAGCAGATGGCACTGGCAGATGGCACTGGCAGGTGGCACAGATGGCACTGACTGCTGGCACTGGTGGCAGATGGGACTGGTGGCAGATGGGACTGGTGGCAGATGGCACTGGTGGCAGATGGCGGTGGCAGATGGCACTGGCAGGTGGCACTGGCAGCAGATGGCACTGGCAGCAGATGGCACTGGCAGATGGCACTGGCAGGTGGCACTGGCAGCAGATGGCACTGGCAGATGGCACTGGCAGGTGGCACAGATGGCACTGGCAGGTGGCACAGATGGCACTGGCAGGTGGCACTGGCAGGTGGCACAGATGGCACTGACTGGTGGCACTGGTGGCAGATGGGACTGGTGGCAGATGGGACTGGTGGCAGATGGCGGTGGCAGATGGCACTGGCAGGTGGCACTGGCAGGTGGCACTGGCAGCAGATGGCACGGGCAGGTGGCACGGGCAGGTGGCACTGGCAGATGGCACTGGCAGATGGCACTGACAGGTGGCACTGGCAGATGGCACTGGCAGGTGGCAGATGGCCCTGGCAGGTGGCACTGGCAGCAGATGGCACTGGCAGGGACTGTGGGCAGTGTTGTTAACTTGTGTGTGTATGTTTTATCACTCACTGACTGTAGCTGCAGCACAGATCTCTCTCTCTCCTCACACGCTGTCTCTGTGTGAGGAGAGAAAGCCGGCAATGAGAGATGATCTCATATGTTTACATTTGAGATCATCTCTCATTGGGCAGTGAGATCGAGTGCTGAATGGCCTCTGTGATTGGCCATTCAGCACGATCTGTGATTGGCTGTGTCCAAGGGACACAGCCAACACAGATTTTCCCCGATGCGCGCTCGCGGGGGCGCGCGGGGGGGGGGGGGGAGAAAGAGGAGGACGTCCATGGACGTCCTGTCAGCACTTCGGCGCCGCAATGCAGACGTCTTTTCAGCATTGCCCGGGCGCGAAGTGGTTAAGAAGTAAACAATCTCAGTACAGGAGATGAGCCTGTGCAAGACTAAATGGAAGGCTGGAGTATATCTTTAGGGTAACTCATATATTTTGGATGGGCTGCCAACACATGGCAACCAGGGCCGTCTTTAATGTTGATTGGACCCTGGGCAAAATTTTTCTTGGGGCCCCCCCATGCGATTTTGCTCTCCACTTACTGACTGGTTGCTAGAGGTTACAGCACACATTACGGCTCACTGATTAATTGCTAGAAGTTACAGCACATGATTTCTTCTTGTTGATTGGTTGCTAGAGATTACTGTACAGTAATACTTCTCACTGATTGGTTGCTAGAGGTTACAGCACATCATCTCTTCACTGCAGAGGGGCTTGATATGCATATGAATGCCACCTTTATTTACATATGAATGCAGCCGGCCTCAGCTATTTACATATGAATGCTCCCGTTATTTACATATGAATAATGGTTATTTACGGTTGTTTACATGTACACAAGGGGTCTGCAGGTGAGTCATCTGTACACAACAATAGGGCAGATCTGGGCAGCATTAGTAGCAGCACTTCACACTGAGATATCAGGACACAGCACAGGACTAAAACGTCAAGGGACAATGGAATTTAAACTGGGATAGTTGGCAAGTATGAGGCAGCTGCTTTGGGCCCCACAACAATGACAGGGCCCAGGGCAGCTGCCCCTTTTGCCCTGCTTTAAAGACGGCCCTGATGTCAACAGAATAAAAACCAGACCTGCACCTTTCTTATTTGCCTTGTATTGCATGTGGTGCTCATCACATATCTTGTGGTACACAGCAGGCCAAGTCTGTGGGCACCTATTGTGCTTGCGCCTTGGGATGGCCATTCTGAAATAAATGCAGTAATGTTTAAAAAATCATAGTTTTTACTGTGCATTACCACAATGCTACAGTTTGTGTCCTTTATATAGTGTTAGCTGTCCTCTGCTGCTGCAAATGCATGTGCTATAATCAGCGCTAGCACAGTCACAGCTCACAGCCACAAAAATAATTATCACATGCATGCTGCCTGATGTCACCTGAATTTCCTGTAGACTTTTATATCCAGAATAGATATTTTATATCTATTTTTTTTTCTTTTAGTTGGCAGTAGGTGAGATGTCTATCCAAGGTTAAGATGACTCATTTTACAGCTTGTTAGGGAATGGGTTCTTTTATCATGCCCCAACATCTGCCCTGTCCTGTCAGGTTCCAGGCTGATCTAGGGAGTCAGATTTACAATACTCCGGCTTGTCCTTTTCGTACAAATCAGCACAAAGTCTTATCGAATTTATAAAATATATCTTTAGTGTCTTAAGGCTGCAAAGGGCATTGACTGAAAAAACCAAGCACATCCTGCCTTACCAAATCTGACCCACAGATGGCACTGTTGCTCTTTCACTGTTTTTTGCTCTTTTAATCCCAAATTGTGAATCGGGTCTAGGCACACAAACACCTTCATTTTAATCACCTACCTGTTTTTTTTCTGAACAGATCCATCACCGCTCTTATTTCTGTAATAGAAGTTAGCATGTAATTCATATTTTCTGCTATCAACATTATTAAATGCAATGTCGTAAAAAGGCTCATTACATTTCTAAAGAAAGCTCTCAAAATGCCAGCGCGGTGTAGACAATGGATTCCCGGGAGAAAGAAAATAATCAATGCTGAATTTGGTGAGGTGCTCGGAGAATGGGAAACCATCTTGTTTTCACATGTGATGCTAATCTAACACTATGAATATTTTTAAACATCGCTTTAAATGTGGTCAGTCAAAAAAATATATAAAAAAAAATATTGAATTTGTAATATTGTAAATAAGTACAGTAAGATGAAAATATCTGTTATTAAAGCAGGGCTACAGTAAAAAAAAATAAAAAAATTGAAGATATCAATAAAAAAATAAAAATAACTCACTTTTAAGCTGTCCCTTTCCATACTTATTTTTGCCACTAGATGTCCCCAGTTATTCAGGTTGAATGACTGGCCTGTAACAATCCACTTCCTCTGAGCTCAGGCTGTCATGGAACTGCCCCCAGTCTGTGATTGGACAGTGAGGGAGAAGACACACAGTGCTGAGCTTGTCTCTCAGTCACTCTGCTTTCTTCTTCTATCAACATGTTCCTTGGTAAAAAAAATTAACTGATTGGCTCCTTGTGCTGCTTCTTCCAGTCTGAGTCCTGCTGTACAGGAGATTGAAGAGACTGATAAGATCAATTTCAAGTTTTCACACTGTTTGCATTAAGAAAAAAAACATACATTAATAGATGTATTAATGGACACAGAACTGCTTTAATTAGCACCTATATTATCAGTTTGGAGTTCAGATTTAAAGAGAGAAACGGGCAAAGTGACAGTGTCTGTGTAAAGCCACCCCCCCAAATTCACTAACACTTACCTTTGAAGGACTACCCTTCCTCCATCCCAGCCGCCACCAAGATACTTGGTGGCTGGTGTCAGGGGCCTAGAGACAGCAGTGACGTCCTCCATCAATTAGGTAATAAAGCTCAGTCCTAATAATTGGCTACAAGGCTACAAGGCCTGAGCACCGCATCATCATCATGCTCCCCATACCTGAATATTTTCCACTGACTGCCACAGAGAAAGGAACAGTGGTAGGTCTTTGGAAAGGTAAGTGTCAGAGGTATCGGTGACTGACTTTACATTAATGCTGGCAGTGCCTCTTTAAACTGGACCTAGCATCAGATCTACTTTTTATATTCGGTGCATGCACTCCAAGTAATATGTTAATGTAAGACTTTTGGGTATTTAATACCTCTGACAGAGATCACAGTACACTCCTGACAATTCCTTCATACAGCTCACTTCCTCTGAGCTCAAGTTGTCATGGACCCGCCCCCAGTCTGTGAGTGGACAGTAAGGGAGAAGCAGCAAAGTGGTGAGCTTGTCTCTTTCACTCTGTTTATCCTCATGACATGTCACAGGAAGCACCCTCATGGCTAACAGAGGACAGAATTCGATTTAAACTTGAAAAACTTAACATTAATAAGTCACCAGGACCAGATGGCTTGCACCCGAGGGTCCTTAAGGAACTCAGTCAAGCAATTGCTAGACCATTGTTTCTAATTTTTTACGAACACTCTACTGACTGGAATGGTACCAGCTGATTGGAGAAAAGAAAATGTAGCACCAATTTTTAAAAAAGGGCCAAGATACATCCCTGGGAATTACAGACCAGTTAGCCTAACATCAATAGTATGCAAGCTCTACAAGGGGATGATAAGGGACTACATAGAATATTTTAGAAAATGGTATCATTAGCAGTAATCAGCATGGATTCATGAAGAATCGTTCTTGACAAACCAATCTATTAATTTTCTATGAGGAGGTGAACTGCTATCTAGATAAAGGAAGACCCGTAGGCGTGATGTATCTGGATTTTGCAAAAGCATTTGACACAGTTTCCCATAAATTACTGTACAAAGTAAGGTCCGTTGGCATGGACCATAGGGTGAGTACATGGATTGAAAACTGGCTACAAGGGCGATTTCAGAGGGTGGTGATAAATGGGGAGTACTCGGAATGGTCCGGGGTGGAAAGTGGGGTCCCCCAGGGTTCTGTGCTGGGACCAATCCTGTTTAATTTATTCATAGATGACCTGGAGGATGGGGTAAACAGTTCAATCTCTCTATTTGCGGACGATACTAAGCTAAGCAGGGCAATAACTTCTCTGCAGCATGTGGAAACCTTGCAAGAAGATCTGAACAAATTAATGGGGTGGGCAACTACAAAATGTAAAATATTGCATTTAGGTGGCAAAATAATGAATGCAATCTATTCTCTGGGGGGAGAACCTCTGGGGGAATCTAGGATAGAATAAGGCCTGGGGGTCTTTGTAGATGACAGGCTCAGCAATGGCATGCAATGCCAAGCTGCTGCAAACAAAGCAAACAGAATATTGGCATGCATTAAAAAGGGGATTACCTCCAGGGATAAAGCGATAATCCTCCCGCTCTACAAGACTCTGGTCCGGCCGCACCTGGAGTATGCTGTCCAGTTCTGGGCACCAGTCCTCAGGAAGGATGTACTGGAAATAGAATGAGTACAGAGAAGGGCAACAAAACTAATAAAGGGACTGAAAGACCTTAGTTACAGTGGGTGCCCGGCGATATTGTATTTCCAGCACGATGGGATAGCGCTGGAAATCGGCACTGCGAGGCTGTGCTTCTCGCGCTCGCCGCCCCCACGAGATGCAGCGTATCCATAGGAATCTATTGGGGGCGGTGAGTGGGAGGAGCGACAGAGCTCGGTGCTGGCTCCCGCGACGGGGGTCGCGGACCGCGAATATCGCAGATGCCGAACCGCTGGAATCTACAATATCGCGGTCACCTACTGTATGAGAAAATGGTTATGAGCACTGAGTTTATTCTCTCTGGAGAGGAGACACTTGAGAGGGGATATGATTTAAATTTACAAATACCGTACTGGTGACCCCACATATGGATAAAACTTTTCCGCAAAAGGGAAATCTAAAAAGCCATTCACTAAAATTAGAAGAAAAGCGTTTTAACCTTAAACTGCATAGAGGGTTCTTTACTGTAAGAGCGGTTAGGATGTGGAATTCCCTTCCACAGGCGGTGGTTTCAGCGGGGAGCATCGATAATTTCAAAAAACAATTAGATAAGCACCTGAAAGACCGCAACATACAGGGATATACAAAGTAATACTGACATAAAGTCACACACATAGGTTGGACATGTGTCTTTTTTCAACCTCACCTACTATGTAACTATTGTGAGGGGGTTAGCTCGGCAGCGGGTGTGGGTGACCCCCGGGATGGGCTCCCCACACAAAAACAGGCCCAGCAAACGGAGGTTGTGGTTTTCAAAATCAAAAAGGTGCGGTTTATTTTCTATTTACAGTGACAAAACACAGCAAAGCAAAAGAAACATAAACAAAATAAATCCTGGTCAACTTGACCTCTAACTAAACATACAGGTTTCCTAACTAACAACTGGGATCAGCCTAGTGCTGTCCTAGTCCCTAAGTCCCTGGTTTTAAATGTCCAAGCAAATAGCCACACAGGCTTTGTCTCACCGCACAGGGGTTCACTCTCCCTAGACAGTCCACACAGGTCTGGTTCCAGGCATGAGCTAACATCTAATGAAGCTGGGAGTTCTTATAGAGGCCTTAAACGAACTGACAGGCTTCAGCTGGTCTACTCAACTCCCTGTCTGCACGACGCCCAGCACTCTCCCTAGAGGTATGAGTCATCCATGAGCCCACTAGCCTTAGCTGGGCTTATACAACTCTCCGCCTAGTTGTATAAGTCGGCGTAAAGCCTGAATCTGGGCAAAATATATCTACCCCCCTGGATGCAACCAGGTGACTTTACCTTCCTGCTGTCACATACCCCCCCTCTTGTTTTAACCTCGGGGTTGGAACACCAGCAATCAGGCATTCATGTACTCGAGACAAAGCATCCACATTCCCCATTTGAACGCCAGGGCGATGCTTTACTGTGAAGTTGAATTCCTGGAGGGCCAGGAACCACCTATTCACTCTTCTATTTGTTTCCTTGTTTTGAGCCATCCACTTTAACGGAGCGTGATCCGTAACCAAGTCAAAGTGCCTACCTAGCAGGTAGTACCGAAGGGAATCTAGAGCCCACTTCACCGCTAAACACTCCTTTTCAATGGTGGCGTAATTTACCTCATGGGACTTCAACTTCCTGCTGAGGTAAATGACTGGGTGCTCTTCCCCGTTCCAGACCTGGGACAATACTGCTCCTAACCCCACATCTGACGCATCACTTTGTACGACAAAGTCTTTAGAGAAGTCGGGTGAGTACAACACTGGCTGGCTACATAAGGCTTGTTTCAAGAATTGGAATGCTGCCTCAGCCTCGGGGGTCCATTTAATCATGACCGACCCTTTCCCCTTCGTCAGGTTGGTTAGGGGCACAGCCTTAGAAGCAAAGTGGGGAATGAATCGCCGATAATACCCAGCGATTCCCAGAAAGGCTCGTACCTGCTTCTTGCTGTTGGGACGTGGCCAACTCTGGATGGCCTCGACTTTGTTGAGTTGGGGTTTTATTACTCCCCTCCCAATGGTGTACCCAAGATATTTGGCCTCTTCCTGCCCAATGGTACACTTCTTGGGGTTAGCCGTAAACCCCGCTTCCCGAACAGAGTCCAGGACTGCTTGCACTTTTGGCAGATGTGAGGCCCAATCTGTGCTATGGACAATTACGTCATCCAGGTAAGCCGCAGCATACTTCCGATGGGGCCTCAGCATCTGGTCCATTTTCCGCTGGAATGTGGCCGGCGCATTCTGTAACCCGAACGGCATTCTTTTATATTGGAACGCCCCGTCTGGGGTTACAAATGCGGTTTTCTCTTTGGCCGACTTGGCCAGGGGGATTTGCCAATACCCTTTTGTGAGGTCAAGAGTCGTCATGTATCGGGCTGTTCCCAGCCGGTCGATCAACTCATCTATACGTGGCATGGGGTAGGTGTCAAATTTTCTAACTTTGTTCAACTGACGAAAATCGTTACAAAATCGCCAGCTCCCATCCGGTTTAGGCACCAACACAATGGGACTAGACCAATCACTTTGGGACTCCTCTATCACCCCTAAGTTCAGCATTTTCTGTACTTCCTCCCGTATTGCCTCCCGTCGGGCCTCTGGGATCCGATAGGGTTTTAACTTCACCCTTTCACCGGGCGGGGTAATGATGTCATGCTCTACCCCAGATGTTTGTCCCGGCAGCTCAGAGAATACCTCCTTGTTGCGAAGCACAAACTCCTTAACCTCCTGTTGTTGGGGTTGTGACAAGGTGGCTGCTATTCCAACCTCAGGAATCACGCAACCAGTTTGAGCTGGTGACCAAGTGTCTGCGACTAGGGACTCTCTATCCCTCCAGGCTTTCAACAGATTAACGTGATAGATCTGTTCGGGCTTTCGCCTTCCTGGTTGTCTGACCTTGTAATTCACTTCGCTCACTTTTTCCATTATCTCGTAGGGGCCTTGCCATTTGGCAAGGAATTTACTTTCAACCGTAGGGACAAGTACCAGTATCCTATCCCCCGGGGAAAAGGTACGGGTCTTGGCTCCACGGTTGTACACTCTCTGCTGTGCTAACTGCGCTTGGGCCAAATGTTCCTTCACGATGGGCATTACCTGTACAATTCGGTCTTGCATCAGGGCGACATGCTCAATCACACTCCTGTGGGGAGAACTCTCACTTTCCCAAGTTTCCTTGGCAATATCCAACAGCCCTCTTGGGTGTCTCCCATACAGTAACTCAAAGGGGGAGAATCCCGTAGAGGATTGGGGCACCTCCCTAATAGCAAACATCAGATAAGGAAGTAGACAGTCCCAATCCTTTCCATCTCTATCCACCACTTTCTTTAACATTTGTTTTAGGGTTTTGTTGAATCTTTCAACCAGCCCATCGGTTTGGGGGTGATACACAGATGTACGTAATTGCGTCACTTTGAACAATTTACACAGCTCCTTCATAACCCGGGACATAAAGGGTGTACCTTGGTCCGTAAGCAGTTCTTTACAAATACCCACCCGGCTAAACACAAGAGATAGCTCTTTGGCTATGGTTTTGGCCGAGGTATTTCGGAGAGGGATCGCTTCTGGATAACGGGTGGCATAGTCCATTATAACTAATATGTACTGGTGCCCCCTAGCGGACTTGATTATAGGACCTACCAAATCAATGGCGATCCTCTCAAACGGGACCTCAATGATGGGTAGAGGGACCAGCGTGCTACGGAAATGTGGCATCGGGGCCGACCTCTGACACACAGGGCAGGAGGAACAATAATTTTCTATGTCCTTCATCACACCCGGCCAATAGAATCTCTGTAATACCCTCTCTCGGGTTTTCTCTGTCCCCAGATGACCTCCAAGAATGTGCCCATGAGCCAACTCCAACACCAACTTCCTGTAAGGTTTGGGCACCACAAGCTGCTCAATGGTTTCTTCTGCCCTTTTTGCCACCCGATACAGTAGGTCCTTCTCTACGCTGAAGTATGGGTAAGTGCAGGTATTATCTGGGTTCACTAACTCGCCATCTATTTTCACTACGTTTTCCCGTGCCTTTATTAGGGCGGGGTCTTTCAACTGTTCTGTGGCAAAGTTTTCCCTGTGAACCTCAAGATCAGAAAACTCCACAGACGGTAGGTTTTCGTCTGAGGGGGTGGGCTCCTCTCCAGTTTCTTGAGTCTCCCCTGCCAATACTGATAAGGGAAATTCCGGAGAGTCCTCACCACTCTCAGGGGAGTTCTGGCTATCACATTCCTGGTACATAGGGGCACCAGTGGGGGGCTCAGGATCATCCCACAGTTCCCAGAACTTCGGAAAATCCCTTCCCACAATGGCGTCATGCGGTAACTGAGATACTAAGCCCACTGGATGAAAGAGGGTACCTTTGGGGGTCTCGAAACACACTGTAGTCACTGGATACTCTCGGGTGTCCCCATGCACACAAATAACAGCTACCTTGCTATTCCCAGAGACCTCTGTTTTAACTAACTCAGCCTTTATCAGGGTCACAAGGCTACCTGAATCCAGCAATACCACAACATTTCTACCATTAACACACATTTTGCATAAATGTTTCTCAGTTCCTCGAATGGCAGTGCATGCGACTGTCGCACACAGCGACTGACGTCTGCCCGTCAGAAAGTCACACTGCATGGGTTCCTCCACAACCGGGCAATTGGCTGCAATATGTCCCGCTTGCCGGCAGCGGTAGCAAACGATCCTTCTTGCCGCCTCTTGAGCCGCTGATTTCCCAGGCTGTTCTCGCCAAACTTGGGGTAGAGCTCCCACCCTCTCACTCTCTCCACCCTCACCCCTTGGAATCCTCTTATCCGCCCCTGGGGATGGTCTGGTCTTAGGGTGGAAAGTCCGAGTGTCTCTGGAAGAGGCCGTCAGGTTCTCTGTAGCCAAGTATTTCTCCACACGATCCACAAGACCATCGGCCGTCTCTGGGTCTCCATGGCTTACCCACTTTTGGATGGCAGTAGGAAGAGCTCTCAAAAACCGATCCATTACAACACGTTCCACAATCTTTGGTGCGGACAAAGTCTCTGGCTGTAGCCACTTTCTGCTCAGGTGAATGAGATCATACATTTGAGACCTGGGGGGTTTTCCAAGCTGGAAAGTCCAGTTATGCACACGCTGAGCCCGGACAGCCAGGGTGACACCCAGCCTTGCCAATATTTCAGCTTTTAGCATCACATAGTCTTTTGCTTGGTTAGGCTCTAGGTCATAGTAAGCTTTCTGCGATTCACCAGTTAACAGAGGAGCCACCAGTCCAGCCCACTGCTCCTCAGGCCACTTTTCTCTTTCAGCGGTCCTTTCAAATGTGGTCAAAAATACCTCTGGATCATCCTCTCCAGTCATTTTTGTCAATAAACGACTGACCCCAAAGGACGCGGTATTAGTGGGACGGCTTTCCTCACTGGTCTGCGGACGTTGCTGCATTACTGCTTCCATCTGTTGTTGTAGTCTCTGCTCTTGCTTCTGCAACAGGTCTATGAAGCGGGCCTCAGATTGCTGCTGGGCTTGTTGCTGAGCCTCCAGACTCTGTTGCAAAGTTGCGTTTGTCTGCTGCTGGGCTGCAAGGCTCTGTTGATGAGCTTGCTGCTGGGCTGCAAGGCTCTGTTGATGAGCTTGCTGCTGGGCTGCAAGGCTCTTTTGCAAACCTGCATTTGTCTGCTGTTGATTGGCATTTGCTAGAGCCAGCTGTTTCAGTATCTCCTCCATGCTGGCTTAAAAAAAAACTGCCCGCATTCTCCACCAACTGTGAGGGGGTTAGCTCGGCAGCGGGTGTGGGTGACCCCCGGGATGGGCTCCCCACACAAAAACAGGCCCAGCAAACGGAGGTTGTGGTTTTCAAAATCAAAAAGGTGCGGTTTATTTTCTATTTACAGTGACAAAACACAGCAAAGCAAAAGAAACATAAACAAAATAAATCCTGGTCAACTTGACCTCTAACTAAACATACAGGTTTCCTAACTAACAACTGGGATCAGCCTAGTGCTGTCCTAGTCCCTAAGTCCCTGGTTTTAAATGTCCAAGCAAATAGCCACACAGGCTTTGTCTCACCGCACAGGGGTTCACTCTCCCTAGACAGTCCACACAGGTCTGGTTCCAGGCATGAGCTAACATCTAATGAAGCTGGGAGTTCTTATAGAGGCCTTAAACGAACTGACAGGCTTCAGCTGGTCTACTCAACTCCCTGTCTGCATGACGCCCAGCACTCTCCCTAGAGGTATGAGTCATCCATGAGCCCACTAGCCTTAGCTGGGCTTATACAACTCTCCGCCTAGTTGTATAAGTCGGCGTAAAGCCTGAATCTGGGCGAAATATATCTACCCCCCTGGATGCAACCAGGTGACTTTACCTTCCTGCTGTCACACTATGTAACCCCGCACTAGCGCGGTGTTGTGAGGAGCTTGCAGAGCAGCTCCATTTACTTAATTCCTGCCGCGACCAAAAATTGTGGTCACAGCATGTGTACATCCCCCACTGCTTCCTTGGCAGCTAAAGGGGAAGCGGTTGGCGGGAGGTAAAAAACAAGACTCAACCACAGGGCTTTACCTCCCCATAACCGCTAATGTGAACGAGCCCTAAAGATACAGCTTATTTCTTTAAAGTATACTTTCTGTCATTTCTATATTATGTGACAATTTATGTTTGCAAAATAACAGTGGGCCTTGCATAAGTTTCTTAAGGACCCTGCATTGGTGAAACGCGTAGAGGCGGGACTTCCAGGCATCACTTTGGTTTCCCGTGGCATCAGTTCCGGGCCCCTGTTTCTAGCTATTGAAACGCATGTTGGCTCCAGGTGAGTGGAGCGGCTGTGTTTTTGTAATATTGGCAAGGACTGGTTATTTTGGTGCCTGATCCGAGCACTAATTCATGTGAGTATGAGTTGTATTAAATGTTTGATAGCAACCTAATTTACAGTGCATCCGGAAAGAATTCACAGCGCTCCACTTTTTCCACATTTTGTTATGTTACAGCCTTATTGCAAAATGGATGAAATTTTTTATTGTCTTCAAAATTCTACAAACAATACCCCATAATGATAACATGAAAGAAGTTTGTTTGAAATCTTTGCAAATCAATAAAAAAACAAAAAAACATAAAAATAAATAAATCCCATGTACATAAGTATTCACAACCTTTGCCATGACACTCAAAATTGAGCTCTAATGCATCTTGTTTCCACTGACCATCCTTGAGATGTTTCTACAACTTGATTGGAGTCCACCTGTGGTAAATTCAGTTGATTGGACATTATTTGGAAAGGTACACACCTGTCTATATAAGGTCCCACAGTTGTCAGTGCATGTCAGAGCACAAACCAAGCCATGAAGTCCAAGGAATTGTCTGTAGACCTCCGAGACAGGATTGCAGGGAGGCACAGATCTAGGGAAGGGTAGAGAAACATTTCTGCAGCATCAAAGGTCCCAATGAGTACAATGGCCTCCATCATCTGTAAAGTATTAAGGTATTCCCAGGTATTAAGGTACGCCCAGGTCACTCCGAGGTATTAGGTGCTCCCAGGTATTAGGGTACTCCCAGGTATTAGGGTACTCCCAGGTTTTAAAGTACTCCCAGGTATTAAGGTACTTCCCAGGCATTAAAGTTACTCGCCGGCACTAAAGTTATTTCCAGGTGCTAAAGTTACTCCCAGCACCAAGGTACTCCAAGCACCAAGGCACCCCCAGTTACTAAAATTACTCCCAGGTACTAAGTTACTCCCAGCACTAAAGGTACTCCCAGCATTATCATTTATTCACAGACTGGTGATCTAAAGTAGATTTTGAGAATTCAAATAATTTAGCACATTTACTGTATATGCATGCCCATTTATACACAAACTTTATTGATTGACATATTCCACATAGAGTTATGTTTTTGCTGATCTGGAAAGTTAAAGCTGAACTTCATCTTTGGATACATTTTAAAGCTTGGCCCAAACGTAATATGTCCCTCACTAACATGTGAGGCTGCAGGATGTGATTGGCTGAGTCAGAGGTTGTGACATCATCAACCCAATCAGAGGAAGCTTTGAATTCATTAAAATAATACATCCCTGTGACAGGGGTCACTTTGGGCACAGGGTCATTGAGAACCCCACTATGATCTGTGCTAGTCAGATTCAATGCTGTATATACATTGTATATATTGTGTGTATATTGTGTGTTGGCTGCTGTGTACTAATTGCTGTGATGGGGTAGGGTGTGTTTGCATTCTATTGTCTATTGTGGCTTGTGGTAATTAAGTCTGTAATTATAGGTATTATAAACTAGCAGACAGACAGTCTGAGGAACATAAAGGTTATGCATAGTCATTTAAGATGTAAAGGGATTAGCTAATAAACCCACCTGTTGTCTGCTAAGAGCTGTCAGATGGGTATTGGGAGCTCGTTATGTAACTATTGTGTGAAGTCCTTTGATACTGGGTACTGTAGTTTAAAAGACAGTGAGGCTAGCCTAAAGGTCATGTGTCTGAGTCATCAGCTGTAGTTAATTAGCTCATGTAAATTAGGTCTGGTCAAAGGTGTATTGTCAGAGGAAAATGAGGAATGTAAGAACCTCCTCTCTGTGTGTATAAAACTTGAAGTTTGTCAATAAAGAAGGTTTAGACCTGCTGGAAACTTCATACAGAGTGTTTGTCTCGTATATCTGGAAGGATTATTCCTATGGGAAGCGGTCGCCTGACTGTGGAGTGTCTGGTAGCTGCTGTGTGTTCGGAAATGGAATATATCTAAACGACGTTAACCCCTGTTGTTACATTGGTGGCAGCAGTGGGATTGATTCCCACAGCCGGAAGGACAGCTACAGGAGGACACTCCAAACCACCACAGTGAATGACCAGCTTTGCAGCCTGCAGGAAAGCCACGCTAAAAGACTTACTTCAGAGCTGTGGAGGGACCGGTGGGACAAAGAACAAGGCCACCCTGATCAGTGAGCTAGCCGAGATGGATAAGACGGATGCTGATGCAGGACCCCGGTCAGTTGAAGACTTGTTTCAGCAACGAGTTCGAGAGCGGTTGGCATTATATGGTGCTAACCCATCAGAGACCGCCATACAGAATGCCATTAGAGACATCCAGCTGCAGGATGAGCGACAAGAGAGAGAACTAGAGCGGCAACATGAGCGGAGAATGGCGGAAATACGGAAATCAGAGACAACACCTAAAGATGCAGCGCCTTTTCGTAAGTTGCCCTTTCGGGCATTCAAACTATTTAAGGAAGGAGAGGAGGAAATTGAAGCGTTCCTGCAGGACTTTGAGAGACTATGCCAGATACATGAAGTACGGCCCCAAGATCGGGTCGCCTTACTGGCGAGTAATTTAACTGGCAGAGCGGCGGATGCGTATCGGGCCCTGGAAGATGAGGACGCTAAAGACTATGACCGGGTAAAAGAAGCTCTGCTAGCCCGATTTGCCATTACACCCGAAGCCAGCCGGATTAAGTTTCGAGAATCCCGGAAACAAACCCACATAACATACGTGGAGCGGGCACATCGTCTGCAGTGAGACCTTAAGGGCTGGTTCCAGGGAAGCCACGCTCATACCATAGAGGACATCACCCAACTAGTACACTTAGAACAGTTCTTTCACCACACCCCTACGGTATTACGGGATTGGGTGCGAGATAAGTGACCACGGACTGTACAGCAAGCGGCTACTTTGGCCGATGAATATCTGGACTCTCAAAGGTCAGGCAAAAGCGAGCGCTATCCACTATCTCGGCCCAGGTTACCAGCCTCTAACCCAACTTCAGCACCACCTCCAGCGGCCACTTATCCTCAGCAGCCCAGGTTCAACTCCCAGGACTACTCACAACCCATCAGGTGTTTCGGGTGTAGACAGCTAGGGCACAAAAAGCCAGACTGTCCATTGAATCCAGCCAGGCAGTCCCAGTCGTGGAGACAGCCAGCAAGGGGAACCCCCACACATCCATGCCTGCGGCCCACTGCGTTGAGGAGGAAGAACATTGGGGCGTCCTGCACGAGGCTGACCCAATACAAGCAGCTAACCCGGACAACAGGCAACAACACAGGCAGACTGTCCAGGTAAATGGAACGGTAGCCAATAGCCTACGTGATAGTGGCGCTACCATGACCCTACTACAGAAGAACCTCATCCCAGAGAGCCAACACACCGGAGACACTGTAGCCGTAAGAGTAGCGGGAGGTACCATCTTCCGGCTACCCATTGCCCGTGTTTCCCTGGATTGGGGGGTTGGTTCGGGACACGTGAATGTGGGGGTGATGAAGGATTTGCCAGCGGATGTACTACTGGGGAATGATTTGGCTCCCCTCGTTTCTGCTTACGCCCCGATGGGCCCCGCTGAAGCCAACCCAGTGACTACCTGTGCCCAGACCCATGCTGCTGGAACCGGCCCGCTTACGGCTGAGAACTGGGTAAGACTATCTCCCCCGACATGTACCTTAGATCAGTCAAAATATCACAGTCTAGAATTGGAATGTGACAAGTTGGCCAGGGAGAAATCGGAGATGCAACGACACTACGTCATGTATTATGAAATGTCCCATGGTTTGAACATTGAAATGCACAAACAGGCTGAAATTATCAAAAGGTTAAATGGGATTTGCGCCCAGGTTTTGCCTTACCTTTCCCAAGAGCATCAGCAACACGTTTTGGGAGCCATTGAGAGAGCAAAGCAAGTGACTGTTCCAGAACTGAATTCCATTATTCACCCTGCTACCTTACAACTTCCCCATCAGCTACTGACCCGGTAAGCAAAATGGCAATGCTGATGGGTTGTCCAGGCATTAGAGGAATGGAACTATGGACTAACTTCGGAATCAACCCGTCTGGGGTCTTCTCCTGTGTTAGTCTCCTGCCGAAAGGGGAGATGTGTGACAGGGGTCACTTTGGGCACAGGGTGAATGAGAACCCCACTATGATCTGTGCTAGTCAGATTCAATGCTGTATATACATTGTATATATTGTGTGTATATTGTGTGATGGCTGCTGTGTACTAATTGCTGTGATGGGGTAGGGTGTGATTGCATTCTATTGTCTATTGTGGCTTGTGGTAATTAAGTCTGTAATTATAGGTATTATAAACTAGCAGACAGACAGTCTGAGGAACATAAAGGTTATGCATAGTCATTTAAGATGTAAAGGGATTAGCTAATAAACCCACCTGTTGTCTGCTAAGAGCTGTCAGATGTGTATTGGGAGCTCGTTATGTAACTATTGTGTGAAGTCCTTTGATACTGGGTACTGTAGTTTAAAAGACAGTGAGGCTAGCCTAAAGGTCATGTGTCTGAGTCATCAGCTGTAGTTAATTAGCTCATGTAAATTAGGTCTGGTCAAAGGTGTATTGTCAGAGGAAAATGAGGAATGTAAGAACCTCCTCTCTGTGTGTATAAAACTTGAAGTTTGTCAATAAAGAAGGTCAGACCTGCTGGAAACTTCATACAGAGTGTTTGTCTCGTATATCTGGGAGGACTATTCCTATGGGAAGCGGTCGCCTGACTGTGGAGTGTCTGGTAGCTGCTGTGTGTTCGGAAATTGAATATATCTAAACGACGTTAACCCCTGTCGTTACAATCCCATTCTCTGAACGGCTGAGCCCCACTGTAATAGACTCTACTGTGTTCTTGATATGAGACAGGAAGGTCTTGGCTTGAACCCAGAACACAGTGCAGTATGCTGTATGTGGCCTGAGTTACATACAGTTTATACTGCACATACAGCGGCCTCAAGCGCCTTGGGTTCTGGCCAGTGGTGGCCGGTCCATGAGGGGCGCAGGGGTGCCGCCCCCCCCGTTAATTTGCCTATTAAGAAAAATAATCATAGAACTATTTATTTTTAAATACATGAAAATATGACTAACATTTTTTAACATCTTAAAGTTGTCTTAAGGTTGGTATTGGTAGGTAATATGTAGGCCTTATATTGTTTAGAAATATATGTTGCAGACTTTCGAAGCCGGATTCACACTGGTGTACTGTGGTTTGGCGAGTGTATGCACGGTTTCCATGCATTTAACACATACTTTTAGCTGCAGTGCCATTGACTTTTATTAGGTAGCGCATTTTTCCACATTTTCTGATAGCGCACCAAAGATGCAGCATGCAGGACTTAAGAAAAATGCGGCAAAAACACGCAATCTAATAGAAGTCAATAGGACTGTGGCCAAAAACGTGTGGAAAATGCACACATTGCGGCTAAACCGAAGCACACCGATGTGAACACAACCTAATGTTACTGAAGGGTCCACTGGGTGTTCACTGGGGAAACCACATGGCACAATGGGTGACTAGGGGATCGACACTCCAGGAAGTGTCAGTTTTTTTAAGAAACTTTGTGTAGCAATTTCTCTTCATTACAGATGTTTGGTGACACATGTGCAGATACCACATTTATTTGCAATTTTATTTTAGCAACAGAGATTGTGTAGCATCACCATCCTTAAAATACAAATTATTTCCATACAATTCAGTCTTCTAACCTCTCCGGTAACGTTATTATATTTTACTGGACATTAATGCAGACATTCCTTTTTATTTTTAATTTATTTTTTGGGTGAAGCGAAAAAGCATTGACTTGTTAAAATAAAAAGAGAAACCTTCCACAATGACTTTGAAAAGCCTTTTACCACAGGAATGACAGCATTAATGTCCTAATTAGGCAAATGAGAGTGTGATTTCTAAGGGGAATAGTCCTCCGAGGTTCACAATGGTTCCTTTAACGGTTACAATTAAAACTGAAGACGAATCTGTGAAGTGTTTAAAAATAGACCTGGAAGGACACATTCAGTGGAGCACGCGGGCTACTTTCTGTACCGCGATCTAAGGTGACACCAATGCTTGGTTTGGAGAAGAAGATTTCAATTGTCACCTACACATGCAAATAATCTTTTCATTTATTTCCCTTCTGCTTTGCTGAGGCAGAATAAATTTGACCTCGGTTATCACTTATCATTTATTGTATTGCTCAAACAAAATGTTCTTGATTAAAAAAATCTTTAATTTCCCTATAGCTCCATTCAAAACTAGGAAGAGAGGATGTGGCCACTCTAGGGGGGAACCTTGATGAGAATCCACCGTGCAGATATCACAGGTGCAGGCAATGCATTCAGCAAGGCAGGAACAAAGGAAGTTTCTGGACAGCCGCACTCTGAACAATGGTTGCCATTATTGAATAAAAAACAGCACTACAAGTCACAGCAAACAAAAGAACCTGGGCACTGATGCGTTTCGCACTAAATCTAGTGCTTACTCGTAGCTGAGTCTTAGCTATGACTAAGCACTAAATTTAGTGCGAAACGCGTCAGCTTCCCAGGTTCTTTTGTTTGCTGTGACTTGTAGTGCTGTTTTTTATTCAATAAAGGCATCCATTGTTTAGAGTGCAGCTGTCCAAAAACTTCCTTTGTTCCTCCATTCAAAACTAATGCCGCGTACACACGACCGTTTTTAATGTCATTGAAAAAAACTGCATTTTTCTCGACGTGATTTTTCGTGTTTCCTCTCAAGCCTGCCTTGCCTACACACTATCGTGGAAAAAAATGTTCCAGTAAAGCGCGGTGACGTACAACACGTACGACTGCACTATAAAGGGGAAGTTCCATTCGGATGGCGCCACCCTTCATGTTAGTAAAGTTTGTTGAGAGACGATTCGCGCTTTTCAGCCTCGTGCTTTTCAGTCCGTTACAGCGTGACGAATGTGCTATCTATATTACGAACGCTAGTTTTACCAGAACGAGCGCTCCCGTCTCATACTTGATTCTGAGCATGCGCATTTTTTTCCACGTCGTTAAAGCCCACACACGGCCGTTTTTCATGATGAGAAAAACGACTATGTAAAAAACGACGTGAAAAATTAGAGCATGTTCCAATTTTTTCATGGCCGTTTTTCACGTCGTGAAAAATGCTCTGAAGCCCACACACGATCATTTTTAATGACCATTTTAAAAAAAATTATTTTTCTCGTCATTAAAAACGGTCGTGTGTACGTGGCATTAGCATTCCGTGAACATGTGCAAAAACACAAGTTTTTTGCATAAGTTCATGGAAAACCACATGTCATGCTTGCAGTGGCATTTATTTTTAATGGCACTCCAAATGTAGCAAGCAGACACCCATTTTTGCGGGCGTCAAAACGTGCATCAAATGCACCAGAATGCATGATTAAAAAACACAATAAGCCCAACGCCAAAAGAAGTACAAGAGCTTCTTTGGAGTGTATGTCACACAAAGGGTAGCCCATTGAAATGACTAGGTGAACAATTATGTTGCGCTTAAATGAAATAAACAGTAAATAAATGATATAAACAAGTCCAAGAGTAGGGATGAGCTTCGTGTTCGAGTCGAACATATGTTCGACTCGAACATCGGCTGTTCGATCGTTCGACGAAGATCGAACGATTTGGGCCGTTCGCGCCAAATTCGAGTGACGCGAACGGCCCACAATGCACTACGCCATCGCAGTGTCATCCAGGCGCTGTGATTGGCCAAGCATGCACTGTGACCCGGCATGCTTGGCCAATCACAGCGCCGGCAGCGAGGAGAGCAATGATTGGCCACAGGCAGGATGCCTGTGGCCAATTATTGCTGAGGGTGTTTAGTACACGCCCCACACTATAAAAGGCCGCCAGCACGGCGGCCTAGTGTAGTGTGTTCCGGAGCAGGGAAAGAGCAGCATAGGCAGGGACAGTGACTTTTATTTCTTTCTTGCTTAACCTGGATTCCTTTAGTTTAGGGAAAGAGAAGGATAGGTAGGGAGAGTGTCAGTGTGTTTTGTGCTTGTGCTATAGTGTGCTTTAAAAAAACATTTTTTCTAGGGACAGAAAACTCTAGGTAGGGAGAGTGTCAGTTTCTTTCACTGTGCAAGTCCTTGTTTCCAGGGACAGGGAAGGACAGTGAGTGAATTCTCCTTGTGCTATAGTGTGCTTAAAAAAAACATTTTTTCTAGGGACAGAAAACTCTAGGTAGGGAGAGTGTCAGTTTCTTTCACTGTGCAAGTCCTTGTTTCCAGGGACAGGGAAGGACAGTGAGTGAATTCTCCTTGTGCTCTAGTGTGCTTAAAAAAATTTTTTTCTAGGGACAGAAAACTCTAGGTAGGGAGAGTGTCAATTTCTTTCACTGTGCAAGTCCTTGTTTCCAGGGACAGGGAAGGACAGTGAGTGAATTCTCCTTGTGCTATAGTGTGCTTAAAAAAAACATTTTTTCTAGGGACAGAAAACTCTAGGTAGGGAGAGTGTCAGTTTCTTTCACTGTGCAAGTCCTTGTTTCCAGGGACAGGGAAGGACAGTGAATGAATTCTCCTTGTGCTATAGTGTGCTTAAAAAAAACATTTTTTATAGGGACAGAAAACTCTAGGTAGGGAGAGTGTCAGTTTCTTTCACTGTGCAAGTCCTTGTTTCCAGGGACAGGGAAGGACAGTGAGTGAATTCTCCTTGTGCTATAGTGTGCTTAAAAAAAACATTTTTTCTAGGGACAGAAAACTCTAGGTAGGGAGAGTGTCAGTTTCTTTCACTGTGCAAGTCCTTGTTTCCAGGGACAGGGAAGGACAGTGAGTGAATTCTCCTTGTGCTCTAGTGTGCTTAAAAAAAACATTTTTTCTAGGGACAGAAAACTCTAGGTAGGGAGAGTGTCAGTTTCTTTCACTGTGCAAGTCCTTGTTTCCAGGGACAGGGAAGGACAGTGAGTGAATTCTCCTTGTGCTATAGTGTGCTTAAAAAAAACATTTTTTCTAGGGACAGAAAACTCTAGGTAGGGAGAGTGTCAGTTTCTTTCACTGTGCAAGTCCTTGTTTCCAGGGACAGGGAAGGACAGTGAGTGAATTCTCCTTGTGCTATAGTGTGCTTAAAAAAAACATTTTTTCTAGGGACAGAAAACTCTAGGTAGGGAGAGTGTCAGTTTCTTTCACTGTGCAAGTCCTTGTTTCCAGGGACAGGGAAGGACAGTGAGTGAATTCTCCTTCTGCTATAGTGTGCTTAAAAAAAACATTTTTTCTAGGGACAGAAAACTCTAGGTAAGGAGAGTGTCAGTTTCTTTCACTGTGCAAGTCCTTGTTTCCAGGGACAGGGAAGGACAGTGAGTGAATTCTCCTTGTGCTCTAGTGTGCTTAAAAAAAAAAAAAAATTCTAGGGACAGAAAACTCTAGGTAGGGAGAGTGTCAGTTTCTTTCACTGTGCAAGTCCTTGTTTCCAGGGACAGGGAAGGACAGTGAGTGAATTCTCCTTGTGCTATAGTGTGCTTAAAAAAAACATTTTTTCTAGGGACAGAAAACTCTAGGTAGGGAGAGTGTCAGTTTCTTTCACTGTGCAAGTCCTTGTTTCCAGGGACAGGGAAGGACAGTGAGTGAATTCTCCTTGTGCTATAGTGTGCTTAAAAAAGACATTTTTTCTAGGGACAGAAAACTCTAGGTAGGGAGAGTGTCAGTTTCTTTCACTGTGCAAGTCCTTGTTTCCAGGGACAGGGAAGGACAGTGAGTGAATTCTCCTTGTGCTATAGTGTGCTTAAAAAAAAACATTTTTTCTAGGGACAGAAAACTCTAGGTAGGGAGAGTGTCAGTTTCTTTCACTGTGCAAGTCCTTGTTTCCAGGGACAGGGAAGGACAGTGAGTGAATTCTCCTTGTGCTATAGTGTGCTTAAAAAAAACATTTTTTTCTAGGGACAGAAAACTCTAGGTAGGGAGAGTGTCAGTTTCTTTCACTGTGCAAGTCCTTGTTTCCAGGGACAGGGAAGGACAGTGAGTGAATTCTCCTTGTGCTCTAGTGTGCTTAAAAAAAACATTTTATCTAGGGACAGAAAACTCTAGGTAGGGAGAGTGTCAGTTTCTTTCACTGTGCAAGTCCTTGTTTCCAGGGACAGGGAAGGACAGTGAGTGAATTCTCCTTGTGCTATAGTGTGCTTAAAAAAAACATTTTTTCTAGGGACAGAAAACTCTAGGTAGGGAGAGTGTCAGTTTCTTTCACTGTGCAAGTCCTTGTTTCCAGGGACAGGGAAGGACAGTGAGTGAATTCTCCTTGTGCTCTAGTGTGCTTAAAAAAATTTTTTTTTCTAGGGACAGAAAACTCTAGGTAGGGAGAGTGTCAGTTTCTTTCACTGTGCAAGTCCTTGTTTCCAGGGACAGGGAAGGACAGTGAGTGAATTCTCCTTGTGCTATAGTGTGCTTAAAAAAAACATTTTTTCTAGGGACAGAAAACTCTAGGTAGGGAGAGTGTCAGTTTCTTTCACTGTGCAAGTCCTTGTTTCCAGGGACAGGGAAGGACAGTGAGTGAATTCTCCTTGTGCTATAGTGTGCTTAAAAAAAACATTTTTTATAGGGACAGAAAACTCTAGGTAGGGAGAGTGTCAGTTTCTTTCACTGTGCAAGTCCTTGTTTCCAGGGACAGGGAAGGACAGTGAGTGAATTCTCCTTGTGCTATAGTGTGCTTAAAAAAAAAATTTTTCTAGGGACAGAAAACTCTAGGTAGGGAGAGTGTCAGTTTCTTTCACTGTGCAAGTCCTTGTTTCCAGGGACAGGGAAGGACAGTGAGTGAATTCTCCTTGTGCTATAGTGTGCTTAAAAAAAACATTTTTTCTAGGGACAGAAAACTCTAGGTAGGGAGAGTGTCAGTTTCTTTCACTGTGCAAGTCCTTGTTTCCAGGGACAGGGAAGGACAGTGAGTGAATTCTCCTTGTGCTATAGTGTGCTTAAAAAAAACATTTTTTCTAGGGACAGAAAACTCTAGGTAGGGAGAGTGTCAGTTTCTTTCACTGTGCAAGTCCTTGTTTCCAGGGACAGGGAAGGACAGTGAGTGAATTCTCCTTGTGCTCTAGTGTGCTTAAAAAAAAAAAAAAATTCTAGGGACAGAAAACTCTAGGTAGGGAGAGTGTCAGTTTCTTTCACTGTGCAAGTCCTTGTTTCCAGGGACAGGGAAGGACAGTGAGTGAATTCTCCTTGTGCTATAGTGTGCTTAAAAAAAACATTTTTTCTAGGGACAGAAAACTCTAGGTAGGGAGAGTGTCAGTTTCTTTCACTGTGCAAGTCCTTGTTTCCAGGGACAGGGAAGGACAGTGAGTGAATTCTCCTTGTGCTATAGTGTGCTTAAAAAAGACATTTTTTCTAGGGACAGAAAACTCTAGGTAGGGAGAGTGTCAGTTTCTTTCACTGTGCAAGTCCTTGTTTCCAGGGACAGGGAAGGACAGTGAGTGAATTCTCCTTGTGCTATAGTGTGCTTAAAAAAAAACATTTTTTCTAGGGACAGAAAACTCTAGGTAGGGAGAGTGTCAGTTTCTTTCACTGTGCAAGTCCTTGTTTCCAGGGACAGGGAAGGACAGTGAGTGAATTCTCCTTGTGCTATAGTGTGCTTAAAAAAAACATTTTTTTCTAGGGACAGAAAACTCTAGGTAGGGAGAGTGTCAGTTTCTTTCACTGTGCAAGTCCTTGTTTCCAGGGACAGGGAAGGACAGTGAGTGAATTCTCCTTGTGCTCTAGTGTGCTTAAAAAAAACATTTTATCTAGGGACAGAAAACTCTAGGTAGGGAGAGTGTCAGTTTCTTTCACTGTGCAAGTCCTTGTTTCCAGGGACAGGGAAGGACAGTGAGTGAATTCTCCTTGTGCTATAGTGTGCTTAAAAAAAACATTTTTTCTAGGGACAGAAAACTCTAGGTAGGGAGAGTGTCAGTTTCTTTCACTGTGCAAGTCCTTGTTTCCAGGGACAGGGAAGGACAGTGAGTGAATTCTCCTTGTGCTCTAGTGTGCTTAAAAAAAAAAATTTTTCTAGGGACAGAAAACTCTAGGTAGGGAGAGTGTCAGTTTCTTTCACTGTGCAAGTCCTTGTTTCCAGGGACAGGGAAGGACAGTGAGTGAATTCTCCTTGTGCTATAGTGTGCTTAAAAAAAACATTTTTTCTAGGGACAGAAAACTCTAGGTAGGGAGAGTGTCAGTTTCTTTCACTGTGCAAGTCCTTGTTTCCAGGGACAGGGAAGGACAGTGAGTGAATTCTCCTTGTGCTATAGTGTGCTTAAAAAAAACATTTTTTATAGGGACAGAAAACTCTAGGTAGGGAGAGTGTCAGTTTCTTTCACTGTGCAAGTCCTTGTTTCCAGGGACAGGGAAGGACAGTGAGTGAATTCTCCTTGTGCTATAGTGTGCTTAAAAAAAAAATTTTTCTAGGGACAGAAAACTCTAGGTAGGGAGAGTGTCAGTTTCTTTCACTGTGCAAGTCCTTGTTTCCAGGGACAGGGAAGGACAGTGAGTGAATTCTCCTTGTGCTATAGTGTGCTTAAAAAAAACATTTTTTCTAGGGACAGAAAACTCTAGGTAGGGAGAGTGTCAGTTTCTTTCACTGTGCAAGTCCTTGTTTCCAGGGACAGGGAAGGACAGTGAGTGAATTCTCCTTGTGCTATAGTGTGCTTAAAAAAAACATTTTTTCTAGGGACAGAAAACTCTAGGTAGGGAGAGTGTCAGTTTCTTTCACTGTGCAAGTCCTTGTTTCCAGGGACAGGGAAGGACAGTGAGTGAATTCTCCTTGTGCTCTAGTGTGCTTAAAAAAAACATTTTTTCTAGGGACAGAAAACTCTAGGTAGGGAGAGTGTCAGTTTCTTTCACTGTGCAAGTCCTTGTTTCCAGGGACAGGGAAGGACAGTGAGTGAATTCTCCTTGTGCTATAGTGTGCTTAAAAAAAACATTTTTTCTAGGGACAGAAAACTCTAGGTAGGGAGAGTGTCAGTTTATTTCACTGTGCAAGTCCTTGTTTCCAGGGACAGGGAAGGACAGTGAGTGAATTCTCCTTGTGCTATAGTGTGCTTAAAAAAAACATTTTTTCTAGGGACAGAAAACTCTAGGTAGGGAGAGTGTCAGTTTCTTTCACTGTGCAAGTCCTTGTTTCCAGGGACAGGGAAGGACAGTGAGTGAATTCTCCTTGTGCTATAGTGTGCTTAAAAAAAACATTTTTTCTAGGGACAGAAAACTCTAGGTAGGGAGAGTGTCAGTTTCTTTCACTGTGCAAGTCCTTGTTTCCAGGGACAGGGAAGGACAGTGAGTGAATTCTCCTTGTGCTATAGTGTGCTTAAAAAAAAACATTTTTTCTAGGGACAGAAAACTCTAGGTAGGGAGAGTGTCAGTTTCTTTCACTGTGCAAGTCCTTGTTTCCAGGGACAGGGAAGGACAGTGAGTGAATTCTCCTTGTGCTATAGTGTGCTTAAAAAAAACATTTTTTATAGGGACAGAAAACTCTAGGTAGGGAGAGTGTCAGTTTCTTTCACTGTGCAAGTCCTTGTTTCCAGGGACAGGGAAGGACAGTGAGTGAATTCTCCTTGTGCTATAGTGTGCTTAAAAAAGACATTTTTTCTAGGGACAGAAAACTCTAGGTAGGGAGAGTGTCAGTTTCTTTCACTGTGCAAGTCCTTGTTTCCAGGGACAGGGAAGGACAGTGAGTGAATTCTCCTTGTGCTATAGTGTGCTTAAAAAAAAACATTTTTTCTAGGGACAGAAAACTCTAGGTAGGGAGAGTGTCAGTTTCTTTCACTGTGCAAGTCCTTGTTTCCAGGGACAGGGAAGGACAGTGAGTGAATTCTCCTTGTGCTATAGTGTGCTTAAAAAAAACATTTTTTCTAGGGACAGAAAACTCTAGGTAGGGAGAGTGTCAGTTTCTTTCACTGTGCAAGTCCTTGTTTCCAGGGACAGGGAAGGACAGTGAGTGAATTCTCCTTGTGCTATAGTGTGCTTAAAAAAAACATTTTTTCTAGGGACAGAAAACTCTAGGTAGGGAGAGTGTCAGTTTTTTTCACTGTGCAAGTCCTTGTTTCCAGGGACAGGGAAGGACAGTGAGTGAATTCTCCTTGTGCTATAGTGTGCTTAAAAAAAACATTTTTTCTAGGGACAGAAAACTCTAGGTAGGGAGAGTGTCAGTTTCTTTCACTGTGCAAGTCCTTGTTTCCAGGGACAGGGAAGGACAGTGAGTGAATTCTCCTTGTGCTATAGTGTGCTTAAAAAAAACATTTTTTCTAGGGACAGAAAACTCTAGGTAGGGAGAGTGTCAGTTTCTTTCACTGTGCAAGTCCTTGTTTCCAGGGACAGGGAAGGACAGTGAGTGAATTCTCCTTGTGCTATAGTGTGCTTAAAAAAAAATTTTTTTCTAGGGACAGAAAACTCTAGGTAGGGAGAGTGTCAGTTTCTTTCACTGTGCAAGTCCTTGTTTCCAGGGACAGGGAAGGACAGTGAGTGAATTCTCCTTGTGCTATAGTGTGCTTAAAAAAAACATTTTTTATAGGGACAGAAAACTCTAGGTAGGGAGAGTGTCAGTTTCTTTCACTGTGCAAGTCCTTGTTTCCAGGGACAGGGAAGGACAGTGAGTGAATTCTCCTTGTGCTATAGTGTGCTTAAAAAAGACATTTTTTCTAGGGACAGAAAACTCTAGGTAGGGAGAGTGTCAGTTTCTTTCACTGTGCAAGTCCTTGTTTCCAGGGACAGGGAAGGACAGTGAGTGAATTCTCCTTGTGCTATAGTGTGCTTAAAAAAAAACATTTTTTCTAGGGACAGAAAACTCTAGGTAGGGAGAGTGTCAGTTTCTTTCACTGTGCAAGTCCTTGTTTCCAGGGACAGGGAAGGACAGTGAGTGAATTCTCCTTGTGCTATAGTGTGCTTAAAAAAAACATTTTTTCTAGGGACAGAAAACTCTAGGTAGGGAGAGTGTCAGTTTCTTTCACTGTGCAAGTCCTTGTTTCCAGGGACAGGGAAGGACAGTGAGTGAATTCTCCTTGTGCTATAGTGTGCTTAAAAAAAACATTTTTTCTAGGGACAGAAAACTCTAGGTAGGGAGAGTGTCAGTTTCTTTCACTGTGCAAGTCCTTGTTTCCAGGGACAGGGAAGGACAGTGAGTGAATTCTCCTTGTGCTATAGTGTGCTTAAAAAAAACATTTTTTCTAGGGACAGAAAACTCTAGGTAGGGAGAGTGTCAGTTTCTTTCACTGTGCAAGTCCTTGTTTCCAGGGACAGGGAAGGACAGTGAGTGAATTCTCCTTGTGCTATAGTGTGCTTAAAAAAAACATTTTTTATAGGGACAGAAAACTCTAGGTAGGGAGAGTGTCAGTTTCTTTCACTGTGCAAGTCCTTGTTTCCAGGGACAGGGAAGGACAGTGAGTGAATTCTCCTTGTGCTATAGTGTGCTTAAAAAAAACATTTTTTCTAGGGACAGAAAACTCTAGGTAGGGAGAGTGTCAGTTTCTTTCACTGTGCAAGTCCTTGTTTCCAGGGACAGGGAAGGACAGTGAGTGAATTCTCCTTGTGCTATAGTGTGCTTAAAAAAAACATTTTTTCTAGGGACAGAAAACTCTAGGTAGGGAGAGTGTCAGTTTCTTTCACTGTGCAAGTCCTTGTTTCCAGGGACAGGGAAGGACAGTGAGTGAATTCTCCTTGTGCTCTAGTGTGCTTAAAAAAAACATTTTTTCTAGGGACAGAAAACTCTAGGTAGGGAGAGTGTCAGTTTCTTTCACTGTGCAAGTCCTTGTTTCCAGGGACAGGGAAGGACAGTGAGTGAATTCTCCTTGTGCTATAGTGTGCTTAAAAAAAACATTTTTTCTAGGGACAGAAAACTCTAGGTAGGGAGAGTGTCAGTTTCTTTCACTGTGCAAGTCCTTGTTTCCAGGGACAGGGAAGGACAGTGAGTGAATTCTCCTTGTGCTATAGTGTGCTTAAAAAAAACATTTTTTCTAGGGACAGAAAACTCTAGGTAGGGAGAGTGTCAGTTTCTTTCACTGTGCAAGTCCTTGTTTCCAGGGACAGGGAAGGACAGTGAGTGAATTCTCCTTGTGCTATAGTGTGCTTAAAAAAAACATTTTTTATAGGGACAGAAAACTCTAGGTAGGGAGAGTGTCAGTTTCTTTCACTGTGCAAGTCCTTGTTTCCAGGGACAGGGAAGGACAGTGAGTGAATTCTCCTTGTGCTATAGTGTGCTTAAAAAAAACATTTTTTCTAGGGACAGAAAACTCTAGGTAGGGAGAGTGTCAGTTTCTTTCACTGTGCAAGTCCTTGTTTCCAGGGACAGGGAAGGACAGTGAGTGAATTCTCCTTGTGCTATAGTGTGCTTAAAAAAAAACATTTTTTCTAGGGACAGAAAACTCTAGGTAGGGAGAGTGTCAGTTTCTTTCACTGTGCGAGTCCTTGTTTCTAGGGACAAAGAAGGAAAGTGAGGGGAATTCTCCTTGTGCTATAGTGTGCTAAAGCATTCCTCATCAACCATCTTTGAAATCCTTGATTTTTGGACAGTCAGGGAAATTGTCGTTGTGCTATTTTGTGCAAAAGCAATCATCCTCAACCATATTTAGAAATCCTTAAGTAAAGGGACAGAGAAGGACACCTGAAGGTAGCCCTTATTGCTTTTTTCCCATCTCCCTGCAGGCCATCTATTAGAATGTCTGGAAGGCAAACAAGGAGAGGCAGACAGTCAGGAGGCAATAAAAGAGGGCAAGCAGGCTCTGTGTCTGGGGGCAACAGTGCTGGTCGTGGACGCGGTGCATTGTCATCAGCACATGGCCATGGGACACGCTTGTCCTTCTTTTCGGCAGCTGGACATGTTGAGCCACATCATGCCGAAGACTTGGTAGAGTGGATGACCAAGCCCTCCTCCTCCTCCTCATCCTCTCTCACCCAGGCTCAGGGTACTGGCAAAGCAGCTGCCAAAGCGTCCTCTTCCCTGTTATCAATATCAGACTCATCATCAGTCACTCCTTCCCTAGACCCACCATGTCCTCCTCCTGAGGAGTCCCCCGAACTGTTTGAGCACAGTGTTGGGTACATGCTCCAGGAGGATGCCCAGCGTTTCGAAGGGTCTGATGATGAAACCCAGCTACAGGAAGGCAGTAGGGTGAGAGCAGACAGAGGGGATGCTCAAGAAGGACACCAATCTGGCAGTCATGTTCCAGCAGCTGCAGCATACTGCCAGATTGGCTCCAGTGATGAGGAGGGAGGGGATGATGAGGTCACTGACTCCACGTGGGTGCCTAATAGGAGAGAGGAGGAGGAGGATGAGGAGGAGGCACATCTCCAACGAGGCAGGATGCCCTTTGGTGGCCAGCGTAAGGGCAGTACACCGACGGAATCACACCGCAGAGCTCCGCCTGTGCAGGGCGCTGCCTCTGCCCGTCATTCAAAAAGTTCCTTGGTGTGGGCCTTTTTTGAGGCTAGTGCATCAGATCGCACAGCTGCTGTTTGCAACATATGTCTCAAGCGTATATCGCGTGGCCAAAACATCAGCCGCTTGGGTACCACATGCCTGACCAGACATATGTTGACCTGCCATGCAGCTCGTTGGCAAGCCTACCTCAAAGACCCACACCAAAGAACAAAGCGGACCTCTCCTTGCACCGCATCAGCTGGGATCTCCAACCCCACTATAACTTCAGTCCTCTCTGAAACATGCACTGAGAGGAATGAAGGTGTAGAATTAGGTGTGTCACAGCCAAGTACTTGCGCCCACTCTGCTAGCAGTACACCGACGTCCGATTCTAGCAGGCAAATTTCCCTGCCCCAGCTGCTGGACCGTCGAAAGAAGTTCACTCCCAGCCATCCACATGCCCAGCGGTTGAATGCTAGCTTGGCTAAATTGCTAGCGCTTCAACTGCTGCCTTTTCAGTTGGTAGACTCGGCCCCCTTCCGTGAGTTTGTGCAATGTGCGGTTCCTCAGTGGCAGGTTCCCAAACGCCACTTTTTCTCACGGAAGGCTATTCCGGCTCTCTACCGGCATGTGGAAGGCAATGTCTTGGCCTCGCTGGACAGGGCGGTCAGCGGTAAGGTGCATATTACCGCTGACTCATGGTCCAGCAGGCATGGACAGGGACGTTACCTTTCTTTCACGGCCCATTGGGTCACTCTTTTGGCAGCTGGGAAGGATGCAGGACAAGGTGCAGTAGTGTTGGAGGTTGTCCCACCGCCACGCCTCCAAAATGCTACTACTGGTTGTGACACACCTCTCTCCTCCACCCCCTCCTCTTCTTCTTCCTCCATGGCCTCTTCCTGTGGTTTGTCCTATGAACCAGCGGTGCTCCGTAGCCGTTCACGGGGCTACGCAAGTACGCAGGCAAAAAGATGCCATGCCGTGCTTGCGCTGGTGTGTTTGGGGGACAGAAGCCACACTGGGGCAGAGGTCCTGTCTGCTCTGCAGGGCCAGGCCGAGAGGTGGTTGACGCCACGCCAGCTTAAGCCAGGAATGGTGGTTTGCGACAATGGCACCAACCTCCTCTCCGCCCTTCGACAGGGACAACTGACCCATGTGCCCTGTGTGGCTCACGTCCTTAACCTGGTGGTGCAGCGTTTCTTGGGCAGGTACCCGGGCTTACAGGATGTCCTGAGGCAGGCCAGGAAAGTCTGTGTGCATTTCCGCAGATCTTATAATGCCAGTGCTCGCCTGGCTGAGCTGCAAAAGGAGTTGAACCTGCCCAAGAACCGCCTTATATGTGACATGCCCACCAGGTGGAACTCAACGTTGGCCATGCTGCAGCGGCTGCACACGCAGCAGAGGGCCATCAATGAGTACCTGTGCGACTACGGCACCAGGACAGGGTCAGGGGAGCTCGGTTTTTTTTTCTCCACGCCAGTGGGGCATGATCAGGGATGCATGCACTGTCCTGGCACCATTTGAGGAGGCCACGAGGATGGTGAGCAGTGACAGTGCATGCATCAGTGACACTGTACCTCTTGTCCACCTGTTGGAGCACACGCTGCGTGGAATAATGGACAGGGCACTTGAGGCAGAACAGAGGCAGGAAGAGGAGGACTTCCTTGCCTCTCAAGGCCCCCTTTACCCAGACAGTGTTCCTTCTGTCCCACCCATCGCACAGGAAGAGGAAGAGGAGGAGGAGGAGGAGGAGGATTGTGTCAGCATGGAGGTGGAGGCTGGCACACAGCATCATCAGCAGCAGTCTTTTAGGGATGATTTACGGTCCCAAGAAACCAGTGGACTTGTACGTGGCTGGGAGGAGGTGGCTGCGGATCATGTCGTCCTTAGTGACCCAGAGGACTCCGGAGCGAATGCCTCAGCAAACCTACGCTGCATGGCCTCCCTGATCCTGCAAAGTCTGCGGAAGGATCCTCGTATTCTTCGGATCAAGGAGAGGGACCATTACTGGCTGGCCACTCTCCTTGATCCACGGTACAAGGGTAAGGTTGCGGACCTTATGTTACCTTCGCAGAGGGAGCAGAGGATGAGACAACTCCGGGAGGCCTTGCAGAAAGGTCTGTGCAACGCGTTCCCAGAGACTGGGAGGTTACAAACTCCTGGTCCTGGACAACGAGTTGCTGAGGCTTCGGCCAGTCAAAGAAGGAGCGGTGGGGAAGGTGGCCGTCTGACCGATGCGTTCAGACAATTCTTTAGTCCGCAGCCCCAAAGTATGATCGGTTCCAGCAACCATCGCCAGCGTCTGATAAACATGGTGCAGGAATATCTAGGGGCAAGGTCAGACTTGGACACCTTCCCCACCGAAAATCCTCTGGCTTACTGGGTCTTGAGGATGGATCACTGGCCAGAGCTTGCACAGTATGCAATTGAGCTACTGGCCTGTCCTGCATCCAGCGTTCTTTCGGAACGCACATTCAGTGCTGCTGGAGGATTTGTCACGGATCACAGGGTGCGCCTGTCCACCGACTCGGTTGATCGACTGACTTTCATCAAGATGAACCAGTCTTGGATCACCACCAGCTACCACACACCTGATGCTGATATAACAGACTAATTGATTTTAACATGTCACATCCCTTCAAGACTGATGCTGATGCTGAGTGCCTGTGCTGTTATGTTGACTGGCTATCCTCCTCCTCCGAGTCCTCAATGATACGATTGATGATGATAGCTTGGAAGATCATTTTTGTTTATGGGTGCCGCCACCAGTGGCTAAGGCCCAATTTTTCAGCCCCTGTTTTACAGGGGCGTGTAATTACAATTTTTTTAGCAATAATTTGCCATAGGGCTCATTGCTGTGCTCCAAGTACAGTATCTGTGAGGGGTTGGAGTGTTGTGGCACCAGTGCCTAAGGCCCAATTTTTCAGCCCCTGTTTAACAGGGGCGTGTCATTACAATTTTTGAAGCAATACTTTGCAACAGGGCTCATTGCTGTGCTCCAAGTAACGTATCTGTGAGGGGTTGTAGTGTTGTGCCACCAGTGCCTAAGGCCCAATTTTTCAGCCCCTGTTCAACAGGGGCATGCAATTACAATTCTTGATCTAATAATTCACAGCAGGGCCCATTGCTGCACCCACCAAGAGTAACTCTGAGGGCTTACAGTGTTGTGGCAACGCCACCACCACCACCACCACCACGAAAGGCCCAATTTTTCAGCCCCTGTTCAAAAGGGGCATGTAATTACAATTCTTGATCTAATAATTCACAGCAGGGCCCATTCCTGCACCCACCAAGAGTAACTCTGAGGGCTTACAGTGTTGTGGCAACACCACCACCACCACCACCACCACGAAAGGCCCAATTTTTCAGCCCCTGTTCAACAGGGGCATGCAATTACAATTCTTGATCTAATAATTCACAGCAGGGCCCATTGCTGCACCCACCAAGAGTAACTGTCAGGGCTTACAGTTTTGTGGCACCAGCACCACCATCAAAGGCCCAATTTTTACTACCACTGTTCAACAATTATATGTAATTAAAATTCCTGATATAATAGTTGACAGCAGGGCGTTCCAGCACCAACCAAGAGTAACTGTGAGTGCTTACAGTGTTGTGCCAACACCAACAACTAAGGGGCCTATTTCTGCAGAGTATATACGGCAGGTCCCTACTTTCAAACATCCAACTTACAAACGACTCCTACTTGCAAACGCAAGAAGACAACAGGAAGTGAGAGGAAATCTACCACTAGGAAGGAAAATTCTCTCCTGTAAGAATAAATATGGGAGAAAGGTGTCTCCTCTGTACTGATGCTTTATCAGCAATCCTTGTTTCAAGAAAAACACCACATTTCAAAAACAGTTGTCATTGGGACGGAAAGTGAGGTGAAATGTTCTGAACAGGGGCACAGACAGCAAAACAAATGTTACAGGGGTGATAACCCTTACCTATGTTTTCCAAAAAGTTTAAAAATAGATTTTTGGGCTGGAGCTACACTTCAACAATGTACCTGTTCAAAATTACAAACAGATTCTACATAAGAACAAACCTACAGTCCCTGTCTTGTATGCACCGCCTGTATACGGCTGTTCAGAGTATATAGGGCCTTTTTTATTTTATGTGCGGGGTTCCCCTTAATATCCATACAAGACCCAAAGGGGCTGGTAATGGGCTGGGGTGGGGGGGGGGGGGGGGTCATGGGGTAGCTATGCCATTTTTCTTAAAGATTTTCATCCATATTACCGGGACCAGACATTACATTAAAGCCGCAAGCAGTTTTAAATGGCTTTTTTTTCCTTTAGAAGTGTCATTTTGTGCAGGGACAGTTCTAAACACGGGAAACACGTGGCACTTCACAGGCATACTTTAGACACCCCCCAGGTACGATAGTTAAAGGAATATTTGACTTTTTTTTTTTCACTTTATGCATCATTAAAATGACTGCTCCCGAAAAACGACCGTTTTTAAAACTTCTTTTTGCATTGATACATGTCCCCTGGTGCAGAACCCGGGTTCCCAAACCCTTTTTAGGACAATAACATGCATAATAGTTGTTATAATTAGCACTTTAGAATTCGAACGTTCGCATCCATTGTATTTAATAGGGTTCTAATGTTCGTACGAACTTTCGGTCCGTTCGCGGGTTCTGGTGCGAACCGAACCCGGGGGTGTTCGGCTCATCACTATCCAAGAGTCACAAATGTGACACAATAGTGAAAGATTGAATGTTGTGTCACCAACTTCCTCCACCTCGTGCGACCACCACCAAAAAAATGGGATGTGCCCTTACCAAAAAGCATTGACCACCTATTACGGGGGAGGTCAACATAGGCTTGCATGTCTGGAAAACTCCACGTCTGTAAAGAGGTCCACTCAACAGAAACGTCAAGTCACCACCGGGGAAAACATCAGGTTTCTTTTACTCTAACCGTGACATCAGGTCATATACCCCAAATGAAAGACAAACGCCACAATAGTGTAAAACCTTTTTTACAAGGATTTAATAAGGGTAATGCACTTACATTAAAAATGATTAAAACAGCATGTACTGGACACCAAATACAATGACAGAAAAGGTGCTATCGCTCAATGACTAGGCTGCCCTATGCATGTAGCTCAATAATGCGCTCAAAAATGGGTGTTTACAAAATGCTAGGTGTGAAACTAGCCTTAAGCAAGCTATACATTATACAATTTTTATCCTTCAACCACTGGTTGCTTCCTCCCGCTGCACCATTGTATTCTGACAGTGGGAGGTTTCCCCGTCATCAGAATACAATGAGCACTGTTGGCAGCTATAGCTGCTGGCAGTGATCACCCGAGAAAACTGATGCCTCTAAATTCGCTGATTTTGATCTGAGTGTATGCACGTGCAGTTATGCACGTTTACACGCAAATGGCGCCTAAAAGCATTTGAGAGTAAACCCATTTTATTGGCTATAATATTAATTTATCCTAGCCACTGGAATACATTTTGACGTGATTATGAGCATATGGGTGTAAACTGCCCTAAAAAAATCCTCTATGAGCACAGGTTTGGGGTATTTTTTTTTTGTTATGCCCCTGAATATTGCACTAAAATATGCCAATGCATTAGATAACCTAGAGCTTCCAGATGCCTTTACTGGCTTTTTCAGTCCATTAGCCTTATATAGAGGGTGTGTTTTTTTTAGGGTGCTGTATTTAGGATAGTATAGTTTTTCATATTCTGTTATTTGTATTTTTGTGTCTGTTGATTAATTCTAAACCTAAATATCAACCTGTTAGAGCCCATTCACACAGGGACGACTTTGGATCCGACTTCAAGTCGCCCCAAGTCGCCCCTAGTCGCCTCAAGTCGCGCTGCATGAGAAAATCAATGTAAGTGAATGGAGCCGTCTTAATGCACACTACTGCAGTCGCTCCGACTTCAGAAAAGGTTCCTGTTCTACTTCAATCCGACTTCTAGGCGACTTGTAGGCAACTTGTACCCACTGATTTCAATGGAAGTCGGATCCCCTGTCTTAACAGAAGCAACAATACAGGAAGAGGACATACATTTCTCAGGAAAACCCCTCACTCCCCCCTCCCTCCCACAGAGCTGATACTTGTTTGATTGGCCACTGGAAAGCCTCCTGTCCTGGAGGCAACATGAAGTTGCCTTGTAAGTTGCCTCATGTCGCACTGTGATTCATACTCAAGTCGTGTCCAAGTTGCCTCCTAAAGTTGCGCTGGAAGTCGTGTTGCCCCTGTGTGAATGGAGTCTTAGGCACTACCCACCAAAGTTCTTTCTTCGGCATTGGGTTTGATTTAATAAAGGAAAACAAGATGTTCACTTTGCAAGGGATATTCCCTTAGCTTAGTGAATGTGGTGAAAATTCACTTTTCAAAGAATAACCAATCAGGTGGAAGGGACTGGATGAGGCTCATGATTGGATGATGGAAGTCAGCAGAGCTTCATCTCATTTACTAAGCTAAGGGAAAACTCCCTTGCAAGGCGATCAGCCCATTTGCCTTTAGTAAATCAACCCCATTATCTCCAATATTTCCAACTTGTGGATCTTGTTCCTCACTTCTTCTCACTTTACAACAATAAGCCCCCTCTCTTCTGTGTGGTACCTTCCAGGCTTCATTGAAATTTGTAGTGTAGCGCAGATACGGGACTCATCAAGCTGTTTGGTTCCAGGTTCAGGAGTCAGAGAACAGGCTGTGCAGGTCTTTTGTGTTTTTTCTTTTCTCAGAGAACTGGGATAGGGTGAGCCTAGGGATATTCCAATAAACTACAACAACTTGTAATAGAGGACACTAAATCTCAACTATTCCTTGAGGGTGAGGCACAAGAAAGTCCCCAAGTCCAAGAGGCTGGTACTCAGGGCTGGGACAAGGGGTGGGATGAAGGGATGGCTGCCCTGTGTGCAGCATGTATTTTAGAAAGGGGGCACCGCAAATTCCTTCTACATAAGGCTGACAGGAGTATTGACAGTGGCATCACTACTTTCATCAGCTCAGCACTAGAAGCAGCAAGGAGAGGAGCAGAGAGACAGGAAGAGGTGCAGGCTGTGCTCTTTCTCCACCTCCTTCTCATAAGCTAGCAAATAATGGGGAGGGGGTGCAATCTAGCATATTTTGCCCTGGGCACTGGATGATCATGTCACAGCACTGCTGGTACTCACTGTTTCCTAAATGCTATGTAGCTGCCTGCAGTATCAGTCAGTTTCTGTATTTGATCTGCCTGTGTCCTGGATCCTTGGATGAGCTCTCAGAAATGTTCAGGAGGCTAGGTCAGCGGTCCTCCAGGCACAGCAAAAGCCGGGACAACAGAAAAGAAAAAAATTCTTTCAGCTGCAGGTAAACTCCCAGGGATGCCACAGCCCTCAGGCTGGGTCTTACTCCTCCAGGAACAAGAGACCTCTGTTCTGGATCCTAGCCCATTTATACCCCCCTCAGCCCCCTGCTGGTCACTCATTCCCCTGCCAGAGTTTGGCTGGAGAAGTGTTAATTTGCAGGCCAGGGTGTAGGTTCTTCCACCCACTATATCCCATAGTACCATAGGATGCAAAGGAAAGCAACCGAGCCTGCACCAACAGGACCCAGAACAAACATTATTAAATGATCATTGCTTTCCCTGGTAACAGGGAGGCCAAAGAAAACTAAATTTAAACTCTGACAGGCCTAGTAGAGCACTATTGTAGGTATTTTGGAGGCACTGCGGTGGAGTTCTAATGTTTCAGAAGATGCAGTTTTGGTTGTTAGCAGTAGTTCAGATATATCAGCACTTGTGAACAGAAAGGTAAATTATATTATCACAAGGAGGGCATGCAAATCCATGTAGACAAAGCAATTGGGGAAATGAACATATGCGGCCGCTCCATTAGGGGTGCAGGGGAGCCGCCCACCTAATCCATGCGCCCAACTCCTAACCTACATGCAGGGCGCCAGACACATGGATTTCATGTTTGTTTTTTTGAAGCACATTATTAGAGCCCGAGGCTCTAATTGGCTTCAAAAAAGGGTGAGCTCGGGGCGCAGAGCACTGCGCCTTGACCCCACCCAGTTGTGTGATATTAGCAAATTAATATTTGCTAATGTCTTCCTGCTTCTCCTTCCGCCCAATCAGGAAGGAGGTCCTGAGCCCCGATTGACCAGGAAGTCTTAGGACTCCCGGCCAATCGGGTCTCATGACACACTTCCTGTTCGGCCGGGAGGAAAAGTAACGGCTCTTCCCTCTGCAAGCTGGAGCGAGGAGCAGCAACAGTATCTTCCAGCTTCCAGCTTCCAGGTGCCCTATCCTATCCCGGATCCACCTCTTCATCGTCGGCCTCCTAGGGTAAGGATAGGATAGGTAACGGTAGGATCGCGCCATCCCGTTCATCCAGCGGGGGGGAGGTAGAACGAGTGAGGGGGCCTGGTTTGTTTGCTGTCCGTTCCGTTGATGCTATCAAAAATACAGTGTCTTTGTAACTTCCAATCTATAAAATCTCAAACAATGTTATTAGCTTTCTTAGCTATCTTCTATGAATTTGCAAAATATTGTGAAACCCCCTTCCCCCTATGTAATAGAGATGAGATGAGGGGGAAGTTTTTGCGGTTTAAATCAGGAGAGCAGCCTGGGGTGACAATGCTGCATCTTCATAGATACAGTACAGTGGGTGAATGTTGTCACCCTAGGACAGGAAGTGTGTTACTGGCAGGATCACCAGGTGAATTTAAAGGAACAAAATGGGAAAGAAAAGAAAACTAATGCAGCCACCTAATCTAAGAAATTGTAAGCTGCAGAATATTATATTTCTGTTTTTGGGTTTAGATACAATAAAAGGCTCAGCTCAATCTAAAATCAGATTTTTTTTTTTTTTTTACATAACTAGTGAAATAGAGGTAGTATATCTTATCTGCTCGTTCACTTTTAACCTACAGTATAGCTGGTGTTTAAATCCTACATGAATAACCTTTATTAATCACCAAGTTCAGGTATTTGTTACTTTCCCAATTCATTTTCAGCACATAATACACCTGTCTGACACTGTCACTGCGGAATATAAATTGTTAAATAAACAATACCTTGCAGTTCAGAATGTTACATACCATTAAATGCTAGTTAGAAAACACATAACATACATCTACAGCTACCGAGTACAACACAATTTCAAGGTCTTGTAAAGATGTTTCTTTATTTTGTAGGGTAACTCCAGCAAAAACCTGTTTTTATATAATATTTAGAAAGCCCACCCAAAACGTATCTTTCCATTTTTTGAAAATGTTAGAGGATTAAAACTAATATTTGGTTAAAAAAATTTTTTTTTGTTCTCTACAACTTTAATTATATTGCTTACTTACGTAAAAAAGAATGCCCCACAATGTGCAGGCTGCTGGATTCTGTAAAAATCTTCATGGCAGGGCTGCCCTGTCCTCTTCCTGCTGCTGAACTTCTACACTGTGGAGGTTACCAGCTTTGGGTCTCCAGTTCAGCTGCACTAATAATGACCTGATGGGGACATGTCCTCTCTTGCCCTCTCCTTCATTGATAGGAATGGGAAGCATCTGATCAGTCACATGATTCTATCCCTCATTCCCAGTTTGTGTTGCAGTGAAAAAAAAATTCTCATTGGAGGAGAGATGGGACAGGGGACGGGGGGACGGGGGTGAGTATGGGGGGGGGGGGCATGTGTGTCTCCGTCGGACCATCTTTAGTGCCTTTTTGACCCCTCCCATTTCCCATAAGCCCCACCCCTGTATTGCACTTGCTTCCACCCATAGTGTCAGGAGTATACAGCTCAGCATCACAGGACAAAGTATACAGCCCCAGAATCACAGGACAAAGTATACAGCCCCAGAATCACAGGACAGAGTATACGTCTCAGCCTCACAGATAGGGTATATAGCTCAGCATTACAGATACGGTATATAGGTCAGCACCACAGATAGTATATAGATCAGCGCCACAGATAGTATATAGATCATCATTACAGATAGTATATAGATCAGCATCACAGATAGTATATAGATCAGCATCACAGATAGTATATAGATCAGCATCACAGATAGTATACAGATCAGCATCACAGATAGTATACAGATCAGCATCACAGATCGTATATAGATCAGCATCACAGATAGTATATACTTTAGCATCACAGATAGTATATAGATCAGCAACACAGATAGTATCACACTGAGTGCTCACTTGCTTTCAGTCCAGACTGACAGGAGGAAGAGGAGCTCGGCCATGCTACAGCCTGGGAAGAAGGGGAGGTGAGAAAAACACAGGGAGGGGGAAAACTCTGTGTAGCTTCCATCCGGTGAATGAGAAGGCAGAGCTGGGTACATGTAGAACTATATTATGGGATGTCTGTTCTGTTATTATTTATACTTTAATTGGACTGTGTGTGTATGTGTTCAGGGGGGACTACAAGTCCCAGCATGCTGCTTTCCAGACTTCTGTAGTTAGGTGATCAGAGGCAGTGTAGCTGTCAGTGTAGCTGTAGCTGTAGGGTATATAGCTCAGCATTACAGATACGGTATATAGGTCAGCACCACAGATAGTATATAGATCAGCGCCACAGATAGTATATAGATCATCATTACAGATAGTATATAGATCAGCAACACAGATAGTATATAGATCAGCATCACAGATAGTATATAGATCAGCAACACAGATAGTACGGTATATAGATCAGCATCACAGATAGTATATACTTTAGCATCACAGATAGTATATAGATCAGCACCACAGATAGTATATAGATCAGCATCACAGATAGTATACAGATCAGCACCACAGATAGTATATAGATCAGCAACACAGATAGTATATAGATCAGCAACACAGATAGTATATACTGTAGATCGGCACCACAGATAGTATACAGATCAGCATCACAGATAGTATACAGATCAGCACCACAGGTGGCTCGTGGCACCCCCCCCCCCCTCTACGTACCAGGTGTCTCCTCCAGGCAGCTTTCTCCGCTTTGTCCCACTTCCGCCAAAGCGATGGGCATCCAATAGGAACGCCTGCCGCTTTGGCCAATCGGGAAACAGGTCTCACTGACCTGCCTTCTGATTGGCGGGGAGGCACTGTGATGTGAAAATAGCGAACCTTCATTCGCTATGGTCACACAATTGGGTGGGATCAGGGCACACTTTCTGCGCCCCGAGCCCACCCTATTTTGAAGTCTATTAGAGCAGTGGTGATCAACTCTGTCCTCAGGACCCACTAACAGACCAGGTTTGCAAGATAACTGAAATACATCACAGGTGTTATAATTTGCTGTTCAGTGATTGCAGTATTCTAGTCTGCTTCTCCCCAAGGTAATACATAACATCTGACCTGTTAGTGGGCCCTGAGGACAGGGTTGATGACCACTGTATTAGAGCCTCTGGCTCTAATCAGGTGCTTCAAAACAATACACCCCCTCCTGCCCCCGCCATAGGAGTCTATGCGCCTGGCGTCCTGAAAGGGGCCGGGCACATTAATAGGGAGGCGGCAGTAGGGATGGGGGGGGCGGTGCCTAAAATGCATGGGCCACCACTGCAGCTGAGCCCAGAGAGCTGAAGTTGTTAACTCCCACAGCGCTGGAAGTTCAGTAGCAGGAAGAGGACATGGCAACCCTGCAATGAAGATTTCCATAGAATTCAACAGCTTGCACAGTGGAATATACTCCATCACAAGAAGGTATTGCAACTAAAGCTGAAAAGCAAGAATGAAGTATAATGCTGCTTACCTATTCTGTGGTAACTGAATTAGCTTTTTTCCCCTCTATTCTCACCTGGTGTCCTTTCCAGTAACACTCTTTCTTAGAGTGACAATGCTCACTGCACTGTAGCTATGAAGGAGCAGCGCTGCCATCCTAGTACTGGACTACAGAACATCATCTCTCTCCTCATCTCTGTAACAGAAAGAGAAGGCATTCTGTAGTCCAGCGAGAGAGATGGGAACAATGTAACTGATCAGCACAAGCAGAAATCAATGGAAGTTATAAACTCTGATATAACAAAATGTTTTTAATGGTATATTTAACAAACCAAAAGGGAACAAATAAGAGAAGTTCATTGTTAAGATTTACTGTACATATAAGACCGCCCTACGCAGGTATACTGCGGCAGGGTGGCCCTCCTGCGCGAAATCACCTACCTGTACGTGATTTCATGCATGGGGTCTGGGGCGTGAGGGAGCCGATGATCGTTCTGAGGAGAGGTAGAATGGCGGTCTGCCTATGTAAACAAGGCAGATCGCTTTTCTGCCAGAGGGGAAAATGGAGATCTTTTTTTTCTGCTAAGCAGTGTGACAGATCTAGCCTTGACAGAGGCTTTTGGAGAGAACTGAATGCTAGCCTCCTGCCTTTCGATTATGGGCCAGGGCCTCAAGACAGGAATGCGGATGGGTTATTCCGGCAGACAGACCTGAAACCTTAAGACTACTTTTCCAACATCCTTGAGTTGACCCGTCTTGGGTCCCCTCCTCTGTTAGTCCCCTGCCGAAAGGGGAGAGATGTAACGGGAAGGCCCGGGGAACTCAGAATCACTTAGAAAGTATGAGATACCCTTGCTTCAGCTCCCCCAATGCCTCTTATGTGTCAACCACCCTGTGTCTCTATTAGGGGCACAGGGTGAATGAAAACCCCAATATGGTCTATGATAGCCATATTCAATCCTGCACAGACATTGTATCTAGATTGGATGTGTATTGTGAGAGGGGGGGGGGGGTTGTGTAATCATTGCTGTGAGGAATTAAGGGGATTTACATTATATTATTCCTTGTGGCTTGGGGAGAATTAAGCCTATAATTATAGGTGGTGGAACTAGCAGCAGACAGGTTTATCACCTGCCTGCTTGTGTTGTAAATAAATCTAGGAAGGTCTGGTGTGAATAGAGATAGTTAACACTATGCCTGTGTGTATTGTACTTGGCAGACGGAGCGTCTGCCAACCCTTTCATGAGAAGATGTGTATTGAAGATCGTTATGTCTATTGTGTAAAGTCTGTTGTCTCCTAACAGACGTCAAAAGAATGTGTTGAGTCTTATAATGTGTGGGTGGAGCTGGGCCACTGTTCATGTTAAACTAATGTGTATTGGATGTATATAAAAGTTACAATGTTTCTCAATAAAAATGTCATTCGATCCTGGAAGAGACAGAGTACGTCTCGTTTCTTCTGGAAGGATTAATCTTATGGGAAAGGGTCGCCTGGCTGTGGAAGATTGGTAGTGAGTGGGTGTCCAGGAGAGGGAACATCTTATACGGCGTTAACCCCCTTCGTATTTGGGGTGCCGTTACATTGGTTGGCAGCGGTGGAATTTGCTCTCCAGTAGTGATGAGCCGAACACCCCCGGGTTCGGTTCGCACCAGAACCCGCGAACGGACCGAAAGTTCGAACGAACATTAGAACCCTATTAAATACAATGGATGCGAACGTTCGAATTCTAAAGTGCTAATTATAAAAACTATTATGCATGTTATTGTCCTAAAAAGGGTTTGGGAACCCGGGTTCTGCACCAGGGGACATGTATCAATGCAAAAATAAGTTTTAAAAACGGTCGTTTTCCGGGAGCAGTCATTTTAATGATGCATAAAGTGAAAAAAAAAAAGTCAAATATTCCTTTAAATATCGTACCTGGGGGGTGTCTAAAGTATGCCTGTGAAGTGCCACGTGTTTCCCGTGTTTAGAACTGTCCCTGCACAAAATGACACTTCTAAAGGAAAAAAAAGCCATTTAAAACTGCTTGCGGCTTTAATGTAATGTCTGGTCCCGGTAATATGGATGAAAATCTTTAAGAAAAATGGCATAGCTACCCCATGACCCCCCCCCTACCCCAGCCCATTACCAGCCCCTTTGGGTCTTGTATGGATATTAAGGGGAACCCCGCACATAAAATAAAAAAGGCCCTATATACTCAGAACAGCCGTATACAGGCGGTGCATACAAGACAGGGACTGTAGGTTTGTTCTTATGTAGAATCTGTTTGTAATTTTGAACAGGTACATTGTTGAAGTGTAGCTCCAGACCAAAAATCTATTTTTAAACTTTTTGGAAAACATAGGTAAGGGTTATCACCCCTGTAACATTTGTTTTGCTGTCTGTGCCCCTGTTCAGAACATTTCACCTCACTTTCCGTCCTAATGACAACTGTTTTTGAAATGTGGTGTTTTTCTTGAAACAAGGATTGCTGATAAAGCATCAGTACAGAGGAGACACCTTTCTCCCATATTTATTCTTACAGGAGAGAATTTTCCTTCCTAGTGGTAGATTTCCTCTCACTTCCTGTTGTCTTCTTGCGTTTGCAAGTAGGAGTCGTTTGTAAGTTGGATGTTTGAAAGTAGGGACCTGCCGTATATACTCTGCAGAAATAGGCCCCTTAGTTGTTGGTGTTGGCACAACACTGTAAGCACTCACAGTTACTCTTGGTTGGTGCTGGAACGCCCTGCTGTCAACTATTATATCAGGAATTTTAATTACATATAATTGTTGAACAGTGGTAGTAAAAATTGGGCCTTTGATGGTGGTGCTGGTGCCACAACACTGTAAGCCCTGACAGTTACTCTTGGTGGGTGCAGCAATGGGCCCTGCTGTGAATTATTAGATCAAGAATTGTAATTACATGCCCCTGTTGAACAGGGGCTGAAAAATTGGGCCTTAGGCACTGGTGGCACAACACTGCAACCCTTCACAGATACTGTACTTGGAGCACAGCAATGAGCCCTGTTGCAAAGTATTGCTTCAAAAATTGTAATGACACGCCCCTGTTAAACAGGGGCTGAAAAATTGGGCCTTAGGCACTGGTGGCACAACACTGCAACTCCTCACAGATACTGTACTTGGAGCACAGCAATGAGCCCTGTTGCAAAGTATTGCTTCAAAAATTGTAATTACACGCCCCTGTTAAACAGGGGCTGAAAAATTGGGCGTTAGGCACTGGTGGCGGCACCCATAAACAAAAATGATCTTCCAAGCTATCATCATCAATCGTATCATTGAGGACTCGGAGGAGGAGGATAGCCAGTCAACATAACAGCACAGGCACTCAGCATCAGCATCAGTCTTGAAGGGATGTGACATTTTAAAATCAATTAGTCTGTTATATCAGCATCAGGTGTGTGGTAGCTGGTGGTGATCCAAGACTGGTTCATCTTGATGAAAGTCAGTCGATCAACCGAGTCGGTGGACAGGCGCACCCTGTGATCCGTGACAAATCCTCCAGCAGCACTGAATGTGCGTTCCGAAAGAACGCTGGATGCAGGACAGGCCAGTAGCTCAATTGCATACTGTGCAAGCTCTGGCCAGTGATCCATCCTCAAGACCCAGTAAGCCAGAGGATTTTCGGTGGGGAAGGTGTCCAAGTCTGACCTTGCCCCTAGATATTCCTGCACCATGTTTATCAGACGCTGGCGATGGTTGCTGGAACCGATCATACTTTGGGGCTGCGGACTAAAGAATTGTCTGAACGCATCGGTCAGACGGCCACCTTCCCCACCGCTCCTTCTTTGACTGGCCGAAGCCTCAGCAACTCGTTGTCCAGGACCAGGAGTTTGCAACCTCCCAGTCTCTGGGAACGCGTTGCACAGACCTTTCTGCAAGGCCTCCCGGAGTTGTCTCATCCTCTGCTCCCTCTGCGACGGTAACATAAGGTCCGCAACCTTACCCTTGTACCGTGGATCAAGGAGAGTGGCCAGCCAGTAATGGTCCCTCTCCTTGATCCGAAGAATACGAGGATCCTTCCGCAGACTTTGCAGGATCAGGGAGGCCATGCAGCGTAGGTTTGCTGAGGCATTCGCTCCGGAGTCCTCTGGGTCACTAAGGACGACATGATCCGCAGCCACCTCCTCCCAGCCACGTACAAGTCCACTGGTTTCTTGGGACTGTAAATCATCCCTAAAAGACTGCTGCTGATGATGCTGAGTGCCAGCCTCCACCTCCATGCTGACACAATCCTCCTCCTCCTCCTCCTCCTCCTCCTCCTCCTCTTCCTGTGCGATGGGTGGGACAGAAGGAACACTGTCTGGGTAAAGGGGGCCTTGAGAGGCAAGGAAGTCCTCCTCTTCCTTCCTCTGTTCTGCCTCAAGTGCCCTGTCCATTATTCCACGCAGCGTGTGCTCCAACAGGTGGACAAGAGGTACAGTGTCACTGATGCATGCACTGTCACTGCTCACCATCCTCGTGGCCTCCTCAAATGGTGCCAGGACAGTGCATGCATCCCTGATCATGCCCCACTGGCGTGGAGAAAAAAAACCAAGCTCCCCTGACCCTGTCCTGGTGCCGTAGTCGCACAGGTACTCATTGATGGCCCTCTGCTGCGTGTGCAGCCGCTGCAGCATGGCCAACGTTGAGTTCCACCTGGTGGGCATGTCACATATAAGGCGGTTCTTGGGCAGGTTCAACTCCTTTTGCAGCTCAGCCAGGCGAGCACTGGCATTATAAGATCTGCGGAAATGCACACAGACTTTCCTGGCCTGCCTCAGGACATCCTGTAAGCCCGGGTACCTGCCCAAGAAGCGCTGCACCACCAGGTTAAGGACGTGAGCCACACAGGGCACATGGGTCAGTTGTCCCTGTCGGAGGGCGGAGAGGAGGTTGGTGCCATTGTCGCAAACCACCATTCCTGGCTTAAGCTGGCGTGGCGTCAACCACCTCTCGGCCTGGCCCTGCAGAGCAGACAGGACCTCTGCCCCAGTGTGGCTTCTGTCCCCCAAACACACCAGCGCAAGCACGGCATGGCATCTTTTTGCCTGCGTACTTGCGTAGCCCCGTGAACGGCTACGGAGCACCGCTGGTTCATAGGACAAACCACAGGAAGAGGCCATGGAGGAAGAAGAAGAGGAGGGGGTGGAGGAGAGAGGTGTGTCACAACCAGTAGTAGCATTTTGGAGGCGTGGCGGTGGGACAACCTCCAACACTACTGCACCTTGTCCTGAATCCTTCCCAGCTGCCAAAAGAGTGACCCAATGGGCCGTGAAAGAAAGGTAACGTCCCTGTCCATGCCTGCTGGACCATGAGTCAGCGGTAATATGCACCTTACCGCTGACCGCCCTGTCCAGCGAGGCCAAGACATTGCCTTCCACATGCCGGTAGAGAGCCGGAATAGCCTTCCGTGAGAAAAAGTGGCGTTTGGGAACCTGCCACTGAGGAACCGCACATTGCACAAACTCACGGAAGGGGGCCGAGTCTACCAACTGAAAAGGCAGCAGTTGAAGCGCTAGCAATTTAGCCAAGCTAGCATTCAACCGCTGGGCATGTGGATGGCTGGGAGTGAACTTCTTTCGACGGTCCAGCAGCTGGGGCAGGGAAATTTGCCTGCTAGAATCGGACGTCGGTGTACTGCTAGCAGAGTGGGCGCAAGTACTTGGCTGTGACACACCTAATTCTACACCTTCATTCCTCTCAGTGCATGTTTCAGAGAGGACTGAAGTTATAGTGGGGTTGGAGATCCCAGCTGATGCGGTGCAAGGAGAGGTCCGCTTGGTTCTTTGGTGTGGGTCTTTGAGGTAGGCTTGCCAACGAGCTGCATGGCAGGTCAACATATGTCTGGTCAGGCATGTGGTACCCAAGCGGCTGATGTTTTGGCCACGCGATATACGCTTGAGACATATGTTGCAAACAGCAGCTGTGCGATCTGATGCACTAGCCTCAAAAAAGGCCCACACCAAAGAACTTTTTGAATGACGGGCAGAGGCAGCGCCCTGCACAGGCGGAGCTCTGCGGTGTGATTCCGTCGGTGTACTGCCCTTACGCTGGCCACCAAAGGGCATCCTGCCTCGTTGGAGATGTGCCTCCTCCTCATCCTCCTCCTCCTCCTCTCTCCTATTAGGCACCCACGTGGAGTCATTGACCTCATCATCCCCTCCCTCCTCATCACTGGAGCCAATCTGGCAGTATGCTGCAGCTGCTGGAACATGACTGCCAGATTGGTGTCCTTCTTGAGCATCCCCTCTGTCTGCTCTCACGCTACTGCCTTCCTCTAGCTGGGTTTCATCATCAGACCCTTCGAAACGCTGGGCATCCTCCTGGAGCATGTACCCAACACTGTGCTGAAACAGTTCGGGGGACTCCTCAGGAGGAGGACATGGTGGGTCTAGGGAAGGAGTGACTGATGATTTGTCTGACATTGATACCAGGGAAGACGACGCTTTGGCAGCTGCTTTTCCAGTACCCTGAGCCTGGGTGAGAGAGGATGAGGAGGAGGAGGAGGGCTTGGTCATCCACTCTACCAAGTCTTCGGCATGATGTGGCTCAACATGTCCAGCTGCCGAAAAGAAGGACAAGCGTGTCCCATGGCCATGTGCTGATGACAATGCACCGCGTCCACGACCAGCACTGTTGCCCCCAGACACAGAGCCTGCTTGCCCTCTTTTATTGCCTCCTGACTGTCTGCCTCTCCTTGTTTGCCTTCCAGACATTCTAATAGATGGCCTGCAGGGAGATGGGAAAAAAGCAATAAGGGCTACCTTCAGGTGTCCTTCTCTGTCCCTTGAAACAAGGACTTTCACAGTGAAAGAAACTGACACTGTCCCTACCTAGAGTTTTCTGTCCCTAGAATAAATGTTTTTTTTAATCACAATATAGCACAAGGACAATTCACTCAATGTCTCTCCAGGTCCCTGGAAACAAGGACTTGCAGAGTGAAAGAAACTGACACGGTCCCTACCTAGAGTTTTCTGTCCCTAGAATAAATGTTTTTTTTAAGCACAATATAGCACAAGGACAATTAACTCACTGTCCTTACAGGTCCCTGGAAACAAGGACTTGCAGAGTGAAAAAAAAAAAACACTCTCCCTACCTACAGTTTTCTGTCCCTAGAAAAAATGTTTTTTTTAAGCACAATATAGCACAAGGACAATTAACTCACTGTCCTTACAGGTCCCTGGAAACAAGGACTTGCAGAGTGAAAGAAAAAAAACACTCTCCCTACCTACAGTTTTCTGTCCCTAGAAAAAATGTTTTTTTTAATCACAATATAGCACAAGGAAAATTAACTCACTGTCCTTACAGGTCCCTGGAAACAAGGACTTGCAGAGTGAAAGAAAAAAAACACTCTCCCTACCTACAGTTTTCTGTCCCTAGAAAAAATGTTTTTTTTAATCACAATATAGCACAAGGAAAATTAACTCACTGTCCTTACAGGTCCCTGGAAACAAGGACTTGCAGAGTGAAAGAAACTGACACTGTCCCTACCTAGAGTTTTCTGTCCCTAGAATAAATGTTTTTTTTAAGCACAATATAGCACAAGGACAATTAACTCACTGTCCTTACAGGTCCCTGGAAACAAGGACTTGCAGAGTGAAAGAAAAAAAACACTCTCCCTACCTACAGTTTTCTGTCCCTAGAAAAAATGTTTTTTTTAATCACAATATAGCACAAGGAAAATTAACTCACTGTCCTTACAGGTCCCTGGAAACAAGGACTTGCAGAGTGAAAGAAAAAAAACACTCTCCCTACCTACAGTTTTCTGTCCCTAGAAAAAATGTTTTTTTTAATCACAATATAGCACAAGGAAAATTAACTCACTGTCCTTACAGGTCCCTGGAAACAAGGACTTGCAGAGTGAAAGAAACTGACACTGTCCCTACCTAGAGTTTTCTGTCCCTAGAATAAATGTTTTTTTTAAGCACAATATAGCACAAGGACAATTAACTCACTGTCCTTACAGGTCCCTGGAAACAAGGACTTGCAGAGTGAAAGAAAAAAAACACTCTCCCTACCTACAGTTTTCTGTCCCTAGAAAAAATGTTTTTTTTAATCACAATATAGCACAAGGAAAATTAACTCACTGTCCTTACAGGTCCCTGGAAACAAGGACTTGCAGAGTGAAAGAAACTGACACTGTCCCTACCTAGAGTTTTCTGTCCCTAGAATAAATGTTTTTTTTAAGCACAATATAGCACAAGGACAATTAACTCACTGTCCTTACAGGTCCCTGGAAACAAGGACTTGCAGAGTGAAAGAAACTGACACTGTCCCTACCTAGAGTTTTCTGTCCCTAGAATAAATGTTTTTTTTAAGCACAATATAGCACAAGGACAATTAACTCACTGTCCTTACAGGTCCCTGGAAACAAGGACTTGCAGAGTGAAAGAAAAAAAACACTCTCCCTACCTACAGTTTTCTGTCCCTAGAAAAAATGTTTTTTTTAATCACAATATAGCACAAGGAAAATTAACTCACTGTCCTTACAGGTCCCTGGAAACAAGGACTTGCAGAGTGAAAGAAACTGACACTGTCCCTACCTAGAGTTTTCTGTCCCTAGAATAAATGTTTTTTTTAATCACAATATAGCACAAGGACAATTAACTCACTGTCCTTACAGGTCCCTGGAAACAAGGACTTGCAGAGTGAAAGAAACTGACACTGTCCCTACCTAGAGTTTTCTGTCCCTAGAATAAATGTTTTTTTTAAGCACAATATAGCACAAGGACAATTAACTCACTGTCCTTACAGGTCCCTGGAAACAAGGACTTGCAGAGTGAAAGAAAAAAAACACTCTCCCTACCTACAGTTTTCTGTCCCTAGAAAAAATGTTTTTTTTAATCACAATATAGCACAAGGAAAATTAACTCACTGTCCTTACAGGTCCCTGGAAACAAGGACTTGCAGAGTGAAAGAAACTGACACTGTCCCTACCTAGAGTTTTCTGTCCCTAGAATAAATGTTTTTTTTAATCACAATATAGCACAAGGACAATTAACTCACTGTCCTTACAGGTCCCTGGAAACAAGGACTTGCAGAGTGAAAGAAACTGACACTGTCCCTACCTAGAGTTTTCTGTCCCTAGAATAAATGTTTTTTTTAAGCACAATATAGCACAAGGACAATTAACTCACTGTCCTTACAGGTCCCTGGAAACAAGGACTTGCAGAGTGAAAGAAAAAAAACACTCTCCCTACCTACAGTTTTCTGTCCCTAGAAAAAATGTTTTTTTTAATCACAATATAGCACAAGGAAAATTAACTCACTGTCCTTACAGGTCCCTGGAAACAAGGACTTGCAGAGTGAAAGAAACTGACACTGTCCCTACCTAGAGTTTTCTGTCCCTAGAATAAATGTTTTTTTTAATCACAATATAGCACAAGGACAATTAACTCACTGTCCTTACAGGTCCCTGGAAACAAGGACTTGCAGAGTGAAAGAAACTGACACTGTCCCTACCTAGAGTTTTCTGTCCCTAGAATAAATGTTTTTTTTAAGCACAATATAGCACAAGGACAATTAACTCACTGTCCTTACAGGTCCCTGGAAACAAGGACTTGCAGAGTGAAAGAAAAAAAACACTCTCCCTACCTACAGTTTTCTGTCCCTAGAAAAAATGTTTTTTTTAATCACAATATAGCACAAGGAAAATTAACTCACTGTCCTTACAGGTCCCTGGAAACAAGGACTTGCAGAGTGAAAGAAACTGACACTGTCCCTACCTAGAGTTTTCTGTCCCTAGAATAAATGTTTTTTTTAATCACAATATAGCACAAGGACAATTAACTCACTGTCCTTACAGGTCCCTGGAAACAAGGACTTGCAGAGTGAAAGAAACTGACACTGTCCCTACCTAGAGTTTTCTGTCCCTAGAATAAATGTTTTTTTTAAGCACAATATAGCACAAGGACAATTAACTCACTGTCCTTACAGGTCCCTGGAAACAAGGACTTGCAGAGTGAAAGAAAAAAAACACTCTCCCTACCTACAGTTTTCTGTCCCTAGAAAAAATGTTTTTTTTAATCACAATATAGCACAAGGAAAATTAACTCACTGTCCTTACAGGTCCCTGGAAACAAGGACTTGCAGAGTGAAAGAAACTGACACTGTCCCTACCTAGAGTTTTCTGTCCCTAGAATAAATGTTTTTTTTAATCACAATATAGCACAAGGACAATTAACTCACTGTCCTTACAGGTCCCTGGAAACAAGGACTTGCAGAGTGAAAGAAACTGACACTGTCCCTACCTAGAGTTTTCTGTCCCTAGAATAAATGTTTTTTTTAAGCACAATATAGCACAAGGACAATTAACTCACTGTCCTTACAGGTCCCTGGAAACAAGGACTTGCAGAGTGAAAGAAAAAAAACACTCTCCCTACCTACAGTTTTCTGTCCCTAGAAAAAATGTTTTTTTTAATCACAATATAGCACAAGGAAAATTAACTCACTGTCCTTACAGGTCCCTGGAAACAAGGACTTGCAGAGTGAAAGAAACTGACACTGTCCCTACCTAGAGTTTTCTGTCCCTAGAATAAATGTTTTTTTTAATCACAATATAGCACAAGGACAATTAACTCACTGTCCTTACAGGTCCCTGGAAACAAGGACTTGCAGAGTGAAAGAAACTGACACTGTCCCTACCTAGAGTTTTCTGTCCCTAGAATAAATGTTTTTTTTAAGCACAATATAGCACAAGGACAATTAACTCACTGTCCTTACAGGTCCCTGGAAACAAGGACTTGCAGAGTGAAAGAAAAAAAACACTCTCCCTACCTACAGTTTTCTGTCCCTAGAAAAAATGTTTTTTTTAATCACAATATAGCACAAGGAAAATTAACTCACTGTCCTTACAGGTCCCTGGAAACAAGGACTTGCAGAGTGAAAGAAACTGACACTGTCCCTACCTAGAGTTTTCTGTCCCTAGAATAAATGTTTTTTTTAATCACAATATAGCACAAGGACAATTAACTCACTGTCCTTACAGGTCCCTGGAAACAAGGACTTGCAGAGTGAAAGAAACTGACACTGTCCCTACCTAGAGTTTTCTGTCCCTAGAATAAATGTTTTTTTTAAGCACAATATAGCACAAGGACAATTAACTCACTGTCCTTACAGGTCCCTGGAAACAAGGACTTGCAGAGTGAAAGAAAAAAAACACTCTCCCTACCTACAGTTTTCTGTCCCTAGAAAAAATGTTTTTTTTAATCACAATATAGCACAAGGAAAATTAACTCACTGTCCTTACAGGTCCCTGGAAACAAGGACTTGCAGAGTGAAAGAAACTGACACTGTCCCTACCTAGAGTTTTCTGTCCCTAGAATAAATGTTTTTTTTAATCACAATATAGCACAAGGACAATTAACTCACTGTCCTTACAGGTCCCTGGAAACAAGGACTTGCAGAGTGAAAGAAACTGACACTGTCCCTACCTAGAGTTTTCTGTCCCTAGAATAAATGTTTTTTTTAAGCACAATATAGCACAAGGACAATTAACTCACTGTCCTTACAGGTCCCTGGAAACAAGGACTTGCAGAGTGAAAGAAACTGACACTGTCCCTACCTAGAGTTTTCTGTCCCTAGAATAAATGTTTTTTTTAAGCACACTATAGCAGAAGCACAAAACACACTGACACTCTCCCTACCTATCCTTCTCTTTCCCTAAACTAAAGGAATCCAGGTTAAGCAAGAAAGAAATAACAGTCACTGTCCCTGCCTATGCTACTCTATCCCTGCTCCGGAACACACTACACTAGGCCGCCGTGCTGGCGGCCTTTTATAGTGTGGGGCGTGTACTAAACACCCTCAGCAATAATTGGCCACAGGCATCCTGCCTGTGGCCAATCATTGCTCTCCTCGCTGCCGGCGCTGTGATTGGCCAAGCATGCGGGGTCACAGTGCATGCTTGGCCAATCACAGCGCCTGGATGACACTGCGATGGCGTAGTGCATTGTGGGCCGTTCGCGTCACTCGAATTTGGCGCGAACGGCCCAAATCGTTCGATCTTCGTCGAACGATCGAACAGCCAATGTTCGAGTCGAACGTATGTTCGACTCGAACACGAAGCTCATCCCTACTCTCCAGTTACTGGGACACTCCAAACCACCACAGTGAATGACCAGCTATGCAGCCTGCAAGAAAGCCACGCTGAAAGACTTACTTGAGAGCCGAGATGGACCAGAGGGACGGTGATGCAGGACCCCGGTCAGTTGAAGATTTGTTTCAGCAACGAGTTCGAGAGCGCTTGGCATTATAACTTGGCAGTGCTAACCCATCAGAGACCGCCATACAGGAAGCCATTAGAGGCATCCAGCTGCAGGATGAGCGACAAGAGAAAAAACTACAGCGACAAAAGAGAGAACTAGAGCGACAAAAGAGAGAACTAGAGCGACAAAAGAGAGAGCTAGAGCGGCAACATGAGTGGAGAATGGAGGAAATACGGCAATCGGAGACAACACCTAAAGAAGCAGCACCAACTGAAAGGAGAAGAGAGATACATATACCAGCCGACATGGAAAAGGAATTCAGAAGGAGGTTGCGAGAGATGCAGATACAGCATAGAGGACCAGTATCAGAGGAGGTCCAGCTGGGATGGTCTGATTCAATCCGCTGCGAACTCTGGAAGAAAGCGCTAGCTCTCGAGCAGCAACACCAGGGAACAGTTCTCCCCTCCATCCATGTAAGGTACTGGTCGCAGTATGAAGTACGAATGCTGTTATTGGGGGAACAACCGAAGCAGGAGTGGACAGCTGAGTTAAGCAGGCTGATCCGGGCAGAGATGCGGTTGGACGAGAGCTACAGAGCCCTCCGGTGGTATGTAGCCCAAGAGTGCCCGTGGTCAGCGGATGACAGCCCTACGGAAGGCTTTGACTATAATGGCCGGGGATTGTTGTATTGGAGGCTGTCCGAGGACCCTGACTTTGGGAGTGATCAGGAGTGGCGTTTGGAGGAAATAATGGAGCACAGAGAGCAAAGACTGAATGTCTCGGAAGGGCACTGGGCACAGGAAGATTTGGAGTTTCTGGCCGTTCAGGAATGGGAGCTGGAGATTGCCTACAAACAGCTGCTAGACTCTGCTCAGCAGCAGGGTGGGGCTCCCTTTGCCTGGGACTATCAGGAAATACCAGTTGACAACTATGAAATCCTGGCTGAAGAATCGGCAGTGGAAAATCTGAAGATTGCCCCCCCCTAAAGCCGAAGTGGATGATATGGAGTTCCAGGGAGCTAGCCTGGCTGAAAAATGGGCAGTGGAAAATCTGAAGATTGCCCTCCCTAAAGCCGAAGTGGATGATATGGAGTTCCAGGGAGCTAGGGCAGTTGGCTCATCTCCCCAGCCACAGATTACAGAAGGTATGGACTTAAGAGACTGTTCAGAGGATGTTATGGATTATGCATCGCCTGCTCAAGTACTGGCAGCAGGACAGAGTACTGCAGACCCCTGCTCTACACCCGTGGCAGTTTTGGAGGCCCGAGGTGAGAAGGTGATGGTTCCTCTTTCCCAGTGGATTTCAGAGATGCAGGGGGTAGAAGCAGCCCTTTTCCCTCCCCAACAGTTAGCCAGAGCAGATGGTGTGGAGTCCCCAGCAGAAGTGCTGGCAACAGGGCAGAGTGCTAGCAACCTCTGCCCAGCACCGGAAACAACTGTGGAGTTTCAGGGAGCCGGGGCAGTTGGCCCCTCTCTCCAGCAACAAGCTGAGGTGGTAAAGCTTTTACCCCCAGCTGAATCACTGGCAGCAAGGCAGAATGCTACTGGCCTCTGCACACAACTGCAACTTGAGCGGAGATCAGTGGATGGGACTGCGGTCTCCACGCACAGCAACCCAGCAGAAGAGCTGGCAACTAGGGATGAGCTTCGTGTTCGAGTCGAACATACATTCGACTCGAACATCGGCTGTTCGATCGTTCGACGAAGATCGAACGATTTGGGCCGTTCGCGCCAAATTCGAGTGACGCGAACGGCCCACAATGCACTACGCCATCGCAGTGTCATCCAGGCGCTGTGATTGGCCAAGCATGCACTGTTACCCCGCATGCTTGGCCAATCACAGCGCCGGCAGCGAGGAGAGCAATGATTGGCCACAGGCAGGATGCCTGTGGCCAATTATTGCTGAGGGTGTTTAGTACACGCCCCACACTATAAAAGGCCGCCAGCACGGCGGCCTAGTGTAGTGTGTTCCGGAGCAGGGAAAGAGCAGCATAGGCAGGGACAGTGACTTTTATTTCTTTCTTGCTTAACCTGGATTCCTTTAGTTTAGGGAAAGAGAAGGATAGGTAGGGAGAGTGTCAGTGTGTTTTGTGCTTGTGCTATAGTGTGCTTAAAAAAAACATTTTTTCTAGGGACAGAAAACTGTAGGTAGGGAGAGTGTCAGTTTCTTTCACTGTGCAAGTCCTTGTTTCTAGGGACTGGGAAGGACAGTGAGTGAATTCTCCTTGTGCTATAGTGTGCTTAAAAAAAACATTTTTTCTAGGGACAGAAAACTGTAGGTAGGGAGAGTGTCAGTTTCTTTCACTGTGCAAGTCCTTGTTTCTAGGGACTGGGAAGGACAGTGAGTGAATTCTCCTTGTGCTATAGTGTGCTTAAAAAAAACATTTTTTCTAGGGACAGAAAACTCTAGGTAGGGAGAGTGTCAGTTTCTTTCACTGTGCAAGTCCTTGTTTCTAGGGACTGGGAAGGACAGTGAGTGAATTCTCCTTGTGCTATAGTGTGCTTAAAAAAAAACATTTTTTCTAGGGACAGAAAACTGTAGGTAGGGAGAGTGTCAGTTTCTTTCACTGTGCAAGTCCTTGTTTCTAGGGACTGGGAAGGACAGTGAGTGAATTCTCCTTGTGCTATAGTGTGCTTAAAAAAAACATTTTTTCTAGGGACAGAAAACTCTAGGTAGGGAGAGTGTCAGTTTCTTTCACTGTGCAAGTCCTTGTTTCTAGGGACTGGGAAGGACAGTGAGTGAATTCTCCTTGTGCTATAGTGTGCTTAAAAAAAACATTTTTTCTAGGGACAGAAAACTGTAGGTAGGGAGAGTGTCAGTTTCTTTCACTGTGCAAGTCCTTGTTTCTAGGGACTGGGAAGGACAGTGAGTGAATTCTCCTTGTGCTATAGTGTGCTTAAAAAAAACATTTTTTCTAGGGACAGAAAACTCTAGGTAGGGAGAGTGTCAGTTTCTTTCACTGTGCAAGTCCTTGTTTCTAGGGACTGGGAAGGACAGTGAGTGAATTCTCCTTGTGCTATAGTGTGCTTAAAAAAAACATTTTTTTCTAGGGACAGAAAACTCTAGGTAGGGAGAGTGTCAGTTTCTTTCACTGTGCAAGTCCTTGTTTCTAGGGACTGGGAAGGACAGTGAGTGAATTCTCCTTGTGCTATAGTGTGCTTAAAAAAAAACATTTTTTCTAGGGACAGAAAACTGTAGGTAGGGAGAGTGTCAGTTTCTTTCACTGTGCAAGTCCTTGTTTCTAGGGACTGGGAAGGACAGTGAGTGAATTCTCCTTGTGCTATAGTGTGCTTAAAAAAAACATTTTTTCTAGGGACAGAAAACTGTAGGTAGGGAGAGTGTCAGTTTCTTTCACTGTGCAAGTCCTTGTTTCTAGGGACTGGGAAGGACAGTGAGTGAATTCTCCTTGTGCTATAGTGTGCTTAAAAAAACATTTTTTCTAGGGACAGAAAACTCTAGGTAGGGAGAGTGTCAGTTTCTTTCACTGTGCAAGTCCTTGTTTCTAGGGACTGGGAAGGACAGTGAGTGAATTCTCCTTGTGCTATAGTGTGCTTAAAAAAAACATTTTTTCTAGGGACAGAAAACTGTAGGTAGGGAGAGTGTCAGTTTCTTTCACTGTGCAAGTCCTTGTTTCTAGGGACTGGGAAGGACAGTGAGTGAATTCTCCTTGTGCTATAGTGTGCTTAAAAAAAACATTTTTTCTAGGGACAGAAAACTCTAGGTAGGGAGAGTGTCAGTTTCTTTCACTGTGCAAGTCCTTGTTTCTAGGGACTGGGAAGGACAGTGAGTGAATTCTCCTTGTGCTATAGTGTGCTTAAAAAAACATTTTTTCTAGGGACAGAAAACTGTAGGTAGGGAGAGTGTCAGTTTCTTTCACTGTGCAAGTCCTTGTTTCTAGGGTCTGGGAAGGACAGTGAGTGAATTCTCCTTGTGCTATAGTGTGCTTAAAAAAAACATTTTTTCTAGGGACAGAAAACTCTAGGTAGGGAGAGTGTCAGTTTCTTTCACTGTGCAAGTCCTTGTTTCTAGGGACTGGGAAGGACAGTGAGTGAATTCTCCTTGTGCTATAGTGTGCTTAAAAAAACATTTTTTCTAGGGACAGAAAACTGTAGGTAGGGAGAGTGTCAGTTTCTTTCACTGTGCAAGTCCTTGTTTCTAGGGACTGGGAAGGACAGTGAGTGAATTCTCCTTGTGCTATAGTGTGCTTAAAAAAAACATTTTTTCTAGGGACAGAAAACTGTAGGTAGGGAGAGTGTCAGTTTCTTTCACTGTGCAAGTCCTTGTTTCTAGGGACTGGGAAGGACAGTGAGTGAATTCTCCTTGTGCTATAGTGTGCTTAAAAAAAACATTTTTTCTAGGGACAGAAAACTGTAGGTAGGGAGAGTGTCAGTTTCTTTCACTGTGCAAGTCCTTGTTTCTAGGGACTGGGAAGGACAGTGAGTGAATTCTCCTTGTGCTATAGTGTGCTTAAAAAAAACATTTTTTCTAGGGACAGAAAACTGTAGGTAGGGAGAGTGTCAGTTTCTTTCACTGTGCAAGTCCTTGTTTCTAGGGACTGGGAAGGACAGTGAGTGAATTCTCCTTGTGCTATAGTGTGCTTAAAAAAACATTTTTTCTAGGGACAGAAAACTGTAGGTAGGGAGAGTGTCAGTTTCTTTCACTGTGCAAGTCCTTGTTTCTAGGGACTGGGAAGGACAGTGAGTGAATTCTCCTTGTGCTATAGTGTGCTTAAAAAAAACATTTTTTCTAGGGACAGAAAACTCTAGGTAGGGAGAGTGTCAGTTTCTTTCACTGTGCAAGTCCTTGTTTCTAGGGACTGGGAAGGACAGTGAGTGAATTCTCCTTGTGCTATAGTGTGCTTAAAAAAAACATTTTTTCTAGGGACAGAAAACTGTAGGTAGGGAGAGTGTCAGTTTCTTTCACTGTGCAAGTCCTTGTTTCTAGGGACTGGGAAGGACAGTGAGTGAATTCTCCTTGTGCTATAGTGTGCTTAAAAAAAACATTTTTTCTAGGGACAGAAAACTGTAGGTAGGGAGAGTGTCAGTTTCTTTCACTGTGCAAGTCCTTGTTTCTAGGGACTGGGAAGGACAGTGAGTGAATTCTCCTTGTGCTATAGTGTGCTTAAAAAAAACATTTTTTCTAGGGACAGAAAACTGTAGGTAGGGAGAGTGTCAGTTTCTTTCACTGTGCAAGTCCTTGTTTCTAGGGACTGGGAAGGACAGTGAGTGAATTCTCCTTGTGCTATAGTGTGCTAAAGCATTCCTCATCAACCATCTTTGAAATCCTTGATTTTTGGACAGTCAGGGAAATTGTCGTTGTGCTATTTTGTGCAAAAGCAATCATCCTGAACCATATTTAGAAATCCTTAAGTAAAGGGACAGAGAAGGACACCTGAAGGTAGCCCTTATTGCTTTTTTCCCATCTCCCTGCAGGCCATCTATTAGAATGTCTGGAAGGCAAACAAGGAGAGGCAGACAGTCAGGAGGCAATAAAAGAGGGCAAGCAGGCTCTGTGTCTGGGGGCAACAGTGCTGGTCGTGGACGCGGTGCATTGTCATCAGCACATGGCCATGGGACACGCTTGTCCTTCTTTTCGGCAGCTGGACATGTTGAGCCACATCATGCCGAAGACTTGGTAGAGTGGATGACCAAGCCCTCCTCCTCCTCCTCATCCTCTCTCACCCAGGCTCAGGGTACTGGCAAAGCAGCTGCCAAAGCGTCCTCTTCCCTGGTATCAATGTCAGACTCATCATCAGTCACTCCTTCCCTAGACCCACCATGTCCTCCTCCTGAGGAGTCCCCCGAACTGTTTGAGCACAGTGTTGGGTACATGCTCCAGGAGGATGCCCAGCGTTTCGAAGGGTCTGATGATGAAACCCAGCTAGAGGAAGGCAGTAGCGTGAGAGCAGACAGAGGGGATGCTCAAGAAGGACACCAATCTGGCAGTCATGTTCCAGCAGCTGCAGCATACTGCCAGATTGGCTCCAGTGATGAGGAGGGAGGGGATGATGAGGTCACTGACTCCATGGGGGTGCCTAATAGGAGAGAGGAGGAGGAGGAGGATGAGGAGGAGGCACATCTCCAACGAGGCAGGATGCCCTTTGGTGGCCAGCGTAAGGGCAGTACACCGACGGAATCACACCGCAGAGCTCCGCCTGTGCAGGGCGCTGCCTCTGCCCGTCATTCAAAAAGTTCTTTGGTGTTGGCCTTTTTTGAGGCTAGTGCATCAGATCGCACAGCTGCTGTTTGCAACATATGTCTCAAGCGTATATCGCGTGGCCAAAACATCAGCCGCTTGGGTACCACATGCCTGACCAGACATATGTTGACCTGCCATGCAGCTCGTTGGCAAGCCTACCTCAAAGACCCACACCAAAGAACAAAGCGGACCTCTCCTTGCACCGCATCAGCAGGGATCTCCAACCCCACTATAACTTCAGTCCTCTCTGAAACATGCACTGAGAGGAATGAAGGTGTAGAATTAGGTGTGTCACAGCCAAGTACTTGCGGCCACTCTGCTAGCAGTACACCGACGTCCGATTCTAGCAGGCAAATTTCCCTGCCCCAGCTGCTGGACCGTCGAAAGAAGTTCACTCCCAGCCATCCACATGGCCAGCGGTTGAATGCTAGCTTGGCTAAATTGCTAGCGCTTCAACTGCTGCCTTTTCAGTTGGTAGACTCGGCCCCCTTCCGTGAGTTTGTGCAATGTGCGGTTCCTCAGTGGCAGGTTCCCAAACGCCACTTTTTCTCACGGAAGGCTATTCCGGCTCTCTACCGACATGTGGAAGGCAATGTCTTGGCCTCGCTGGACAGGGCGGTCAGCGGTAAGGTGCATATTACCGCTGACTCATGGTCCGGCAGGCATGGACAGGGACGTTACCTTTCTTTCACGGCCCATTGGGTCACTCTTTTGGCAGCTGGGAAGGATGCAGGACAAGGTGCAGTAGTGTTGGAGGTTGTTCCACCGCCACGCCTCCAAAATGCTACTACTGGTTGTGACACACCTCTCTCCTCCACCCCCTCCTCTTCTTCTTCCTCCATGGCCTCTTCCTGTGCTTTGTCCTCTGAACCAGCGGTGCTCCGTAGGCGTTCAAGGGGCTACGCAAGTACGCAGGCAAAAAGATGCCATGCCGTGCTTGCGCTGGTGTGTTTGGGGGACAGAAGCCACACTGGGGCAGAGGTCCTGTCTGCTCTGCAGGGCCAGGCCGAGAGGTGGTTGACGCCACGCCAGCTTAAGCCAGGAATGGTGGTTTGCGACAATGGCACCAACCTCCTCTCCGCCCTCCGACAGGGACAACTGACCCATGTGCCCTGTGTGGCTCACGTCCTTAACCTGGTGGTGCAGCGGTTCTTGGGCAGGTACCCGGGCTTACAGGATGTCCTGAGGCAGGCCAGGAAAGTCTGTGTGCATTTCCGCAGATCTTATAATGCCAGTGCTCGCCTGGCTGAGCTGCAAAAGGAGTTGAACCTGCCCAAGAACCGCCTTATATGTGACATGCCCACCAGGTGGAACTCAACGTTGGCCATGCTGCAGCGGCTGCACACGCAGCAGAGGGCCATCAATGAGTACCTGTGCGACTACGGCACCAGGACAGGGTCAGGGGAGCTTGGTTTTTTTTCTCCACGCCAGTGGGGCATGATCAGGGATGCATGCACTGTCCTGGCACCATTTGAGGAGGCCACGAGGATGGTGAGCAGTGACAGTGCATGCATCAGTGACACTGTACCTCTTGTCCACCTGTTGGAGCACACGCTGCGTGGAATAATGGACAGGGCACTTGAGGCAGAACAGAGGCAGGAAGAGGAGGACTTCCTTGCCTCTCAAGGCCCCCTTTACCCAGACAGTGTTCCTTCTGTCCCACCCATCGCACAGGAAGAGGACGAGGAGAAGGAGGAGGAGGAGGAGGAGGATTGTGTCAGCATGGAGGTGGAGCCTGGCACTCAGCAGCATCAACAGCAGCAGTCTTTTAGGGATGATTTACAGTCCCAAGAAACCCGTGGACTTGTACGTGGCTGGGAGGAGGTGGCTGCGGATCATGTCGTCCTTAGTGACCCAGAGGACTCCGGACCGAATGCCTCAGCTAACCTACGCTGCATGGCCTCCCTGATCCTGCAAAGTCTGCGGAAGGATCCTCGTATTCTTCGGATCAAGGAGAGGGACCATTACTGGCTGGCCACTCTCCTTGATCCACGGTACAAGGGTAAGGTTGCGGACCTTATGTTACCGTCGCAGAGGGAGCAGAGGATGAGACAACTCCGGGAGGCCTTGCAGAAAGGTCTGTGCAACGCGTTCCCAGAGACTGGGAGGTTACAAACTCCTGGTCCTGGACAACGAGTTGCTGAGGCTTCGGCCAGTCAAAGAAGGAGCGGTGGGGAAGGTGGCTGTCTGACCGATGCGTTCAGACAATTCTTTAGTCCGCAGCCCCAAAGTATGATCGGTTCCAGCAACCATCGCCAGCGTCTGATAAACATGGTGCAGGAATATCTAGGGGCAAGGTCAGACTTGGACACCTTCCCCACCGAAAATCCTCTGGCTTACTGGGTCTTGAGGATGGATCACTGGCCAGAGCTTGCACAGTATGCAATTGAGCTACTGGCCTGTCCTGCATCCAGCGTTCTTTCGGAACGCACATTCTGTGCTGCTGGAGGATTTGTCACGGATCACAGGGTGCGCCTGTCCACCGACTCGGTTGATCGACTGACTTTCATCAAGATGAACCAGTCTTGGATCACCACCAGCTACCACACACCTGATGCTGATATAACAGACTAATTGATTTTAACATGTCACATCCCTTCAAGACTGATGCTGATGCTGAGTGCCTGTGCTGTTATGTTTACTGGCTATCCTCCTCCTCCGAGTCCTCAATGACACGATTGATGATGATAGCTTGGAAGATCATTTTTGTTTATGGGTGCCGCCACCAGTGCCTAACGCCCAATTTTTCAGCCCCTGTTTAACAGGGGCGTGTAATTACAATTTTTGAAGCAATACTTTGCAACAGGGCTCATTGCTGTGCTCCAAGTACAGTATCTGTGAGGGGTTGCAGTGTTGTGCCACCGGTGCCTAAGGCCCAATTTTTCAGCCCCTGTTCAACAGGGGCATGTAATTACAATTCTTGATCTAATAATTCACAGCAGGGCCCATTGCTGCACCCACCAAGAGTAACTGTCAGGGCTTACAGTGTTGTGGCACCAGCACCACCATCAAAGGCCCAATTTTTACTACCACTGTTCAACAATTATATGTAATTACAATTCCTGATATAATAGTTGACAGCAGGGCGTTCCAGCACCAACCAAGAGTAACTGTGAGTGCTTACAGTGTTGTGCCAACACCAACAACTAAGGGGCCTATTTCTGCAGAGTATATACGGCAGGTCCCTACTTTCAAACATCCAACTTACAAACGACTCCTACTTGCAAACGCAAGAAGACAACAGGAAGTGAGAGGAAATCTACCCCTAGGAAGGAAAATTCTCTCCTGTAAGAATTAATATGGGAGAAAGGTGTCTCCTCTGTACTGATGCTTTATCACCAATCCTTGTTTCAAGAAAAACACCACATTTCAAAAACAGTTGTCATTGGGACGGAAAGTGAGGTGAAATTTTCTGAACAGGGGCACAGACAGCAAAACAAATGTTACAGGGGTGATAACCCTTACCTATGTTTTCCAAAAAGTTTAAAAATAGATTTTTGGGCTGGAGCTACACTTAAACAATGTACCTGTTCAAAATTACAAACAGATTCTACATAAGAACAAACCTACAGTCCCTGTCTTGTATGCACCGCCTGTATACGGCTGTTCAGAGTATATAGGGCCTTTTTTATTTTATGTGCGGGGTTCCCCTTAATATCCATACAAGACCCAAAGGGGCTGGTAATGGGCTGGGGGGGGGGGGGGGGTCATGGGGTAGCTATGCCATTTTTCTTAAAGATTTTCATCCATATTACCGGGACCAGACATTACATTAAAGCCGCAAGCAGTTTTAAATGGCTTTTTCTTCCTTTAGAAGTGTCATTTTGTGCAGGGACAGTTCTAAACACGGGAAACACGTGGCACTTCACAGGCATACTTTAGACACCCCCCAGGTACGATATTTAAAGGAATATTTGACTTTTTTTTTTCACTTTATGCATCATTAAAATGACTGCTCCCGAAAAACGACCGTTTTTAAAACTTCTTTTTGCATTGATACATGTCCCCTGGTGCAGAACCCGGGTTCCCAAACCCTTTTTAGGACAATAACATGCATAATAGTCGTTATAATTAGCACTTTAGAATTCGAACGTTCGCATCCATTGTATTTAATAGGGTTCTAATGTTCGTACGAACTTTCGGTCCGTTCGCGGGTTCTGGTGCGAACCGAACCCGGGGGTGTTCGGCTCATCACTACTGGCAACAGAGCAGAGTGCCGTGGGCCTCTGCTCTCAACTAACAGAAGAGGGAGTTCCTGTGGTAGTGGATGGGACTTCGGTCTTCACTGACACAACCCCAGAAAGTGGTGTGACACTGAGACAGGAGGATGTCAGCCTTGCTTTACAAGCACTAGGGGATTTTCACCTACCACAAGGGGATGGGAATTCAGTCTTCACTTGTATACCCCAGGAATGCTGGGCAGTTGGCCCAGATCGCCAACAGCATGAAAGACTGAGCCCGGTCACCCTGTCTTCTCTCCAGCGGCTGAAAGGACTCCAAGGAGAAGGGCCAGTCCAGGCCTCTCCCCAGCGGCGGGTATGTTCTCTGAGAGAGGCAGAGGTTGGCTGGGTGAGTAATGCTCTGTTTGGAGCAATTTGTTTGGGGTACTGTGTGGATACTGGCATTGGGGGAATAGAACTATGGACTAACTTCGGAGTCAACCCGTCTGGGGTCTCCTCCTATGTTAGTCTCCTGCCGAAAGGGGAGATGTGTGACAGATCTAGCCAGGACAGAGGCTTTTGGAGAGGACTGAATGCTAGCCTCCTGCCTTCCGATTATGGGCCAGGGCCTCAAGACAGGAATGCGGATGGGTTATCCCAGCAGACAGACCTGAAACCTTAAGACTAGTGATGAGCCGAACACCCCCGGGTTCGGTTCGCACCAGAACCCGCGAACGGACCGAAAGTTCGTACGAACATTAGAACCCTATTAAATACAATGGATGCGAACGTTCGAATTCTAAAGTGCTAATTATAACAACTATTATGCATGTTATTGTCCTAAAAAGGGTTTGGGAACCCAGGTTCTGCACCAGGGGACATGTATCAATGCAAAAAGAAGTTTTAAAAACGGTCGTTTTTCGGGAGCAGTCATTTTAATGATGCATAAAGTGAAAAAAAAAAAGTCAAATATTCCTTTAAATATCGTACCTGGGGGGTGTCTAAAGTATGCCTGTGAAGTGCCACGTGTTTCCCGTGTTTAGAACTGTCCCTGCACAAAATGACACTTCTAAAGGAAAAAAAAGCCATTTAAAACTGCTTGCGGCTTTAATGTAATGTCTGGTCCCGGTAATATGGATGAAAATCTTTAAGAAAAATGGCATAGCTACCCCATGACCCCCCCCCTACCCCAGCCCATTACCAGCCCCTTTGGGTCTTGTATGGATATTAAGGGGAACCCCGCACATAAAATAAAAAAGGCCCTATATACTCTGAACAGCCGTATACAGGCGGTGCATACAAGACAGGGACTGTAGGTTTGTTCTTATGTAGAATCTGTTTGTAATTTTGAACAGGTACATTGTTGAAGTGTAGCTCCAGCCCAAAAATCTATTTTTAAACTTTTTGGAAAACATAGGTAAGGGTTATCACCCCTGTAACATTTGTTTTGCTGTCTGTGCCCCTGTTCAGAACATTTCACCTCACTTTCCGTCCCAATGACAACTGTTTTTGAAATGTGGTGTTTTTCTTGAAACAAGGATTGCTGATAAAGCATCAGTACAGAGGAGACACCTTTCTCCCATATTTATTCTTACAGGAGAGAATTTTCCTTCCTAGTGGTAGATTTCCTCTCACTTCCTGTTGTCTTCTTGCGTTTGTAAGTAGGAGTCGTTTGTAAGTTGGATGTTTGAAAGTAGGGACCTGCCGTATATACTCTGCAGAAATAGGCCCCTTAGTTGTTGGTGTTGGCACAACACTGTAAGCACTCACAGTTACTCTTGGTTGGTGCTGGAACGCCCTGCTGTCAACTATTATATCAGGAATTTTAATTACATATAATTGTTGAACAGTGGTAGTAAAAATTGGGCCTTTGATGGTGGTGCTGGTGCCACAAAACTGTAAGCCCTGACAGTTACTCTTGGTGGGTGCAGCAATGGGCCCTGCTGTGAATTATTAGATCAAGAATTGTAATTGCATGCCCCTGTTAAACAGGGGCTGAAAAATTGGGCCTTAGCCACTGGTGGCGGCACCCATAAACAAAAATGATCTTCCAAGCTATCATCATCAATCGTATCATTGAGGACTCGGAGGAGGAGGATAGCCAGTCAACATAACAGCACAGGCACTCAGCATCAGCATCAGTCTTGAAGGGATGTGACATGTTAAAATCAATTAGTCTGTTATATCAGCATCAGGTGTGTGGTAGCTGGTGGTGATCCAAGACTGGTTCATCTTGATGAAAGTCAGTCGATCAACCGAGTCGGTGGACAGGCGCACCCTGTGATCCGTGACAAATCCTCCAGCAGCACTGAATGTGCGTTCCAAAAGAACGCTGGATGCAGGACAGGCCAGTAGCTCAATTGCATACTGTGCAAGCTCTGGCCAGTGATCCATCCTCAAGACCCAGTAAGCCAGAGGATTTTCGGTGGGGAAGGTGTCCAAGTCTGACCTTGCCCCTAGATATCCCTGCACCATGTTTATCAGACGCTGGCGATGGTTGCTGGAACCGATCATACTTTGGGGCTGCGGACTAAAGAATTGTCTGAACGCATCGGTCAGACGGCCACCTTCCCCACCGCTCCTTCTTTGACTGGCCGAAGCCTCAGCAACTCGTTGTCCAGGACCAGGAGTTTGTAACCTCCCAGTCTCTGGGAACGCATTGCACAGACCTTTCTGCAAGGCCTCCCGGAGTTGTCTCATCCTCTGCTCCCTCTGCGAAGGTAACATAAGGTCCGCAACCTTACCCTTGTACCGTGGATCAAGGAGAGTGGCCAGCCAGTAATGGTCCCTCTCCTTGATCCGAAGAATACGAGGATCCTTCCGCAGACTTTGCAGGATCCGGGAGGCCATGCAGCGTAGGTTTGCTGAGGCATTCGCTCCGGAGTCCTCTGGGTCACTAAGGACGACATGATCCGCAGCCACCTCCTCCCAGCCACGTACAAGTCCACTGGTTTCTTGGGACTGTAAATCATCCCTAAAAGACTGCTGCTGATGATGCTGAGTGCCAGCCTCCACCTCCATGCTGACACAATCCTCCTCCTCCTCCTCCTCCTCCTCCTCTTCCTCTTCCTGTGCGATGGGTGGGACAGAAGGAACACTGTCTGGGTAAAGGGGGCCTTGAGAGGCAAGGAAGTCCTCCTCTTCCTGCCTCTGTTCTGCCTCAAGTGCCCTGTCCATTATTCCACGCAGCGTGTGCTCCAACAGGTGGACAAGAGGTACAGTGTCACTGATGCATGCACTGTCACTGCTCACCATCCTCGTGGCCTCCTCAAATGGTGCCAGGACAGTGCATGCATCCCTGATCATGCCCCACTGGCGTGGAGAAAAAAAACCAAGCTCCCCTGACCCTGTCCTGGTGCCGTAGTCGCACAGGTACTCATTGATGGCCCTCTGCTGCGTGTGCAGCCGCTGCAGCATGGCCAACGTTGAGTTCCACCTGGTGGGCATGTCACATATAAGGCGGTTCTTGGGCAGGTTCAACTCCTTTTGCAGCTCAGCCAGGCGAGCACTGGCATTATAAGATCTGCGGAAATGCACACAGACTTTCCTGGCCTGCCTCAGGACATCCTGTAAGCCCGGGTACCTGCCCAAGAAACGCTGCACCACCAGGTTAAGGACGTGAGCCACACAGGGCACATGGGTCAGTTGTCCCTGTCGAAGGGCGGAGAGGAGGTTGGTGCCATTGTCGCAAACCACCATTCCTGGCTTAAGCTGGCGTGGCGTCAACCACCTCTCGGCCTGGCCCTGCAGAGCAGACAGGACCTCTGCCCCAGTGTGGCTTCTGTCCCCCAAACACACCAGCGCAAGCACGGCATGGCATCTTTTTGCCTGCGTACTTGCGTAGCCCCGTGAACGGCTACGGAGCACCGCTGGTTCATAGGACAAACCACAGGAAGAGGCCATGGAGGAAGAAGAAGAGGAGGGGGTGGAGGAGAGAGGTGTGTCACAACCAGTAGTAGCATTTTGGAGGCGTGGCGGTGGGACAACCTCCAACACTACTGCACCTTGTCCTGCATCCTTCCCAGCTGCCAAAAGAGTGACCCAATGGGCCGTGAAAGAAAGGTAACGTCCCTGTCCATGCCTGCTGGACCATGAGTCAGCGGTAATATGCACCTTACCGCTGACCGCCCTGTCCAGCGAGGCCAAGACATTGCCTTCCACATGCCGGTAGAGAGCCGGAATAGCCTTCCGTGAGAAAAAGTGGCGTTTGGGAACCTGCCACTGAGGAACCGCACATTGCACAAACTCACGGAAGGGGGCCGAGTCTACCAACTGAAAAGGCAGCAGTTGAAGCGCTAGCAATTTAGCCAAGCTAGCATTCAACCGCTGGGCATGTGGATGGCTGGGAGTGAACTTCTTTCGACGGTCCAGCAGCTGGGGCAGGGAAATTTGCCTGCTAGAATCGGACGTCGGTGTACTGCTAGCAGAGTGGCCGCAAGTACTTGGCTGTGACACACCTAATTCTACACCTTCATTCCTCTCAGTGCATGTTTCAGAGAGGACTGAAGTTATAGTGGGGTTGGAGATCCCAGCTGATGCGGTGCAAGGAGAGGTCCGCTTTGTTCTTTGGTGTGGGTCTTTGAGGTAGGCTTGCCAACGAGCTGCATGGCAGGTCAACATATGTCTGGTCAGGCATGTGGTACCCAAGCGGCTGATGTTTTGGCCACGCGATATACGCTTGAGACATATGTTGCAAACAGCAGCTGTGCGATCTGATGCACTAGCCTCAAAAAAGGCCCACACCAAGGAACTTTTTGAATGACGGGCAGAGGCAGCGCCCTGCACAGGTGGAGCTCTGCGGTGTGATTCCGTCGGTGTACTGCCCTTACGCTGGCCACTAAAGGGCATCCTGCCTCATTGGAGATGTGCCTCCTCCTCATCCTCCTCCTCCTCTCTCCTATTAGGCACCCACGTGGAGTCAGTGACCTCATCATCCCCTCCCTCCTCATCACTGGAGCCAATCTGGCAGTATGCTGCAGCTGCTGGAACATGACTGCCAGATTGGTGTCCTTCTTGAGCATCCCCTCTGTCTGCTCTCACCCTACTGCCTTCCTGTAGCTGGGTTTCATCATCAGACCCTTCGAAACGCTGGGCATCCTCCTGGAGCATGTACCCAACACTGTGCTCAAACAGTTCGGGGGACTCCTCAGGAGGAGGACATGGTGGGTCTAGGGAAGGAGTGACTGATGATGAGTCTGACATTGATAACAGGGAAGAGGACGCTTTGGCAGCTGCTTTGCCAGTACCCTGAGCCTGGGTGAGAGAGGATGAGGAGGAGGAGGAGGGCTTGGTCATCCACTCTACCAAGTCTTCGGCATGATGTGGCTCAACATGTCCAGCTGCCGAAAAGAAGGACAAGCGTGTCCCATGGCCATGTGCTGATGACAATGCACCGCGTCCACGACCAGCACTGTTGCCCCCAGACACAGAGCCTGCTTGCCCTCTTTTATTGCCTCCTGACTGTCTGCCTCTCCTTGTTTGCCTTCCAGACATTCTAATAGATGGCCTGCAGGGAGATGGGAAAAAAGCAATAAGGGCTACCTTCAGGTGTCCTTCTCTGTCCCTTTACTTAAGGATTTCTAAATATGGTTGAGGATGATTGCTTTTGCACAGAATAGCACAACGACAATTTCCCTGACTGTCCAAAAATCAAGGATTTCAAAGATGGTTGATGAGGAATGCTTTAGCACACTATAGCACAAGGAGAATTCCCCTCACTTTCCTTCTTTGTCCCTAGAAACAAGGACTCGCACAGTGAAAGAAACTGACACTCTCCCTACCTAGAGTTTTCTGTCCCTAGAAAAAATGTTTTTTTTAAGCACACTAGAGCACAAGGAGAATTCACTCACTGTCCTTCCCTGTCCCTGGAAACAAGGACTTGCACAGTGAAAGAAACTGACACTCTCCCTACCTAGAGTTTTCTGTCCCTAGAAAAAATGTTTTTTTTAAGCACACTAGAGCACAAGGAGAATTCACTCACTGTCCTTCCCTGTCCCTGGAAACAAGGACTTGCACAGTGAAAGAAACTGACACTCTCCCTACCTAGAGTTTTCTGTCCCTAGAAAAAATGTTTTTTTTAAGCACACTATAGCACAAGGAGAATTCACTCACTGTCCTTCCCTGTCCCTGGAAACAAGGACTTGCACAGTGAAAGAAACTGACACTCTCCCTACTGTGAGGGGGTTAGCTCGGTAGCGGGTGTGTGTGACCCCCTGGATGGGCTCCCCACACAAAACAGGCCCAGCAGATGGAGGTTGTGGTTTTCAAGATCAAAAGGTGCGGTTTATTTCTCTATTTACAGTGACAAAAACACAGCAAAGCAAAAAGAAACATAAACAAAATAAATCCTGGTCAGCTTGACCTCTGACTAAACATGCAGGTTTCCCTAACTAACAACTGGGATCAGCCTGGTGCTGTCCTAGTCCCTAAGTCCCTGGTTTAGTAAATGTCCAAACAAATAGCCACACAGGCTTGGTCTCACCGCACAGGGGTTCACTCTCCCTAGACAGTCCACACAGGTCTGGTTCCAGGCATGAGCAAACACCTAATGAAGCTGGAAGTTTTTATAGAGGCCTTAAACGAGCTGACAAGCTTCAGCTGGTCTCATCAACTCCCTGCCTGCACGACGCCCAGCACTCTCCCTAGAGGTATGAATCATCCATGAGCCCACTAGCCTCAGCTGTGCTTCATCAACTCTCTCCCTAGTTGTATAAGTCGGCATAAAGCCTGAATCTGGGAGAAATATACCTACCCCCCTGGATGCAACCAGGTGACTTTACCTTCCTGCTGTCACATACCCCCCCCTCTTGTTTTAACCTTGGGGTTGGAACACCAGCAATCAGGCATTCATGTACTCGAGACAAAGCATCCACATTCCCCATTTGAACGCCAGGGCGATGCTTTACTGTGAAGTTGAATTCCTGTAGGGCCAGGAACCACCTATTTACTCTTCTATTTGTCTCCTTGTTTTGAGCCATCCACTTTAACGGAGCGTGATCCGTAACCATGTCAAAGTGCCTACCTAGCAGATAGTACCGAAGGGAATCTAGAGCCCACTTCACCGCTAAACACTCCTTTTCAACCGTGGCGTAATTTACCTCATGGGACTTCAACTTCCTGCTGAGGTAAATGACTGGGTGCTCTTCCCCGTTCCAGACCTGGGACAATACTGCTCCTAACCCCACATCTGACGCATCACTTTGTACGACAAAGTCTTTAGAGAAGTCGGGTGAGTACAACACTGGCTGGCTACATAAGGCTTGTTTCAAGAATTGGAATGCTGCCTCAGCCTCGGGGGTCCATTTAATCATGACCGACCCTTTCCCTTTCGTCAGGTTGGTTAGGGGCACAGCCTTAGAAGCAAAGTGGGGAATGAAGCGCCGATAATAACCCGCGATTCCCAGAAAGGCTCGTACCTGCTTCTTGCTGTTGGGACGTGGCCAACTCTGGATGGCCTCGACTTTGTTGAGTTGGGGTTTTATTACTCCCCTGCCAATGGTGTACCCAAGATATTTGGCCTCCTCCTGCCCAATGGTACACTTCTTGGGGTTAGCCGTAAACCCCGCTTCCCGGATAGAGTCTAGGACTGCTTGCACTTTTGGCAGATGTGAGGCCCAATCTGTGCTATGGACAATTACGTCATCCAGGTAAGCCGCAGCATACTTCCGATGGGGCCTCAGTATCTGGTCCATTTTCCGCTGGAATGTGGCCGGCGCATTCTGTAACCCGAACGGCATTCTCTTATATTGGAACGCCCCGTCTGGGGTTACAAATGCGGTTTTCTCTTTGGCCGACTTGGCCAGGGGAATTTGCCAATACCCTTTTGTGAGGTCAAGAGTCGTCATGTATCGGGCTGTTCCCAGCCGGTCGATCAACTCATCTATACGTGGCATGGGGTAGGTGTCAAATTTTGTAACTTTGTTCAACTGACGAAAATCGTTACAAAATCGCCAGCTCCCATCCGGTTTAGGCACCAACACAATGGGACTAGACCAATCACTTTGGGACTCCTCTATCACCCCTAAGTTCAGCATTTTCTGTACTTCCTCCCGTATTGCCTCCCGTCGGGCCTCTGGGATCCGATAGGGTTTTAACTTCACCCTTTCACCGGGCGGGGTAATAATATCATGCTCTACCCCAGATGTTTGTCCCGGCAGCTCAGAGAACACCTCCTTGTTGCGAAGCACAAACTCCTTAACCTCCTGTTGTTGGGGTTGTGACAAGATGGCTGCTATTCCAACCTCCGGAATCACGCAACCAGTTTGAGCTGGTGACCAAGTTTCTGCGACTAGGGACTCTCTATCCCTCCAGGCTTTCAACAGATTAACGTGATAGATCTGTTCGGGCTTTCGCCTTCCTGGTTGTCTGACCTTGTAATTCACTTCGCTCACTTTTTCCATTATCTCGTAGGGGCCTTGCCATTTGGCAAGGAATTTACTTTCAACCGTAGGGACAAGTACCAATATCCTATCCCCCGGGGAAAAGGTACGGGTCTTGGCTCCACGGTTGTACACTCTCTGCTGTGCCAACTGCGCTTGGGCCAAATGTTCCTTCACGATGGGCATTACCTGTGCAATTCGATCTTGCATCAGGGCGACATGCTCAATCACACTCCTGTGGGGAGAACTCTCACTTTCCCAAGTTTCCTTGGCAATATCCAACAGCCCTCTTGGGTGTCTCCCATACAGTAACTCAAAGGGGGAGAATCCCGTAGAGGATTGGGGCACCTCCCTAATAGCAAACATCAAATAAGGAAGTAGACAGTCCCAATCCTTTCCATCTCTATCCACCACTTTCTTCAACATTTGTTTTAGGGTTTTGTTGAATCTTTCAACCAGCCCATCGGTTTGGGGGTGATACACAGACGTACGCAATTGCGTCACTTTGAACAATTTACACAGCTCTTTCATAACCCGGGACATAAAGGGTGTACCTTGGTCCGTAAGCAGTTCTTTACAAATACCCACCCTGCTAAAAACAAGAGATAGCTCTTTGGCTATGGTTTTGGCCGAGGTATTTCGGAGAGGGATCGCTTCTGGATAACGGGTGGCATAGTCCATTATAACTAATATGTACTGGTGCCCCCTAGCGGACTTGATTATAGGACCTACCAAATCCATTGCGATCCTCTCAAACGGGACCTCAATGATGGGTAGAGGGACCAGCGGGCTACGGAAATGTGGCATCGGGGCCGACCTCTGACACACAGGGCAGGAGGAACAATAATTTTCTATGTCCTTCATCACCCCAGGCCAATAGAATCTCTGTAATACCCTCTCTCGGGTTTTCTCTGTCCCCAGATGACCTCCAAGAATGTGCCCATGGGCCAACTCCAACACCAACTTCCTGTAAGGTTTGGGCACTACAAGCTGCTCAACGGTTTCTTCTGCCCTTTTTGCCACCCGATACAGTAGGTCCTTCTCTACGCTGAAGTATGGGTAAGTGCAGGTATTATCTGGGTTCACTAATTCGCCATCTATTTCCGCTACGTTTTCCCGTGCCTTTATTAGGGTGGGGTCTTTTAACTGTTCTGTGGCAAAATTTTCCCTGTGAACCTCAAGATCAGAAAACTCCACAGACGGTAGGTTTTCGTCTGAGGAGGTGGGCTCCTCTCCAGTTTCTTGAGTCTCGCCTGCCAATACTGACAAGGGAAATTCTGGAGAGTCCTCACCACTCTCAGAGGAGTTCTGGCTATCACCTTCCTGGTACATAGGGGCACCAGTGGGGGGCTCAGGATCATCCCACAGTTCCCAGAACTTCGGAAAATCCCTTCCCACAATGGCATCATGCGGTAGTTGAGATACTAACCCCACTGGATGAGAGAGGGTACCTTTGGGGGTCTTGAAACACACTGTAGTCACTGGATACTCTCGGGTGTCCCCATGCACACAAATAACAGCTACCTTGCTATTCCCAGAGACCTCTGTTTTAACTAATTCAGCCTTTATCAGGGTCACAAGGCTACCTGAATCCAGTAATACCACAACATTTCTACCATTAATACACATTTTGCATAAATGTTTCTCAGTTCCCCGAATGGCAGTGCATGCGACTGTCGCACACAGCGACTGACGTCTGTCCGTCAGAAAGTCACATTGCATGGGTTCCTCCACAACCGGGCAATTTGCTGCAATATGTCCCGCTTGCCGGCAGCGGTAGCAAACAATCCTTTTGGCTGCCTCTTGAGCCCCCGACTTCCCAGGCTGTTCTCGCCAAACCCTGGGCAGAGCTCCCACCCTCTCACTCTCTCCACCCTCACCCCTTGGAATCATCTTATCCGCCCCTGGGGATGGTCTGGTCTTAGGGTGGAAAGTCCGAGAGTCTCTGGAAGAGGCCGTCAGGTTCTCTGCAGCCAAGTATCTCTCTACACGATCCACAAGTTTACCGGCCGTTTCTGGGTCTCCATGGCTTACCCACTTTTGAATGGCGGTAGGAAGAGCTCTCAAGAAACGATCCATCACAACACGTTCCACAATCTCCGGTGCGGACAAAGTCTCTGGCTGTAGCCACTTCCTGCTCAGGTGAATGAGATCATACATTTGAGACCTGGGGGGTTTTCCAAGCTGGAAAGTCCAGTTATGCACACGCTGAGCCCGGACAGCCAGGGTGACACCCAGCCTTGCCAATATTTCAGCTTTTAGCATCACATAGTCTTTTGCTTGGTCAGGCTCTAGGTCATAGTAAGCTTTCTGCGATTCACCAGTTAACAGAGGAGCCACCAGTCCAGCCCACTGCTCCTCAGGCCACTTTTCTCTTTCAGCAGTCCTTTCAAATGTGGTCAAAAATACCTCTGGATCATCCTCTCCAGTCATTTTTGTCAATAAACGACTCACCCCAAAGGACGCGGTATTAGTGGGACGGCTTTCCTCACTGGTCTGCGGACGTTGCTGCATTACTGCTTCCATCTGTTGTTGTAGTCTCTGCTCTTGCTTCTGCAACAGGTCTATGAAGCGGGCCTCAGATTGCTGCTGGGCTTGTTGCTGGGCTGCGAAGCTCTGTTGTTGAGCTGCAAGGCTCTTTTGCAAACCTGCATTTGTCTGCTGTTGATTGGCATTTGCTAGAGCCAGCTGTTTCAGTATCTCCTCCATGCTGGCTTAAAAAAAAACTGCCACTGGTTCTCCACCAACTGTGAGGGGGTTAGCTCGGTAGCGGGTGTGTGTGACCCCCTGGATGGGCTCCCCACACAAAACAGGCCCAGCAGATGGAGGTTGTGGTTTTCAAGATCAAAAGGTGCGGTTTATTTCTCTATTTACAGTGACAAAAACACAGCAAAGCAAAAAGAAACATAAACAAAATAAATCCTGGTCAGCTTGACCTCTGACTAAACATGCAGGTTTCCCTAACTAACAACTGGGATCAGCCTGGTGCTGTCCTAGTCCCTAAGTCCCTGGTTTAGTAAATGTCCAAACAAATAGCCACACAGGCTTGGTCTCACCGCACAGGGGTTCACTCTCCCTAGACAGTCCACACAGGTCTGGTTCCAGGCATGAGCAAACACCTAATGAAGCTGGGAGTTTTTATAGAGGCCTTAAACGAGCTGACAAGCTTCAGCTGGTCTCATCAACTCCCTGCCTGCACGACGCCCAGCACTCTCCCTAGAGGTATGAATCATCCATGAGCCCACTAGCCTCAGCTGGGCTTCATCAACTCTCTCCCTAGTTGTATAAGTCGGCATAAAGCCTGAATCTGGGAGAAATATACCTACCCCCCTGGATGCAACCAGGTGACTTTACCTTCCTGCTGTCACACTACCTAGAGATTTCTGTCCCTAGAAAAAATGTTTTTTTTAAGCACACTAGAGCACAAGGAGAATTCACTCACTGTCCTTCCCTGTCCCTGGAAACAAGGACTTGCACAGTGAAAGAAACTGACACTCTCCCTACCTAGAGTTTTCTGTCCCTAGAAAAAAAATTTTTTTTAAGCACACTAGAGCACAAGGAGAATTCACTCACTGTCCTTCCCTGTCCCTGGAAACAAGGACTTGCACAGTGAAAGAAACTGACACTCTCCCTACCTAGAGTTTTCTGTCCCTAGAAAAAATGTTTTTTTTTAAGCACACTATAGCACAAGGAGAATTCACTCACTGTCCTTCCCTGTCCCTGGAAACAAGGACTTGCACAGTGAAAGAAACTGACACTCTCCCTACCTAGAGTTTTCTGTCCCTAGAAAAAATGTTTTTTTTAAGCACACTAGAGCACAAGGAGAATTCACTCACTGTCCTTCCCTGTCCCTGGAAACAAGGACTTGCACAGTGAAAGAAACTGACACTCTTCCTACCTAGAGTTTTCTGTCCCTAGAAAAAAATGTTTTTTTTAAGCACACTATAGCACAAGGAGAATTCACTCACTGTCCTTCCCTGTCCCTGGAAACAAGGACTTGCACAGTGAAAGAAACTGACACTCTCCCTACCTAGAGTTTTCTGTCCCTAGAAAAAATGTTTTTTTTAAGCACACTAGAGCACAAGGAGAATTCACTCACTGTCCTTCCCTGTCCCTGGAAACAAGGACTTGCACAGTGAAAGAAACTGACACTCTCCCTACCTAGAGTTTTCTGTCCCTAGAAAAAATGTTTTTTTTAAGCACACTATAGCACAAGGAGAATTCACTCACTGTCCTTCCCTGTCCCTGGAAACAAGGACTTGCACAGTGAAAGAAACTGACACTCTCCCTACCTAGAGTTTTCTGTCCCTAGAAAAAATGTTTTTTTTAAGCACACTAGAGCACAAGGAGAATTCACTCACTGTCCTTCCCTGTCCCTGGAAACAAGGACTTGCACAGTGAAAGAAACTGACACTCTCCCTACCTAGAGTTTTCTGTCCCTAGAAAAAATGTTTTTTTTAAGCACACTATAGCACAAGGAGAATTCACTCACTGTCCTTCCCTGTCCCTGGAAACAAGGACTTGCACAGTGAAAGAAACTGACACTCTCCCTACCTAGAGTTTTCTGTCCCTAGAAAAAATGTTTTTTTTAAGCACACTATAGCACAAGGAGAATTCACTCACTGTCCTTCCCTGTCCCTGGAAACAAGGACTTGCACAGTGAAAGAAACTGACACTCTCCCTACCTAGAGTTTTCTGTCCCTAGAAAAAATGTTTTTTTTAAGCACACTAGAGCACAAGGAGAATTCACTCACTGTCCTTCCCTGTCCCTGGAAACAAGGACTTGCACAGTGAAAGAAACTGACACTCTCCCTACCTAGAGTTTTCTGTCCCTAGAAAAAATGTTTTTTTTAAGCACACTATAGCACAAGGAGAATTCACTCACTGTCCTTCCCTGTCCCTGGAAACAAGGACTTGCACAGTGAAAGAAACTGACACTCTCCCTACCTAGAGTTTTCTGTCCCTAGAAAAAATGTTTTTTTTTAAGCACACTATAGCACAAGGAGAATTCACTCACTGTCCTTCCCTGTCCCTGGAAACAAGGACTTGCACAGTGAAAGAAACTGACACTCTCCCTACCTAGAGTTTTCTGTCCCTAGAAAAAATGTTTTTTTTAAGCACACTATAGCACAAGGAGAATTCACTCACTGTCCTTCCCTGTCCCTGGAAACAAGGACTTGCACAGTGAAAGAAACTGACACTCTCCCTACCTAGAGTTTTCTGTCCCTATAAAAAATGTTTTTTTAAGCACACTATAGCACAAGGAGAATTCACTCACTGTCCTTCCCTGTCCCTGGAAACAAGGACTTGCACAGTAAAAGAAACTGACACTCTCCCTACCTAGAGTTTTCTGTCCCTAGAAAAAAATGTTTTTTTTAAGCACACTATTGCACAAGGAGAATTCACTCACTGTCCTTCCCTGTCCCTGGAAACAAGGACTTGCACAGTGAAAGAAACTGACACTCTCCCTACCTAGAGTTTTCTGTCCCTAGAAAAAATGTTTTTTTTAAGCACACTAGAGCACAAGGAGAATTCACTCACTGTCCTTCCCTGTCCCTGGAAACAAGGACTTGCACAGTGAAAGAAACTGACACTCTCCCTACCTAGAGTTTTCTGTCCCTAGAAAAAATGTTTTTTTTAAGCACACTATAGCACAAGGAGAATTCACTCACTGTCCTTCCCTGTCCCTGGAAACAAGGACTTGCACAGTGAAAGAAACTGACACTCTCCCTACCTAGAGTTTTCTGTCCCTAGAAAAAATGTTTTTTTTAAGCACACTAGAGCACAAGGAGAATTCACTCACTGTCCTTCCCTGTCCCTGGAAACAAGGACTTGCACAGTGAAAGAAACTGACACTCTCCCTACCTAGAGTTTTCTGTCCCTAGAAAAAATGTTTTTTTTAAGCACACTATAGCACAAGGAGAATTCACTCACTGTCCTTCCCTGTCCCTGGAAACAAGGACTTGCACAGTGAAAGAAACTGACACTCTCCCTACCTAGAGTTTTCTGTCCCTAGAAAAAATGTTTTTTTTAAGCACACTAGAGCACAAGGAGAATTCACTCACTGTCCTTCCCTGTCCCTGGAAACAAGGACTTGCACAGTGAAAGAAACTGACACTCTCCCTACCTAGAGTTTTCTGTCCCTATAAAAAATGTTTTTTTTAAGCACACTATAGCACAAGGAGAATTCACTCACTGTCCTTCCCTGTCCCTGGAAACAAGGACTTGCACAGTGAAAGAAACTGACACTCTCCCTACCTAGAGTTTTCTGTCCCTAGAAAAAATGTTTTTTTTTAAGCACACTATAGCACAAGGAGAATTCACTCACTGTCCTTCCCTGTCCCTGGAAACAAGGACTTGCACAGTGAAAGAAACTGACACTCTCCCTACCTAGAGTTTTCTGTCCCTAGAAAAAATGTTTTTTTTAAGCACACTATAGCACAAGGAGAATTCACTCACTGTCCTTCCCTGTCCCTGGAAACAAGGACTTGCACAGTGAAAGAAACTGACACTCTCCCTACCTAGAGTTTTCTGTCCCTAGAAAAAATGTTTTTTTTAAGCACACTAGAGCACAAGGAGAATTCACTCACTGTCCTTCCCTGTCCCTGGAAACAAGGACTTGCACAGTGAAAGAAACTGACACTCTCCCTACTGTGAGGGGGTTAGCTCGGCAGCGGGTGTGTGTGACCCCCGGGATGGGCTCCCCACACAAAACAGGCCCAGCAAACGGAGGTTGTGGTTTTCAAAATCAAAAAGGTGCGGTTTATTTTCTATTTACAGTGACAAAACACAGCAAAGCAAAAGAAACATAACCAAAATAAATCCTGGTCAAGTTGACCTCTGACTAAACATACAGGTTTCCTAACTAACAACTGGGATCAGCCTAGTGCTGTCCTAGTCCCTAAGTCCCTGGTTTTAAATGCCCAAGCAAATAGCCACACAGGCTTTGTCTCACCGCACAGGGGTTCACTCTCCCTAGACAGTCCACACAGGTCTGGTTCCAGGCATGAGCTAACATCTAATGAAGCTGGGAGTTCTTATAGAGGCCTAAATGAGCTGACAAGCTTCAGCTGGTCTCATCAACTCCCTGTCTGCACGACGCCCAGCCCTCTCCCTAGAGGTATGAGTCATCCATGAGCCCACTAGCCTTATACAACTCTCCACCTAGTTGTATAAGTCGGCGTAAAGCCTGAATCTGGGCGAAATATATCTACCCCCCTGGATGCAACCAGGTGACTTTACCTTCCTGCTGTCACATACCCCCCCCTCTTGTTTTAACCTCGGGGTTGGAACACCAGCAATCAGGCATTCATGTACTCGAGACAAAGCATCCACATTCCCCATTTGAACGCCAGGGCGATGCTTTACTGTGAAGTTGAATTCCTGGAGGGCCAGGAACCACCTATTCACTCTTCTATTTGTTTCCTTGTTTTGAGCCATCCACTTTAACGGAGCGTGATCCGTAACCATGTCAAAGTGCCTACCTAGCAGGTAGTACCGAAGGGAATCTAGAGCCCACTTCACCGCTAAACACTCCTTTTCAACGGTGGCGTAATTTACCTCATGGGACTTCAACTTCCTGCTGAGGTAAATGACTGGGTGCTCTTCCCCGTTCCAGACCTGGGACAATACTGCTCCTAACCCCACATCTGACGCATCACTTTGTACGACAAAGTCTTTAGAGAAGTCGGGTGAGTACAACACTGGCTGGCTACATAAGGCTTGTTTCAAGAATTGGAATGCTGCCTCAGCCTCGGGGGTCCATTTAATCATGACCGACCCTTTCCCCTTCGTCAGGTTGGTTAGGGGCACAGCCTTAGAAGCAAAGTGGGGAATGAATCGCCGATAATACCCAGCGATTCCCAGAAAGGCTCGTACCTGCTTCTTGCTGTTGGGACGTGGCCAACTCTGGATGGCCTCGACTTTGTTGAGTTGGGGTTTTATTACTCCCCTCCCAATGGTGTACCCAAGATATTTGGCCTCCTCCTGCCCAATGGTACACTTCTTGGGGTTAGCCGTAAACCCCGCTTCCCGAACAGAGTCCAGGACTGCTTGCACTTTTGGCAGATGTGAGGCCCAATCTGTGCTATGGACAATTACGTCATCCAGGTAAGCCGCAGCATACTTCCGATGGGGCCTCAGCATCTGGTCCATTTTCCGCTGGAATGTGGCCGGCGCATTCTGTAACCCGAACGGCATTCTTTTATATTGGAACGCCCCGTCTGGGGTTACAAATGCGGTTTTCTCTTTGGCCGACTTGGCCAGGGGGATTTGCCAATACCCTTTTGTGAGGTCAAGAGTCGTCATGTATCGAGCTGTTCCCAGCCGGTCGATCAACTCATCTATACGGGGCATGGGGTAGGTGTCAAATTTTGTAACTTTGTTCAACTGACGAAAATCGTTACAAAATCGCCAGCTCCCATCCGGTTTAGGCACCAACACGATGGGACTAGACCAATCACTTTGGGACTCCTCTATCACCCCTAAGTTCAGCATTTTCTGTACTTCCTCCCATATTGCCTCCCGTCGAGCCTCTGGGATCCGATAGGGTTTTAACTTCACCCTTTCACCGGGCGGGGTAATGATGTCATGCTCTACCCCAGATGTTTGTCCCGGCAGCTCAGAGAATACCTCCTTGTTGCGAAGCACAAACTCCTTAACCTCCTGTTGTTGGGGTTGTGACAAGGTGGCTGCTATTCCAACCTCAGGAATCACGCAACCAGTTTGAGCTGGTGACCAAGTGTCTGCGACTAGGGACTCTCTATCCCTCCAGGCTTTCAACAGATTAATGTGATAGATCTGTTCGGGCTTTCGCCTTCCTGGTTGTCTGACCTTGTAATTCACTTCGCTCACTTTTTCCATTATCTCGTAGGGGCCTTGCCATTTGGCAAGGAATTTACTTTCAACCGTAGGGACAAGTACCAATATCCTATCCCCCGGGGAAAAGGTACGGGTCTTGGCTCCACGGTTGTACACTCTCTGCTGTGCCAACTGCGCTTGGGCCAAATGTTCCTTCACGATGGGCATTACCTGTGCAATTCGATCTTGCATCAGGGCGACATGCTCAATCACACTCCTGTGGGGAGAACTCTCACTTTCCCAAGTTTCCTTGGCAATATCCAACAGCCCTCTTGGGTGTCTCCCATACAGTAACTCAAAGGGGGAGAATCCCGTAGAGGATTGGGGCACCTCCCTAATAGCAAACATCAAATAAGGAAGTAAACAGTCCCAATCCTTTCCATCTCTATCCACCACTTTCTTCAACATTTGTTTTAGGGTTTTGTTGAATCTTTCAACCAGCCCATCGGTTTGGGGGTGATACACAGACGTACGCAATTGCGTCACTTTGAACAATTTACACAGCTCTTTCATAACCCGGGACATAAAGGGTGTACCTTGGTCCGTAAGCAGTTCTTTACAAATACCCACCCGGCTAAAAACAAGAGATAGCTCTTTGGCTATGGTTTTGGCCGAGGTATTTCGGAGAGGGATCGCTTCTGGATAACGGGTGGCATAGTCCATTATAACTAATATGTACTGGTGCCCCCTAGCGGACTTGATTATAGGACCTACCAAATCCATGGCGATCCTCTCAAACGGGACCTCAATGATGGGTAGAGGGACCAGCGGGCTACGGAAATGTGGCATCGGGGCCAACCTCTGACACACAGGGCAGGAGGAACAATAATTTTCTACGTCCTTCATCACCCCCGGCCAATAGAATCTCTGTAATACCCTCTCTCGGGTTTTCTCTGTCCCCAGATGACCTCCAAGAATGTGCCCATGGGCCAACTCCAACACCAACTTCCTGTAAGGTTTGAGCACCACAAGCTGCTCAACGGTTTCTTCTGCCCTTTTTGCCACCCGATACAGTAGGTCCTTCTCTACGCTGAAGTATGGGTAAGTGCAGGTATTATCTGGGTTCACTAACTCGCCATCTATTTTCACTACGTTTTCCCGTGCCTTTATTAGGGCGGGGTCTTTCAACTGTTCTGTGGCAAAGTTTTCCCTGTGAACCTCAAGATCAGAAAACTCCACAGACGGTAGGTTTTCGTCTGAGGAGGTGGGCTCCTCTCCAGTTTCTTGAGTCTCCCCTGCCAATACTGATAAGGGAAATTCCGGAGAGTCCTCACCACTCTCAGGGGAGTTCTGGCTATCACATTCCTGGTACATAGGGGCACCAGTGAGGGGCTCAGGATCATCCCACAGTTCCCAGAACTTCGGAAAATCCCTTCCCACAATGGCGTCATGCGGTAACTGAGATACTAAGCCCACTGGATGAGAGAGGGTACCTTTGGGGGTCTCGAAACACACTGTAGTCACTGGATACTCTCGGGTGTCCCCATGCACACAAATAACAGCTACCTTGCTATTCCCAGAGACCTCTGTTTTAACTAACTCAGCCTTTATCAGGGTCACAAGGCTACCTGAATCCAGCAATACCACAACATTTCTACCATTAACACACATTTTGCATAAATGTTTCTCAGTTCCTCGAATGGCAGTGCATGCGACTGTCGCACACAGCGACTGACGTCTGCCCGTCAGAAAGTCACACTGCATGGGTTCCTCCACAACCGGGCAATTGGCTGCAATATGTCCCGGCTGCCGGCAGCGGTAGCAAACGATCCTTCTTGCCGCCTCTTGAGCCGCTGATTTCCCAGGCTGTTCTCGCCAAACTTGGGGTAGAGCTCCCACCCTCTCACTCTCTCCACCCTCACCCCTTGGAATCCTCTTATCCGCCCCTGGGGATGGTCTGGTCTTAGGGTGGAAAGTCCGAGTGTCTCTGGAAGAGGCCGTCAGGTTCTCTGTAGCCAAGTATTTCTCCACACGATCCACAAGACCATCGGCCGTCTCTGGGTCTCCATGGCTTACCCACTTTTGGATGGCAGTAGGAAGAGCTCTCAAAAACCGATCCATTACAACACGTTCCACAATCTTTGGTGCGGACAAAGTCTCTGGCTGTAGCCACTTTCTGCTCAGGTGAATGAGATCATACATTTGAGACCTGGGGGGTTTTCCAAGCTGGAAAGTCCAGTTATGCACACGCTGAGCCCGGACAGCCTGGGTGACACCCAGCCTTGCCAATATTTCAGCTTTTAGCATCACATAGTCTTTTTCTTGGTCAGGCTCTAGGTCATAGTAAGCCTTCTGCGATTCACCAGTTAACAGAGGAGCCACCAGTCCAGCCCACTGCTCCTCAGGCCACTTTTCTCTTTCAGCAGTCCTTTCAAATGTGGTCAAAAATACCTCTGGATCATCCTCTCCAGTCATTTTTGTCAATAAACGACTCACCCCAAAGGACGCGGTATTAGTGGGACGGCTTTCCTCACTGGTCTGCGGACGTTGCTGCATTACTGCTTCCATTTGTTGTAGTCTCTGCTCTTGCTTCTGTAACAGGTCTATGAAGCGGGCCTCAGATTGCTGCTGGGCTTGTTGATGAGCTTGCTGCTGGGCTGCAAGGCTCCTTTGCAAACCTGCATTTGTCTGCTGTTGATTGGCATTTGCTAGAGCCAGCTGTTTCAGTATCTCCTCCATGCTGGCTTAAAAAAAACTGCCCGCATTCTCCACCAACTGTGAGGGGGTTAGCTCGGCAGCGGGTGTGTGTGACCCCCGGGATGGGCTCCCCACACAAAACAGGCCCAGCAAACGGAGGTTGTGGTTTTCAAAATCAAAAAGGTGCGGTTTATTTTCTATTTACAGTGACAAAACACAGCAAAGCAAAAGAAACATAACCAAAATAAATCCTGGTCAAGTTGACCTCTGACTAAACATACAGGTATCCTAACTAACAACTGGGATCAGCCTAGTGCTGTCCTAGTCCCTAAGTCCCTGGTTTTAAATGTCCAAGCAAATAGCCACACAGGCTTTGTCTCACCGCACAGGGGTTCACTCTCCCTAGACAGTCCACACAGGTCTGGTTCCAGGCATGAGCTAACATCTAATGAAGCTGGGAGTTCTTATAGAGGCCTAAATGAGCTGACAAGCTTCAGCTGGTCTCATCAACTCCCTGTCTGCACGACGCCCAGCCCTCTCCCTAGAGGTATGAGTCATCCATGAGCCCACTAGCCTTATACAACTCTCCACCTAGTTGTATAAGTCGGCGTAAAGCCTGAATCTGGGCGAAATATATCTACCCCCCTGGATGCAACCAGGTGACTTTACCTTCCTGCTGTCACACTACCTAGAGTTTTCTGTCCCTAGAAAAAATGATTTTTTTAAGCACACTATAGCACAAGGAGAATTCACTCACTGTCCTTCCCTGTCCCTGGAAACAAGGACTTGCACAGTGAAAGAAACTGACACTCTCCCTACCTAGAGTTTTCTGTCCCTAGAAAAAATGTTTTTTTTAAGCACACTATAGCACAAGGAGAATTCACTCACTGTCCTTCCCTGTCCCTGGAAACAAGGACTTGCACAGTGAAAGAAACTGACACTCTCCCTACCTAGAGTTTTCTGTCCCTAGAAAAAATGTTTTTTTTAAGCACACTATAGCACAAGGAGAATTCACTCACTGTCCTTCCCTGTCCCTGGAAACAAGGACTTGCACAGTGAAAGAAACTGACACTCTCCCTACCTAGAGTTTTCTGTCCCTATAAAAAATGTTTTTTTTAAGCACACTATAGCACAAGGAGAATTCACTCACTGTCCTTCCCTGTCCCTGGAAACAAGGACTTGCACAGTGAAAGAAACTGACACTCTCCCTACCTAGAGTTTTCTGTCCCTAGAAAAAATGTTTTTTTTAAGCACACTATAGCACAAGGAGAATTCACTCACTGTCCTTCCCTGTCCCTGGAAACAAGGACTTGCACAGTGAAAGAAACTGACACTCTCCCTACCTAGAGTTTTCTGTCCCTAGAAAAAATGTTTTTTTTAAGCACACTAGAGCACAAGGAGAATTCACTCACTGTCCTTCCCTGTCCCTGGAAACAAGGACTTGCACAGTGAAAGAAACTGACACTCTCCCTACCTAGAGTTTTCTGTCCCTAGAAAAAATGTTTTTTTTAAGCACACTATAGCACAAGGAGAATTCACTCACTGTCCTTCCCTGTCCCTGGAAACAAGGACTTGCACAGTGAAAGAAACTGACACTCTCCCTACCTAGAGTTTTCTGTCCCTACAAAAAATGTTTTTTTTAAGCACACTAGAGCACAAGGAGAATTCACTCACTGTCCTTCCCTGTCCCTGGAAACAAGGACTTGCACAGTGAAAGAAACTGACACTCTCCCTACCTAGAGTTTTCTGTCCCTAGAAAAAATGTTTTTTTTAAGCACACTATAGCACAAGGAGAATTCACTCACTGTCCTTCCCTGTCCCTGGAAACAAGGACTTGCACAGTGAAAGAAACTGACACTCTCCCTACCTAGAGTTTTCTGTCCCTACAAAAAATGTTTTTTTTAAGCACACTAGAGCACAAGGAGAATTCACTCACTGTCCTTCCCTGTCCCTGGAAACAAGGACTTGCACAGTGAAAGAAACTGACACTCTCCCTACCTAGAGTTTTCTGTCCCTAGAAAAAAAGTTTTTTTTAAGCACACTATAGCACAAGGAGAATTCACTCACTGTCCTTCCCTGTCCCTGGAAACAAGGACTTGCACAGTGAAAGAAACTGACACTCTCCCTACCTAGAGTTTTCTGTCCCTATAAAAAATGTTTTTTTTAAGCACACTATAGCACAAGGAGAATTCACTCACTGTCCTTCCCTGTCCCTGGAAACAAGGACTTGCACAGTGAAAGAAACTGACACTCTCCCTACCTAGAGTTTTCTGTCCCTAGAAAAAATGTTTTTTTTAAGCACACTATAGCACAAGGAGAATTCACTCACTGTCCTTCCCTGTCCCTGGAAACAAGGACTTGCACAGTGAAAGAAACTGACACTCTCCCTACCTAGAGTTTTCTGTCCCTAGAAAAAATGTTTTTTTTAAGCACACTAGAGCACAAGGAGAATTCACTCACTGTCCTTCCCTGTCCCTGGAAACAAGGACTTGCACAGTGAAAGAAACTGACACTCTCCCTACCTAGAGTTTTCTGTCCCTAGAAAAAATGTTTTTTTTAAGCACACTATAGCACAAGGAGAATTCACTCACTGTCCTTCCCTGTCCCTGGAAACAAGGACTTGCACAGTGAAAGAAACTGACACTCTCCCTACCTATAGTTTTCTGTCCCTACAAAAAATGTTTTTTTTAAGCACACTAGAGCACAAGGAGAATTCACTCACTGTCCTTCCCTGTCCCTGGAAACAAGGACTTGCACAGTGAAAGAAACTGACACTCTCCCTACCTAGAGTTTTCTGTCCCTAGAAAAAATGTTTTTTTTAAGCACACTATAGCACAAGGAGAATTCACTCACTGTCCTTCCCTGTCCCTGGAAACAAGGACTTGCACAGTGAAAGAAACTGACACTCTCCCTACCTAGAGTTTTCTGTCCCTAGAAAAAATGTTTTTTTTAAGCACACTAGAGCACAAGGAGAATTCACTCACTGTCCTTCCCTGTCCCTGGAAACAAGGACTTGCACAGTGAAAGAAACTGACACTCTCCCTACCTAGAGTTTTCTGTCCCTAGAAAAAATGTTTTTTTTAAGCACACTATAGCACAAGGAGAATTCACTCACTGTCCTTCCCTGTCCCTGGAAACAAGGACTTGCACAGTGAAAGAAACTGACACTCTCCCTACCTAGAGTTTTCTGTCCCTAGAAAAAATGTTTTTTTTAAGCACACTAGAGCACAAGGAGAATTCACTCACTGTCCTTCCCTGTCCCTGGAAACAAGGACTTGCACAGTGAAAGAAACTGACACTCTCCCTACTGTGAGGGGGTTAGCTCGGCAGCGGGTGTGTGTGACCCCCGGGATGGGCTCCCCACACAAAACAGGCCCAGCAAACGGAGGTTGTGGTTTTCAAAATCAAAAAGGTGCGGTTTATTTTCTATTTACAGTGACAAAACACAGCAAAGCAAAAGAAACATAACCAAAATAAATCCTGGTCAAGTTGACCTCTGACTAAACATACAGGTTTCCTAACTAACAACTGGGATCAGCCTAGTGCTGTCCTAGTCCCTAAGTCCCTGGTTTTAAATGCCCAAGCAAATAGCCACACAGGCTTTGTCTCACCGCACAGGGGTTCACTCTCCCTAGACAGTCCACACAGGTCTGGTTCCAGGCATGAGCTAACATCTAATGAAGCTGGGAGTTCTTATAGAGGCCTAAATGAGCTGACAAGCTTCAGCTGGTCTCATCAACTCCCTGTCTGCACGACGCCCAGCCCTCTCCCTAGAGGTATGAGTCATCCATGAGCCCACTAGCCTTATACAACTCTCCACCTAGTTGTATAAGTCGGCGTAAAGCCTGAATCTGGGCGAAATATATCTACCCCCCTGGATGCAACCAGGTGACTTTACCTTCCTGCTGTCACATACCCCCCCCTCTTGTTTTAACCTCGGGGTTGGAACACCAGCAATCAGGCATTCATGTACTCGA